>JANLIY010000014.1:0-600000 GCA_029490685.1 Schizonepeta tenuifolia
TGAGAAAATCCATGTTTATCAATTTAATATAGCAATAATTCTCTATTTACCTAGCCTATATCTGCCACCACCATCTCTCCCTATCAATGGCGCTGCATACCATCTCTCCCTATCAATGGCGCTGCATGGTAATCATTTAGGAAGAAAAATTGAAAAACACTCTCTCCCTCTTCATTCACGCCAGCAGCCCACCTTCCCCTCCTTTTCATTCGGCCAATGCCACCTTCTCCTTTCAAATTTCTGCCCATTCATTCAATTGATAGCCTCATCATTACATTCATCCTCCCTCATACACTCCAAGCAAGGCAAGAGAAATATAAACACCTTCCTCCCCTATTCTCTTCACTCTCGGCAGAACACAAGTAGACACACACATACAAAGTCTTTTGCTTCTTTCTCTCCACAAACACCACCATGTTCGCCATCGTTTCCTGTCGCCGCCGTGTCGCCCTCACCGTCGGGGATCCACGGAGAGGTGAGGGAGCAGCAACTAGGAGCAACAACTAGCAGCAGCTGGACACGAGAGAAAAATCGAGAGGGCGATCGAGAGTTGAGAGTTTGAAGGCTAGGTATCTCGACTCACTTTCATCCTCTTGATAATCTTGTTTATGACTTTAGGAGCATGTTTAGGTGGATTAGAGGTTGAGCATGGCTGAAAATGATAGGATGTGAGTGAGCATGTTGGAGTAGAAGTCTATCGGTTGTTTTGTTACGTTTCGACAATATTTGTGACTTTGTTTGATGTCGAATATGTCGGGAATCGACCCCCGTATATTTCTTGTTATATAATCTACATGATGTAGGAGATTTGATGAATCTTTGTTGAGATTTACGGTTTAGAGGAACTAAACATAAAGATCCAAGTATGAATGTTATTTCGTTTTTACAACATGTTGCCGAGATAAGTTGATAGCTTTTTCTATAGGTTAGAGTGCTTCAAATGCTTTGAAATTTTTATATGTTGTTCTATGCCATGCCTTCTATGTGCCTGCAAAATTTGAAGGTTTCATATCTAGTAAACTGAACATAGTATCTCCTAGAAAATTGTTGTACGAACAGTTTTTGAAACCGCGTAGTCACCTTCCGATGAGAATAACTTTCAAACCGTTGAATATTTGCAATTAAATTCAATTGTATGTTAAAATAGAGTTAACAATGTCTCTGTAATGATAAGAAATGCATCATCATGTCAAGTATACCGTGAATAAAAGAACCTTTAGAATGTGGATGATGAATGAATATCACAGGTCGCTGCACGCCAACTGTTTGATAGAATGCTATACAGATTATTCAAGCATGAACATGAATACAAAAATGGTTTTTGGCATATAAATATATTATCTTGATCTTAAAACTTGCTCCTAGGATAATGGGGATGAATTAGGTATTGAATTGCATAATCTTTGAGCATGTGTTACTAGTTTTGGTCTATGAGTTGGTTTTATTAAGATGAGAAATTATTGTGTAACTACCCTTATTCATTTAATCGTAGCTCCTAAACCGTAGCTAATTTTTATATAAGGTCAGTTTCATAGTAAAGTACGTAGTGAAAGCTTTTATATAAAGTCAGTTTCATAGTAAAGTATGCAGTGAAAGCTTTCCATAATGATAATCTGTAGATTTTTGTGATCCTTGATCACATTGTTATGATACATTCAACATGGCTACTTGAAAGGACTGTTTTGCACGCCAACTATCTGTAAAAATGCTTCAGTGAAGTTCTTGATTTTAAATATCAACTTTGCATGATTTTATTAATTAGATTAAGTGTATTGACTTTATTAATTGATATATGTGCTGATTATATGTATATACATGCACTCTAATATTAACTAATTATTTTTGGTGATTTATATTAAAGATTATGTTCCAAAAATAATTATTTGAGCATAAGTATTGGATGAAATGTATATATAAAATATATGAGCATCTTATGTGTGTTACGTGACATGACTTGAAAAAAAATTCCAAAATAAGAATAAATCGGGAATAGGAGGACCTAGGATATTGTTGTAAACCTCGTTAAATAGTCTTTCTTTAATTAGAGGCCTAAGATTGTTAGATCGTCTTGTAGGAGACATCGGCAATAGTGCTCAAGGAATCAATTTATCTATCAAGAAGTGAAAGGTGGGTTTCTTGTTTTCAAGTGTGGGTTAGATTCCCACGAGGTAACTTTTCGGGTTTAAACTCAAATTCTTTTAAAATGATATATGCATGCTAAATGTTTTTATCTCCATAGCTTGTGGTTACTCGAGAAACGGTATCCCCGCTTTCTCTTGGCAGGAATTACCATTATTATAACGATCGGCCTTGAGCTCCGATCAAGCCAAGGTAGTGTACACGGAAATGAGCATGGGAGGAACTGAAAGACGTTGCCCCCTTGTCTCAATAAAGGACGGCTCAATTGAGTGGGAGTGGCTCCCCACTAATTGTTCCGGGATGGTAACACAAGGATGTGAGCTTTTTGCTGCACCATTTGATATGTGAGCTTCGGCTCGGTTAATTGTTTTCAAGATATATAAAGGGAACTTTTCTCGAACTAAACACCCTTTATATAAAAATGAGCATGCAATATCCTTTATAAAAATAAATTGTTTTAAGGGGCACAAAATTCACTGAGTGCTTTTGTACTCAGCCCCCTGCATTATTTTCCCTAATGCAGGTTGAGCGACGAGTTGGAGGTGGGAGTGACGGTATCCAATTTTCCGGTGTGGTTTAGGTGACGACCTCTATCATCGTCGCCTTTATTTTGTTAAGTCCTCTATGATAATCTCCAATTTGAAATATGTAATCCCTTAATTCCCCGAACTGTACTATTTATTGTCTACATGCCGATTATCCGATCGCGGATAGTCGAAGACAACTCTTTTGACGCTTCCGCAATGCGAGGTCCGAAGTCCTCATACTTCGGGCCTATCTCTCCTTTTGATTTGGTAAACTTCCGAACAAATCCTCCAACTCTATTTGGGAAAATTTAGCAAATTAATTATGTTATCTTCTTTGAAAATCCATTGCATGTTTTATTTAATACCTCAC
Source organism: Schizonepeta tenuifolia (assembly GCA_029490685.1). Lineage (NCBI taxonomy): Eukaryota > Viridiplantae > Streptophyta > Magnoliopsida > Lamiales > Lamiaceae > Schizonepeta > Schizonepeta tenuifolia. Next base: position 3,037 of record JANLIY010000014.1, read on the forward strand.
GTTATAGTAAGTCGTTCAATCCCGCGTCGCGGCCCGGCCGTCCGCATAGGCCCGAGGTCGGGGCATGATATTTTATTTATGAATATGTAATACATTAGATTATATTGTTGCCCTTAAATTATGATTATAATAGGCAAAACAAATTTTGTAAAATAAGGCTCACATATTTTAAATGTATGGATCATTCAATATAATACAAATATGAGCAATAAAAAATGTCATCTTTAATAAAATAAAGTTCAAGATCAAATTTTATCCATGTGAAATTGAGAATACTCTATAGTTAATTTTCTACTATAAAAAATTATTTCTCAATTTATACTACAATATGTTTATTCCTCTAAGGGTTTCATCATTATAAGTATGCTTATGATTTTCTTAATTCAAATCCAAAGAGCAAGGACAAAAAAAGAATGAAAAAAAAATTGATGAGATCAATTATTTTTCAATTAAATTATTTCTCAATTTATATTACAATATGTTTGTTCCTCTAGTTATCATAAACTATACATTTATATTGGTAAATATGTACCATACATAAACTTGCCATATATAATATAAAATATATATATATATATATTTAATTTTCTAGGAAACTAACCGATATGTAAGATATATTTTTATTCTAATGAACTATATTTTATTTATGAATATGCAATACATTAGATTGTATTTAAAATGTATCAAAGTCTACTTTGATTTCCCAAATAATAAGAAAAATATATAATTCATAATGATTGGATAATTCTTACAAAGTCGCAAGACACTTTTCAAAATATTTTTCTTGAAAGAGTAAACCCCTGTTTCTCTTAAAGCTTGATTTATCTTTTGTTTGTCTTTTTAAGCTTTCACCTTACTAAGAAACCAATGACAACTACGATTAGAAAACCAAGTGCGAGGCTAGTTAACGAAGAAGAATTATGAATACACAAAAGATTTAATATATTAAATCAAATATATTAGGTAAAAGCTAATATGATGGCAAGTTTGTACATGTAAAAAGATGAAATTAAAGAGTTCATATTATCATCTACCAAAACTATTAAATTAGGTAAAAGCTAATTTTTATAAGGTATAAGTTTAATTCCTAATTAAATTAGTTTGTATGTGTAAAAACATGAAATTAAAGAGTTGATGGTCCCGATACGAGTTCTGGTGTATGGGGGGGGGGGAATACACCAGTTAGGAATTTTAAAACAACTCCCTGAAAAATATCACAGCCGAGTAAGAGGACTCAGCTGGAATCACAACTGAGTAGGAAAATTCAGCTGTAAGAGTGGTGCTTTGCGGAATGTGGTGGATAAAAATAACTCACGCTCAGATACAAGGTCGGTCAATAACCAAATCAGTTGAGAATGTAAATATACAGTTTTGAGTGCTGGTTAGTTGGTCAAAAGGATATGCAATAAGTAACTGAACAGAAAATACAAACACACAAAGGATTTACATGGTTCGGAGAGAACTCCTACGTCCACGAGGAGTTGTGAGTCCACACAACTCAATCCAAATTCTTTAGGACTAGAACCACAAAGCTTACGCGGGCTTTGCAACCGTTCAGATAAGTTTGCGAGTACTTATCAACCTTACAGATAAGTTTACAACTACTTATCAACCTATCTACTCAATTTCGGGAAGAGTAGGATCCTAACAACCTTTTTAGGGGATGTATATGAGGGTGGAGTTTCCAACTACTAGCTCGAACAAGAAAGTGAGCTAGGATCTAAGCTTGAACAAATGAAGACTCAAACTAAGATCTAAAACACCAAGACAGATTCTAACACTCTATGAACTCTCAACTAGTGATGTTCGTAGAGAAAAATTTCAGTTTAGCTCGTGTGCAGTATAAAGTTGTTCTTTCAGTCGTTTGTTTGCTCTCTGCTCTGTCTTCTGGGTAGTCTTGATGAATGAATGAAGGCCTCTATTTATAGGCGGAGAGAATCAACTAGCCGTTAGAGGAGCCGTTGATCTCTGTTTTGTGAAAGCGATGGCTTGTCTCTCATTTCTGCAGATTTTTCCGATTTGGCAACTGTGAACTTCTGCTTTCCATCTGAGACAGCCTTGTGTTGGGCCAAATGAGGTAATGACAGAATGTCAAACCTTCACGTGACTTCCTTTTTGAATTTCAAATTTCAACCTTTGTTAGTCAGTTGAGAAGTTTGGTCTTCATCCGAGTGGTCTTCAGTTGATGTTCCATCTGATCGATATCTTCATCTGACCTTCTGTCTGAATAGGAACAGTTGAACCCTCAGCTGTCTTGAACTTCATGTTGTCGATCTTATCAGTTCGAGTCCTGCAACTGATGTTTAGTATCTTGAACGCTCAGTTGTCTTTCACATCTGATGTTCTGTATCTTGAACGCTCAGTTGTGTTTCTTACATCTTCCCCCTTGAACTCTTAGTTGTCTTTCTTACATGTGATGTTCTATCCGAGTAAAGCCTTGTTGCCGTCTTCAGCTGAAGTCCTGTAAAGATAAAATCTCAACATTGCTCAAACAGCGAGCCTAAATACTAACATTAGGATCTGGCAACATCTACTCGGTTGGGGTCAGTTGGTTTTGGAATCAATCAAAACTTTACTTAAAATTCCCAACAATTTTCCCTTTTTTGATGATGCCAAAACCCTACTGATCTAAACCCTACTGACCTATCTAAAATATCAGCTGAAATTCTAGACAGACTATAAGATTAAACATCAAAGGGTTAGCACAGTTATAACATGGTATTGAAATAACTTTGCGATTCAGAGCTTGGACAACTAGAGATTGTACGTCAAGGTGAATCGGATATAAGATGAAAGTTTTCATTACAACTGATGATTACACAGATAAGCATAGAAATAAAAATACATCAGTTGCTCAAAAACTTTAACTTGGCTAATACTTCAGCCCATACTTTCCAAAAATTCTGACAAAAATTTCTCTTTTAGCATCTGATTCCTTCGAGATATCTATCCCATGTTCCTGACACACTCTTCTTGCTTCAGCTGCAATCCTCTGCCTGTTGGGATTTCTTGTGTCTGGGATGAATGGAGAGAGATATGTGACCTTCAGAGGGACGGGGACGGTGTTCATATCCAGTTTTGAATTAATCATTGCACGTCTGAACTGGCTGAACATGCCCGGATCCCCAGAATGTAGCTCAGTCAGGGCTTCCTTGAAGGCTCTCCTCGCATCCTCAGTTGTGAACACCTTCCTATAGTAGAAATCATTCGCAAACTCTTGCTTGAATGATTCTCAATCGTCATTCCATTCTGCAGGCATCCACTTATCCACATGTTTGAAGCGACTTTGAAGCTTGATCTTTCCAGGCAGTCTTTGCTGCTGCACCCTTGCTTCAGCCTTCACTTGGTGTTTCTCAATTCGTCGTCGGCTGCGGGAGGCAATATTCCTGTCCAAGTTGTTAGAAACCTTGGCAAGCTCTTCTTCAAACTTGTTCACTGTTGTAGCTTGATTGGCAGCAAATTCCTTGATCCATTCAGGATTCATATAATCCTTCTCCGAAACATCCATAGCCTTAGCAGGAGCAATACATTCTTCGGTTGTGATACCGTCGAGTTCAGCATCTAGCTCGGCTGCAATCTCAGCTATGGAGTTGTAGGAAACTCCGTACTCCTTGGCTTGTTCCATGTCCTTCGCCATTTCATCTCCTCCGACAACAATAGATTTCAGCATTTGTTGTTTCTTGTCGGTTGGCTTCGGAGCGGACTTCTTCTTTTGAGCTTTCTTCTTCGGCTGGGCCATCTTCAGCTGAGATTCTTCGGCTGGTGTCTTATCTTCCCCGATCTCATCTTGCTGCATCACATGTTCCCCTTTTTTGGCATCAGCAACAAGGTTTGCAACTGAGCCATCCAGAGAAGTGAGTGTCTGTTCAGCTTGCTGAATTCGGTTGAAGAGTTCATCGACAGCGCATTCCACTTCAACCTTCTTCGCCAATTCCTTATCATGGCGCTCTTCATCAGATTTCTTGATGGCGGCGAAGGTTTCAGTGACTTCAGTTTGGAAGGCGACAAACTCAGCCCATCTGGATTCAAACCGAGAATCCCATTCTTCGTCCTGAGTCTGTTGAGATATGGCAAGATTTGAGTCAGATATGGACTTGAACACGTTCAGTTCGGATTTGATTCCCAGAACTGTTGTCTTCAGATCTGAGATGTCTTTGCTGGTGGAAGTTGAAAGATCATCCAGCTTTGTCTTCAGCACATCACTCTCTTCTTGCAGCTTCTTGTGCTTTTCCTCCTGAGCTTCCATCATCTCAGTTGTTCTTCTTTGTTGAGCTGGATGTTGGCAAGCATCTCCTTCCTCAGTTGATTTACCCTCTCAGCGATCAGCTCACATATTTCATCTGTGGAGGGTGTTGGCTGATCACCTGGAGCTGGTAGTTCAACTGGTGCTGGCTGTTCAACAGTAACCATGGCTTGGTGATTTGCCAGGTACTGTTGAAGCTCCTCCTCCTCCTGCTTGGCTGCTGCGGCGGCTGCGTCAAGATCATCAACAAAATCTGCAGACTTGACCAGCATGTTGTCAAGGAAGGCGACACAATCTTGTTCGGCTGTCTCCCTTGTGTCTCTTCTTTCAACCTTGCTGATATCCAGTCGACGCGTTAGCAGTGCAACCTTGTTGTTGTGCGCAACTTCAAGGTTGGTGTAGTTGAAGTACTCCCTTATTCGCAACTCGTCGGCCTTGAGCTGGTTCCAGCTGTGTATGCGGATGGTATCTTCCTTGACATACCAGTGGCTGAAGATTATGTTGAACTGATACAACAGCTCAGTTCCGAGCGTGGCAAATGTGGGCATGTCGCGCACTTCTGGGAACATTCCAATCAATTTCTGAAAGCAATATGCCAATTTCCCTTCATGTTCCAGTGCGACAGCTTGACGATCAGCCTCTTCGTCAATGGGGGAGGGAGAGAGATTGTTATATGGAATGGGTGCAAGGGTTTTCTCAACATTGGCTAGAGAAGTGGTCTCAATGTTGGCATCGAACGGGGAGCTTGGAATTTTTGGCTATGTGGGGATGTTGGCATCAATAGGTTCCTTAACATTGGCCAAAGAAATGGTCTCAATGTTAGCATCGAGCAGAGAGCTCGGAATTTCTGGCTGAATGTCGGTTGTGAGAACCTCTTTGGGCTGTACGGCATCAGCTCCTGCCGTGCGGGAGGTTGAAACATCCTCGGGTTCCTGGGATGAGGAAGATGCATCCGACGAGATGTTCGGATCAGTTTCCATCCCTTCCATCTCATCTCGATGGGGAGAGCTCTCCTTCCTTGATTCACTTTCACGAGGAACTATCTCGAAAGCGTCCTTGTCAACTGAGTGACTCGACTCAGACGGTGCCTCCTCAGCTGGTACCTCCTCAGCTGGTGTTGCAACTGACTTCTTCTTGAAATGAAGTCTCAACTTCTTCTTCGATGGGTCGTCCTCTTTCTCCTTATCTGACTCATCTCTGAGTCGGCGAGCAGCTGTTGATTTGGAAGTGCGGCCGGCAGCTGGAGGCAGCTCCTCAGCTGTATCTTTTTCTTCAGCTGACTTCACAGATTCCCTTTTCTCTTTCGGAGTGTAGACACTCCTAATCATATCCTGAGCTTTCTTGGCTGTTGGGAACAACATCTGCCTCTTGACTGGAGTCTCCTCACAGTCTTCCCACACCATGTTCTGATCCTTTGTTGTGAGAAGGATCAGGGCAGAAATTTTAACTCCGAAGTTAAGAGTTCCCTTGATACTCAACAACTTTTCTCCGGAGTCAGTTGTGGTTTCAGAAATCTTCTGTTTCTCCATTATCAACTGGTGTTTGAAATATTTGAACCAGTTGATGTTGTGCTTGTCCATGTGCTTCAAATCTATCAGCTGCTTGAGCTTTGGTCAGCTGATGTCTCCGAAGGCTCCGCTGTATTCGAAGATGACTTTGGATACAACATCGAACAAAAGTCAATGCTCGGGCTTCAACTTTGTTCTTTGTATGTTACTCTTCAATTTTTCTGGGGTGATGAGGGCATTCTCCAAAAATTGATCGGCTTCTGCATCGGTGATGTTCTCGATGGTGTCCGTGGCGGTCATGTTTGGAGGAATAATGGAGCGTAGTATATCGGAGACCGGAATGGAGGCGGTGACACGGCGGATTGTTCTGGCGAGGACGTCGCGCTGTCGACAAGATACTTCTGACACGAGGCCATCTCGGCTGTCGATGGGAGATTTCAGGTTTAAGTAAAATTCCCCGACCTGTCACCTGAGAAGGTGAGTGGGGAAGAGCGTTGCCCACTTAAGAAGGCTATTCTCCCTGAGAATATCGGCGAGGGGAGATAATACCGGCGACTCCAGTGCATCTTCCGACAGAATTTGCTCAAAGTGGATCTTGGATAACATCATGTCGAAAGACTCCTCGTATAATGAAGGGACTAGAGAAGGTCTAGAAGATGCCATCTTCTTTCCTTGAGTAGAAGCTTTTGGTGCCATTTAATGTTTCTGTGAAGATTATATAGAGAGAAGAAAACAAGAACTTGCAGAAAATGGTGAGACAAAATCGGAGATGAAGATGAACAGTTTCTGCAGATAAACACAAGAATAGAAGGTAAGAAATCACTTCCTGATTTTCCGCCTTTTATAGGTTCGTGGGTCGATTGAAATCGACGGCCAAGGTTGAATAGCGCGAACCATCAACGGCTGAGATCTCGCGACTGTTGACTAGCTTTGACTTAACGTTGAATTCTGAGTTCCAATACGCGCGAGTGAGAAGGTGATCTGTTTTTCATGTCAGCCGAGTCGCACTATAAAGTAAGGCTATTGATGTTCAGTCGTACTTTATATTAAATGCGCTATGATGGCTATTTTAATCTAACTGACATGCTCAGGAATGTTTGAATTTATTTCAAACATTCTCATTTAAGACACAAACACCTTCAGCCATAAATGATACCTACCAGCTGATGTCAGAATCAGCTGTGTACCTGCCAGCTGATGTCGGAATCAGCTGTGTTCCAATGTTGCGGTATACCATCAGCTGACTCGAGTTCGTCTGTTCAGATGACGTCTGATGTCTTCGGTTGGCGATCCGCATCTGAGATTCCCCCTTCATCTGAGCTTCCCCCTCAGATGGATATCTATCTCTTCAGCTAGGCTGATTCCTCATCTGATGGATCCAACAATCCAAGGAGATCGCATAACATTTTGAACCGTGCTTCGGCTAGAGGTTTGGTGAAGATATCTGCTCTCTGAATCTCAGTTGGAATTTTCTCCATAGATACATCCTTCTTCTCAATATGATCTCGGATAAAATGATGTCGAATGTCAATATGCTTCGTCCGAGAATGGTGAACAAGATTCAAAGAGATAGCAATGGCACTTGAGCTATCACAATGGATGGGAACCTGTCCAGTTGTGACTTCATAATCTTTCAGTTGTTGCTTGAGCCACAACACTTGCATGCAACAACTACCGGCAGCCATATATTCTGACTCGGTTGTAGAAGTGGCAACATATGCTTGTTTATTGGAGAACCATGAGACTAACTTGCTTCCCATGAACTGACAGTGTCCAAATGTGGACTTTCTGTCCAACCGATCTCCGGCTAGATCTGTATTTGAGTATCCAGACAGTTGGATATTGTCGTCGGTTGGGTACCACAATCCAACATTAATAGTACCCTTCAGATACTTAATGATGTTCTTTGCTGCCAACATGTGTGCTTCCCTCGGTTGAACTTGGAACCGAGCACACACTCCAACCGCGTAAGATATATCTGGCCGACTGGCGGTTAGATATAGCAAAGAACCAATAATCCCTCTATACTTACTGGCATCCACGAGCTTTCCCTCAGATCCGGGTTCAATCTTCTAGTTAGTATTCATCGGGATCCGTGTGGTTTTACTTGATTGCAATCCGAACTTTGCGATGAGCTCCTTTGTATATTTGGACTGATTAATAAAAATCCCTTTTGATGACTGCTTCACCTGTAGCAAAAGAAAATAATTCATCTCGCCCATCATTGACATCTCAAATTTCTCCTTCATGAGAGTTGAGAATTTCTCGCACAGCTCCTCCAACTTGGAACCGAATATGATGTCGTCAACATAGATTTTCACAACAAGTATATCTTCTCCAACTTTTATGGTGAAAAGTGTTTTGTCAACTGACCGTCGTTTGAACCCCAAGTTCAGAAGAAAACTACATAGAGTGTCATACCAAGCCCTGGGTGCTTGCTTCAATCCATAGATCACTTTCTTCAACTTATACACTCTTCCATCTCCAGTCTCAAAATCGGGAGGTTGTTCAACATATACATCTTCCTTAATGTCACCGTTGAGGAATGCACACTTCGCATCCATCTGATAGACCTTGAATTTGTGAAATGCGGCATAGGCTAGAAATATTCTGATGGCTTTCAACCTTGCAACTGGCGCGAAGGAATCTTCGAAATCAATTCCTTCTTGTTGGCAATATCCCTGAGCTACCAACCTTGCCTTATTCCTCACGATGAATCTAATGGCTTCTCTCTTGTTCTTGAAAATCCACTTTAATCCAATAACTTTAACACCATTTGGTCTTTCTACCAACTCCCATACACAGTTGCGTAGAAATTCATTCAGCTCTTCTTGCATGGTTGTTGTCCAATGAACACAGTTGAGAGCTTCCATAACATTCTTCGGTTCTGGCACATCAACTACAAAACATGAAATCATGGCAACATCTCCTGCTTGTTCGAACTCCTCAAGAATTGCCAACTCCTCATCATATTGGGCGTAAGTGTTGGAATCTTTCTCAGCTGAGTCTGGATTTGCAGCTCTGCTTCTAATACTCACACCTTTGGCTGGATCTCCAATGATGTTGTCTTTGGAATGATCTTCATACCATCTCTTGTTGCGTCTTCCTTCTTCTTCCAACAGTGGTTGTTCCGTGATCTGAGTCGTGGGAGATGCTGGGATCTTCAGAACTGGTGATTTATCAATTGTTGAGTCTGGATCCTCAACATGGATAATATTTTGAACCGGGCTCGGTTGGGCTTCGGATGCTGATGCAGTTGGAGTGACATCAGCAGAAGTTCCCCTTTGAGATGAGTTGGGGTCCTCACATTCATCTTCAGAGGAACAAGGATCATCATCCTCAGTTGCCCATACCAATGGTTCAGCTAGATTCTTCTGCATTAGAACCTGCGATCTGGTGAGAGCTGGTGGAACATGTGGATCAGCTTGTTGTCCTTTAGCCTGTTTCCTGCACTCAAAAGTAGATTCATCAAAACTAACATGAGGTGTTATCTCCACAACACGAGAGCTGTTGTTGAAAACTTTATAAGCCTTGATCCGAGCAGCATATCCGAGAAATATGCCCTTTGAAGCCTTGGCGTCAAAAGTTTTCAACTGAGTCTTCCCATTGTTGTGAATATAACACTTAGAACCAAAAACGCGAAAAAATAAAATATCAGGCTTCCTGCGTCTCCATAGCTCATATGGAGTCTTTCCCAACCGCTTGGTTAGAAGAGACCGGTTCTGGGTATAGCAAGCTATGTTGATTGCATCAGCCCAAAATCTCTTTGGCAGAGCTGAGCTTGTCAACAAGGATGTTGCAGCATCCTTCAGCGTTCGGTTCCTTCGCTCGGCTACTCCATTCTGTTGTGAAGTACGTGCAGCCGATGTTTGATGAGTGATTCCGTGCTTCTCATAGTATTCGATGATGGTTTCATTGAGGAACTCAGTTCCACGGTCTGATCGGATAGAAATAATTTTCATCTCTTGTTGGTTCGATATCCGATCCATCAGCTTGGGTAGCTCATCTCGGGTTTCGCTTTTGTGACGCATGAAAATGGTCCACGTGTACCTAGAGAAATCATCAGTAACAACAAGTGTATACTCGTTACCATTCATGCTTTGGGAGTAACAGGCCCGAAGAGATCCATATGAATCAGCTGTAATACTCGGTCGGTTGAGGGAATCGTTTTCAACCGAAAGGAGGATCTAGCGAGCTTTCCCAACTGACATGCACTGCAGATATGTGTTGTTGAAAACACAAGGTTCGGAATGCCCTTTGCATGTTCTTGTCTCGCAAGTCGGTTCATTGTCTTGATGGTTGAGCCTTTTGTGCCACAACCAGCTCACATCTGAACTGCTCTTTGATAACATCCAGCCTTTTGAGGACTATTATTCCAATCTGCATAGTAGACATTCCCGATTGGGGATCGATTTCCCAACAATATGACTTGCTTTGTTCTAATATTTTTAACCCTACAGCCCTGTGCATCAAACTTGACAGAGAAACCATTATCACAGAATTGGCTGATGAAGAGCAAGTTATGCTTCAATCCATCAACATATGAAACATTAGAAATAGATACATGATTGGTTTCAAGGGTACCGTAGCCTTTGGTGTGACCTTTTGAGTTGTCACCAAAGGTAACTGATAGTCCTTCCTTCTCCACGAAACTTCCAAGCAAATTCTTCAGATTTGTCATGTGTTTCGAGCATCCACTATCCATCACCCACATGGTATGTGATGCTTTATTCTTCCTCAGCTGTTCCTCCTGCTCCTGCACAGAGAAACACGCTTAGGTCCCCAATTTTAGTTGGGTCCTGGAGGGTTAGAACCAGTTCCCCCTTGAACTGTGAGTCATTTTTCCCTGTATACTCGGATAGATTTGTCATTCTAAATTATCTTTCCTTCTCCATCAACTATAACAACACCTCGGTTATCCTTAGGCTTGTTGTTATTGTTGATGTTCTGTTTCTTGGGAGGAGATTGATTTCTCCCATTGTGAGCTTTAGGAGGAGAGGCGTTCCCCCTGTTTTGTTGACGTTTCTGACCCTGTTGGTTTTTCCTATGAGGTCGGACGCCATTTTGGAATCTTTGTGGCTGGGTCTGATTCTATTTTCCTGACTGTTGATGGCAGCTGTTCATGCCCTGTTGTTGATTCATGTTTTGGCATGAATATCTCCAGCTGTTGGAATTGTTCCACATAGGTTGACTCTGATGCAACCTCTGGTTGTTCTGATGATGGAACCGATGTTGATTCTGATGGTGAAACCCTGTTGGTTCGGTTGATTCCATCTCTTCTGAAGTCGGTTCAGAGGTCGGTTCTGAGATCGGTTCAGAGGTCAGTTCTGTGGTCGGTTCAGAGGTCGGTTCTGTGGTCGGTTCTGATTGTATCTCTGACGTCTCTGATTCCTCTTCTGAGTCCTGGAACATTTCCCCTCGGTTGTTATCCCAACCGATGAATTCTTCAGTTCTCCAACCACAGCTCCCTTTCCTTTGTCAGCTGCAGTTTCCTTAGCTGGTTGTGCTTGCTGTGACGTGGAGGTTGGATTAATTTGGGGAGTTGCAGACTCAACCGGATTTGGTTTGGCAACCGTGACATCCACAGCCTTGATAAAGGTTGCGGGTGGAATTCCAGTGTCCTTGACCATGTCGTAACCGAGTCCAGACACGTCATCCATCTGTCGTTGGTAACTGATAAGATTCTCGATGATTTTGGATGATTGATATAGCTTTATCAGGTTGTCCCTTTCAGTTTGTAGATCCTTGAGAAGAACAGCTATATGCTCGGTCTGTGCGTCTGACTTCTTCATCAGTTGGTCGATCTGAGCCTCTTGCTTGTTCAACTGATCGTGCTGCTCCTTGATCTGCTTCTTTAACTCCTCATCAGTTGGAGCTTTAGTTTGATTGGCCTCATTCAGTTGACTTTTGAGATTATCAATCTCTTCGGTTTGATTTTTGATCAGATCATCTTTTTCGGTTAAGGATTCTTCAAGTCTGGCAAACTGTTCTTAAAGATTCTTAAACTCAACCGATTGCTGATGCAGTTCCTCACTGAGTTCTAGGAAGTCACCCCAAGAGGGTTCCAACTCTTCATCTACTGTTTCCTGCATGTTAGTAGCATTAGAAGAATTTAAATTAACTGAGCTAGAATGTACCTCAGTATCATCTTGGTCGGTTCCAAATGCCATGAGACATTGATCCTGTCCGATAGCGTTGTTGGTGGAAGTCAGCTCATCCTCATCTTCGGTATCGGTGAAGATGTCCATGTCGTCAGCTGCTTCTTCTGCAACTATGGCCTTGTTCTTTACATTTTGCTTGGCCCTCAACGCTACTTTATCTTTCTTCGATAGATCTGGACAATCAGCTTTGAAGTGTCCCTCTTTGCCGCATTCAAAGCAACTGTTGGTCACAGGCTTTGAGTTATCTCGAATTCGGTTGGATTTATAGAACCGTTTGTATTTTCCGAACCGAGTATCCATGTCAGCTAGCTTCTTTGACAAGGCGGCGATACTCTGTTGCAGCTCCTCTCTGCTCGGCTCCTTCGAAGCTGTGTCCGCAGATCTCGTTGCCCTTGATGTCGCGGCTTGGAATAGTCAGCTCGAAGTCCTACTGTCTTTGTTCCGGAACCAACATCCTTAAGTCGACTCATCTGCCCCGAGGACTGAGTTGATCTTTGTCGGTTCACCTTGTATTTATTTCCTTTCAGGATTGAGAACAGCCATTTAGTTCCCATTTCTCCCAGATCAGCTCGGCTTTCATGAATGTTGGTGAAGGTGTCCCACTCAGCTGGTAGGGCTTGTAATACTTTGAGATTGATCTCTCTCAAAGTATACTTTCCTCGTCGGATAGACTGAATCCTTCAGATGATATCCATGAACCGAAGCTCCAACTGATCAATGGTTTCATCAACTCTTAGACAGAAGTTGTCAAAATCTTGACAAGCATGAGAGAACTTGTTCTCCTTAGTTTGATCACTCCCTTCACTAAGAGATGCCAAAATGTCGCACATCTCCTTAGCTGTGTTGCACTCTTCTTCCATGGAAGATAGTCTTGTCCAACTGTGGACATGATGGTGCTCTGAGCCCAGATATCCAGCTGGCTCACTTTCGCTTCCTCAGGAGTGAAGTCTTCTGGCTTTTTCTCAACCATCACCTCAGTTGCATCCCCATCATTGGGATTTGTAGGAGTGCGAATAACTTTTTCCATGATGGTGATTGGTCCGGATGTAATCACTTGTTGCATTTGATGATGCTTGGACAGTAGAATCTTCTTCATCCGAGTCTTCCAGGATGTATAGTTCACAACCAAGAACATGACAACAATCTTGTCTTTAACATCCATCTGCACACAACAAACAGAAAACAGATGCAAGCAGATATGCACTAGCGTGAAAAAGATCTATTCAGTTGACCACTGAAGAAAACACCTCGATTCACACCTCGTGAAACAAAGACAGCAGTCTTTTGAACCACTGCTCTGATACCACTTGATGGTCCTGATACGAGTTCTGGTGTATGGGGAGGGGGGGAATACACCAGTTAGGAATTTTAAAACAACCCCCTGAAAAATATCACAGCCGAGTAAGAGGACTCAGCTGGAATCACAACTGAGTAGGAAAACTCAGCTGTAAGAGTGGTGCTGTGCGGAATGTGGTGGATAAAAATAACTCGTATAAAATAACTCACGCTCAGATGCAAGGTCGGTCAATAAGCAAATCAGTTGAGAATGTAAATATGCAGTTTTGAGTGCTGGTTAGTTGGTCAGTAGGATATGCAATAAGTAACTGAACAAAAAACACAAACACACAAAGGATTTACGTGGTTCGGAGAGAACTCCTACGTCCACGGGGAGTTGTGAGTCCACACAACTCAGTCCAAATTCTTTAGGACTGGAACCACAAAGCTTACGCGGGCTTTGCAACCGTTCAGATAAGTTTGCAGGTACTTATCAACCTTACAGATAAGTTTACGGGTACTTATCAACCTATCTACTCAATTTCGGGAAGAGTAGGATCCTAACAACCTTTTTAGGGGATGTGTATGAGGGTGGGGTTTCCAACTACTAGCTCGAACAAGGAAGTGAGCTAGGATCTAAGCTTGAACAATGAAGACTCAAACTAAGATCTAAAACACCAAGACAGATTCTAACACTCTATGAACTCTCAACTAGTGATGTTCGTAGAGGAAAATTTCAGTTTAGCTCGTGTGCAGTATAAAGTTATTCTTTCGCTCGTTTGTTTGCTCTCTGCTCTGTCTTCTAGGTAGTCTTGATGAATGAATGAAGGCCTCTATTTATAGGCGGAGAGAATCAACTAGCCGTTGGAGAAGCCATTGATCTCTGTTCTGTGAAAGCGATGGCTTGTCTCTCATCTCTGCAGATTTTCCCGATTTGGCAACTGTGAACTTCTGCTTTCCATCTGAGACAGCCTTGTGTTAGGCCAAATGAGGTAATGACAGAACGTCAAACCTTCACGTGACTTCCTTTTTGAATTTCAAATTTCAACCTTTGTTAGTCGGTTGAGAAGTTTGGTCTTCATCCGAGTGGTCTTCAGCTGATGTTCCATCTGATCGATATCTTCATCTGACCTTCTGTCTGAATAGGAACAGTTGAACCCTCAGCTGTCTTGAACTTCATGTTGTCGATCTTATCAGTTCGAGTCCTGCAACTGATGTTCTGTATCTTGAACGCTCAATTGTCTTTCACATCTGATGTTCTGTTTCTTAACGCTCAGTTGTGTTTCGTACATCTTCCCCCTTGAACTCTCAGTTGTCTTTCTTACATCTGATGTTCTATCCGAGTAAAGCCTTGTTGTCGTTTTCAGCTGGAGTCCTGTAAAGATAAAATCTCAACATTGCTCAAACAGCGAGCCTAAATACTAACATTAGGATCTGGCAACATCTAATCGGTTGGAGTCACTTGGTTTTGGAATCAATCAAAACTTTACTTAAATTTCCCAACAAGAGTCCACATTATCCTATCAAAATAATTAAATTAGGTAAAAGCTAATTTTTTATACGGTATAAGTTTAATTCCTAATTAAATTATATATTTCTTATAATTACAATATATTGTTTCACTTTATAGTTCTTACTTTTAATATATATAAGGATATTTTAGGCAAAACAAATTTTGTAAAACAAGACTCTTTTTATATTAGTATAGATTCGTTTGCTCAAATTTTTCTTCAATTTTCATTTTTTGTGTTTTGGTTTAGTTTCAATGTTCCAATCTTTTTTTTTATATATAATTTTGTAATGATTTACTAAAGATTTAGAAGTTCGGTGTTTTTTTTGTAATGATTCACTTGTTCATTAAAAAATTTTGAAGATTTAACGGCTTGGATTTTCTGAGGAGATGGAAGAGGAAGAAGATAATGTTTGTGGGTGACTCACTGAGTCCAAATCAGTGGAACTCGTTAGCCTGCATGCTCCATTCTGCAGTTCCAAATGCTAAGACCACCTTCGTTAGGAAAAGCCCCATTTCTCATATTACATTTGAGGTTAGTTTATTTTCGAAACCAAAATGAAATCCAATATAGTACTCTCATAATACATTTTCATTTGAAATAGTACTTCTTTTGATTCACATATGTCAGCGCAACAATAATTATGTACGACAATTTTAACACGACATGATTGTAAGAGAAGAATGCATGCATTTTTGAAAGACTGAAGATTGTTGGTGCAGGTTCACACAATATCAAAAAAAAGGCATCTTTGTGTAATATTATGTTCACTACTGTATTGGCACAATAAAAAAATTATTTTTAAATTAGTATTTACGTGTTTTAGAATTTACACATATTATTATGTTCCTATAGGTAAGTTGACACTTGACAAAAAGTCGGTACGGTCTACTTGATTAGGGAGGATTATAGAGATGAAGGATAATTAGAGGTAATTAAAATTAATTAATTATAATTTACTAATTATATAAAATTCATTAATCCTCAACTAGATTTTTTTAAATTTCATTAAACTGATTAATTAAAATTAAAAAAAGTTACAAATAAATTACTAATGGAGGGACATTATGGTCACTCCACCTCATATAAATTGATTAAAAATATCATATTGTATCATGTCATTATAATTATGTTTGTTTTGTAATCATGTTCACCGATCGAGTTGTCAATACACTACACTAGTGGCCTAATCCTAAACATACCATATGCATATTTCCAACATACATATTTAATTTTTGTAATGTAGGATTACGGAGTAACAATATTAATTCTCTACACGACCCATTATTTGGTGAATGTAGTGAGAGAAGCAAGAGGCAATGTGCTAAAACTAGACTCCATTGTTGAAGGCAAAAGATGGACAGGGATGGATATGCTTATATTCAACAAATGGCATTGGTGGCTCCATACTGGGATTTCATTCAGTATGGTTCCACCATAGCTAGGGATATGGACCGCCTCGAGGCATTTTCTCGGGCTCTCACCACGTGGGCCCGTTGGGTCGACTAGACCGTCGACCCTTTCAAGACTACAGTCTTCTTCAAGACATTTCTCCCTCTCACCCCCAGTAAGTACAATCTTAAAACATTTGATCGTTTCCGTGCAAACCAGATTCTTTCAATGTGCATCAAGTCTTATATATTCTCTGTGTTCTTAAATAAGTGTCGTATGTTTAAATTTGTCTTGTTCCTTACAAGTGTTTCATTTTATGTTTCTATGCAATAATTAGGGATAAAGAGGGTAAATTCTTAACTTTCTTATTAGTATATGTTCTTTTACGGGACACTTATTAAAAAAAGGATAATTCTATTTAGTCACACTGTGGCCGGCCACACGTATTAAAACAAAAAAGGAAAGTTAACCGTAAAAATGGAAATAGACACATTCCCCTTAGGATTTATGATTCCCAATTAGAGTGTGTTTCCTTAGGGATTATATTATTTCTTTTAAATAACTTGTGTAAATAATACACTTGACGTGCATTGATAGAATCTGCAATAAAGCACAAGAGCCCGATAAAGGGCCATCAAATTCAACGAGGCCACCAGCAGCTGCCGGAGTTGTAAACAAAATGTTGAGTACGTTGAGGACACCAGTTTATCTACTTGATTGCCGAATGCATGGAACCAGCTTCTTTATGCAGCTCTCATTTGAGATTAATCATCATTAATTTATAGCATCTTATAGAGAGCTAGTTGTTGAAATTCAAGATGTTATTAGCAGGAGGAGATGAATAATTGAGGTGAAAGAAAATAGAGTCCAAAGTTTTTTTAGGTCCATAACTTTGGGCGTTTTGGCAAATGTAGGACAAATTTCTGTGGGCTTGCAATTATAGGACAAATTTTCAAAATTTTGGCATCCGTGGGACAAATTGAACCCGACCGGGCTAAATCGCTTATGCATCTCACATGACTTAATTTCGTGCGGGCCGATGCCTACATGGATGACAAATAAGTTATCTACTGAGCTATTGCTTAATTTTTATTTACCACGATGTATAATAAAACCTCCAAATCGAAACCTGCACCATTTCTTCAAAGAGCTCTAGTCTGAAATCAATAGCAAAGAAGTATTTCGTTCACAACTACTCTCTCCGTCCCGTTATTATAGTCTTGTTTCCTTTTTTGGAAATAATTAGGAAATAATTAATTTGTTAAACAATTCACTTTACACCTTTCATCATACTTTTCCACCTCATTTTCTATGTCATTCACTATTCTCCTTATCTCTCTACTCACTTTATTTCACTTTATTTCACTATTCACTCTCTCTCTACCGACTTAATTTTACTTACCACTTTATTTCACTATTCACTCTCTCTCTACCCACTTTATTTAACTTTAAAAATTCCACTAAACATACTTTCTATTCTTAATTATTTTCTCCTTAAACCCCGTGCCCAAAAGAAACAAGACAAGCCTGATGGGACGGAGGGAGTATCATTTTATGTTTTTTTTATCTTGCTTCTAATTAATTAAGTTTGGTGCATATTTATTTTTAAAGATGTTAGTCATGTTTTGAAATATTGCTCAAAAATGGCTACACATAGAGGAAACTTAGTTACTAAATAATTAATATTCTCTCCAAATAAACTTGAATTGCAAATCTTCATTACAATTTGCAACTGCAAATAACATGAACAATACAAGCTCACACTGCAATTCTAACAAATACAAACACTACATGCTAAAGGAAATCTTTCGCCACTGAATGCATTTTTTTTTTTTTTGGTTCAAATTTGTTAGCCTCTCGTGCATTCAACCTCCGTCATATCCCGAAATGATTGCATTTGCTCGAGCACACATTGCGGGATCTTTCAATTCAAAGAAAGAACATACTTAGAACTTTGGAAAAAATTAGATTTTTAAAGCGCGTCGGCATCAACGATCTAGGGCATGGAAATCCAACCAAAAAAAATAAAGCATTTGAGAAAACTTACACGGAATTTGGGGCAACACAGTTACTTCCTTCCCGGATTATCCATGATGTGCGACAGATGGCTCTCACGGTCGCGCGGTTCTCGATTTCACCGTGCATTAGAGTCCATATCAGTTTAAAATAGGCTGCAGGCTGCCAACGAAATACTTCTCTCCTATCGATTTCAAACTAGAGCATTTTAAAGAAATGGTGCGGGTTTCTATTTGAAGGTTGTATTTCACAACTTGTATTGATTTGAGACTTAGTAGGTGATGATCTAATGCATGGAAGTGTACAATCCTTATTCTTTTTGGAGTGATTTGGTCGTCTCGAGTCTTAGTCGAGAGAGTCGATTGAATGATCCCCGTTTGCTAATTGTCGAGAGAGATTATTGAATAATTTGGTGGATTGCTTCTTAATTAGAAGATTAAAATGGTTTGCATGAATTAGGAAGTCTTGATCAAGCTATCTAGAATCGGATTGAATCCCTAGAACCAACCTTTGTTCAAGTTTGTCCTTTAATCGTTTGTTAATCGTTTGTTTAATTGAATTTTGCATGATTTTGTCATTTGTTTGCTTATTTACTTTTGATCTTGTGTTTAAGTGTTTGAATGAATCCCAAATCATGTTGTTTGCAAAGCTTGAATAGTAGGAAGATGCATAAATTTGATTTTCACTAGAACTCGGCATATTAGTCCTCGTGGATACGATACTTGATCCCTATTCCCTACAATGATCCGAACAAAGTGCGGATAAATTACTTAGTATAAATAGGAGATCACTTTTTGGCGCCGTTGCCGGGGACTATTTAGAGTTTATAGTGTTAATGATCTTTGCATTGAGAGTACTAGTTCAAGCATTCTTTACTTATATGTGTAGTTTGAATCTAAGTGTGTTCTTGGTTGGTTTGTGTAGGTGAATTGGTGCATGATCGCAAGGAAAAATGGAGGAGAAATTATACCCTTAGTCTTGGAGATTGAAATCACACATAAATGAGCTAGCCGGGAACGAAGAAGGAGAGCAATGGAGCGTCAAGGGCCTAATAATATGGCCAATTTGGAGCGCCAAATGCAAGAGCTCCGCCATCAAATGTAGGAGCAACAAGCTCAAAGAGAAAGAGCACCTCCGCCTCCGATCAACCAAATGTTTGAGCCTCAAGTGAATATGTTCCAAGATGGAGGTTGGGGCAATCGATGCAACGCCAACAACTTTGAGCTAAAGTCGTGGTTGATTAATATGGTGCAAGCGGAGTCGTTCGGAGGAGGTTTTAATGAAGATGCCAACACACATTTGCGTGCTTTCTTGGATGTGTGCGAGACTATCAAAATCCAAGGGGTCTCGAATGATGCCATTAGATTGAGGTTGTTTGGATTTTCCTTGCTAGATAGAGCCAAAGCTTGGTACAAGACCATAGACCGCTCGGAGATTACCACTTGGGAGCAACTATGCTGGCTATTCCTAGCTAAGTATTTCCCTCCGTCTCGTGCACAAAAGCTAATCTCGGACATTTTTCACTTTTTCCAATCCGGAGATGAATCTATATATGAGGCATGGGAGAGGTACAAGGAGATGTTGAGGAGATGCCCTCAACATGGCTTTTCAAAGGAGCAACAAATTTGAACTTCTATCGAGAGCTCACTAGCCATACAAGAGAAGTTGTAAATGCCACCGCCGGTGGTGGTTTGACCAACCGTCCATATGAAGAAGCGTTGTGAATTTTTGAAGAAATGGCGGCCAATAGTTGCCATTGGCCTCAAGAGAGAAGTTCGTCAAAGAAAGTTGCATCCATTTCGGATGAGAAGTGTGATGATCTTCTCGAGCAATTCACCATGCTCAAGAGGGACTATGAGGCTGAAAGGAAAGGGAAGTTGGATGTGAAGATGGTGGCTCAACCCATGCCACAAGGAGGTGAAGAGTATT
Source organism: Schizonepeta tenuifolia (assembly GCA_029490685.1). Classification (NCBI taxonomy): domain Eukaryota; kingdom Viridiplantae; phylum Streptophyta; class Magnoliopsida; order Lamiales; family Lamiaceae; genus Schizonepeta; species Schizonepeta tenuifolia. Next base: position 23,072 of record JANLIY010000014.1, read on the forward strand.
CACAATTCGAGGATGCCAACTATGTCAATCAACGGGGGTATAACAACTACAACCGTTCGAGTTATCCTCCGGAGAATCAAGCCTATAATCCTAATTATAGGAATCCAAATTTGTCGTATACTAACCCGAACCATGCTATCATTCCACCACCCGGATTTTTGGTGTCTCAAGGGATGATCAATGAGCCGAAGAAGCCTATGCCGATCATGGAGGAAATGATGCAACAACTCCTTCAAAACTAAAATGCTTTTATGGGAGCAACCGAGGAAAAGGTCACAAGCTTGGAAGGGACCGTCACTGCTATGTCTAAACAACTCAAGATGTTGGAAGGGCAAGTGAGCCAAATGGCTAATCAAGCGGCTTCTCAACATAAGCCGGGGCAATTTCCAAGCAATACGGAGGTGAACCCGAAGAACCAATGCAATGCCATTCATTTGAGAAGTGGAACTACTTATAAGAACTACCCGGAGTTGAAAGATCAAGATGAAGGGGTTAATGAAGAGTCGGAAGTAGTCCATTCCTCGAGTGAAGAAACCTCAAGAGTCAATCAAGGAGCCTTTAATCCCAAAAGAGGTGACCCCCAAGATTGTTTAACTAAGCAAGGATACGGTTCTTAAAGCTCCTTACCCTCAAAGGCTTGCCAAAGTAAGAGGTGATGAGAAGCTTGCTAAATTCATTGATATGTTTAAGAAGGTGGAAATCAATATACCATTGCTTGATGCTTTGAGAGACATGTCGGGCTATGCAAAATTCTTGAAAGAGGCAGTGTCAAGGAAGAGGAAACTTGGGAGATTTGAGACCATCAACTTGTCGGAAGAGTGTAGTGCCGTCTTGCAACGTAAGTTGCCTTTGAAGCAAAAGGACCCTGGGAGTTTTGTGATTGTTTGTGTTATTGGAGGCCAAACTTTTGGGAGAGTATTATGTGATTTGGGTGCTAGTATTAATCTCATGCCCCTTTCAATATTCAAGAGGTTGGAGATTGGAGAATTGAAGCCTACTATCATTGCCTTGCAAATGGCGGACCGTTCTATCTCTTATCCTAGAGAAATTGTCGAAGACGTGCTTATTAAGGTGGAGGAGTTCATATTTCCAGCTGATTTTGTGGTTCTTGACATGCCCGAAGATGACAATACTCCACTTATTCTTGGCCGTCCGTTCTTGGCAACCGGAAGGGCATTGATCGATGTTCAAGATGGTGAATTGACCTTCCGTTACAACGATGAGAAGATGACTATCTCGATTTATGAAGCCATGAAGAAGCCACAAGAATTGGAGCTTGAAGAGTGTAATCTTATTGACTCTTATTTATTTTATTCTCAAGATTCTTTAGAGCATTGTATTGTGAACTCTTTACACTCTTATTCGAAATTGGATGAGGCTTGTGATGAATTGTTGGAATCTATTGCCTATATGGATGCAAATCAAGGCATTCCTTTGAAAGATTTGGGATATCTAGATCTCTATACACCTATTGAGGGAGGAGTGCCGGAAGGAGTGCCCAAGCCGAGTTCTTCTTTGACTTTGGAGTTGAAGCCACTACCCGATCACCTCAAGTATGCATTCTTGGGTAAGGATGAAACTTTTCCAGTCATTGTGTCTTCATTTCTAAATGATGAGGAGTTGGATAAGTTGTTGAGGGTATTGATGAAATATAAGTCTTCCATTGGATGGTCTATAGCCGATATTAAGGGAATTAGCCCTTCTATTTGCATACACCGAATTTTATTGGATGATGTTGCAAAGCCAAAGGTTCAACCTCAATATCGTTTGAATCCGGTGACGCAAGAGGTCGTGAGGAAGGATGTCTTGAAGGTATTTGATGCTGGAATCATCTATGCCATATCCGATAGTGAGTAGGTTAGCCCGACTCAAGTGGTTGCCAAGAAATGAGGTATCACTATTGTAGAAGACGAGAGGGGTGAACAAATAGCCACTCATTTGCAAACGGGATGGAGAGTGTGCATTGACTATAGAGCATTGAATGCGGTTACAAGAAATGATCACTTTCCTCTTCCTTTCATCGATCAAATGCTTGATAGGCTAGCCGGTTATGAGTATTATTGCTTCTTGGATGGGTATTCCGGCTACAACCAAATTGCCATAGCTCCGGAGGATCAACACAAGACGGCTTTCACTTGTCCTTATGGAATATTAGCTTGTCGACGGATGTCGTTTGGTCTTTGCAATGCACCAGCCACTTTCCAAAAATGCATGATGGTGATCTTTCATGGACTCATCGAGAAGATTATGGAGGTATTCATGGATGATTTTTCCGTCTTTGGTTCTTCCTTTGATAATTGTTTGGAAAATCTTTCTCAAGTTTTGCAAAGATGCGAGGAAACTTCTTTATGTCACAATTGGGAGAAATGTCATTTTATGGTGAGAGAAGGCATTGTTTTGGGGCATAAGGTGTCTAAGGATGGATTAGAAGTGGATAGAGCTAAAATAGTGGCAATTCAGAAGTTACCTCCACCGACAAATGTGAAGTCTATCCGAAGTTTTCTTGGGCATGCGGGGTTTTATAGACGGTTTATTAAAGACTTTTCAAAAATCCCCAAGCCTCTTTGTTCACTATTGGAGAAGGATACAAGGTTTGAGTTTTCTAGTGCTTGTCTTGATTCGTTCGAGAAGTTGAAGAAGGCACTAGTGTCTACCTCCGTGTTGATAACTCCAGATTGGATGAAGCCATTTGTATTGATGTGCGACGCTAGCGATTGGGCCGTTGGGGCCATCTTGGGGCAAAAATGAAACAAGCTCTTCCGAGTAATTTATGATGCTAGCAAGACATTGGATTCGGTTCAATTGAACTATACCACCACCGAGAAGGAATTACTTGCTGTGGTGTATGCCTTCGACAAATTCCGACCATATCTAGTTGGGACGCATTCTATTGTTTATACGGATCACGCCGCAATCCGCTACTTTTTTGCCAAAAATGATGTAAAGCCCCGTTTGATTCGTTGGGTTTTATTGCTCCAAGAATTTAACATGGAAATCCGAGATAGAAAGGGATGTGAAAATATCGTTGTCGATCACCTATCCCGTCTTGAGCATCCGGTTGAAGGAGAAGATTCTCGGGTACGTATTAATGAGTGCTTTCCCGATGAACAAATTTTAAAGTTGGTGGATTATACTCCTTGGTTTGCGGACTATGTGAATTATCTAGTCATTTGTGAAGTGCCGGGTGATCTCACTCATTATCAAAAGAAGAAATTCTTGCATAAAGTGAAGTTTTACTATTGGGAGGACCCTAATCTTTACCGTCGATGCGCCGATGGCATCATCCAAAAGTGTGTAAAGTAAACCGATTGGGTGAGGATTATGGAGGAATGCCATAGCTCTCCAAGTGGAGGTCATTTCGGTGGCCATCGAACCGCTATCAAGGTATTCCATTCCGGATTTTATTGGCCAACCGTCTTCAAGGATTGTATTGTTTTTGTGAAATCTTGTGATAGGTGTCAAAGAATGGGAAATATTTCCAAGAGAGACGAGATGCCACAAAATATTATGGTGGAGGTTGAATTGTTTGATGTGTGGGTATTGATTTCGTAGGACCCTTTCCCATATCTCAAGGATACACTTATATCCTACTTGCGGTTGAGTATGTGTCTCGATGGATGGAGGCGATTTCCACGGTGAAAAGTGATTCAAAAGTGGTCCTCAAGTTCTTGCACAAGAACATCCTCACTCGTTTTGGCACCCCAAGGGCTTTGATTAGTGATGGCGGCTCTCATTTCAACAATAAGTGGTTGAGAAGTCTACTTTCTCGATATGGGGTGAAGCACAAGATCGCCACTCCTTATCATCCTCAAGGGAATGGCCAAGCGGAGCTTGCAAATCGGGAGATTAAGCAAATTCTTGAGAAGTCGGTGGCACATAGGAAGGATTGGGCAAATCATTTGGATAATGCACTTTAGGCCTATCGTACCGCCTACAAAACTCCTATTGGTATGTCTCCATTTCAACTTGGGAAATCATGTCATTTGCCCGTTGAACTGGAACATAAGACGTATTGGGCCACAAGAAGGATAAATCTTGAGTTTAAGGAAGCCGGATATACAAGGCTTGAGAAGCTACTTGAGCTTGATGAATGGAGGAATGAAGCCTTTGAGAGTTCTCGGATTTACAAGGAGAAGGCGAAGAAGTTTCATGACCGAGCCATTCGTTCCAAAGATTTTGCTCCCGGAGATGATGTGCTTCTCTTTAATTCTCGCCTTCGTTTATTTCCGGAAAAGTTGAAGTCTAGGTGGACAGGGCCATATGTCGTCTACAAATGCAATGGAAAAGGAACGTATCAACTTCTCAAGTCGGATGGTGAAACTTTTGTTGTCAATGGACACTGCCTCAAGCCCTACATCAATTGCGAGCCGGACCGGAATGTGACGGTCACGCTTCTAAACGACCCTTGAAGAAGTGAGGTATTGTCTAGCTTTAGACGTTAAACAAAGCGCTCGTTGGGAGGCACCCCAACACTTTTACTTGCTTTTGTTTGTTTTTTGTTTTGAACTTTTGTTGTTTGATTTGGTGGTGTGTTTGATGTTGGTTGTGAATTTGTGTTTGTTTTTGTTTGGTTGAGTTTGTGTTGGTTTGTAGTTGTGTGTGTTGAAAGTTGAGTTTGTCTTCTCGTTTTTCATGCCGTTGATTGTGGCTTTAAATTGTGTTCGTTTTAGTTGAAATTTTGTTGAGTTGAGAATTTGTTGAGATGCTCGTTTCGTGTGTTTAGTGTCGTTTTGTTTTTGTTTCGTTTTTCGCCTTTTTCCCTTAAAAAAAACGCGTTCAAATCGCATTTCGGCGGTCAAACACGGCGGATCAAGGTTGGACCGCTGATTTTTGGGTCCAGACCGCCGGGTAGACCTCCGAAAGTTACTGGAGTCGATCGCCTTTTAAATCATCAAATCGGCGGGCGGGTCGGCAGTTCAAGGCTGGACCGCCGATTTTGGTGTCCAGACTGCCGACCAACCCTCTGAAAATCTCTGGAGTCGGTTCCTCTATTAAAACGCCAAACCGGCGGTCTGATCGGCGGTTCGAGCCTGAATAGCCGATTTTGGCAGCCATGGCGCCGATTTCGTCCGCCGATCCGCCGAAAATCGGGTTTCTTCCTTTTTCTTTCCATTTTTCTTTTCTTTCTCTCATTCTCTCTCTTCTCTTCTCACAAACACACGAAAATCCTCTCTTTCTCTCTTCAAATCACTCCTTTAATCCTCCATAACTCTTCAATTCCTTCCACACATCTCTTTCCCACCTCTCAAGCTACCATTCCATCCAAACAAATTGGGTTTTCATCCACCAAATTCCACAAACCCCAAAGTTGAAGTTCTTGCTCGTTTTTCCCTTTAATTTTCGAATTTTAAGGTAATTTCTTCTTTTATTTTTCGTTTTTATGGTTCAATATACTTAGTTTTATAGTTAATTTATGTTATTTTCTTTTTTAGGCTTGGGTAATTTTTCTAGGGTTTTTAATTTCGAAATTGTTGGGGGTTTTGTGTTTAATTGCTCAATTAATCATGCTACATTGTGAATTGTTGTTGATTTGAGCATGTTAGTTGATTGCTTAGGGTTATTTATTGATTTTGTTGATCTAATGGTACCTTTGAGTAATTTCTAGCATATATTTTGGAGTTTATGGATTAAATAGGGCATGATTATGTGTTTAGGAGGATTGGTGATGATGAATTAATGCTTTATTTCTTAAGTGTTGGACTTGTAGTTGATTTTGAGCTTGCTATGTTGAATGTGAGTTATGTGGTGTGCTTAGCTTGCTTTGTTTTAAGTATGGATCGATTTTGGAAGGATTGTTATGGCGTATTCAATGCTTGGAGCTTGGTTTTGTTGTTGTGAAACTAATCTATCTTATTAAGCATAGGTACCATGGGTCGAAGTAAGGAAAAGTGCCCACGCCTTGAGGACTCTCCTCCCAAAACTAGGGCCAAGGACACCAAAGGGAAGGGCAAAAAAAATAAAACCACATCACATCAAGTTACCCAAACTTATAGACGTCGTCAAGAGGAGTTCAACCTTTATGGTCCTTCCGTTTATAGCGTGGTCCTTCACCGAGACGAGCACAATCAATTGTTTGTCAAACTTGCTCAAAGAAGCCTTGCTTCATGCAAATATTCGGATGAACAAGTACTCAGGGATCTCGGTCTTTGGAACAATGTGAAGGAGATGTTCGACCGCATCGGATGGGGATCCATTTTAACGGGCATGTGGCCCACATGTCCAAGAGCTTCTTTGGAGTTGCTTTTCACATTGACCATCCCCATCAACCAAGTCAAGCTTCCTCAAACGGTGCACTTCCGATTGGGAAATATTACACATTCTTTGACTATGAGGCAAGTGCATGCCATATTCAATTGTCCGGATGGGGGTGCTTGTCAGAAGTCAAGGGAGTTCAAGCCGAAGGTGTTATGAAAAGCAATGACATATGCTACACAAGCTTACTCCTCGGGGAAATCAAAGGCTACCATTCTCCGCAATCATGTCTTCCGGGTTATCCAAAGGATCCTTGCCCATACGGTGTTCCAAAAGGGAGAGAATAGTTCATGCCGGAGCGTTGAGCTTCAAGTCTTATGGGCTATGCTCACTTACATGCCGCTCAACTTGGGGCAATTCATCTTCCGCCAACTATGGGCTCAAAAGAATCAAAAGAAGGGAGTCCTTTGTTGTGGAGGTCTCATATCGGCCGTGGCTATGTCTCTTTGTCCGGACTACCCACAATGGGAGAAGCTCAACGACAATGTGTTCATGGACTTGAACATGTTGAAGAATATGCGAGTTCTTGTTTCGGCTTCTTGTCTTATCGAAGGAGTACAAACTCAAGCTGGGAGTAAAAGAGGTGGTGGAGATTTTCCCATTGCCCGACACCATTCATATGTAGATTACCACTTTCAATGATCGACAAAATTGGAAGATGGATACGCCATTCCACGAGAGGGCTATTCTAGCGGCTGTGAACCCTCGAGTTGAGATAGAGGCAAGTGGTAGCAGTGGGGGAGAGGAAGAAGGTGATGACAATGATGGTGACGGCGACACCAACTATGAGGACAAAGGACAAGCAAGAAGAGAAGTGAGAAGAGAGAGGAGAAGACAAGAAAGAGGAGGATGAGGACAACAAGCCTTCGGGCAAGGGCACGAATCATTTGGGGGGTACCAAGGGGGGTAACAAGGTTATAGAGGGCCGTCTGGGCCTTCTAACATGTATGGCAGATCGTCGGGGTTCGGGAGTTTCTACGGTGAAGAATTTGCAAGCATGCCGGAGCGTGTCGAGCATATTGACAACTATTGCACGCAATGGGATAGTGAGTTTGCGGTTATGAGTCATGATATCCAAGCTATCCAACTCCAGTAACAAGATATGAATGAGATCCAACAACAACAAATCGGCAACCAACAAAGTTTTCAAGCCGACATGTATCAACGGTATGATGAGTTTCGAGATAATGTGTATGCTCGGCAAGAATCTTTTCAACAATCTTGGTTTGATCGTCAAGATCAATATCACCAAGAACAAAGAGCCGACCACCAAGCCTTCCGTCAAGAGCTCTTTGATCGTCAAGATCGGTATCATCAAGAGCAAAGATCCGACCAACAAGCTTTCCAACAAGCTTGGTTTGATAGGCAAGATGCATTTCGACACGAGCTATATGCACGCCAAGATCGATACCATCAGGAGGATCAAATCAATCAAAGGGACTTGTTGGCTCTCGTCCGCCTGTTTGAAGCTCATCAACTCAATGAAGGCCACAATTGGCCCCGGCCCCCGCCTCCCCAATGAAGAAAGAGGTACCGCCGTATTTGTATTTGTTCTTCCCTTCAAACTTATTCGGCTCTTTTAGTTTTGAATAAGTTTGGGGGAGGGGGGAGATGAATACAGATACGCTTGTAAATATATGTGTGTTTGAGTTGTTTGAGTTTGGGTTTGTTGCTTTTAGTTGTGGTTTGTTTGGTAGTTTGTTGGAGTTGGAAACTTTTGGAAAAAATAAAAATTTGGAGATGACAAATTTGGAATTTAGTTGCTATGATTCGGTTTGTTTATGCTCATGTGGCTTTGGTGAAATGCCTATGATGATATTGTTTTGTGTTTTGCAAAATGTTGTTGAAATCGAGTGTCTTGTGAACGGCTTGCATGAATGATTGGTGTGTTGGTTTTGACTTCTTGATGAATTAATAAAACCCGTGAGGTTTTGAGCCTTGATTTGCTTTGCATTATGTTCCTTTCTTGTGAGTTTGATCATGCATGCTTATTTACTTCTAAAACATGCTTTGGGTCTTCGTCAAGAATGCGTGTTTATGCAAGAATCTTGGAAATGATCTTAGGCCATCCTTGTTAGCTATCTATACAAAACCCAAACACTACCTTGTGCTTTGAATCATCTGTTGTTAGCCCTTTGAGCTTTAATAGCCTTTCTTTGTCAAACCGGAGAAAAAGGGGTGATGGAGTGTAAGGGTATCCCGGGTTGAGTTTTAGTGGAAAATTTGTTGAAACGGGTAGCTAAATTTAGGAGGTGTGATGCTTTGCAAATTCTTAAATTCCCATGAGCTCGTCCAAAAAAAAAAGAAAAAGAAAGAACAAAAGAAATGAAAGTGAAAGAACTAAGTGTTGAGTTTTGATGAAAACGTTTGCTTTCAATGGAATGAAAAGAAGAAAAAAATGGTTGAAATGTGAGCATAAGGGAATAAATAAGTGTTTTGCTTGAAAAAGGTGTGTAATTGAGTCTTAATTGTGGATTATTTGGTGTAGAAGGAAGATGATTGAATTCATGCTAGATTTGAAGAAGATATAAGGGTGGTGTATAATTTGATTGGTCACTTAGCCAAATTTCCCTTCTTAAACCAATGTCCTTACATTACAACCCAAGAAAAGCCCTTTGTGATCCTTGATCTTGCATAATTTGTTTGCAATGGATATGTTAGATGATAAGCAAGCCTATGGTAAGTGAATTTGCATTGTGTGAATTCGATGAGAGTTTAAACCTAAACACTTGAGAGAGAGGGATACACTACTTTGAGAGTTGCATTTGTTGAGTTGTTGAGATTGGCATGTCATTAGTTTGTCTGAGTTGTGAAAGAGATACTAGGTTTTGGCATTGGAAGTATTTGTGAAATCTGAGGCATTTAGGATCCAAAGTTGCTACTCCATTCGATGTTTATGTTCTTATTTGAATATATTGTTCGGAAAGAACAATGTTTAAGTTTGGGGGAGTAATAAACATCCATTTTATAGCAACTAAACGCATTTTCATAGCACTAATTGCCTTATTTTTCCACCAAACGTGACTTGTTTTGGATGGTTTTCACTATTTTGGATTGTTTTCACATTTTGGTGGAGTTTGCGCATGTGTGTAGGTCAAGCATGGGATGCTAAGTCGAAATGAAAGGTCTGTTTAAGAGCAGAGATGAAGAAACGGGACGGAAAAGTGAAAAACCGAGCGAAGAGGAGAAGAAATCAAGAACCGGCGCTTCAGCATGAGTTTTCAGCAGTTTGGAGCCAAAAGCCGGCGGTTCAGGGGTGAACCGCCGGCCAAACCGCCGGAAATATCTGGAATGAGAGTCAAGAAGAAAGTTGAAATCGGCGGTCCACTCGGCTGTTCGGGCCTGAACCGCCGATTTTGGCTCTCCGACCGCCGATTTTCACTATTTTGTCCAAAATTGGACGATTTTGCCCCTGACGCGATTTTAACTTCATTTAGCACTTTTTTCTCCCTATAAATACCTAGTGACAACCCCAAAATGTGTATTGTTCATCCCTTAGCTTAGAATATTGTTCAAAAAGTTTCCAATTAGGGTTCTAAACACATTTCAATTATTGTATTAGTGAATTAAGGTTGGATTTGAAGACTTGTTGAAGAATTGATCATTGGGTTCTTAGTTTCTTAATTATGCAATCATTTTCCCTTTTGTGTTGTGTTGATTTCATTTATGTCTAGCTAAATTTCTTGTTAGTTTTGGGGATTTATGAAGATTTGATGGTAGATTGATCATAGCTTGTTGATTTCTCTTTCCTTCTTCTAATTAATTGTGGATTTGGTGCTCATTTTCATGTGGGAATTGTTGATCAGCTTTCTTGCATGCTAAGTGCTTGTAGAAATTCTTGATAGGTTTTTACTTGCTTGAATTTCAAATTGCACAACTTGTATTGATTTGAGACTTAGTAGGTGATGATCTAATGCATGGAAGTGTATAATCCTTGTTCTTTTTGGAGTTATTTGGTCGTCTCGAGTCTTAGTCGAGAGAGTCGATTGAATGATCCCCGTTTGCTAATTGTCGAGAGAGATTAGTGAATAATTTTGTGGATTTCTTTTTAATTAGATGATTAAAATGGTTTGCATGAATTAGGAAGTCTTGATCAAGCTATCTAGAATCGAATTAAATCCATAGAACCAACCTTTGTTCAAGTTTGTCCTTTAATCATTTGTTAATCGTTTGTTTGATTGAATTTTGCATGATTTTGTCATTTGTTTGCTTATTTACTTTGATCTTGTGTTTAAGTGTTTGAATGAATCCCAAATCATGTTGTTTGCAAAGCTTGAATAGTAGAAAGATGCATAAATTTGATTTTCACTAGAAACTCGGCATATTAGTCCTCGTGGATACGATACTCGATCCCTATTGCCTAAAATAACCCTAACAAAGTGCGGATAAATTGCTTAGTATAAATAGGCGATCAGTAGATAGCTTATTTGTCATCCTTGTAGGCATTGGCCTGCATAAAATTAAGTCGCGTGAGATGCACATGCAATTTTAGCCTGATCGGGCTCAAATTGTCCTATGAATGCAGAAATTTTGAAAATTTATCCTATGATTACAAGCCCGCAATAATTTGTCCTACGTTTGTAAAACACCAAAATTATGGTCCTAAAAAACTATCGACTCAAAGAAATAAGTTGAGCGCTTTATTAATCTGGAAACGTCTATAAATCTCAAAGTGAAGTTTCATTTGGATTTAATTTTAAGGCTAATTGCCAAATTAATTACAATTTTTTGACATTGTTGTAAATTAAATCCAACTTTTAAAAACATATCAATATTATCGCCATCTTTTAATTTATAGCAGATTAATGTGGTCTCTTCAATTTTTAGGGCGAGCTAAGAGCTGAGATTTCAATCACAAAAGATTTACCAGATATTGGATCTAGCTAAACATTTTGATAGTTAGATATTATTATATTTGGTATTTTCAATAGTGTCACATATTAGACTAATAAAAATTTTAAAAAAAAATCTTAAATTAAAGTTAAAAGTTGTGAAGGGAGGTTACAAAATAATTAACAATGCCTTTAAAGGAAGGTGGAAATTAATGTCAAAGATGAAAACTAATTATTGAAGGTATTAACCTATTAAAATGACATTTGTAATTATTAAAGATATTAACCTGTTAAAGAGTCTAGTTAATAATTAGACATAAGTTTTTATCAAATTTAATTCGTAATTAAGTAAATAGTCTAAATTTTCTCTCCATAAACCCTAGACGGCGTTCTTAGGGTTTTGGAGAAGTAGTGGTGTCTCTTTTGAGACTAGGATTCTTTTCTATTAGAAAGCAGAGTTGGTTACTTGCGAGTTGTGTCCGGTATGGATCAAGAAGAGATTACACGTCTAGTGGCTGAGTTTGAGAAAGTTGTTGGTATAGAAGAGGATGTTGTTGATTTTGCTTGCGAGAGTTCAGTCAATAATAATACCTGTGGGGATTTAATTTTACGGCGTTACGTTGTGTGTAAGGTTTTTGATAATCGAGTTGTGAATCGCGGTGCTTTTCACACACAACTCCCACAAATTCTACAAACACGGGAAGAACCGGAAATTGAAGTGGTGGCTGATAATATTTTTGTTGTTGTTTTTCCTAATGAGAAGGACAGACGTCATGCGTTTCTTGACGGGCCGTGGAACTTCCACGAGAAACTCCTACTTTTCAAGGCGCCAAAAGGCTTTGAGAAATCTTTGGACGTCAAGTTTTCAGATTTCACTACTTGGATTCAGTGTCATAATCTTACGATAGGTGTATGACACCGGCGGCTATTAGAAGAGTGGCAGAGAAGGTGGGTGTAGTGGAGGAGATTGAAGTTGGTAAGGGAGGGAATTGTTTGGGCCAGTATGCAAGAGTCAGGGTTACACGAGACATTGACAAACCATTGTAGCCTTTCGTGAAATTAAAAGTGGGTGGAGATTCGGATCTTTCTGTGGTGGTTATTCGATATGAAAAGCTACCTGAGTTTTGCAGCGCTTGTGGTAGAGTGGGACATCGTGTGAGGCACTGTTTTAGATGAGTTTGCAAATAACACGAAATTGACTTATGGAGAATCGTTGAAAGCTTGGCGAACTATGGACTCGCGACGATCGAGGGGGCCTACACATAATCAAGTGAATAATTCGTCAGAGTTTTCAGGCATAAATAAGGGGAAAGAGTTGGCGGTTGTGAACTAGAGGAGAGATAGGGAGAGCGGGGATAGTGATGAGGAGGAGGAGCTGGATGTTGGTAGTAAAGGGGGGAGAGGAGATCGAGTTAATGAGGTCGACTCTCCCATGTATCTAGAAGGGGTAATGGAGGCAGCTAAAGGTCTTGGGGGTGGGGTTTTGGGGGGCAGAGGAAGAGGGCGAGGGCGTGGGAGAGGTAGGAAAAGAGATTTTGAGGGTCGAGATATTGATGTAGGCCACAAAACTGAGGTAATTTCGTCCGATAAGGGTGAAGAATGGAGGAAAGGTGGTTGGAAGAGAAAAGCAAGAGTTGTGGGTAAGCGGGTTCAAGAAGATGATACGTTGATGAAGATTGTAGGGGAGAAGAGAGGGGTTCTGAGATGGATGTGGAGTTGGAAAGAAATGCAGTAAAGAGACGACTAGATGGGGATGCGGTTCCTCTAACGGTGGTTGATGAAAGTCTTGAAAATCAAACTGAATTGGCGGCGACTGCTCTGCAGTCCCGCCAATCATCATGAATTGCTTAGTTTGGAATGCCAGAGGATTGGGGAGACCTCGGGCATTCCATGAGCTATGCCGGTTGGTAACTGGCTTCTTCCCTTCGTTGCTCTTCACTAGTGAAACTAAATTTAGAGATCGCTTTTCGTCACACTGGAAATCTGTTTTAGGATTTACATGTCATTTTGTTGTAAATCCTCGTGGTGCGAGTGGTGGTTTAATGTTGTTTTGGGATCGTACTATACATGTTACTATTACCTCTTATTCTTTGGGGCATATAGATTGTATGGTTCAATGGGGTAAGGTGAAATGGAGATTCACAGGCTTTTATGGCAATCCAATTCCTCATTTGAGGAAGCATTCTTGGGAACTTCTATCGCAGTTGGCAGGTTCTACAGATGGCCTGGATATTCCGTGGATCGCTGGTGGAGATTTTAATGAGATTTTAGTTTCGACAGAAAAAACAGGAGCTGTTTGGCGTCCGTGGTCGCAGATGGAGCCGTTCCGATTAGCTTTAGATAATTGTGGTCTTAAGACTCTATTGAGTGATGCCAAATTTTCTTGGTATAATCAAAGAAAGGGTTCAGCAGCTATATTTAAGCGACTGGATAGATTTTGTGTGAATAAAGCGGCTCGGAATGTTTTTGTGCTCCCGGTAGTACACACTCTTGATTCTTTTGGTTCTGATCATAGGCCATTGATGTTGAACTTAACAATGCACAAAAGAGCTAGATACATGACAAGAGGTGGGAAACGATTTCATTTTGAGCAGAAATGGATGATAGAGAACGAATTTGCGACGGATCTTCTTACAGAATGGTCTGATTTGGGGAATATTCCCATTCATCTGAAATTGGTGGAAGGTCAGAAATTCATGTCTTCTTGGGCTGGCTCTCATTTTGATAATCCAGCCAAGCAAATTGAAGAGCTTCATTAAACATAAATTAGACAGATCGAGCTTCATAAAACATAAACACTCTTCAGTGTACAAATCGAGTTGTCACGGTCTCAATCTGTGTATCTGCACAATAAATTAGACGGAAATCAAATATAAAAAAGGGGTAAAATTTGGGGTAGGTCATGATCATTGTTGATATGTTAATTCGGTCATGGGCACACTAAAGATCCATCCATGCTCCATATAAACTCAAGGCGTGGCCCAAAGACATTGGGGCGTTTCAAGAGTTCATACTCCACACTTGGGATGGTTGAATCCCTTGTTGTCGTCTTGGTCCGAAGGTCACGCTTCACCCCGGTCACAAGGTCGTGCTTCACTCCTCCTTAGATAGTAGTCATACCCGATCTCTCCAAGTATGCCCCTCACCAACCTTCTCTTCCAAACTTCCCATGTCCGCACCTACAGAGTAGACATAACTCGCGGGATATTCATTTCCGGGACCACGTCCAACCGGTCACTGGTATGCCTACGATACGCGAGATGAGTCCTTTGGTCAATAACCATGGCTTGATGCCTCGTCACAGTTGATGGGTGATTGTTAGAGAAGCCCAAGACTGAAGAAGGACGCAGTATCCCCTTGTCCATTCCTCACCATCCAGATCTACAACACCATGTCAGGTGCTGCTTAGCTACTCGGTCATGGGCACATCGAACGCTGCCGTTTGTCATGCCCTGCCTTTGCTTGACATGGTACAGCTCCAACCGAACGGAGATCACCCGTTAGGTCAGGACTGTCCATGAGTTCTGCTCCAGCCCTTCCAGAACTACTGGACTCAACCGATGGCACAAGTGCCTCGCGAATATTTCACATATCAACAGTCAATCATTTCCCATACCCAAATCTCACCAAGTAAATTACTCACACATGATTAAATATATAATGATGAGCGAAAGAGAACACATGAATAAAAAGAATTACGAAATACTCGAATTAAAAGTACCTAAGGCAACAGCCTTGGATTTGTTCTTCACAGCGGAATGTAAACCAAAGCAGATAAAGATTGTTTTGAACAGCAGATATAAATCTGAGAATAAAAGTATTTTCTTCGGACTAAGAACTGGAGACTGATCGATTAACCAACATTATGCCAGCCGCTTTGGCTGGACTTTTATAGTCGTAGTGGCAGCGAGCAAAACCCTAAGCTTGTGGGCTGAATCGGCATGATTGGCAATTTCCATGTTTAGCGAGATTCTGAATATCTGTGATTGACTGGATTGATGATTGGCAATCTCCGATTGATTGATTTATTTAGGGTAGGGCGCTGACCTCCAAATCCTTCCTTCCATAGATGCTTGACAGATATTGTGTGAATCTTCTTCCACGCGGCTTTCCTTCTTGAGGTCTGGTGATTGACTGGCAATTGCTGTAGTGGTCAAACTGGTTGCATGTTTCATGATTTGATTCTTCGTAAGCAAAGCAGCTGCAAGATCTTCTTTGTTGTTGGGTGCATTGCGTTAATACCACGAATGCGAATGATGAACAGCAACTTAGCTTCAGGGTTCACATGGAATCCTCCTTTCTACCTCGTCTCTTTCTTCAATTCATCTCCTGCTCTGCATACTCCTTTGCGTAGTCCTTGCAACCGACTGGATTCACTCCAGTTCTGCTCATTCTGACCACCTTTCCTCTGTTTGACTTGGACTGCGCTTCCTTCCTTCGAACAACAGTTTCTTTCCCCTGGACAGACTCTAATGACACAAAAAGACATGAAAAATAGGGCCAAATGGCCCAAAAGTCGAAGACGCATCACACCTACACACTTAAACCATACTTGCCCTCAAGTATGTTGGTGGATTCACAAGACACCAAGAAAGAAGATGAATGAAAAAGAAATAAAACTACAAGACACGAAAGTGCGCAATCAAATGAATCAGTTCGTGCATGCATGTATCAACCTGTTAACATTCCACAACCCATTGAGCAATTACACCACATGATCATATTAGCAGTCTTCCTCACACACACTCAAGTGTTTGGCTAGTGTTTACTCTCATTTCATGCTGCATTAGCTTTCCTATTAGCTTGTTAGAGGATTTATGGCTATTAGTTAAACTGGTGCAAATTATCAAAAGGTCTTTATTTGATTGTAATGGGGCATACGGAGCAGGGTGAGGACTTTTGGACAGTGGGTTAAGACTTCATTCCAGTCACATGGACTGCTCTTTCAATATAACTGTTCCCACCAATCCTCATACTCCTTTCTTTCTTTGGGGTATTCTTTTCTTAGGCATGTATTGATCTTTGATCGCACTTAGAATTTTCATTCTTTTCATTTATACCCTCTTCTTAAACATTGACCGCCCCCTTTTTTTTATTACCCCTCTTTTACTTGGGATTTTTCACTTAAAGCAGCTATGTACCCTTCTTATCTTGTATGGTATGGGAGACACACTCTTAATCAAATGTCGTTACAAGGGCTTATGAAAGAAGAATTGCTTCAGCTCAAAGTGGTTAGCAATGGTTTATCATGCTCAGCTAATTCATTCTGGGGCTTCTAATTATGAACGAACTGCCATTATCCTTTAATCTACACCACCAGCTAAAATCCACTAACAAGTTCTAGGATTACTAAGCAGCATGAACACACAGAAGATAGAAACAAATAGGCTCAATTCTCACAGGTGTGGATTTCTGTATTCCCTCTACTGCTATACATGTAATGCTTCTCAACATACCATTCAAACCAGTCAAACCAAACAACATGCACACATTCCCTAATCCATATATCATGCACACACACAGACTCAAGACTCAATGTACACTAGACTCTAACTGACACAAAACATAAAAGAAACAGAAATGAAAAGAACAAAAATAAAAATAACACCTAAACTAAAGATAGGGAAAGGAAACTTATTCGTTCTGGTCGGAGGCATCCTCCTCCTCTCCATCCGCTTTTGCCATCAACGCCTCAAAGCCCTTCTTCATGTTGGTATGGACTGCCGTCATCTCTGCCTTCAGCATCGCTACTTCTGCACGTAGCTCCTTCAACTCTGCCAGTATGGCCACCATCTCGCTGTTTGAGCGGCGCGGAACCGCCTGCTCATTCGCCTTGCTCAGTTCTGCTCTGCCTGTTGTGCCCTCTGGATGGACCAGCGAGTAATTCCCATGCTCGTCCACCTTAATAATTCTCCACCTCACGAAGCGCCCTTGGTCCAGAAATCTTGTATCAGCAGCTGCGAAATCATCTGGCTTCTCCAAGTCGAAATTGGTGAGATTCTTTGCAAGAATCATCGCCAAAGGGCAGAGTGAGAGGAACTTGCTGTGGTGGGTCACGCCAAAGTGAAACTGCTGCGCTGCTACGAACCCAAAGTTCACCCGTCTCTTCTCCATCATGCACCATAAAATGAACAACTCCTGCTGAGTCACCACGTTGGACCCCTCCAACCGCCCGTAGATGTTGTAAGCCAGCCATCTGTGGCAAATCTGTAGCGCTGGATCTCTGATCTCATTGGACTTGCTGTTGTTCTTCACATAGCGATTTCTGATGGAGATGATTGACCAGTAGTGGTCAATCTGAGACTTCCACTCATCCGAGGCCACCGTCTCTGCCTCCTTATACTTATCCTCATACACCTCCCGCGGCTCGAGTACTCCGAGTTGAATGTTCAACTCATTAATGGAGAGAGGGAACATCCTGCCCCGCAGTTGAAAGCGCAGGGTGCCCGGAGTCTCGATGCCATATTTGCCGCGGGGTTTGAATTCCACTGTCCCCATGAATTCTTCCGATAGCTTCTTGAACGCAGGGTAGTTCTATTCCAAAACCTTTCCCCAGCCGATACCCTTGAAATATCCCTCCACTTTCTCTTTAATTCCAAATGCTTCCAAGCTTTTTGTCAACATGTAGTACCAATGGAGGATCTCCCTGTTCTGCAGGATGGCATACCGCTGGCTGTCTCGTGGTATGGTCGCTCCAGATGTTGCAGGTCGTAGTACGCCCTTCTTCTTGGTTCCTGATTTCGTGGCGGTGACACTGGGTGTAGCCTTCGCAGGTGCTTGAATCTCCCCCGAGTCAGAGCTGTCGATGATCTCCACTCTCTCTATTTCTTCCTCTTCTATCTCCTTTGCTTCTCCTTCTTTTGCCTTCCCTTTTTCCTCAGCTGTAACCCTCCTCACCGTGCTCGTAGTACCAACCTTGCTCCCTAATTTGCTCTGTTTGGACTTCTGCGATAAGGGGGGTTTCGAGGTTTCGAGCTTCCTCTTTGCTCCCACCCCTTTCTCCTTGCTTTGCAGGGTGACATCTTCCTGGGTCCGCACGGGAACGCTTTTTTCTATCTCTTCCTCTCCCACTGGCTCTCCCCCTTGCTCGCCTTCTTGTTCTTTCCCCTCGTGGTCAGAAGTAGTCAGACCACCCTCCTTTGATTGAGATTGGGAGCGGGAAGAACTGGGGACTAGAGTAGGTTCCTTTGGTGGAGGACTAACTGCCTTCTTCCCGGCGGTCTTCTTCTTCGCTGCTGCTCCGGTCGTGGTGCCTTTGACCGCAGGCTTCTTCTTCTCTTTCTTCCTAGGCGGTTGAACATCTGGTTCTTCCTCGCTCTGTACTTGCTCTTGGTCACCCGCAGTGCCTCCTTCTCCGGTGGGTTGCCTCTCCGGTGAGGGAATCTTCTCATGTTCCTCTTTTTCCACCCCCCGAGTAGGTGTGATCTTTTCTGAACTGTGCACCGGAGTTTTCTCGGACGTGGTGCTGCGCGTTTTTCTCTTATCCCCCACCGGTACAGATTTTGTAGCGGTTTGGCTTTTGGTTTGAGTACTGGGGGCGGCGACGCCTTTGTTCGTTCTTTTGTGCGCGGCTTTCTTGATTCTGACCATGGTGATGGTTGGAATTTTGGGGTTTTCAGAAAGACGGCGAAGGTTGTTGAAGGTATGTGGAATGAGAACTGGATTTACGTGCTTAAATGGCAGATTGTGGATGACGGTTATGGCGAAGTGGAGAAAGTGGCTGAGTGTAGGGCGGTTGTGGAGGCTGTGAGGGTTAATGGAGAAGGGTTTTTCTCTTTCTAACTGATGGAGTGGTGAGGTGACAATTATGGGAAGTCGAAACAATCAAGGGAATAAAATCATTACCAAATTTTGAAATTCAAATTTCGTGCAAAATCCCAAGCGCCACAATTATACCAGCCGTCCTTGTCACATGCGCCTCCACGTCATTCCCTGGTTAGACCGTCCCCATTCTACACACCGGTCTGCCACCTACACACTTTGCATCGCAAAGTGGGTTCGCAATTTACCCCGGACTTCCACCTACACACTTTGCATCGCAAAGTGGGTTCGAACCTCAAGATAGACTCTAAAAAAACTTGGCCCACATTCTCCAGTTCTGACTTAGTCAAATACTCACTTAACTCCAAACAACTATTTAATAACTAATTAAGGGAAAGCGGTTGTGGTCTTACCGACGACCACTCCTGGGTTGCCTCCCAGTCAGCGCTCTTGTTTAATGTCTTAAGCTCGACTTCCAGCTTTGGCTCTTACTGATAAATAGGGTCCAGTAAAGAACATTTCTCCTTGGTCTTCTTCAACTCTGAATAATTGAAGTACGGTTTCAAGCGATGATCGTTCACCACAAAAGTATCCTTTCCATTCAAATCATAAACTTCGACACTTCCATTTGGGAATAACTCCTTCACGATGTATGGTCCTCCCCATTTTGATCGAAGCTTCCCACTCATCAACTTAAATCGAGAGTTGAATAACAACACCTTTTGGCCAGACCAAAATTCCTTCTTCCTAAGCTTTGAATCGTGGATTCTCCTCGTTCTCTCCTTGTACAAAACTGCATTGTCATATGACTCCAACCGAAGTTCCTCCAATTCATTCATTTGCAACTTCCTTTCTTCTCCGGCCTTAGTCATACTGAAGTTGATTCTCTTGATCGCCCAGTAAGCTTTGTGTTCCACTTTTACTGGCAAATGGCATCTTTTTCCGAATACAAGCCTGAATGGTGACATGCCAATTGGAGTTTTATAGGCAGTGCGGTATGCCCATAACGCATCTCCCAGGTAATTGCTCCAATCTTTACGATTGGGATGAACCACCTTCTCCAATATACCCTTGATCTCCCTGTTAGAAATTTCAGCCTGCCCAGTGGCCTGAGGGTGATATGCAGTCGTGACTTTATGTTTCACCCCCATTCTTTTGGTGAGTGCTCTAATAGTGGCATTGCAGAAATGAGATCCTTGGTCGCTGATGAGGATCTTTGGAACTCCAAATCTATTAAACATCTGCTCTCTCAAAAATTCCGCCACCGTTTGAGCATCATTACTGGTTGTAGCCTTATCCTCAACCCATTTGGATACGTAATCGACTGCCACCAGAATGTATTCATAATTCCCTGACTTAGGGAGTGGTCCCATAAAATCGATTCCCCATACATCGAAGATTTCCACAGGCATAATAGGCATTTGAGGCATTTCATCTCTTGCGGTAATACCCCCTACCATCTGACACTTCGGGCAGCCCTGTACCCATTTCTTAGCATCAGCAAAGATTGTAGGCCAATAGAATCCACTTTCCAATATTCTTTGCGCTGTTCTTCTTCCACCGAAATGGCCACTGCACGTTGTGCTATGGCACATCTCCAATATCTGAGCATGTTCAATCTCTGGAACGCACCTCCGTATGATTTGATCTGTGCCAATCTTCCATAAATGTGGTGCTTCCCAAAAATAAGAGCGAGCCTGTGTTACCAATTTCTGTTTCTCGAACTTGGTCTTTCCTGGTGGCACTTCTTTAGTGAAAAGATAATTTGCTATGTCTGCAAACCAGGGCTCCTTCTCGGTTAGAGCATACAGAGTCTCCATCTCCATATGATCTCGTACAGCGTACAACCTCTCGTCCGGAAAAGCATCTTCTATTGGTTCGCCATCATCCTTTCCCATTTGTAGCCTGCTTAGATGATCAGCTACTAGGTTGGCTGCTCCCTTCTTATCTCTTATTTCTAAGTCGAACTCTTGGAGCAGCAATATCCACCGGATAAGTCGTGGTTTTGATTCTTTCTTTGCCATGAGGTATTTCAAGGCGGCGTGATCGGTGTAAATGATCGCCTTTGTGCCCAGAAGGTATGATCTGAATTTCTCGATTGCAAAAACCACTGCCAACAATTCCTTCTCAGTTGTGGTGTAACTACACTGAGCTGGATTCAAAGTCTTCGAGGCGTAGTATATAACGTGGCTTTCCTTACCTTTCTTCTGCCCCAGTACTGCTCCAACCGCGTAATTGCTGGCATCACACATGATTTCGAATGGTATCTCCCAATCTGGCGGTTGAATAATAGGGGCTGATACCAATCTATCCCGTAGATTCAGAAATGCCTCCTTACAGTCGTCATCAAAGTCGAACTGTACATCTTGTTGTAACAAACGGGTCATGGGTTGAGCAACCTTTGCGAAATCCTTTATGAATCTGCGGTAGAATCCTGCGTGGCCAAGAAATGCCCGTATGTGCTTAACCGTAGTTGGATATGGCAACTTGGCGATGGAATCGATTTTTGCCTTATCCACTTCGATACCCCTCTCTGATATGACATGGCCTAGTACGATGCCTTCTTTCACCATAAAATGGCATTTTTCATAATTGAGTACCAGGCTTTTCTCCACGCATCTTTTCAATACTAGCTCCAAATGAGTAAGACATGTGTCGAACGAATCACCATATACCGTGAAATCATCCATAAACACCTCTATGCAATTTTCCAATAAATCTGAAAAAATGCTCATCATGCACCGTTGGAAGGTTCCAGGTGCATTACAAAGACCAAATGGCATTCTTCGGTATGCGAAAGTCCCGTACACGCAAGTGAATTTGGTCTTTTCTTGATCTTCTTGAGCTATGAATATTTGCATATACCCTGAATATCCATCCAGGAAACAGTAATAGGCATTACCAGCTAGTCGTTCCAGCATTTGGTCGATAAAGGATAATGGAAAATGGTCCTTCCGTGTGACCATGTTCAGCTTCCGGTAGTCTATACAGACTCTCCACCCAATTTGTAGCCTTGTTGGAACAAGCTCGCCTTTGTCATTTTCCACAACCTGTACTCCAGATTTCTTCGGTACGACGTGAACCGGGCTGACCCATTGGCTGTCGGATATAGGGTAGATTATACCCAACTCCAAAAGCTTTAAGATCTCCTTGAGTACCACCTCCTTCATGACAGGATTCATTTTCCTCTGCGAATCCCGTACTGGTCGTGCTCCTTCTTCCAAGTATATATGGTGCATACACTCTGTTGGACTGGTACCCTTTATATCTGCCAGGGTCCAACCAATGGCTTCCTTGTTCTCTCTCAATACCCTGACTAGCCTTTCTTCCTGCACCATGGTTAGATTAGAACTGATAATCACTGGAAAAGTTTCCTCCGGTCCCAAGTAAGCATATTGCAAATGTTTTGGCAGTTTTTTTAACTCCAAGGCTGGGGCTTTAACAATCGAGGGCATCAGTTTCTCGTGTTGCCCATACTGAGAGAACAACTCCGGTTTGCCCTGTCCCGATCCTCCGATGGAGTACACTTCCAAGATAATATCTTTAATCTTCCTGTCAACCTCCACTGTTGCTTCCAAAGTACTTTCCTTTAAAGAGTACAACTCCATGATAGCTTCCTTCATCTCGAGGTCCTCCGTTTGCACGGCATCTCGATCGGTCAGTCTGGCTTATATCACCCTTTCTGTAATGTCACTTGAGCTGAACTCCAGGTTTTGCTCTTGTACCAATGGTTCGAATATGTCAATCATTTCTACAGACTCTAGGTCAGGCTTCCTTCTCATGGCTTCATAAATGTTGAATTCTTCCACCACACCATCGAATTCACACGATAGAATTCCAGTCTTCATGTCCAGTTTAGTCCCTGCAGTCATCATGAACGGTCTGCCTAGCAGGATAGAGTTCTCCTTTGCTTCTGAACCGGTATCCAGCACGTAGAAGTCAGCAGGAAAAATCAGCTCTCCTACTTTGATAAGCACATCTTCGATAACACCCTCTGGGTACACGTTTGACTTGTCTGCTAGTTGTATGACAACTCAGGTGTTCCGTAGTTCCCCCAAGTTGAGCCTGTTGAAGACTGCTAGGGGCATAACGTTTATAGATGCCCCCAAGTCCATCATGGCTTTGTCCATGTTCCTGCCTGCGATGTTGCAAGGGATAGTGAACATCCCTGGGTCT
The DNA here is from genome assembly GCA_029490685.1 of Schizonepeta tenuifolia. NCBI lineage: Eukaryota > Viridiplantae > Streptophyta > Magnoliopsida > Lamiales > Lamiaceae > Schizonepeta > Schizonepeta tenuifolia. Next base: position 46,093 of record JANLIY010000014.1, read on the forward strand.
TTCTTCTTAGGTGGCAGTTTCTGTTGTATAATGGCTGACACACTCTCTCCCATGATATATCGAACATCTTCATCAATCTTCACCTTCCTTGAGCAGAGATCTTTAAGGAACTTGGCATACTTTGGAATTTGCTTAATCGCGTCCAGTAAGGGTAGGCTAAGTTCCAACTTTCGAAAGATTTTCATCATATCATTGGCTTCTTTCTCTTTGGCTTTCTGTCGAAGTCTACCCGGATAAGGGGGTTCGGTCTGCTCATCACCATCTCTTTCTCCTGAAATTTTGTTGCTGGTTCCCTCCTCTCCTTGCCGGTTAGCTTCTGCCTCCGCCAAAATTTTTTCAGCTTGCTCATCATCCACCTCTGTGGTTATCACTTGCGTCTGTTCCTTGTGGTTGATCCCTTGAGATGGGAGCTTCCCTGTATTCTCTTCTACTTTTGCCAACGCCTTCGCCAAATGACCAATCTGCACGTTGGTTTGATTCATACCAGCTCGGATTTCATTGCGGAACTTCTCATTTTCCTTAGCCATACTCTCCATGGCCTCTTCCCATGGTGCTCTCCTCTGATGAGGCGGTTGATACACCTGCTGCTGCTGTGGCTGGTAGTGTTGTTGTTGTGGTGGGCCTCCATGATATTGTCCTTGCTGTTGGTGCTGGGCAAATGATTGAGATGATCCCGGTAGTCCTATACTGTTCTGTTGTGGTTGACCATCCTGTTTCCATCTAAAGTTAGGATGATCCCTCCATCCTCTATTATACGTATTTGAAAACGGGTCATGTTTCCTCTGAAATCCTTCATTTCCCCCCATGGCATTTACGTCTATTATATCTTCACCAAAGTTGGGGCAATTTTCAGATTGATGCCCCACTGCATCGCATAGGCCACACTGTCTAACCTTCTTCTGCATGGTCAGACCACTCAGCAGTGTCTTTATTTCCTTCATCTCCTTTTCCAGATTTGTCAGTTTATCTTTTTCATCTCCTCTCTCTGGTATCTCTCTGCTTCTTTCATGTCCATCATCTCTGGATTCTTCTGCCATTGTTTCCAAGAGTTTGAAAATCTCTTGAGGTGTTTTGCTCAGTAATGATCCGTTGCATGCAGCCAATACCAGTCCTCGATCACTCCTCCGTATGCCCTTTACGAAGTTTTCCACTTGATCTTTTGGAGTGATCTGGTGATGAGGATAGTTGCTTAACAACTATTTGAAACGAGTCCAATACTCATAAAAAGTCTCCAGCCCATCCTGCTTAATGTTTCGGATGTCCCATCGCATCCTTTCAACTCTTGTGGCTGGGAAAAACTCTTCCAAGAAACTCTGCTGCATTTCTGCCCAGGTGGTAACACTTCCTTGAGGTAGATTGTATAGCCATCTCCTCGCGCTGTCCACCAATGAGAATGGAAAAAGAACCAGTTTCACATATTCTTGTTGATTCTCATTGGACTGATGCATCACTGTCATTTCGAAATCCTGGAGATGGGTATGCGGGTCGTCTCCTGGATATCCATTAAATTTCGGTAAGACCTGTATTAATGCAGGTTTCAAGTCAAACCATTCAGGTGCGAAGGGATTTGTTGGTAAGGTGATCCCGTTCGGCCTGAGATTCAGATTAGTTGGGTAGGCCAACTGCACCCGTCGTGTGGTACGATCAAAATACCTGAGTATGCCCCAGACGGAAAGTACACGCTCCTATGCCCACTACCGGACTGGTTAGTCTTAGCGGTAAGCTAGGGTCGATCCCACAGAGAGTGATGAACCACTTTACTCTTCAGTGTACAAATCGAGTTGTCACGGTCTCAATCTGTGTATCTGCACAATAAATTAGACGGAAATCAAATATAAAAAGGGGGTAAGATTTGGGGTAGGTCATGATCATTGTTGATATGTTAATTCGGTCATGGGCACACTAAAGATCCGTCCATTCTTCATATAAACTCAAGGCGTGGCCCAAAGACATTGGGGCGTTTCAAGAGTTCATACTCCACACTTAGGATGGTTGAATCCCTTGTTGTCGTCTTGGTCTGAAGGTCACGCTTCACCCCGGTCACAAGGCCGTGCTTCACTCCTCCTTAGATAGTAGTCATACCCGATCTCTCCAAGTATGCCCCTCACCAACCTTCTCTTCCAAACTTCCCATGTCCGCACCTACAGAGTAGACATAACTCGCGGGATATTCATTTCCGGGACCACGTCCAACCGGTCACTGGTATGCCTACGATACGCGAGATGAGTCCTTTGGTCAATAACCATGGCTTGATGCCTCGTCACAGTTGATGGGTGATTGTTAGAGAAGCCCAAGACTGAAGAAGGACGCAGTATCCCCTTGTCCATTCCTCACCATCCAGATCTACAGCACCATGTCAGGTACTGCTTAGCTACTCGGTCATGGGCACATCGAACGCTACCGTTTGTCATGCCCTGCCTTTGCTTGACATGGTACAGCTCCAACCGAATGGAGATCACCCATTAGGTCAGGACTGCCCATGAGTTCTGCTCCAGCCCTTCCGGAACTACTAGACTCAATCAATGGCACAAGTGCCTCGCGAATATTTCACATATCAACAGTCAATCATTTCCCATACCCAAATCTCACCAAGTAAATTACTCACACATGATTAAATATATAATGATAAGCGAAAGAGAACACATGAATAAAAAGAAATACGAAATAGTCGAATTAAAAGTACCTAAGGCAACAGCCTTGGATTTGTTCTTCACAGCGGAATGTAAACCAAAGCAGATAAAGATTGTTTTGAACAGCAGATATAAAACTGAGAATAAAAGTATTTTCTTCGGACTAAGAACTGGAGACTGATCGATTAACCAACATTATGCCAGCCGCTTTGGCTGGACTTTTATAGTCGTAGTGGCAGCGAGCAAAACCCTAAGCTTGTGGGCTGAATCGGCATGATTGGCAATTTCCATGTTTAGCGAGATTCTGAATATCTGTGATTGACTGGATTGATGATTGGCAATCTCCGATTGATTGATTTATTTAGGGTAGGGCGCTGACCTCCAAATCCTTCCTTCCATAGATGCTTGACAGATATTGTGTGAATCTTCTTCCACGCGGCTTTCCTTCTTGAGGTCTGGTGATTGACTGGCAATTGCTGTAGTGGTCAAACTGGTTGCATGTTTCATGATTTGATTCTTCGTAAGCAAAGCAGCTGCAAGATCTTCTTTGTTGTTGGGTGCATTGCGTTAATACCACGAATGCGAATGATGAACAGCAACTTAGCTTCAGGGTTCACATGGAATCCTCCTTTCAACCTCGTCTCTTTCTTCAATTCATCTCCTGCTCTGCATACTCCTTTGCGTAGTCCTTGCAACCGACTAGATTCACTCCAGTTCTGCTCATTCTGACCACCTTTCCTCTGTTTGGCTTGGACTGCGCTTCCTTCCTTCGAACAACAGTTTCTTTCCCCTAGACAGACTCTAATGACACAAAAAGACATGAAAAATAGGGCCAAATGGCCCAAAAGTCGAAGACGCATCACTCAAGGACTGTCGTCATTATTGAGTAGTCTGGAGCGGAAACAAGAGGTGGTGGGGATAAGGATTTGTCACAGCCCCAAATCCCGAGGGACGGCAGAAGCCGGGGTGCGACTGAGGTTGGATTAAAGAAGCGGGGAAGAAGGGGGCTAATTGACTAAACATACATGAAAAACATCGATAAACCATGAATAAGACTTGAATATAAATAAGAAAGAGTTAATCCCTAAGGATTACTCGACAAAAGTACAAAAAGAAACTAAATTCATATTTACAGACTTAGACTACAGAGTATTGTTCAAAAGTACATCTCAAAAAGAAATTCAAAGTTTGGCAGCGGAAGGGTTCTAACTAAGCATCTATCCTTTAACTCAACATCAACCGTCGCCGCTCACCGTCGCTTCAACCTGCACATTTAGAAAATAATGTAGGGCTAAGTACAAACGTACTTAGTGGGCACGATGCCGAAATCATAATTATAAATATAGATAAATATGGCATTTCATAAGCGTAGCACATTGGAGTTTTATTGAAAGAATCCGTGTCTACTAAACATTTTCTGACTTTTTCTCATAAATCACTCGCACGAGCATTTTCTGACTAATGTTACGTTCAATCTTGACCAATTCTAATTCACCGTGGCTGGTACCCCTCAACAAGATATCACATACACCACAGGTTACAAAGTGCACTAACTCTGGAAAGCACTTAGCAGCTAACTCAGAGCCGATCGTTAGTTAATCTAGTTAGACTAACTCTACATCTGGAAAACACGGATGTTGACTCAGATAGGTACAAGAGAACTCACATAAAATATAAAACAGTTCATGCCATATTATCACTTTGAAAACACAGATATCAAAGCGATAAAGAAAGATTTTCCGGGCATTGCTCGTTTTATTTGTATATAAAAGCCCACCTTGATTTACAGAACTTAAAGCAAAACTTCCAACTTCGGATCTTGTGTCCTTTCTCTACAGTTGGCTTCCTCCTTCATCGTAAAATAAACATACTTAAAAACGGGTTGTAAAAGATAATCGATTAAAGAGAATCAAAGAAGTTTTAGTTGTTTCATTCCTTAGGCATTTGCACGTTTATTAGATTCGTTTTACTTAAACGGGAAACGAGACTCGTACCATTCTCGTTTAGAACTCGGAAGATCTCATACTTGACTCTCGGGTCAGTAGAGAAGGTAGTCGATATCTTAATACGACTTTAAAGATTATAAGAAATTAAGTTGAAAAGAATCAACTTAGGCGTGCAAAGCCATTTATTTAATTAACTTTAAATTTTAAGAACGTAAGGAATTTACGGGGCATTACATCCTACCCCCCTCACGAAAAATTTCGTCCCGAAATTTGCTTACCTTCTGTAAAAAGATGAGGATACCGCTCCTTCATCTTCTCCTCGAGTTCCCACGTGGCTTCTTCTTGCCCGTGATGGTTCCATAGCACTTTAACTATTGGTATCAATTTGGTTCTTAATTATTGGACTTTTCTATCCAAAATCGATATCGGCTTTTCTTCATAACTTAGGTCAGATTCAAGAACTACGTCTTGCTGACTAATGACGTGCTTAGGATCATAAACATATTTTCTCAACTGAGAAACGTGAAAAATGTTATGAACGCTTCCTAGGCTTGGCGGTAAGGCCAATCTATAAGCAACGGATCCTATTTTCTCGAGGATTTCATAAGGTCCTATACTCCGAACCCTTTACTCCGAACCTAAGGATTCCTTTGGTCGGGGATATCTTAAGAAAAACTTTATCTCCTGTTTCAAACTCAAGGTTGGTTCGACGATCGTCGGCATGCGATTTTTGTCGGCTCTGGGCCTCTTTCATTCTATCTCGAATCTGTCGAATTATCTCAATCATCTCATTGATCGCATCTGGGCCTAGGTTCTTTCTCTCACCTACTTCGTCCCAATAAAGCGGTGATCTACACTTTCTCCCATACAAAGCCTCAAACGGTGTCATTCCTATTGTGGCCTGATAGCTGTTGTTGTAGGCGAATTCGACTAAGTGTAGAATTTCTTCCCAATTCGTGCCTCGGTTCAAAACCACTGTTCTTAACATATCGACCAAAATCTGAATCGTTCTCTCTGACTGCCCATCTGTCTGTGGGTGAAAAGCTGTACTGAAATTAAGCTCTGTTCCCAACTCTTTCTGCATCGTAATCCAAAATCTCGAGGTAAACTTAGCATCTCTGTCTGATATTATGACCTTTGGTATTCCATGCAGACGTACAATCTCTCTGACATACAACTGAGCTAGTCTCTCTGATCCATATGTAGTCTTAATCGGTAAGAAGTGAGCTGACTTCGTAAGTCTATCAATTATCACCCAAATCACTGTGTTTCCTTTTTTCGACTTAGGCAAGCCTATGACAAAGTCCATAGCTATGCCTTCCCATTTCCAATCTGGGACATCCAACGGTTGTAGCATGGTCGTCGGTGTAAAGCCTTAACTTGTTGACATGCTAGGCATCTTTCTATAAACGAGGCAACGTCTCGTTTCATTCCGTTCCACCAAAAGTTTCTTCTCAAGTCTTGGTACATTTTCGTACTTCCTGGATGTGCTGTGTAAGGCGTATCGTGAGCCTCACTCAAGATTTCGTTCTTCAAATCGTTGTCGTTGTCGGGAATACAAATCCTGCCTTCATAAAGTATTGCATTGTCTGGAGCCTCAGAATATCCTTCTGGCTTATCTGTCCTTATCCTTACTCGTAACTTTTCCATTGACTCGTCTTTTCTCTGAGCACTAATGATCCTTTCTCTCAAATCTGGTGTAGCTTCTAATGCTGTTATTTGACTTGTTATCATTGCTGGCGTGTCAAGCACTCTGATATCCATCTTCTCGAATTCTCGTATTAAAGTTTCTTCTTCTACGAAAAGACATCCTAACTTCGTTGGAGCCTTGCAACTCAATGCGTCTGCTACCACATTAGCCTTTCCTGGATGGTAGTTAATTCCACAGTCATAATCTTTGACTAATTCGAGCCATCGTCTTTGTCTCATGTTCAGTTCTTTTTGCTCGAAAAAGTACTTCAGGCTCTTGTGATCGGTGAATATCTCAACTCTTACACCATAGAGATGGTGTCTCCAAATCTTTAACGCATGCACTACGGCTGCGAGTTCTAAATCATAGGTTGGGTACTCAACTTCGTGGGGTCGAAGTTGTCGTGAAGCATAAGCTATCACTCGTCCGTCTTGCATCAAGACACAACCTAATCCATTTTTTGATGCGTCAGTGTAAACCACATATTCCTTGTTTGTGTCTGGAAGTGCTAGTACTGGCGCTGTAGTTAACTTTTCTTTAAGAGTTTGGAAACTCTTCTTGCACTCATCCGTCCACTTAAACTTGGTATCCTTCCTGAGTAGCTGCGTCATCGGGCGAGCGATTGTAGAAAATCCTTCGATAAACCTTCTGTAATAACCAGCTAATCCCAAGAAACTTCTGATCTCATTCTGACTTGTTGGTGCCTTCCAGTTGTGCACTGCTTCTACTTTGGCTGGATCCACCTTAATTCCTTCTGTTGATACTATGTGTCCAAGGAACATTACTTCCTTCAGCCAAAATTCGCATTTACTGAATTTGGCGTAGAGTTTCTCAGCTCTTAGTGTTTCCAACACTATCCGTAGATGTTCCTCGTGCTCCGTCTCATTCTTAGAGTAAATGAGGATGTCGTCGATGAATACTAGAACAAATTTGTCCAAGTAGGGGTGGAAGACTCTGTTCATAAGGTCCATGAATACAGCTGGAGCGTTGGTCAAACCAAATGGCATCACTAAAAATTCGTAATGGCCATATCGGGTTCTAAAAGCGGTCTTAGGTACATCTTCAGGTTTGATCTTGAGCTGATGATACCCTGACCTCAAATCTATCTTGGAGAAGACTCCTGCACCCTTAAGCTGATCGAACAGATCCTCGATCCTTGGCAAAGGATATTTGTTCTTGAGAGTGATCTTGTTCAGTTCTCGGTAATCGATGCACATTCTCATCGATCCGTCCTTTTTCCTAACAAAAAGTATGGGTGCTCCCTAAGGTGAAACGCTTGGCCTGATAAAACCAAGGTCTAGTAATTCCTGTAACTGGATTTTGAGTTCTTCCAGTTCCTTTGGTGCCATTCTGTAAGGGGCTTTAGACTTAGGAGCTGCTCCTGGTTCTAAATCGATCGTGAAGTCCACATGACGATCTGGTGGCAATCCTGGTAGTACTTCTGGAAAAACATCTTCATATTCATTCACGACTTTTACATCCCGAATGGTCTTCTCGGTTCCTGGTTCTCCAACTAGGTACACAATATAGGTTGTGGTACCTTTCTTCTTCATAATTTTCGTGGCTTAGAGGGCTGATATAATTGGTACGCTTCTACCCATTGAAATTCCGTGGAATTCGGTTGGTTCTTTACCCGGTGGCTGAAAAGAAATTTTTCTCTCGTTGCAGAGAATCGTGGCGTAATTTTCTGACAACCAATCCATACCTAGGATTATATCTACGTCCCACATTATCATAACATTTAGGTTGTTCGCTATAACCTTATGAGTTCCGATTTCTAGTTCTAGGTTAGAGCAAACATGCGTGGAAGTAGTGATCTCTCCTGAAGGTGTGGCTACTCTCATAGATTGTGCAGCTCTTACAGGTCTGATGTCTAAGTTATCGGCACATGAGCCAGCAATGAAAGAATGCGACGCGCCAGTATCAAACAGTATCTTAATGGGGATGTTGTGGAGTTTTCCCATACCTGCTAGATTGCCTTTTCCTTTGCGCTGACCGCTTTGTTTGATAGCGCATGCCCTCGCATTCTGTTGCTGCTGTGCATGCTGCTGAAACTGCTGCTGGTTCATAGGCGGCTGCTGCGGCTGTGCTTGGATGGCTCGGAGGGGTACTGCTTGAAGCGGTTTAGGGCAGTCCTTTTTCATGTGCCCCTTCTGTCCACAGTTGAAACAGTTGGGGGTGCCTATTTGGCAGATTCCGGGATGGGCTCGGTTGCACTTTGGGCAAACAGGGATAGTAACCCTCCCTGGGTTATTCGCTCCCTGGTTAAAATTCCTCTGTTGCCCTTGCGGCTGGTTCAGCTGATTATTGCCCTTCCACGGCGAGTTCTGCCTGTTCCCTTGAATGAACAACCCCGATTGGTTGTTTCCCTGCCACGGCCTCTTGCCATTGTTGTTGTTGTTGGCAGGCTGCTGATAACCTCTTTTCTGTCCTCCCTGATTGTTGTAGCCCTGATTGTATCCTCCGCTACCTCCTCCGTTCCATTTTCTCTTCCCCTGGTAATTGCTACTGTTGTTGTTGTAGTAGCCTCGATTCTGACTCTGCGCTGGTGCTGGCGCAGTTGGTACAATCTTTTTCTCATCAGGCACGACGGCCTCCATTTCCAGTGCTCTTCCCAGTATGTCTGAATAACCTAGTCCTCCATGACTAGCCAAAGCGATTCCCAATTCATGACGTAAACCTCCCTAAAATTTCTTTGATAACTTCTCCTCAGTGTCGACCAATGTCGGCGCATACCTCATCAACTCGCAGAACTTGACGTCATATTCCGTCACAGTCAGCTTTCCCTACTTCAGATTATAAAATTTGGCCTCTTTCTGTGCTCTATACGTCTTGGGAACGTACTTGTCAAAGAAAATCTCCTTAAACTCTTCCTACGAAAAACGAGCCAGATGCTCAGTAGGTATCACCTTCTATCTTGCTTCCCACCAGTAATCTGCCGATCCCGTCAGTTGGAAAGCGACACACAGCATTCTCTCCTCATCAGTGCATCTGAGGAGTTTGAAAATTTTCTCGGTCGACCTCACCCATAGCTCAGCATCGCTAGGGTTTCCAGTTCCATTAAACATTGGAGGGTTTCTTTTGAGGAAAAGATTCTCAATATCTCTACGGAGCGGTGGTGGAGGTGGTGGTGATGGTGACGGGGGTGGAGATGGGGATGGAGTGATATTCCGCTCATATTCCTGTTCTTGGTTATTTTCTGACTGACGTCCACCACGTCCTCTCGGCCTTCCAGGTCTTCGACCTCTCCTGTTGTTAACATTTCTCGGCGGCATTTTCTTTAGTCTAGAGAAGAATTGAAAATTCTCATTAGTTTCCTTTTGTTAATTACACTTAGTACTTACTAGCTCGTTCTCAACTTAATCAAATTCATAGAACAACATATCAAACATAGCTTTTATATCATTTCATTAATTTTTTTAACTTTCGAGTTAAACTCATTTCCTCATTACACGAGTTCATTTAACATTCTAATTTTTAATTACGCGATTCATAAGAAATTTTACTTGATTAAAAACCCTCTTTACGGGTCATATATATATATATATATATACATCCAAAAAGAATATTACTTTTGCCTCCAACGAGGACTTATACAAAAGGGTTAGACTATTGTTAGTCTAAACTAGGCTAACTGCCTACTATTTACCGGGTGCACTAACAAGCTGCACTCCGTATCTACCAGAGTACTAGAACGGAAACGATTCATAAAATTTCGTATCCGCTAGAGTACTACTAACTAGTTACTGATCCGAGTCTATACAGGACAAAGAGCTATTACTACTACTAATATTTACCCATATCTATAAAGCACTGCCTAACTAAACTGTAGAAGAAATCCAAAAACTACCCCGAAGTCTGCAAAATCCTAACAACCCTCCTCTGGGTCCTCCTCTGGGTCCTCCTCAGGGTCCTCCTCAGGGTCCTCCTCCGGATCCTCCTCCAGGTCCTCCTCTGGGTCCTCCTCCTCTGACTCCGAACCAAAAACCAGCTCGAGTGCCTGGTCCACCCTCAGAGTAGAACCGTCGTCAAGTGTAAGCAGGGTGGGTGAGAGTACCTCAGAAACAGTCTCCTCCGAGTCGGAGACCAAGTCGTCCTCTCTGACCTCTCTCGCACGCTTCTTCAGGGGAAGAAGGTGCTCGGGAACTGAACCTGAACCCGACTCAAACTCCTCCCTAGAACGGACCCTGAACGGTCCTGGCTCCATCTGCTGTCGGACTACTCCCCACTTCGCGCAGATCTCCTTTCGAAATCATTTCAAAACAACGTTTCTTAAAAACGTCTAAGTTCTCGAAGAACCGGAAAGTTCTTAAGTTCCAAGTCTACGTTCTCATTGAACCGGGAAAATTCCCTAAAATCTGACTATATTCTCGTATCCGCATAATTTTTCATAAAAAAGGAAATCATTGCGCAAATATTTTCACATAAGATAGTACTTGTACTATCGCATAATCATGTAAGTATAAAAATTATACTTCTGTAAATTCTCATTTTTAAAACACAACTCATTCTCGTCTTCAAAATTTTTTTTTTGAATACTTACTCATAAATTCCTTATTAAAAGAAATCTCATTATAATTCATTCACTTTTCCTCGTTGAGTCGACGTAGCGGGCGGTTGAGTTGACTTCTACATTCTCAATCTTAGTGTTAGAGTCTAGCTCTTATCTTATACTTGGAAAGACGACTCGATCCAGAGTATACACAAATACCATGTCTCATGACTTGAAAGAAGACTCGATATAGAGTACAAACGAATACTCTATATTATTTCTCGGAGAAAGACTTGTATACAAATACCACTTTATGATATTACTTAAAAGAATGACTCGTACTAGAAAGAATGACTCACACTAACTCATACTAGAACATTGACTCAGAAGCAGAGCAGAAAACGAGAACTGCTCTGATACCACTCTGTCACAGCCCCAAATTCCGAGGGACGGCAGAAGCCGGGGTGCGACTGGGGTTGGATTAAAGAAGCGGGGAAGAAGGGGGCTAATTGACTAAACATACATGAAAAACATCGATAAACCATGAATAAGACTTGAATATAAATAAGAAAGAGTTAATCCCTAAGGATTACTCGACAAAAGTACAAAAAGAAACTAAGTTCATATTTACAGACTTAGACTACAGAGTATTGTTCAAAGTACATCTCAAAAAGAAATTCAAAGTTTGGCAGCGGAAGGGTTCTAACTAAGCATCTATCCTTTAACTCAACATCAACCGTCGCCGCTCACCGTCGCTTCAACCTGCACATTTAGAAAATAATGCAGGGCTAAGTACAAACGTACTTAGTGGGCACGATGCTGAAATCATAATTATAAATATAGATAAATATGGCATTTCATAAGCGTAGCACATTGGAGTTTTATTGAAAGAATCCGTGTCTACTAAACATTTTCTGACTTTTTCTCATAAATCACTTGCGCGAGCATTTTCTGACTAATGTTACGTTCAATCTTGACCAATTCTAATTCACCGTGGCTGGTACCCCTCAACAGGATATCACATACACCACAGGTTACAAAGTGCACTAACTCTGGAAAGCACTTAGCAACTAACTCAGAGCCGATCGTTAGTTAATCTAGTTAGACTAACTCTAAATCTGGAAAACACGGATGTTGACTCAGATAGGTACAAGAGAACTCACATAAAACATAAAACAGTTCATGCCATAATATCACTTTGAAAACACAGATATCAAAGCGATAAAGAAAGATTTTCCGAGTATTGCTCGTTTTATTTGTATATAAAAGCCCACCTTGATTTAAGAACTTAAAGCAAAACTTCCAACTTCGGATCTTGTGTCCTTTCTCTACAGTTGGCTTCCTCCTTCATCGTAAAATAAACATACTTAAAAACGGGTTGTAAAAGATAATCGATTAAAGAGAATCGAAGAAGTTTTAGTTGTTTCATTCTTTAGGCATTTGCACGTTTATTAGATTCGTTTTACTTAAACGGGAAACGAGACTCGTACCATTCTCGTTTAGAACTCGGAAGATCTCATACTCGACTCTCGGGTCAGTAGAGAAGGTAGTCGATATCTTAATACGACTTTAAAGATTATAAGAAATTAAGTTGAAAAGAATCAACTTAGGCGTGCAAAGCCATTTATTTAATTAACTTTAAATTTTAAGAACGTAAGGAATTTATGGGGCATTACAGGATTGCAAGATCGTGGCCTCCTTTATCACACCTCTTTTTTGTAGATGATAGTTTATTATTTTTTAAAACGGATTTTAGAGCTGTGAGGAGTATCAGAGAGGCTCTTCTTTCTTATTCTTTAGCTTCGGGTCAGGAAATCAATTTCGAGAAATCAACGGTTATGTTCAGTCCTAATACTTCTTATTCAGAGATTACTAATGTCAAGGCAATTTTGGGTATGGCCGAGACTAAAGGTCATTCTATTTATCTCAGCCTCCCTACTTTTGTTTTAAAACAACGGCGGATGCAGTTCGATTTTCTCCGTGAGCAAGTAAGATAAAAACTTAAGGGCTGGAAGAGTAAGCTTTTATCAATGGGAAGAAGGGAGGTTTTGCTAAAATCTGTCAGTCAATCTATACCGACATATACTATGTCGTGTTTTAGAGTGCCAGATGGCGTTTGTGGAGATATTGAACGATTGTATGCTAATTTCTGGTGGGGGTGATAAGGAAGAAAGTAGAAGTATGCATTTGGCAAAGTGGGATAAGGTGTGTTGTCCTAAGTCGGAGGGTGGTGTTGGATTTCGTCGGCTTTCTAAATTTAATAAGGCATTATTAGCGAAGCAAGTCTAGAGAATGATTAAATTCCCAAATACTCTTCTGGCTCGGGTTTTGAAAGGACGATATTACAGTAGCGTGGACATCATGGATGCAAAAGTTGGATCAAATGTGTTGTATACTTGGCGCTCGCTTTGTTGGAGCCGTGATATCTTGGCCGATGGGATTCGTTGGAAAGTAGGAAATAAGGAAAAGATTAGAGTGTTTAATGATGCTTGGATTCCAGGTTTGGCATCAGGAAAAATTGTTCCTTTGGTTGAAGGAGTGAAGGATTTGACAGTAAGCGAGCTTTTGATAGATTCATGCTCATGGAATATGCCTATTCTCACTCAGATAATGCATCCTCATGTCGTGGCAGGGGTGTGCTCTATTTTCTTGCCACTTTCGGTGCATGAAGATTCTTGTTACTAGTCTCTCGAGGAAAAAGGGAATTATACGGTCAAGTCAGGTTATCATTGCGCTACTAAGTATATTCTTCTCTTAACTTTAGCTCGAATAATGTCGACACAAAGAAATGGTGGGGCTTTAAATATCCCTCCGAAAGTCAGAATTTTTGCTTGGAGATTATTTAATGACTTTATTCCAACGGAAGAGAATTTGCGGCAACATCATGTCCTTTCTAAGGGGATATATTTCTGGTGTAATAAAGACTGGGGTACAACGAAACATTTCTTCATTTTCTGTGATGCTGTAAAATATTTTTGGAAAGAATCCATATTTTGGGACGACATGAAAAGGGAATCGCATCTTTCACTCGTTGATTTGAGTAACTTGATTCGTGCGTAGTTTAAGAATGATGGTTTTGAACGATGGATTATGGAATTATGGTCTATGTGGGTGTCTCTTTGTGGTTATAAGCATGGTTCTATTCAGAAGCACAAAGATGATCTGTTACAGAGAAGTAGTGATGTTTTAGAAAGTTTTCAATTGGCTCGTAGTGAATTGCATTTCAATATGCAACTATTACCGCCGGTTGGTTCTGCTCAATGGATTGCTCCAATTAGAGGGTGTTTGAGGTTGGATGTTGATGTCTGTTACCATCTTGGGCATATTAAGATTGGAATTGGTTTCATTATTAGAGATCATGATGGGCATATTGTGGCGGCGGTGGCTAGAGAAGTTGGCTTTTCACCGACGGTGCTTATTGGTGAACTTCATGCCATGATGTTGGGTATTGAATATTGTTTAGAAAATGATCTCGGTCCGATATTTGTCTACACGGATTCTATGCTTGCGGTTCACGTTGTTAGTGATATAAAGAAGGGCTCGGATTCGCTATCTGATGAATGGTTTGAGGCCATTAATGCAGCAAAGTGTAAAATAGTAGTTGAGTTTTCTCATGTTTGTAGAGATGCCAATATGGTGGCTCATAGCTTAGCACAATATGCTTTTAAACATTTTGGTGTTAGGATTTGGAAGTCAGACTTTCCGTCTTAGCTTCTTGATTTGGTTTCTGCCGATTTGACTAGTTAATGGAATGAATTTTTTCTCTCAAAAAAAATTAAGTTAATAGTCTTATACTGAGTGCTTGTAAGGAAAATATAGTCATAACGTAAATTCTAATATTGAGATACAATTCTAATAAGTAATAATATAATAATGATCGAAAATTTTCTAGTTCCTGTGGGTGGTCTAAGCTATGTTGCACAGGTGCGGGGCGATACGATACAGATACGGAGATACGAAATTTTAAAAATTTGAAAGTGTGATTCGACAAGAATACGTCTAGTTAATATTATTGAATTATATATAATCAATCAATACTTATATAAAAATAGCTTTGTTTTACAAAATTTGAATCGCCTAAAATATCCTTATTATATATTAAAATTAAGGCAGTATCGTAATATAATATAAAGATATTAATAATTACAAAAAATACAAATTTAATTACCTTATTGATGATATACTTATACGTTTACTTATTTACAAGAAATATAAATTTAATTACCTATACATATACGTTTACTTATTTACAAGAAATATAAATTTAATTACCTATACATATACGTTTACATTTTCTATTTCCGTTTTTGTTTTACTTTATGCTGTCCCACACCACTACTTAGCCACTACCACAAGCGGATGTCAATGAAAAGAAAACGTAAAAAATCGGAGATAGAAGGTGTTCAAAGAACAATATAAAAAGAATGTAGAGAAATGAGGGAAGAGAAAAAGATAGTACCCGCCATTGAACAGTAAAGAAGGATGGAGAAGAAGGAAATAATGATTTAAAGAAAACACCCAAAAGAAATACAACACGTTTTTATTACTCACTCCGTTCACGAAATGATGCCATATTTTATCTCTTATTTGTATTCATAAAATGATGTCTTGTTTCGTTATTTTTACCAACATACTCTGGTTACTTTATAAAATCACTACCCCTTACTCTTGATGACCTCACCTCACATCAACTTTATTTCTAATTTTTTGTTATCTCAACAACTTTATTCCTACTTTTTGATCAATATCACCTCTTTTTATCATTACCAATGTTTTTTGTCATTATCTCACTACCTCTAAAATGCTATTGTTTTTTTCAAAATTGGGTCAGCAAAATGAATAAAAAAATTAATTCTTTATTTCTATTCAGCTCAAATTATTAATGAGGTAATATTACCAAGAAAATTAGTCAAATATAGCCACTCTTAAAGAGAAAAGTGGAATTATAGTCATTTTTCTAAAAACTATCAAATACGGTCATGCATACACGACTTGCATATACGACTTGCATACACGACCAGCATACACGACCATGTATATTGATCGTGTATGCAGGTCGTGTATGCTGATATTGTAGTGTATGATAGTCGTGTATGCAGGTCGTTTATGCTGATATAGTCGTGTGTGCATTGTTGTGTATATTGTTATGATCGTGTATGTTAGTCGTGTATGCATGGTCACCATACACGACCAGTTTAGGTCGTGTATGTTGGCCGTGTATGCTAGTCATGTATGCATGGCCATATTTGATCGTTTTTAAAAAAATGGCTATATTTGCACTTTTCTTTTTAGGAGTGGCTATATTGCACTCCTCCCTATTGCAAATTTTTTCTTTTTCTTAACAAAAAATGCTAAAAGGTCACCTACAATAAAAGTGTCCAAATAGCACTTTAATTCGTAAAAAGTCTATGAGAATATAAGAAGGCTATCTTTAATTTGAATCATACACAAAAACTAACTTTATGTATGAATTTTCGAAGGTAAAATTTTCCGACGTCGGTAGTGGTGCGATCGCCGGCGAAAAATTTCCGGCAAAAATTTTCAGTGAAAATTTGAATCATACACGAAGCCTAACTTCTTCATTTATACATTATACACGAAAACTATAGTGACACAGTGGTGCGATCGCCGGCGAAAAATTTTCAACAAAAATTTAAATTATACATAAAGTTTAACTTCATGTATACATCATACATAAAGTGTTAAAAGAACAATAATAAAAAAAGAATGCAGCGAAATGAAGGAAGAGAAAAGGATAGTAGCCGCCATTG
Organism: Schizonepeta tenuifolia; assembly: GCA_029490685.1. Classification (NCBI taxonomy): domain Eukaryota; kingdom Viridiplantae; phylum Streptophyta; class Magnoliopsida; order Lamiales; family Lamiaceae; genus Schizonepeta; species Schizonepeta tenuifolia. Next base: position 62,622 of record JANLIY010000014.1, read on the forward strand.
AAGAGTAAAGAAGGATGGAGAAGAAGGAAATAAGGATTTAAAGAAAACACCCAAAAGAAATACAGTACGTTTCTAATATTTAGCACTTTTAAAAAGCAACAAACCCAATACCATATGAAAATGCTATTGTGTTTTTTTCGAAATTGAATCAGCAAAATGAATAAAAAAATTAATTCTTTATTTCTATTCCGCTCAAATTATTAATGAGGTAATATTGCAAAATTTTCTTTTTTTCTAACAAAAAATGCTAAAAGGTAACCTATAAAATAAAAGTGTCCAAATAGCACTTTAATTCGTCTGAGAATATAAGAAGGCTATCTGTAATTTGAATTATACACAAAGACTAACTTCATGTATGAATTTCCGACGGTAAAATTTTCTGACGCCGATAGTGGCGCGGTGGTGCGTTCTCCGGCGAAAAATTTCCGACAAAAATTTCCAGCGAAAATTTGAATCATACACAAAACCTAACTTCTTCATGTATGAATCATACACGAAAACTATAGTGGCGCGGTGATGCAATCGCCGGCGAAAAATTTCCGGCAAAAATTTGATTTATACACAAAGTCTAACTTCATGTATGCATCATACATGAAACTAATCTTCGTGTATGATACAAACTTGAAATGTTTGGCGGTAAAAAATTTCGTGTATGATGCATACATGAATGTTAGTCTTCGTGTATGATGCATACATGAAAGTAGGGCTTCGAGTATGGTGCATACATGAATGTTAGTTTTCGCGTATAATGCATACATGAAGTTAGGCTTCGTATATGATTCAAATTTTTGCTGGAAATTTTCGCCGGAAATTTTCGTGTATGATGCATACATGAATGTTAGTCTTTGTGTATGAGACATATATGATGCATACATGAATGTTAGTCTTCGTGTATGATCCAAATTTTGGCCGGAAATTTTTGCTGGAAATTTTCCGCCGAAAATTCATACATGAAGTTAGTCTTCTTGTATGATTCAAATTAAAGTTAACCTTCTTGTATACTTATAAGGCTATAAAAGTCATAAAAATAACAAAAAGCTATTATGGCGTTTTTCTTTTTTTTAAGTGACATAATTCTTTTAATTTTAAGAAGTACTATTTCAATTTTTCTCTCATTATTAATTATAACCACACTACTTTAAACAAAATTATGACCTTATTATTTCCAGAATTATCATTATCTAACTGCATCATTATCTAATTGCGCTAATTTAAACTACAAATTATTATAGACTAACAATCTGCTACTTTTGCTTATTTTTTAGTAATAATAACTATTTTAAAGGATTATATTTTTACTTCTACTTTTTCTTTAATCGGTTCATCTAAAATTTTCTACTCAGGCCCATACTCAAAAGAAGTTCCTTTTACAATTTTAAAAATATTCCTTTTAAATATTTTCAATAATAATAATTACTATTTTAATATATATAATTTCCTTCCCTTCCCATGGTGACATCCTATATATATTAAGAACTTTTTTTTCAAGTATTCTTATCCTAATACAAACTACATTGTATATATAAACTCCATACTCATCTTGTATCGATACCAGCAAACGAGTCCCTTTTGCTGCAAAATTTTTCAAAGGTTTGTTGATTTTGATGCTATGTAATCATTGTTTTCTTTATTTGTTATAAATAATTTGTAATTTCACATGTGTTGTGAAACACGAGTTATTTGAGCAGATTTCTCCAGCTACGATTTGAAATTATTTCACTTATTGTAATGTTTTTTATATAAATTTATAATCACATATGATATATTGGTGTGAATACATATATAATATTAATACCAATATTTACGTCTAAAATGTATGCCAAAAATAAAATTATCTATCTCTTACTCTCGACATATACCCTACATATAGCTTAATTTGTACTCTTCTTCCAGATGTCAAGTGATTCAACACAATTGTTGGTGAAAAATTTACAGATAAATCAAAGATCGTTTATTATACGATTAAAGATTTTACGAATCGGTCATGAGATTATTTGTGGGAAAAATTTAATCACAAGAGTTCGTAAACTAATAATGATGGACAACGAGGTATGTAACAAATCAATTTAATATTTGTATATTTTATTTTATATTAGATATTTCGATATAAATTAAACTATTTGTAGGGTGTCCAAATTGGAGCTACGATCTTCAATGAACATAATAGTTATTTCATCGAAGCATTCAAGGCTAACAAGACCTACTCAATAATCAATGGGGATGTTAGAAAAGTTGATACGCGATATCCTAGCGTCCATCTCGCGAACGAATTAACACTCTAAAGTATAGTGTTGTGAAGGAAGAACCATCAAACAATGTTCAAGGTGATATACAATACAAGTTTGTAGAGTGCAAAGATGTGGAATCAAAGTTTGACAAAAAGGATGATTTTGATAAGTGCATCTTATTTCAATTATTCCACATAATTGATTGCGTAATCATAGTCAATCTCTTGAATGACTTTATATAATTTTTACGTGGAATAGTTCTCAATCTATTACTGTATAATGTTGTACAGATATTAAGGAACTTTGGTGCAAGTCGAAGAAACAAAGTGATTGTTGCCAAAGAACAAGGAGCATTGAGGACTTCGAGAAATATATATATCATGAAAAAGTAAGTCAACTATTCTTTATTTATTTAATATATATGTTTTTTAACAATTCAACAAATTCGATAATTTATAAATAATTAATAAAAATTTAATTTATGTTTTTACATATCTGAAGTAATAAAGATATGTCTATTGAAATAAGATGCACTTACCAAACTCCTCTTTTTTGTCAAACTTTGATTCCGCATCTTTGCACTCCACAAACTTGTATTGTATATCACCTTGCTCTTAGTTTGAAAACAAAAATGATACATTGTCCTTGAAATAGAAATTGTAATGTGCATTATCATATAGTTCGTACTTTAAAGGGTAAACGAAATTGGGCTTAAAGTATGTGTAAACATGAATCTTTATCCTTCTGTTCATTTCAATGTTTCAACTGTTTTTACTGTACTTAATAACGATAATTTTTTTAAACCTTAAATGTCCTTTTGTAGGATGTTTCTTATTGTTTTAAGGGCATTGTTGACGAGATTGAAAATAAATCATCTATTTAGTACGATGCATGTAAAAAAATGCAATAAATCGTGCCCAAAGAATGAAGGACTCACAACATGCGGAAAGTGCAATGAGGAATTTGTTGAGACAACACCAAGGTAACAAAATTTAAATGCATAATTTACTAATGTAAGCCACTGCATATTGTGCTAACGAATATTTTAAACAATATAGATTCAGAATAACTGTAAAGGTTAGAGAAGGTGACTACAGTGCTCGTGTGTCAATGTTCGATGAGGTTGCAACAGTATACGTAGGATGCCCTATAAATAAATATCTTTCATCCATCAGTGAGGTAAGTACTTACTAAAAATAATTATCACATTAAGTTCTTACTACATTACAATATTAAACATACACTAAGTTAGAGTGAAAATTATGTCCATTTACTAATATTGGTTGTAAAAGTTGCTACAATTATACGATTTTGGCTTGTCTTATGATTTTTGGGGATTATTTTATATTATCTTGTAAATTTTCATCTTTTCTTACCCATATATGTTTACCTCGATTATAATTGCAATTATATATATATATATATATATATATATATATATATATATATGAAGAGGATCATGTGAGAATGTTTTATTATGTGAGAAAAGAGAATAAATCTCGGCTCTTGATCTTTATAGATCAATGGTCCAGATTTAACGATGGATTATGTTATTGTAATTTATCTTGTACATTGTTAATGCATTAAGTTATTGTAGTTTATGCATTATAATGTGTATGCATTACATTTCTGCATTACATGCATTAGCGTCATGATAAAAATGCATTAAAATATATCATTCTCATGTTCTCATATAAAATCTTTTCTCATCGGATCCCGAACAGTGTGTGTGTGTGTATCCCACTACTAATGAATTATATATCATGGTTGTCTATCTTTATTTATATTTATTAAAAAAGCTAAATGATTCATTCAATTTAGTATGTGCTTATTTCATTTTCTCACGTAACATTATTTGCTTAGGGCGAAAATAATTCCACGTACTATAAAGGCTTGAGCACAGAATCATCGATTGAAATATGTTTTGTAACTGCACTCAAGTCTGTGAAAAAAGAGAAAGGAAATCTGAATATTATAGTAAAGGGAATTCAGAAGATGAAATCCACGGACAAGATGGCTACAAAATCTACATCAGCGAGTGAATCAATTGAAGAATCAAAGCCACATCAAGAGGAAGCAGAAAAACCTAAATGTACTAAAGTGGGAAGAAACAAGAAAACATGCAAGTTCCAAGTTGCAGCCCACTGAAGTGCAACATAAGAGAAAAAGAAGAATCACGAGGAAGAAGACGGATAATTACATTTAGGTTCCAAGTGATGACGAACTTTCGTTGGCCAAAGTGATGCAATTTTCATGCAACTTATAGCAAATTTAATATTATTCATGTTGACGAGTACAATTTTTCAATGTGGATACATATTCTTGATATGATTGAGTTTGGAACTAATCAATTTCAATAATCTTATTGATTTATTTGATTCCATGTTTGGCACATTTGTATAATTTGTGGAGTTTGCATGGAGAATTATTTTGCTACAAATTACTAATATTTCAAATTTATAAGCAATGACATGAATTAAAGAGAAAAATAACTAGTCGCACGTACAATGCACGTGTCGTATGCTAGTAGTAATAAAATATATAGAAATTTAAGTTTTATATAAATTAAATATATGTGATTCACATTCTCTCCTACTCAAAATTTAAGAATTTCAATTAAGTAATTTAATTAAGTTATATAATAACAATTCAAATATTAACTCAATATATAAGTCATAATTCAAATAAAGTTCCAAAAATCAACTCATACAACCCCTTCATCTATGGGATTCTGATTTAACATATCTTGACTGGTTCTTTAGTTGAGAGTTTCCTGCCTCATATGGCTCATCAATTCTTTGTAGTGTCCCGTTATCATATCTAACGGATGGCTTTAGGGAGCCAAAGCTTGACTTTACTAAACTAATAAAAAAAGGCCCGCGCTAGGCGCTTACCTTTTTTGGCTGAGCCGTATCTTGCTGGGTGGGACCGATAGAAAGAAAGGACGGGTGGCGCATGGTACTTCTCGACCCTGTCTCCGAGCCTACCAGGGATTAGAGCTAATGAGCTAGGATTGCCTCGGCAGGCTGTTATGATTCCCAGCATTCGTTCACGATTTTCCCACATGAGATTCGTGAATCCGGTTGCTTTTAATTTTCTATATGGAATGATACGCCACGTGACGAAACGGGTGCAAATCGCACGAAAGTCCGACAAGAATCGCACCCTAACGATAATACGATACGGCTACATAGTATATTTTGAAGAATCCGTGCATCATAGGGTCTAAGTAATCGACAAAAGCCATACTATAGTAATTTGGCATTTGTATTTTGTAATGCTTAAGAAAGGACTGAAATGGTGAGGTACGTGTCTACAATAGTGAACGGTGTAACATATACATGTACATTATTTGTGTCAGTGTGAATGCATGCTGCCAAAAACAAAAAACAAAATGAAATCCGTGATTGAAAATTCACCTCATTTAATCTCTTTTTCATTTTAAGAAATCAACACATTCCACCATTATTTATACACTACCGTTTCAAGATTACATTTATTTGTCAAAGGGTGGGCGATGGGATTCATTTTCCATTCCCTTTTAGCTATTTTTGTGTTTCTTTTCACGTCTACAAAATCAAAATCAGAGTTACTGGAAAATACAAGTAATAGTTACTTGAGAGATTTGTCAAGTAAATGCAACTTATTTAGTGGTGAATGGGTGTATAATTCTTCTTTGAAGCCTCTCTACGACTCGTGGAGCTGCCCCTTCTTAAATTCACAGTTCGATTGCCTCAAGAATGGTCGCTCAGACAAAGACTACCTCAAGTACTCATGGATACCAAGCTCCTGCACCTTGCCTAGGTGAGTTTATTGAGTCCGAGTTCGTCTCACGTCACGCTGAAACGGGTCAACTATATCACGACTTTTGGCCCGATTCGCCTACGACGTGGTATTTTAACCGGCTGTATATAAGTATATTGACTGCATTTATTTGGCCGTAGATTTGACGGTGTGGATTTTCTGAGGAGATGGAAGGGGAAGAAGATAATGTTTGTGGGCGACTCACTGAGTCTGAATCAGTGGAACTCGTTAGTCTGCATGCTCCACGCTGCACTTCCATATGCTAAGACCACCTTCGTTAATAAAACCCCAATTTCTCATATTACATTTGAGGTTAGCTTATTTCAATATCAATAAAACATTTTTATCTCTTTTCTTAGCAAACTGAAAATTGTGAAAAAGTATAACACGTGCAACGCTCGTGTGAATTTCTACTAGTACTTACAGTAATTATATACTACTAGTATTTTACAATTTATCGTGTACTTACACATTATTACGTTCCTAAGATTATGAGCAGTGGTAATGTTTTTATGAGATGTCTTTATAGGGTGTGATGGAGATAAAGACAGTTAGCTGCAATGAGACTGTCTCTATGGGATGTCTCCACTAATTAGTTTATTAATTTTGAATATTAATTTTGTTAATATATCATTGTCTCGAGACTGTCTTGTTGAACGAGACAGTCTCGAGACAATGGATGTTGCACTGGGCTGTCTCCATAGATTAGATGTCTCGAGACACCCATGGAGACAGCCACTGCAGAACAATCTAAGTATAAGTATAAACAGTAAATGTCGTACCATGCACTACCCTCGTCAATCCTAATCCCTAAACATTACCAAATAATACCTACAAATGTCATTTTTTTAAACTGCAGGATTGTGGAGTGTCAATATATCTCCACACGACCAATTACTTGGTGGATATAGTGAAAGAAGCAAAAGGCAATGTGTTAAAACTAGACTCCATTATTGAAGGCAAAAATTGGAAAGGGATGGATATGCTTATATTCAACACATGGCATTGGTGGCTTCACACTGGTCCTAAATCCCAAGGATGGGACTTCATTCAGTATGGTTCTATCATAACTCGTGATATGGACCGCCTCGATGCGTTTTCTCGAGCCCTCACCACGTGGGCCCATTGGGTCGACCAGACCGTCCACCCTTTCAAGACTACAGTCTTCTTCCAAGGCATTTCTCCCTCTCACTCTCGGTAAGTACATTTGAAGTAAATGTTTCTATATGCTTTAGTCTTGTATATATTTCACTTTTTAAGTCATTTGAGTGTAGAGCTGTCAAACATTGCCTGAGATGGATTTTTGACCTAACCCGATAAGGCAAGGCCGGTTAACCATGGCAGCTCTACCATTGTGATAATATTGTAACATTGTGTACGTGTTATATACTGATAGAAGTTGCGATAAAGCACAAGAGCCCGATAAAAAGCTGTCAAATTCAACGAGGGCATCAGCAGCTGTCGGAATTGTGAGCAAAGTGTTGAGTACGTTGAGGAAATCAGTTTATCTACTAGATATCACGGCCTTGTCGGAGCTCCGGAGAGCAGCGGCCTAGATTGCAGCCATTGGTGCGTACCAGGATTGCCGGATACCTGGAACCAGCTTCTTTATGCAACTCTAATTTGAAAATTATCATCAATTTAGATCTAAGTTGCTTTTGAGGAGTAGAAGGGTTGCATTTTTCAGATCAAACAGGAATTCTCCAATGGCATAAACTGAAGCAATTGAGCGATTGGCCTTTTTCAGTTATGCTTTCTGTTTTATGTAAAACATTATGATTTCAGTTCTCAACTTGTTCACACAATTTTTTGTTTATTGATATAAGATATTTAATAAATATATTTTGATCGCATGATAAACTGCGGCCAACTGTATATTCACAAATGTTCATCCTCTCTTTAACTCTTTACAACAAACAAAAGAATAGGAAGCATTTCTGAAGCTGAGTTTGCTACAGAATTAGCACGAACCAGCAGAGGACCTGCAAACGAATTTCTGTTGGTGTTGATTTTGGCACAATTGGAATTTCTCTCTCAGTTCTTGAAATGCTCTCATTGTCTCCACGTCGAAACCACCCGCAAACTGACAAATCCGAAGTTCATTTTCGCGTCTTATTTTACTAATCAACTCATCTAGTCCGTATATTGTTAAGAGTTAAACATGCAACGGAAGAAAAATAGCGAATGGAAAAATTATTACCTGATGAACTCGAAAAGCAAACTTGACGCCTTGCACTATAAGCTCTTCTTCTTCGGGACTACCGGCAACCATTCCGAGCACTGCCGATGCTCTCTTCATGTACTTCATTGCCAATTTCACAGATGCCAGCTTGATCTGTAATGCGAGATAATTAGAATAATTTATTATGTCATTTTGCAATCATGGATGAAAACAAACGTTACAGCATCGCGACAAACACTGTAAAATCTTAGCTCAAGTCGATGTCATTTATATTATGCCAGCAAATTGTACAATTTTCACATAAAAATGATAAGTACAAAGCTCAAGTCTTGGCACCTGTACCACAGATGAGAGAGAGAGAGAGAGAGAGAGAGAGAGACCAGTTCCAGCTGCTAATAACTAGTTACTATACAGTAACATTCAACAATTGAATTTCATCAATACTTTTCTCCACTGATTCATGAGAAGAAAAACTCAAAAAACATAGTTACAGAAAGATTCTGGAAACTTCCACATCCCACAGTGGATTAATTTAATAATGTCATAAAACTTGGAAACTAAAATAAGTACATAGTTTTTAACAATCGGGGATAGCAACAAAAAACATGCAAATTATGGCAGGGCGGAAAAGGTCGAAATAAAGAATCAGATTCCCAGCTAATCAGCAAGAACATAAAAAAGTACTGAAATGCAGACAGGAATCCACATTATAAATTCAGGTGTGGACAATATAAATTGAGCCAAAACTTCTCCAGACCTTTCGTCATCTTGCTAACGGTCATATTCTGCATTTCTTGAATATTTGGAACCTTTACTGAATTTCTTCCTAACAAAATGTTAGCCGAATAAACCACCATTTTTCTCTTTTAAAATTCACCACTAACCATGCGAAGCGTATACCTCTTTTGTATGCCAATGCATGTTGATATTACTTTGTCACCGACAAATAACTAAGGGTTCGTGTCGATTCATGTTAGCAACAGACTTGCCTAAGTCTCATTCGATCAAATGTTTAACATTGCATGATCAGCTAAGGACAATCGAGTTTTGACAAAACATGAATTAGTATATATATTTTACATGTCTAGCTTATGAATAGCCTTATACTCCTTATACTTCAAGTCATCATGCAGCAGAAACAGCTTCACTAATCTCATGAACGAGTTGCAAACACGATGATATTAAGGACTAATTAGCTCAGAGAATTCACCTGACTCACAAAACCGGTTTCAAGCATCCAATCAATTGGAATATGGTGAACTTTGTACCTATTTGTAGCCATTTCCCTCAATCGCGATAAATTATAAACACTGTGCTCCAATCTGCACCAACAAGGCACAAATGCGAATTAGACTTCTGCTATTAATATTATCATCTCCCAGTCTAAATAATTAAGTGACATTTCACATACTTCTCAAAGAGGGACTGCATTTTCTTGAGAGCAGGACCACAAGGTTGCCTAGGATCATCGCGAAACGACGTAACTTCTGATTCCAGCTTCTTTAAATCAGAGTACCCAAATGCTGCTTCTCTTAATGCATCAGCCTTCTGCTCAGGCCAATCAAAGTGCTTGAGCACAGCCCTCTCGTCAACCTTCACGTTATATTAACATACAAATTAAGCAAGAATTAAAGTAAAAAGTAATTTTGATCTCAGTTTGTTTACATACAAAAGAATAGGTACCAGGTATGAGAGCTCATCATCAAGCCATTTAACAAAAGGGACAACATCTTCAATGTCAGTGAAAGCAGCATTTTCAACTTCTTTAATCAAGAACCTGATGAAATCTCCCTGTGTTTCCACATCTGTCTTGATCTGTAATCAATTAATGAAGAACATTTAAAAAGTAATTAGATAGTTAATGAAATTAAATTAGCCGGCCTACAACATTAGTACAAAAATGGTTGAAATAGATTGTCATAAAGAGCCACATGGTTTCATTCAATTTTACACCTTTCTAGATCGAAGTTAAACCCTGTCTTTATCTTCTACGTAGCATTTGTAGAAGTCCAGGGAAAAAAATGTATTGCAGAATTTCTAAAAAAAGAAAAGCAAGTAAATCAATCTCAAAACTAATCAAATTAATCAAGAGTTCTATATTGGATAAATAAAAAATTAAGAGTAAATTTTGAAATAGAATGTTTCGCCTGGACTTCGAATTCTAGCAGTGCCATTAATTTGAGTAGTTCCCCAACTAGTCAAACATAATAAAATTAGATACCATATAAAATGAAAAAATAATTTACCGCGAGTAAATGTGAAGAACGGTTCTCAATTTCTCCAATCATATCCTTGGCCGCAGCTCCGGCCACCATACCCTCGGCGGAGCCGCCGCCGCCGGAATCCCGTCTGCAGTTCGAATCCCGCCGCATCAGCGAGTGGTAGAACTCAACCACCTCCGGAACTCTCCTAACCTTGGCCAAAGCCGCCTTCGATTTCACTCCCTTAGGCGGTGGAGGAGGAGGAGGCGGCGCAGTCGCCTTCGGCTGGACCGGAGGCGGCGGAGGAGGAGGAGGCGGTGCGGAAGTTTTCAACGACGACGGTGGAGGTGGCGGCGGAGGTGGAATGTTGGAAATCTCGGCCAATGCGCGGTCAGCTGAATCGGAAAGAGAACCATACGACGGGGAAGAGACAGATGACGTCGGAGACGACGACGATAGAAGTGAAGACGGACGGGGCGGCGGCTTGGGAACCCGCGGCGCGCGGGATCGTATCGCCATTAACGCTTCGGAAGTTTCTGGAAGCTCTTCGGAATTGCACCGAGAATGCCGAGGCTGGTCGGTGCTCTCCGCCGCGCCGTGAAATTCATCCTTCTTAATCTCGGCTTCATTCTTCACGCTCGTTACGGATTCGCAGAAATTGACCGCGATATTACTCTGCGTCACGCATTTTCTCAAAACCTTGGCCGTATAATTGGATTTATGATAATTGTTCGTCACATCGGCGAGCTTCGGCGTCGACGACGAAGACGACGTCGTTTCCTCATGCTCCGCCACCGCTCGTTTAATTTCGGACAATTCCACCTGCATGTATTGAATTTTCTCTTCGTATTTATGATTCTGCTTCGTTAATTCTATGTGCAGAAACTCGTTCTCATTCCTCAGCCGCTCGTTCTCCACCTCCAGGCAGTCGATCTTCTTCCTAAACCGTTCGATTTCGCAATCCTTACTCGAAATCTCGCTCTCCAGCATCGGCAGAATCGCGACGGTTTCCTTCAGCAGCTTCTGCTCGAGGAGCTCCGTCTTCAGCCGCGATTCTCGCTCTCGCAGCTGCTCGACCAATCGGAGGAGCTCGGAGACGTCCGGCGGGCGCGGCTGGACCTGCGCGGAGGAGCGTGGGAAATAGGCGCCGAACGAGCGGGAAAGGCCGGTGCCGGAGCTCTTCTGCCCCTGCGGTGGCTGCTTAGCCGAGGTCGGCGGTTTGGGGGAGGCCTCGGACTTGGGCTTGGTGCGAGCTGGCGATTTCTGCAACCCCATTGCTGTTTTAACTTTGCCAGCAACCATATTCTATTCTGGTCCTCAAAAATTGGAATTGGAGAAAAATTGGGGCAGCGGAAATGTTTATTTCGGAGAAAACATTTGCAAAATCTCAATCGGTTTTGAAATCTGGATGGAGTAGGACGAGACTACATGGGTCGTTGTCGTTATGACTGTAACAGAGTGTATTTTGGAGAGGTTTTGTTTCAGCGATATTTTGTCATAAAGGTGGTGAGAGTGTGTGCGTGTTTATGTGAGAGAGAGAGAGAGAGAGAGAGAGAGAGAGTGAGAGTTGTTTTTTGAGTTTTATGGAACGAGTATCGAGGAACGGTCTTCTTTTCTTGGATCCTCCTGTCTGATAAAATTAGTAATTTTTCCATAAAATTGAGAATTCAAATTTTTTGCTGCTCCACGCGCTGCTTAGAGAGTATGCAAAGGTTTTTGCACTACAATATATTTTATCTTACTGTTTTTTTTTTTTTTTAGGGATATTTTATCTTACTGTTGATATAGTAGTATTTAAATATAGGACAAAATGCACAAAAATAAATGAATTTTACTTTATTTTTCATTTTGCACATGATTTTTAAATTTTTCTCATAAAATTACTAACTTTTGATTTTGTTCATTTTTTTCCTAATACGAAAATTTTTGACCAAAAAATCTCCTAGATTGTTGAATCTAAACTCTATAGATTAAGATGAAAAATATGGCATAATGTAAATGGGAGGAATTTTGCTTTATTTCCCCATAAAACTGTCACTGGTTTCGCGCATTCGCATGAGACGAAAATTTAGAAGAATGTAATTTAGGTATGAAATGACGTCGTACAAAACTTCTACAAGTTATCTAATTAAATTTGCCAGACATAAGAGGTCATCATATGTCCGGTTGCTACATAAGCACCAATTCGTGAGATTTTATTTAGACGGGATATGAAATTAGGGAACAATTGAACAAAATTATAAGTTCGTGTTTTTATGGAAAAATTTTAAAAGTCATGTGCAAAATGAAAGATAGAGCAAAGTTCATATATTTCTATGCATTTATCCGTTAAATAAATATAGTGTTTACTAATTAAGCAAATAAATTTAAAATCAATTTTTCTCAAAGTTATATATAAGTCATTATTATATACTTTCTTCCGTTTCGCTAATATTATCATTTTTAAAAAACTTTGGTGCTTCACTCCTATTATCATAGTTTAAATAATTAAATTTTCAATCCTTTAAAATTTTTGAAAATTATGGTGCAGATCCACTTTATATCTTTTTGTTTTTATTCTTAATGTTTATGTCAAACATCATCATGATAATGTATGGAGAGAGTAATTTAACAATCTTAATGAAAAGTATACAATTATTGAATCATTAATGGACGTAAGTTATTATGTTAGCTTTTAATTTTTTTGGCCATGTTTAAAGGAAACGAGAAAACTATATCCATCCCCCTAATCCCTATGGCATTATTTACAAAATCTAAGGGTTTTTTTTTTTTTTAATCTAAGGTTTTGTTACAAACTGACGTGTGAATGCTGCTACAAACTTAATTTATTTGATTACTTTTCTACTCTTGAAGGCCATGAAAGAAATATTTTTAGTATTTCGTTTTTTTTTTTTTTCACTGTAACATACTACTAATCTTCAATCACTATTTATCTTAGTGATCCGAAGTTAGATTTGTATAATAATAAAAAAAATATTGTTATATTTAAAGATTATACTACATATTATTCTCCCTTTACGTATACATCAAAATGGTGAAACTCAGTATGTGTTTACATAGAGCTCTAGTATGTGCAATACAACTAGGTAATAGTTGATGATTTATGAGTTTTCTAATATTATACTCCATCTCATTCATCTTAACACTCTTTTTATTGGATTATTTTATTGGGATAATTGTCTGTAAATCCTCAACCTTTACTCAAATTTGGAAATTGTATATGACTTTTTCATTTTCGCACAGAAAACCATCACCTGCCTTTTTTTTTTTTCTAATTTTGCACTTCCGGTCGACTTCCCCCAATTTTTTTCTGACGTGGCTTCTCGGAACGCCACGTTGGAGGCTGGAAATGACACGTTGGAGACCGGAGTAGACAAAACGACGTCGTTTTGATAATTTTAACTTAAAAAAACATAAAAAATAAACACATCATGTGTGCCAACTCATTAAAAAAAAAAAGCTTCTTCTCCTCTCTCTCCCTATCTCTCTCTCCTGTTCTCCTTCCGCCGCCGTCGCCAACGGTTGCCGCCGCCGCCAATGATAGTGCCAACCCTACATTCCAGGCGAGCAAAGCTCAGCTCTACAGCGCGATGCGTCGCAGCGGAGCGTCTCCAATCTCGATTCAGGGAGCTCCAATTCGAGGCTGATTTCTCGATTCGACATCCGCACCCGCGCAGCGGCGGAGCCGTCGAAGGTGAAGGTGAAGGACGTCGAAGGTGAAGGACGTTTTACTCTCTTGCCCAACTCTCTCTCTCTCTCTCGTATATCTCTCTTGCCCAACTCTCTCTCTCTCGTATATCTCTCTTTCAAACCTCATCTCTGACCGCCACACCATATTCTCCGACCACCACCACCACCACCACCCATCCACCACCACCCATTTGCAAACCCTACACAAATTGACTGTTAGGCCGGCAGCAAATCCCCAAATTCCAACCTCTCCTTCAACCACCAACAATCAAATCCAGAGAGAGAGAGAGATTCAATAATTTTTTTTTTCAAAACAGAGAGAGATTGAGAATAGCGATGCAAGAGCAGGAGAGCGCGGCGGCGACGATGAGCGGGACGATCGAGCGGCTGAGGGAGGCGGCGACGGAGGATGCCGAGTCGTGCTGCTGCGACGGTGACGGCTCATAAGGAGATGTTGAAAGGAGATGGACGAGATGGGAGAAGATGGCGACGCATAAGGAGAGAAGGAAAAAGTGGGGTATTGGTTACGGCGGCACGGTGGCGGTCGGAGGCGGGGGTGGAGGTGCCAATGGCAGAAATGGGTGTGACGGCGAAGGCGATGTGAATATGGGTGGGGAGAGGGAGACAGACGGTAGAGAAGGGGTGGGAGGGGTGATAGCATATTTTTAATTTTTAATTTCTTTTCTTAAAAAATTAGTTGGCAGTATGATGTGTAATTTTTTATTTTTGTTTATATTTTTTTTACACAAAACGACGTCGTATTGTAAATTCCGGCTTCCACGGTGGCGATTCCGACGTCCACGTCAGAAATTAATTGGGGAAATCGACCGGAAGTGCAAAATCAGAAAAAAAAAAAAAAAAAAAAAAAAAAAAAAAAAAAAGGCAGGTGATGGTTTTCTGTGCGAAAATGAAAAAATCATATACAATTTCCGAATTTGAGGAAAGGTTGAGGATTTACAGACAATTATCTCTATCTTATTCATACTGACACCTTTCTAAAACAGAAATTAACTCTTCAAAAGTTACATTAGATATATAATAGAGATTAGAGACTATCCTGTAACGTCTATCCAATTAAAAATAATATTTTACAACGTCTCTTAATAAAGCAACTGAAAGTTATAGAAGTATATATATTTATTGATTAAATAACTTAATTAAGTAATATTTTATTTTCACGTAAAAATGGTCTAGTTAATGGCTTGCTTTAAATAGCCCATTCGTATTAGAGACTTGTCAGATTAGTTTAGCAAGTATGCTAAAAAACTGCAAAATTCTTACCAACTCTATCGACATGAACTCTCTCTTAAATATATAGATCGATTTCTTCTCCAAGAAATGAGTTTAATTGGATTTGTTCCCTTATAAGTTCGATTCATATGTAATACCCCTGAAATAGAAGAAATATATAAAAAGTCAAATACAAATTAATATTTTTCTTTTTCACTTTAAAATTAATATTAGTCCTGTGAGATTATCACGTTCAAGGATTTTAAGGTATCATCATCATAATAATAACTTTGCAGTTCAAAGAAAAGCATTGATCATCATTCTATAGGAAGGCATTATTTTGGATGGTAAAAAATGGATAAAAATTTAGTTGACATATTAAGTTTCAGTCACACTCTACGGCCTACGCATAAGAGTTGACTTTTAATTATTTTAGTGTTATAAATCATAATTGAAATCAATACATTATAATTAAAGGTTAATAAGCTCTAATTAGAAATGAACAAATTCCAACTGCGTGTTAATAAATTATAATAATTGAGAATTGATAAAAAAATATTAATAAATTCTACTAATTGCAAATTAATTAATTTCGATTGATAAGAATTAAAATAAAAAAATTAAAAATTAAACAAAATAAGAGCATTTACAGCAAGGGTCTAGTAAGACCTAGGTTTAAGCACTGGGAAGCGTGATTTTAATGATTGGTGGTGTTGAGTTAGACATAGGTTGATTTCTCCACATCAATGGGGTTGAGTAAGACCTAGGTCTAAGCACTGGGAAACGTGATTTTAATGATTGAATAGATTTTATTTTGTTGTTTTTTTAATTTGTAATAAATTTTATAAAAATTAACTTAATTAAATTCAAAAATTAATAAATGACAATTTTATTGAATTTAAAAAAAAACTACAACATACACTAATTAAAAAAAAATACAATAACAAAAAACTACTTCATTACAATAATTTAAAAAAAAAAAAAAAAGACAACTACTCCTCTCAATTGAATTCCCTTGCAAGTTTGCGGCGAACATTTTCGCACCTCGCTTTTTGCTCGGGATTCATATGCGACGTGTCGGCAATATAGATATTGAACGTCCACTCCTCCCTCGATTGCTTGTTGAGGGATGCCAACTCTTCTGCCGCCTGCTCCTGTAGCGCACTTTTGCCCTTCTTCCCCTTCTTCGCCGCTTTCGCCGCTTTCACTCCTTCGGGTCGAACCTGCAGAGTGTTTGCATCGCTCGCGGATGTGGTGGATGCGTTGCCGCTGGCAGACGAAGTGTACTCGCCGAATTCATTTATCTTCGTCCGCTTTGGAGCTGTTGGCTTCGCCGGGTTGGTGAAAGTCGGGATATGCCTCAAGAGCTCCCACGCAGCCCTATACGAGAACGGTTTGTTGAACTTCTCGGCGTACAAATCTTGGGCCCTCGTGTATAGATCGAAGTCGTTCTCCCCGCTTCCGAGCTGGTTTTCTTCTTGGATGTAGATGGCGGCGAAGTTCTGGATCTGTTTCTTGGCGCGGCCCCATGCGCTTTTCATCGCACTCTTCTCTCTTGGGTGGACGGGAGCTATGAACTCGTTGAAACGGATCATTATTTTCTCCCAAAACGCGCTTGAGGTTTGGTAATTGCTGGTGATCGCGTCCATCCCGAAGTCAACGTAGCACCTTGCGAGGTATTCAATCTCAGCGGGCGTGTAGTTAGAACCTCGTGCTGGCTTATTGTGCTCGTCGGATGAGGCCGCGGTCGCTTTCCCCTTGCGGCGTGCCTTGCCCTTCCCCTTGGCCGGAGAAGTGGCCGTGCTTGATGTCGCGACAGCTTTCCCCTTGCGGCGGGGAGGAGGCGGTGGTGTTTGCTCGTGTTCGTCCGATTCCTCTTAGTGGGAGCCGTACGCCGCTTCCTCTTCCTCTTCCTCGTCCTCCACCTCAACATGGTCGTCGTCGTCGTTGAGGTTGAAACGTCTGAGTCGAGCCGTATCCACTGGGGGCTGCGAGAATTGGGAGTACCGGGATGTCGGGGGTACTTGAGAGAAGCTCGGCAACAGCGAGAAGCCCGGCGCAGGCGAGAAGCCCGACGCAGGTGAAAAGCCCGGCGACTGCGAAAAGCCATATGACGGAGGGACTTGGGAGAAGCCGGGCGACTGTGGAAATCCAGCCGAAGGGGGGAATTGGCCGTACCCCTGCGGCTGTGAGAACTGCGAGAACCCAGTGGCCGGAGGGAATGCAGAGAAACCCGGCGTCGGGGAAAAAGCACCAAACCCTGCAGGGGCCGAGTATTGGCCGAAACCTGGAGAAGATGAGAATTGGGAGCTTGGATTCGCCGGATTTGGAGATTGGTTCGGTGGGATTGAACCAAAAGTTTGCGAATACCACGAATTAAACTGATCGTCGGCCATTTTTTTGCACAAAATATGATGTGAAAGAGTAATTTTGTTTGTAGGGAAGATTGGATGAAGAAAGAAATTTTTTGGTGTGTAGAATGAATGAGATGAAGGGATATATATAGTGAAAAAATGGGATGTAGCCGTTGGGGTGTATTTAATTTTGTTAATATTTTTTTTTCAGAAAATTTAAAAAAAAAAACGGACCAATGGGGACACGCCACGTGTCCCCATTTTTTGACGTGGCGGAGTCGAGGGAGGGATCGAAGGATCGACCTCGCCTACGACTCCACCATCGACACAGGGGGTGTCGATCCCCCCACAATGGTGATCGACACAGGGTGTGTCGATGTGGGGGTGTGTCGAGCGGCATCGACACAAGATCGACACCCCCCTATCGAGCCGCGCTGTAAGTGCTCTAACAAAACACACCGACTATAATACATCTTCCTTACTGGGCGCGTGCATGACAAGCACATATACAATTAAAGGTGGATGTGTGTGGCACGTGCTTGAGTCGTAAATAAATTTTGTTCAATCAGTCGTATTGAAATTTTTGTGTAAATTCAATATCAAAATTAAGTTGAAGTGTATATCAAACAAACTCTCAATAATTTATATATGGGAAATAGTTATGAATTTAAATTATTCAGTAATCTATCTAAGTGATCAAGACCATTAAAAGCATTCACAACAGTAGGTGATATTAGAGGTGGCCAAATTTGATTCTACTTCGGGGGAACCGGAACAGAACCGCCTATTTCTTCGATTTCGATTCCAAATCGGAACCGTTGGTTTCGGTTTCGGTTCGATTCTTCGGTTCCCGATTCCAAATTGGAACTAAAGCTTTAATTATATGTATTTTTTTTCATATTTCGTTACTTTTTCTTCTATAAATGTATATTTATGAATTCTAATATTAGTATTTAGGTGATATAATATGAATTGTGATATAAATATAAATAAAAACAAAATTAAAAAATAGAAGGAACCGGTGGTTTGTTCCGATTCCGGAACCGCCGGTTTCGGTTCGGTTCCAGTTATTTTGGCCAACTCTAGGTGATATAGCCCTAGGGTGATGAGTATTTCATTGTATTTTGATGGAGTCACAATGATTGATAGTCCTAGAGTGAAAATTCTACAATGGTGAAGTTTTTAGCCCGAGGGTGATCTAATGATTGATTATGATTTAATTTTATTTTTCAATTATTTTTTATATACATAAATAAGAATACCAAATTAATTATCTAAAAATATAGAATTAAAATCGAACATTTTTAAAAAAAAAACAAATAAGAAAAATACAATAATATTGAATACAAAGCTAGAGCTAGTTGGGCGGACCGAAATGCGTCCAAATTTCTTCAATCTAATCGTCCGTAAGACAATCATGGGCTCTTGCATCTTGAACGCGAGCGCCTCTCTCAATATATTGTGTGAATGCACGCGTTCCACCCATGATAATTGGTGCCATAGTAACATTCGCGTCGCCCTATACGCTTGATTCCAGGGTGAATTGACTTGCTCGGTGTCCTTCATCTTCATGATCATGTTATACATAATGATCCAAGCGTACATGATGTTGCTTAAGTGTTCTAGAAAATGCAACCAAGCAGGGCCCGTTATAATTTCCCAACGAGCTTGGAGGACACCGATAGCCCTTTCAATGTCCTTTCGTACAGCTTCTTGCATCTGAGCAAATCGGCATCTCTTTGGATCTGTTGGAGCTTATATTGTCTTTATGAATGTTGCTACTTTGGATAGATGTCGTCGCCGAGATAATAGCCCATTGAATGCTCGCGGCCATTTGCGACCAAATCCACAAATTTTGGTAGGCGACCGCTTCAAGGATTAGCGTGGGATGGCCCTTTTCGTTGGATTGTGTACGCACCTTGCTAAGTCGTTGGACAATTTTTCCATGCCCAGTGTACAAGCATACCCGAAAAGTCGTGCCTCGCCTCGTGCATTGCTACGAGTCTGGAGACGTCAGCAGTGTTTGCCCTTCTCAAGTATACCGAAAGCAGTTTTGATGGCCTTACAAAAATTATTGAGGCATTATGTGCCCATTGTCAATCCAACGTGCAACAATGCCTTTCACCCATGGGTGAAACCCCATTCTTCCAGTTGCATTGTTCAAAATAAGGCTCCTGAGCAACCAAAGTGGCGGCTATCTGTAGGAACAACTTCATGCTCATGCGAAATCGACGGCGAAATACATTTTCTCTCCAAATCGGATTCTCAGCAAAATAATCGCAAATGAGGCAATCTGCGGCCTCCTCACGATTCCGGTGCACATACGTCCTTGTCGATGACTCTACTTCGTCTTCACCTTCAAAGTGTTGTCTGATCAATGGCTTGATGACCCAGCTCGAGTGCACTCGGACGACGCGCCTCTTTTTCCTTGAGATCGAAGAATTCTTTGTTCTAAGACATGTTTCTACTTGAATGTAGTGTGAAAATTGAAAAACATAATGAAGAAAAAGAGAAAGGTGTGCGTGTTGAAGGATGAATGTGAGATATTTATAGTGAAAAAAGTGTGAAATAGTCGTTGGTTTTAAAATACCAACCATTGGATTTTTTTCAAAATTTAAATAAAAAAATGGAAAAAAGGGAGCACGCCGCGTGTCCCCTTCATCCGCCTCCACTCTCTCATTCGTTCGGGCGTCACCAAGCACATGCGTTCACTAGCGCTGCTCCTCCAGTGGCAATCAACCGTGTCTCGGTCGAGCTCTCCACCATTGCACGGCCCATCGCCCGCGCGACGCCCACCATTGGGAATGCTCTAAAGAAGAGAATACTCGTTCTTAACATGTTTTTTCTAAGGGCTATTATCATGAAAATGCACAAACTTTGGATCGATTTCATTTTTCCCACGAACTTTTAATTTTTTGTGACAATACACGAACTTTAGGTCAGTTTTCATATTTCTCATGAACTTTCATTTTTTGTGACAATAGACGAACTTTAGGTCAACTTTCATTTTTCTCATGAACATTCAATTTTCTATGACAATACATGAACTTTCGAGAGTATGCAATCTTTTCGTCAGGATATTATATTCAACTATTTTGTTTAATCTCAAAAATAACAAACCTAAGGGTTTAGGGTGATATTGAGCGAAAATTCTCCATATTTTTTCTATTAAGACATTAGGGATGAAGAAGACATTAGCATATGAATTTGGTTTGGGTACGAAGATTAATGGCGAAATTGAGAAATTAAGAAAAAATATAGAGAAATTTTGAAGTTACTACCAGTGACGGATCCATAAATTTTGTATTGGGGGGCACAAAATAATGTTAAGAATTTTTTTTACTACGGCTATTATAATTGAAACCTATAAGGTCTTTTGCAATCAAAAGCGTCTCTACTTGATTTGGCACTATCATCATTTTTTCCAATAACAATTGGTGGTTATAATGCTTTTTTTTAGAAAATTTTCTATAGCTACAAAATAAATTATAATGTCATACTTTCTAAGTTTCTAGCTACAAAATAATATACAATCTTTTGGGAAAAAAAATAAACCGAAAATCCTAATATACTCAGTTCAATCTCTTATTCCTAAAATCAAAATCATATAATCCAATAAACTCGAATGGAATCCCTACTAGCTTAATTGCTTAGAAGTTATGAGTGAATAGAAATCCTGAAAGAAGGCAATCCAATTAATTGATATTGCAATATATAAGTAGTATAATCAAACCTGAAAATTGGAATGAAATTAAAATTCCAAGTTGAAGTTTGATGATAAATAAATCTAACACGTGTACGTATTGAGATTTCAGATATAAAAGTGTGATTCGAGTGGAATAATGTCTATGAGGTTTACACGTTAAAGTTTATTTATTTTATTATATAATTTAATTAAATACATATAAAAATATATAAATATATATACTAGGTAAAAAATTTAAAAAAAGTTACGGGGGCACTTGCCCCCCCCCCCCCCCCATGGGTGCATAGCTCCGTCTCTGGATACTACACTCTTATATTTTAAAGGAGAAATGGAGAAATTTTCACTGCAATATCACCTTAAACTCTAGCAAGATAATTAATTTGTTTATTTTGAAATTAAATGTTGGCGCGTGAAGATTAAAAAATGGGATCGGTTAATCTAGTCGTTGTGAAAAGACTGCACACCCCCAATTGCCACATAAAACTTGTCAACTTTAATTTGAAAAAATTAATGATCATAGAAAAATTAAAATTTGACAATGCAGTGTCACATAAAAATAAAGGTTGATGGGAAAAATAAAAATTAACTAAAAAATTATATATTATCAAAAAAATTAAAAGTTCCAAAAAAAAATAAAAGATCATCCAAAGTTGGTATATTTTTATGAGGTAATCCATCCATATAGCCAGTTTGACTAGGTTGACTACAATAGTTGTCAAGGAACTTAATATTGTTAAATTGTAGCCAAAAATGTATTTTTGGGACAAAAATATCCCTTCTTTTGTGAAATTCGCAACATTATATACCTAAAAATTTTAGTTTCGGAACCTTCAAATAGTCCCAAACGGGTTGCGAAATTGTAATTTCGTAACGTCAAATAAACGAATGAAAATGCACAGTTAGTTACGAATTTCACAATTCGTAACACTATATACAAAATTGTATATGATCACAATTCGCAACAACATATACTTAAAAATTTCAGTTTCGAAACCTTCAAATAGCCACAAACATGTTACGAATTTGTAATTTCGTAACATGTTATAGCCTAAATTCAAAAAACGTGATACGAAAATATGAATTAGCAACAAATTATTCAATACGAATGCTAATTTCGTAACATAAAATGATTCATTTCGAAATTTCCAATTGTCACAAACATGTTACGAAATTTTACTTTCATAACTTCAACCAAACGAATTAAAATGCACAGTTAGTTACGAATTTCATAATTCGTAACACTATATACGAAATTCGTATATGATGTTGCGAATTGTGAAATTCGTAACATGTATTCGAAACATTCAAATTGCCACAAACATGTTACGAAATTGTAATTTCGTAACATGTTATTACAGAAATTCCAGCAAATCTGAGAAATCAAAAACCAGATCTGGATTTACGGGAATCACCCCAAATACACCACGAATCACCGGGAATTATATCAACACTTGTAAATCATCAAAAATAAATACGAAAATAGCATTATTTCCGGCTAGATCTAGGATTTTTCTAGAGAGAGAAAGATGGAGAAAGAGAAATAAAATCGAGAAAGAAAGTAGGGAAGATCTCGAACCTTAGTTATGTCGAGAATATTACGAGCTCCATGGTGGTTTGGAGGGGCAGCAGCTGCGACGACGGCGGCGGCTTCTTCTTCTTTGTCGGCTTCTTCTTCTGCGCCGGCTTCTTCTTCTTCGTGCACAGATTTCGCGGGTGTTTGTTCACTGTCGGAAGCCATAGCTGGACGGCTGAGGGTGGCGGTGGCGCGACGGCTGAGGGTGGCAGTGGCGGAAATGGAAGGTGGCTGGACGGCGGAGGGTGGCAGAAATGAGAGGTGGATGAAAGTAGGGTTTTCTGGTGGAGGAAATGGGGAGAGTTTTTTTAGTGAGAGAAAAATTGAGTGAGAAATGAAATGGAGTGGAGAAAAATATGACACGATTTTTTTTTAGTGAAAAAACTGAATATAACTTCTACCTTATAGTAAAGGTATAATGGTCCAAAAAACACATTTTTAACTATAATTCTATCATATTATGTTTCTTGACAACTATTGTAATCTAAGGAGGGATTTTGCTATATGGGTGCTTCACTCTATTTTTATAGTATTAACCGTTTTTCTAAGCTCATTCTTCTTTAACATGTTGGCGCATATTTAAATCTCCTTCAGTGATTCTCACGCGCTGGTGCCGTCGGTGAGGCCGTTTACTCTCCGTCTATTTAATATTTTTGAGTTATTGGGTTTCGCGGTAAGAATTTGAATTTACTGTGAAAAAAATATTCTAATATCATTAAAAGTTGGGAGAGTTGAAAGGTCTTTCCAACGGTCGGCTTGCCACATCATCAGCTTAAATTTGTGGAATTATTCTTTGCGGCTTAAGGAGGGTAATTCATTTGAATTAAATTCATTTCTACTTTTCCATTAAATAGATCCAAATCCAAGCGCATTCCCAAGAATGTATAGTTTTATTGAAATAATCTAATCTTTCCATTTACGAAATAATGACCCAATTGATGTCTGATACGGAGATTAAGAAAACTGATAGAGTTGTTTTGAGTGAGGTAAAAGTTAGAAAGTAGGGATAGTGATATAATGACAAAAGAACAGTAGTGACAAAAAAGAGGTGGTATTAACCAAAAAGTAGGAATAAAATTGTTGGGATGATAAAAAAGTACAAATAAAATTGATATGAGGTGAGGTCATCAATGGCAAGGGGTAGTGATTTTAATAAAGTAACGAAATTATGTTGGTAAAAATAACGAAACATGACATCATTTGGTGAAAACAAATAAGGGATAAAATAGAGCATCATTTCGTGAACTAATGAAGTATATGATTAAGTCCACGACATGATGCATTTAGAATCAACGTCACGTCGTTAACTAATGCATCATGTCTTGTCCTGGACTTAATCGTATACATAAAATTTTTTGAAACATAAAATCTTAAAACTTTTTAGAGTTGTTTTTATTTTTATGGTCACATTCCCTTTTTAATTGGTGTGGTCGACCAGTAGAATTTTCCTAATTGATTATACATGCCGTATTATATGAATTTTTGTCTGAGAACTACCACCAGAAATCATAAATCAGACGTATTAATAATTAATAAATTATTAATCATATTATATACGTTAGTTAATGACGTGACGTTGATATATATAGGTTTAACTTTTAACCCCATTCGTCATTTATTGTTATTATTGTTATTGAGTTAAAACACCAATAATAATTGAATGCAGTAATTTATTTTCCTGCCCGGGCAATGGATGATTAAAGTATCATACTGAATTTGAAGATTCCTTTTTTTAAAAATTCATTTATACGATATAGGTAAAATAATTACTCGAATAATAAATTTCCCTTAGTATCATACTAACCCTTTTGAAATATAGTGGTCCAAAATTATTCAATTAAGAAGGTATAATTTGCTAAATAGCATTACCAACATATAGAAGTGGAATTAGTTCGAAATTATCATTATGGTCTGGGACATGTTATTCTTTGGAAATCATTTGTACCCTAGACTAGGATACTTATCAAGGTTTCCGAAGTTCAGATATTCTAGAAAAATTTAATTTTATACTCATATTTGATGTCTAAAATCGTGTAAGAACTCAATGTTTTAGAGTTGAGCCCGTATCATTGATTCTTGCAAAATTTGAAGCTAATCTTGACCAAGAAATTACTTTTTAATTAAGGGCAAACATTTGGGTAAACCCAATTGCACCGTAATATTGTTGATCATAATTAGAGAATAATTAAAGGAGATAAAGTATAGGGAATTACGAGTAATAATTAAAAAGAATTAAAACTTTTCAATTTTAATTAGTTATAGCTTATTAAGCTACAAATAGAATTAATTAAATATTGATTAATTAAAAATTAAAATGTATACATAAAACATGTTGGACCACACCAACCATATATATGATGCGGTCAACCACATAGGAGTGCATAAAGTAATTTGTTTACTCAACTAGTAAAGTATGAGGCTAATAAATCTCTCCTAAAGCAAGAGGTCGTTATAAGTCACATTGGTATGAATGAATTATCTTGCGATTTTCATATAATATTTGTATAGTTTATAATAATTTATTATTATCATGATGGTACTGTGTTCTATATAAAATTATTTGTAATATTATATTTCATGATATGATAATGTAATTATGCCTCTTATCAATTTGAAGAAAAGTGAGCGATTGTCAAATCTTCATCAAGGAACCTTCTACACTTAAGAGGGTGTTGTGTATAAGATTATGAGAATTGAGAATGCTCGAGAGAATTTTGTTATTGGAGTCTTTAATGCTATCTAAATGCGAGAGTGACCCAATATCTAGCGCAATATAGAACGTATAATTTGAATCTTATTAAATCAATATTATATTTTAAAATCTGAATTAAACTGTAATTTTATTTTATTTTTTGAAATTAGCTAGCCTCATATACCAATACAAATGTGAAAATTGTCCCTTCAGGATCTCCAAACGATAATACTAGTGAACTAAGAGATTTTGAATTCAAACTCTATAGTTCCATTTTCATAAGTTAAAAAAATAAAAATAAATAAATAAATTACTTGAAACTATACAGAAATTGTGAAATTTAGCTTTTCACTTTAATAAAAAATATGTCATGATTTCAAGAAATATTTTGGCCAAATTGACATTCTCAACAAAATTCAGTGGTGAAATCTGATAATTCAGCCAAGGGCAGGACTCACCAAACTCATCATTGTCCACATAAGGTAAAGTAATTATGAAAATAGAGGTACCATAATTTAATTGTGGTAATTTAATTTAGGTGGTGGGGGGGGATTAGCAAATTAAATGAGAGATATCACTATCGCGTAAGGGGGGGTCTGGTCTAAAGACTCTAAGCGAACGTGCCCAATAGCTAACCCCTGCTCCTCCTTTTGCACAGTTTTCTTTGTCTTTACTTAACTTGCTCTTGTCCCCTTTAGACAACTATATAGTATTATCTAAATTATTATTAACTCCATCTCATATTATTTGTCTCATTTTTTTCCGGGTACAAAAATTAAGAAAAAAAAGATTAAATATAAAAAATGTTATTAATGTAACTAATAAAGTAATATAAAATATTTTTGATGTGACATAAAGTGATATAAAGTGGTTTTAAAGTGATTTCTTAATTATTTCTTTAAATGAAAAAGTGAGATAAGTAGGGTGAGACGCTCAAAATAGAAAGTGAGACAAGTAATGTGGGATGGAGGTAGTACAACATTTGCCCTGTGTGGTTTGCAGGCTACTGCACAAGGGACCGGGGTTTACTCAGTGCGCACCGAAGGTAGCGGCTGCGGGTTCCCACGAAAAAAAAATTACATAATTAATGCCAATTTTCGGATTTCCTTTTTCAATAATTTTATTCGGATATATTATGTCTGAACATACATGCTTGAAATATGAAAATAATGTCCGATTGCCTTTAAAATTTCTTTCCTATTCAAACCTCCTTTCGAAATATCGATCTTGTGCACATCCGATTCCAAATTTTACTCTCATCCACACCCAACTCCTAAACTTGTGAATTTAAATTGAGATGGTACTTTATAATTAAAATTTAAAAAGTGCATGTTTATGAATAACCAAACTATCAAAATTATGAAATTAAATTATTTGTTAAAAAATTCCATCAAATTCCTATTTTTACCATCATATGTCTCGATATAATGTGTCCAAATAGCACTACCCTATTTTATAGATTCTTCTATTTTTCTCTTTTTACATTTTTTAGGTCACCAGGAAAATCTGTATTTGACCTGTATATCTAATATTTTATCTCTACACAAGTCCGAATTAAATAAAGAGTAATGATATTCGGACACACTGTGACCAGTCACACGCGTTAAAAACGATAATATAGCTTTTGAAAATGGAAATATATCATAATTGGGAAGCATAAATCCTAGGGAAAATGTGATTATTTCTATTTTTACAATCAACTTTCTTTTTTTTCACGTGTGTGGCTGGCCACAATATGTCCGAATATCATTACTTATAAATACTACTCCCTCCGTACGCGAAAAAATGCCCCAATGACGGCTGGGCACAGAGATTAAGAAAGCTGTTAAAGTTGTTGTGAGTGGAGTAAAAATTAGATAATAGGGATAGTGGTATTGACAAAAATGTAGTGGTATTGACAAAAGGCAGTGATAAAGTTGTTGGAAGATGGGTCCATCAATGATAAATGAGTATAAATAAATAAGATTCTTTTGGGTATATAAGTCATAAAGTGAAATGAGACATTTTTTAGTGTACACTTTAAATGTGGTAAGTAGGGCATTTTTCCGTGTACAGAGGGAGTATATATTTAGGTATAAATTTCCTGCACAAATCAAAATCATTATAAGATAATCGTCTTTCTCATTTCAAGACATACTAACTACAAGTGACTTATACCATGTATAAGAGAGATTTATTCATCAACACAATCATATCGTATCTTTCGTTCAAATCATATCGCTATCTAAGAGATTTTATGCATGGGTAGTGATAATCAGCCACTAAGTGACCAGCCACCACCGATTTTTTTTGCCCAAATCGGTTTAACATATTTGTTTATTTGGACCGTTTTTTTTTTCTTTTTTTTTTATTGAGAAGACAATTCTAACCTTGATTAATTAAGGTAAATGTTGACTAAATATTTTTTGAATCTAACGAAAATTTCGTCCTATTAATTAGAGATAATTTATGATTTAATTGATTTTATTTCTTTTCCATAATATATTATTTCTCTCTCTCTCTCTCTCTCTCTCTATCTAATTTGTTCCTAAAATAATGGGATTATAGATTAGAAATCAAGATTGGTGCATTATCATACGTCTAACAAGGAGAACAATTTAAGTTTAGACTTCAATGATGAATTATGTAAAACAACTAAATTGTCACATAACAATAGAACAAAAACGAAAAAAAAGGCCACACATCGAAGTGTACATAAATAGGGCAGAACCATGCATTATTTATAGCAAGAAAATTCGAAGATCAACCAAAATCAATTAAGTTAGCTTCAAAATGCAGCATAGTTCTAATTTATGATTAAACCTTTTCTGATTTAACTTAAAGGACTGCTGCATAAAACAAAAAATCAATCTGTTAATCTCATCTTCATAAGTGTTGAAGGAGCAGGCCACTTTTCACTCAGGTTTCTAACTTCTTCTTGAATTTAAGTTACACGATAAGAGTAGTGGTAGAATAAATCGTAGGGTTGAAAAAAAGAATAAATAATATTTTTCCTCTCTCTAATTTGTTCCTAAATTAATGGGGTAATATGTCCCTCCCAATCCCCTAATTTTCGGTGACTTCATCAACTAAAACTACCGAAAAAATTAATTTTTAATTCTGGATAACAATAAATCCATTAAATTCAAATCTCTAATTATGGATAACAATCAATTAAAAATTTTCATTCGAAAATAAATGAAAATCAATTCTCTATATATGAATAACAATCAATAAAAAACATACCCAAATTACATGCAAAATATAATCTAAAAAAACGGATAAAAATTAATTGATAAAACTACCGAAAATAATATCCATAATTGTAGGAGATAATGATCTAATATAGGAAAACAAATTTGCATAATTTTAGGAAACTATATAACTACCGTAATTAACATAATAAATCAGTGAGGGTAATATAGACAAAGGGATGGACCGATTTAATGGGATATAATTCGGTTTTTTTGGATTAAGATACAATTTACTTAATTAATCCTGGTGACCAGGCCACCGGGTGGTCAAAAATCTTTATTGTTTATGCATATGCATCTCATACGTTTTTATGATAATAACACTTATTTTTACTATGTTTTCATGACCATGAGTGTTTCATTTTATATTATGTAAAGTGGGTAATTTCAAGGTACATATATTCAATGGCGATTTCGGATTTATTAATCCCTAATAATGAGGATCACATTTTTCATTTTTTAATTTGATTTGAATGATAGTCATCTCTCTTGAAAAAAGTGGTAGAGTTCTAGCATGTAGTATAATATATATTATATTTTTATTTTTTAGGTTTAGAACCCTATATATTAGGTATAAGATCATACATTGAGCAAAAGAAAATGTACTGCCCATTAAGGGAGGGCAATATTTGACAACATTCTTCTTAATCATGAAATTATTAAAGGATATAACAGAAAATACATCTCTTCAAGATGCATGATAAAGATAGATATACAAAAAACTTATGATTCGCTTGAATGGCCATTTTTGAGGTATTTACTTGTGAAGATGGATTCCCTTTCAGATTTATGAAACTGATTATGGCTTATATTAACACTGTTTCTTATGTTATAATCCCTCCGTCCAGTTCAACATGTCTTACTTCTTTTCGGCACGGAGATTAACAAAAGAATGATTAGATGTAAATTGTGTGTTTAGTGTAGTGAATAAAGTGATGTAAAGTATTTTTTAATTGATAAAGTGATATAAAATGTTTTTGAAGTGACACAAAGTGATATAAAGTGGTTTTGAAGTGATATAAAATGAATAAAAGTGATTTCCTAATTATTTCCTTAAAAGTAAATGAGACATATTGAATGGGGCGCCAAAAAAAGAAAGTGAGACATATATTTTGAATGGGACGGAGGGAATATGTGTTAATGGTGAAATCACTATTCTTTTTCAAGCAAAACGAGGGATGAGACACGGTGACCCCATTTCTCCATATTTGTTTGTGATTTGCATGGAGTATCTGCATAGAACTCTATAAGAACTTAAGACTGACAACCTCATTTAAAATCCAACCGGCCAACAAGGACCGTATCTTTTCACTTTTTGGCAAAAATGAATTTTTTTTTACAGGCTGAGAAAAAAGGACCGCAACATTTTTTTTCGCATTTCTACACCTATTTTCGGCCCGAAGTCAGTTATATGGGCTTTTTGGCACGTGATCGAACACCTAGACCGTAACGCCAATGTGTACATGCCAAATAAGTAAATTTTGTCACATCATTATCTTTACTTTTTTGTAAGTAATTTATTTCTTTTCATGTTAAACACACACCTTTACTTCAAAAAAATATACATATATCTTATACACGTACAAGTTCAATATATCACAAATGTCGTAAACCAAATAGGCAATATACACAAATAAATGATTAAATGAGCAAGAATATCAACTCTCGTATATGTGATTGCTTTACACATTAAAAAGAAAACAAGGATATTATATGACAAACAGGGATTCGATCATTTATTTGTTTATATTATCTATTTGGTTAAAGACATTTGTGATATATTGGACTTGTACGTGTGTAAGATATATGTATATTCTTAAGAAAAGCCCTGCGTTTAACATAAAAAGGAACAAATTACTTTTTAAAAAAAGGTAAAGTAAATGACGTGGCAAAAATTCGCTTATTTGGCATGTACACGTCGGAGCTATGGCCCAGGTGTCTAATCACGTGCACATCACGTGTCAAAAAGCCCATGTAACTGACTTCGGGCGAAAAATAGGTGTAGAAATGCGGGAAAAAAAGTTGTGGTCCTTTTCTCAGGGCCCGTCGATAAAAGTCCTTTTTGTCAAAAATCAAAAGATATGATCCTTGTAAGCCGATTGGCTCTCTCATTCAATATCATTCAAAAGATGTAGGAAATTTAGATCGATAGAGATGTGTTTTGCAGATGACTTACTCCTATTTGCAAAAGGAGATGCATGCTCAGTTAGACAGCTTCTTAAGCCTTTTTCTAAATTCTGTTAAGTTTTTGAGCTCAAAGCCAATTAGTCAAAAGTAATATATAAGCTGATGAGCTGTTTCATAGTTAAGAGTTATGTAGCTTGTTTTTTCATTGCTTTGATGTTTGTAATCTGTCTGATTCTTAAATTAGTGAAATAAAAATCTAATTTATCAAAAAAAAAAATGTGTTGTCCAAAATTAAATACCTCATGAAGCGCCTTTATAGGTCGAGTCTGTCACACCTGTACTTGGAAAGTGTGGTTTACCTACCCTGTGTGGTTTGCAGGCTACTGCACAAGGGACGGGGGTTTACCCAGTGCGCACCAAAAGTAGCAGCTGCGGGTTCCCACGATATCAAAAAAAAGAAAAAATTGATGCGATATGGTAAAACAGTATTTATACTTCCTTATTACTCATTGTCAATCAAGGTGAACACACCCACACAATCATTTTTAATTGAATTTAGAGAACATGCATGATGCTGTGGTAAAGAAAAACATAATTGTGTTGTAACTCTTAAATGTGCTCTATTTCTTTTAGGCATGTTCCGATATGCAACATGCACATTGCACCAATGGTGCAGATTAAAAGTTGTATTTTCATTTTTGTTTTGATTTTTCATTTAGTTTTAATACCAAAAATCTGAATTTTGATTTAATTATTTTTCCTTTTCCCAACCATAGTTGGGAACTATTCCCTTGTCCTTTTCTTATAATAACATTTTGTACTTTTGTCATTTTTCTTCCCCAAGTGTTGTACTTTATTTTTGTAATTACTTTGACTTTATTATTTAAGGTCTTTAATTATATTTGAATTACTTATTGTTATATGTAAGTGTTTAATTATTATTGACATAGTGCACTTAATTAGTAGTGTTTATTACGAAGTCATTATATTAATATTTTCGTTAATTTTTGTTGTTTAATTTAAATGTCTTTATAATTGTTTGGTGTATTAATATTCGTTACTGTTAATTGTTTTCAATTATTTAAATGATTGGGCGAATAAGTATTATTCGTAAGTGTTAATTGTTTGGTGTAATAATTCGTTATTAATAATTGTTTTAATGACAAGAATAATTGTATATTAATAGTAACGAAATAATATTAAAATGTTTAAAAAAAATATTGGGCGAATTAGGATTTTGTCACCATGGCTTTGATTATTGGTTAGTAATTTTACCAACCTAATTAAGTAATTATTTCATGGCCAATAGTTTATAAGAGTTAGAGCATGGCAACTAAAATTATAACATATAAGGCTAATTTTAATGAAGTTGTTATATAATTAATTTAAATTAATGATGATTCTTTTTTGAGCATGTATTTATTTTGGAGACAATACAATTACTTAAAAAATTTGGGTAATAATATTGGTCAACCCACATTAACTTATTTCCTCTCACAATGCAACCGAATTAAATATTTTTTTTAGAGAGAGAGAGGCACATGAAGAGAGAGAGAGTGAAGGGAAGAAAGAAGTTGGAGCGGCCGACGGCGACAATTCCGACGAGGAGTTTGTTTCCCTCCGTGGCCGACGACGGCGAGAAGACAAGAGAGGTGGTGAGTCGACGAGGAAAAACGTGGTTGCTCTTCATTTTAGTGCCATTGTGAGCGATATGTAGCATTTAAGAGAGATGAGTGTGAGCGGTGGTGGAGAATTGTAGTCGGCGACGATTTCGACGAGGAAGAGCCTAAATCCGGCGACCACGAGAAGGAGAAGGAGGAAAGAGACGACGTGGGTGCCTTATTAAAACATCCAATTTGAATTTTTTTTGTGATTCTTGGCCGATTTTGGTAGCATGCGTTCGGAAGGTACTTTTTCGCACTTTATCCCATATTTTTTTGTGAATGGTAGATGACATTGTGAGTTCTCTACTTTTTTGTTGTTTTTGTGATATATTCCTTGAGTTTTTAGTGTTCTAGGGTTTGTGGATGTAGTTGTGTTCGCCGTGCGTATAATGTGTCACGTTCAAGCAATTTTCTTGACTTGAAATCTGTGTTTGCGACGTTATGTTCTGTAGATGGTTCTATTTTTGGACTTGAAACTGCATTTCATATGTTATTTATCCAGAAAATGTGGATGATTCTGAGCATCACTGGAACAATGTGCTTTCTCGGTTTGGAATCTGTTTAGATATTGACACTTTCTCATATACAACATGTTGGCCAATTTTGTTATCGTAAGTTCTTATTACCTTGTTCTGTTGCCACCTTATATTCCAATTCGTTGTAGTCAGTGTTGAGGAATATTATAATCGTGCGTTCATTTGGTTGTTGTGGCTTCGTAGATTTGATGATATGTCGTGGATTTTGCTTTGTCTGTTTTTAATATTGATGTGCGTTGGTTAAGTTGAGGCTTTTTTGGAATTGATATTAGATAATTATTGTGTACGTAGGTGCCAACGTGGTGGCCCGATGCCATTCTGAGGCGGTCATTAAACTCATAAGTGACATCCTAGACGAAGCGAATTTTGATAAGTTTAGAGATGGGCCATTTGGGCAGTTACTGGACTTGCAGCATTTTCCCCAAAACTTTCAATATCAGTTATTCTACCAATGCATGAAATTGTTGAACCGTTCGAAGCGCCGCAAAGGAATATTGGTGTTTAATTTCAATAACTCAGAGGTAGTTTTCGGTTCTAGGGACTTTTACTTGGTTTCCGGCTTGAAGTTTGGTCCTTTTGAAGAATTTCCCAGTACATCTATATTATGGGAGACTTCTTTGAACAAGGTTGAAACAGTGACTTTTAGGGTCATTAGGGATGCTTTCAAACAAGCCGTTGAAGAGAGTGAAGGTGGATCTGGGGGAGGGGACACTTGCTTGAAGCTGGCCCATGCCTTATTCATCTACGGGGTTTTATTTCCCCGCAACACTGAGGCAAAGAAGCTGGATATGAAGTTCTTGCATGTTTGTGATGACTTGCAAGCAGTAAAGGTATTTCCTTGGGGTTTGTTTAGCTACAAGTACTTTGTTGACGAGTTTGACAAGGCATGTGATAGGATGAGGAAGTTAGTGAAGAAACCGGGCGGTGGGAAACCCAATTTCGAGATCTTTGGTTTCCTATTTGTGTTTCAATGTTGGATCTACGAGATTTTTCCTTCAGTCGGGGCGGCCTGCGCTTCTATGCTCCACGGTTGGGAGAATTTGTATCCGCGAGTGCTCCGATGGAAGACGGCTTTGGGACATCGGACATATAAGAATGTGCAGGGGCTCCTTGACGGGGCAAAGTTTGTGGTACTGAATTTTTGAAGCCTTAAATATAATTTGTCATGCTTCTTTATGTTGTTTTGAATATTATGAACTGTAATGGTTGATTTTGCAGCACCCTCTTGTCGCCTCGAATGAAGAGCAGGTGCTGTTATCCGAGTTTGAGATATATCTGGATGAGCAAGCAGTGTTGGAGCTGGAGGAGGAGTCGGAGTCGGATGACGGGAAGCATGTGATGGATAATGGTATCCAGCAGCATGTAGTGGATGAGAAAGCCGAGCCTACGAAAAGGAAATCAGTGAAGAGGAAGCTGATTCTAGAGGCTGCAGATTGCTCTATCAAGCGTCGTCCCAGCTTGCGGTCTGCAACGGTTGGCGTAGGTCAAAATGCGCCTCGTAATGCAGAAGACGATCGGCGATCCGAGCAGTCGTTCCCCTCCGTTTCAACACCCGAAGCAAAGGTGAGATTTTGACAGAATGATATAATTTTTTTTTATTGTTGTTGAATTTCATAGGTTTTTTATGTCTTGAATTTGATTGGGTTTGACATTGATTGGTGGTGAATTTTAATCTGATTGGGGTTTTTCATCGACTAGAGAGGCATTTCATGCATACAATGAGTGTTAGGATGGATAGATTGGAAGCATCTTGTCAGGAGATGAATGAGAAATGGTTTTCCATGAATGAAAAAATGGGTAAAATGAATGAAAATATTGACATTATATTGAAGTTTATTGAGGGTTTTTGTAAGAATCCCCACGTGGGGAGCAGTAGGGATTTTGTGATGAAGGAGATGCGT
Source organism: Schizonepeta tenuifolia (assembly GCA_029490685.1). Lineage (NCBI taxonomy): Eukaryota > Viridiplantae > Streptophyta > Magnoliopsida > Lamiales > Lamiaceae > Schizonepeta > Schizonepeta tenuifolia. Next base: position 97,743 of record JANLIY010000014.1, read on the forward strand.
TGTGGGTTGGATAGTGTAGCTGAAGAAGGCGGGAATTTTGCACAAGGTGAATGTGCACACAATGTTGGTGATGAAGGAGATGTTATTGATTTGATTATAGACGATGAGAAACTAATGAACTGTCCTGTTCATCCAATATCATCCAAAACTGCCCTTTCTTTGGATGAATTGTGAGCTTCAATTGTTAGGCATACAAGGGCTGATTTGGAGGATAATTGTGTGGATGAGACTGGACAAATTACAATGGTCCATGATGATGATATTGATGGTACTGATACTGTAGATGTGGATGATGATGCGGTAGATGATGATGATGATGTTGTAGAGGATCATGCGGATGGAGTAGAGTATGGAGTGGATGGAGTAGGGGATGATGCTGATGGTAGGGATGCAGGTTTTGAGCAATTGGTGATGGCAGATAATGGAGCACAAGAGATGGAAGTGGATGAGCAGAAGCTTGCCAATTTAGTGGATGACTTGACATATGACATTTTAGGCACGGAGAGACTAAAGAAGGTTGAGGTGCATGTTGAAGAATTGGAGGTTGTTGGTTCAAAGATAAACTTCGTGGTTGAAGATGTTGTGGAAGTGGAAGTGGAAGCGGAGCAGGTACTGCCGACGGTTGTGGAGAAGAAGAAGAGGTACAACACTCGGTCCAACTCAACGGTAATATCCTCGAGTAGTGAAGGTTCTTTGTCAGTGAAGCCTAAGAGGAGTGGCCCGAAGCAGAGGACGTCGAAGACGGTTGCAACTCGGTTTGGTCCGTCTGGTGAAATGTTCGATCCTTTGAAGCAATACGACGATTCATTCTTGGAGCCATTTTTGGAGTGGTATCCTAAACCACCTAAGCACGAGAGGTACATGTTGTTTAATTTTTTGTCATTTTCAATTTTGGCACGTAATTGCTATACCACATTCATTGCTTCTTAAATTGTGTGTCAGCTCTTTCAAGCTCCATAGTGTTTGCCCGTATAAGGTTAGGGACTAGTTTTTTGAGACCATGACTGCGAAAACTGCATGGCTGACGAGTGTGGTAATTTTTTTTTAAAGTATATATATTCAGCAAAATAATTTTAGGTTGTTGCCTATCTAATATCCATGTCCTCATTTTAAAATTGTTGCATAAATGTGATGCTTTGCTCAACTTGTTGCTTTACAAAGCAAATCTGCAACCGCAATTATTCTTGGAGCGATGGGCCGTAGTTGAAAGCTGGTTTTGGGTAATAGTTAGCAGCTGCAAATTGTCATTTTAATCATTATTTAGTAACATACTCTCCATTAATTTGCAATTTTGATGTTGTATCTGCAGCTGTATATGAGGCAAACGGATGTAACACCATATCACAGTTATTTGATGACATATGCCAACGTAGGAGGCTTGATCTTCTTGGGAAACCGTGGAGAGATGTTGATCGGGTATTTGGTATTGGACATGTCGTTGACAATCACTTCGTTGCCTATGAGATACGTATCCTAGAGCAGGAGATTGTTGTGTATGATTCCATGTGCGATACTGACCGGAGGTGGCGGGCAGTGAAGGATGAGTTTGTCAACATGTCTTTTAGGTTGGATTGGATGTGTGGTGAGGCTGGTGCTACCCACTTTAGAGGTGCGAAGAAGGCCGTGTGGGATGTCGTTCAACACCCAAACACTCCACAGCAGCCGAATGGCCACGATTGTGGAATCTATTCGATGAAATTCATCGAGTGTTTGGCTGTCGGGCGCCCGCTCTCGTACCTGACCTCCGAGGCCTTTAGTTCTGCGATCTGCAGGGATTTCTACTGTGCCGAGTTCTTCAACTCGAGGGTGAAGAAATGAATGGAGATGACAATGTATATTTTGACTTACTAACACTAGGTAGCTAACTGTAAACATTATTAAGTAGTAGCTTTATTTGGCTAGTGTGTTGTGTTATTATTGAACACTCTTTTATGAACACGTTAGAAATGTTTTGTATGAAAACGGTGGCGGAATTGCCGAGCATAATGACAACTTATTTGACAGCTTCATGTTACAAAAATAAGTCGTCCAAAATATTTATGATCTTAATGACAGGTTCTTTGCTCGTGGCTAAAAAATATCCAACACGAGGTAATAATTTGAAGTTGAATTTCAGCTTAATGACAACTTGTTCGATCTTATTTCATTTATCCTTGGTTTGAACGAATTTTAGCATACTTTGGGTTGACAACTCGGAATATACGTGTAAAATAATAGTTTGGAGTCCCAAATTAATTAGGACATCTAACAAACACCTTGCATGCGCCACAAATCCACACTAAAATAATGATTATATGTCATGGATGGTACTTGTTCATATAAGACATTTCACAAGCACGTATTATGCGTGAAAAATCCCACCGAAGTATTTCATGATTAATAGATACAAATTTATGGTACGGGGTGCATACAAGACATTTGACAAACAGTGTGCGTGCGGTAAAAATTCGAACAGAGCTTGGCCTTAGTAGTAGCCATTTGTGGTAGCAGTTTCATACAAGACATTTCACAAACATTCGGCATGCATTTAACTGTCGATTTGAAGCACCTTGGTTTCTTGAAAAATTTAAGTTGAATTTCTAGTGCAAACATATCGAGGAGTTCCTCTATTTAACTTGTCTTCCGCTGAACCGACAACCATTTCCTCTTCTCGAGAAGAGCATAGAAATGCAATCAAGAGCAGAAAAAGGATGAAAAGAAGTCGCACACAGACGTTCAATCTCTTCGTCTTTCTGTGGAAGTGAGCCTTTTCCGCCATGAGATTAGCAACGCATTTATTCTTGAATGGATGCATCTGTTATTTAAACTAAATGTGTTTGAAATAAATATTTTGCCCACAAAATATTGGCCATTGCCGCCTTTTTTTCCTCTTTGGAATTTCAACTACCACTTCATTCTTAAATTAATATGGCATCGTCAATTTGTGTATATTTACAATTTACTTATTCAATTATATAATATTATATTGTAATTAGGCCTATACAAATTATTTGTCCAATGCGGGCACATAAAATTCTTTTGCAAATTTCATAGGCCAATGTATTTTAATCAAAAAGAGATAATACTTGAATTTGGCCACTATTCAATCATACAAGTTTTACAATGGTGTTTACTTTTTCGAATGGAAAATACTGATTAATGTTAAAATTTTGGCCAACGGTCAATCAGTCTATTGCAATTATTATGAAATACTGTCACTGTCTAGGCTCTGGTAAATGGTTTTTTTACGAGTCCGCAATTGGTCTACAAATGGGATGTAAGTTAACTTTTATTTTTGTTTCCTACTTATTCTAAGGATTCATTACGCATTTTATATCTGCCATCATTAATTAGCACCAATTACTTAGTAGCCAATGACATATCATAACAATATCAACGAAGACATTGGCTAGTACCAATTGTTAGCCATTGCACAATGGCGATTCAATTTGGTCGAGTATAGTTCTTACCTAGAGTTGATTATTGTATTTTTTTTGTTTATAAAATGTAAAATACATTCAGACAATTGTAGGAAATTGACACTGTGGGGTGAAGTTTGAGTTGATGATTTGATCAATCAACTACATCTTTTGGAAAAGCTCGTCTTCGTATGTGAACAATTATTTATAATCGACTAATTACCTTAAATTTTAAGCGAACAAATTATTATAGTTATATATACGATAAAAATCATTGCCATGGTCAATTAACATAAAATTGATTGTAGCCAAAATGTTGAATCCTAATTTTTATGTGTTCTAGATGGCTGGCAATAATAGTAGGGTCCACTAAATTGGCCACATTATAATTGACAATTGTAATAGTCAATATATATGTATCTTCCATAAGATATAGTCTCTTGCTATAGTAGTGTTTGCCACATTCAATAGTAGTCGACTGCGATTTGCACGATGAATGTTTTACCCCAGAAACAATTAAAAATACAAAATTTGTAATTAATTATAACGAAAACAAGGGTTTAGTGACTGACATCAGAGTTCAAGCTTTGGGCCAACACTCAATTTTCGCAATTTCATTGCCGCCATTATGAATTTAGCCACCACAATTGTGCTTGCCATGGCGAATGTCATCTATCCAATTAATTAGATTGGCCACACTATAATTAACAATTGTAATAGTCAATATGTCTGAATGTTCAATAAGATATAGTCTCTTCCTTTAGTAGTGTTTGCCACATTCAATAGTAGTCGACTGCGATTTGCACGATGAATGTTTTACCCCAGAAACAATTAAAAACACAAAATTTGTAATTAATTATAACGGAAACAAGGGTTTAGTGACTGACATCAGAGTCCAAGCTTTGGGCCAACGCTCAATTTTCGCAATTTCATTGCCGCCATTATGAATTTAGCCACCATAATTGTGCTTGCCATGACGAATGTCATCTATCCAATTAATTAGATTGGCCACACTATAATCGGCTGTATAAATGTGTATTGAATACATCCATGGAAAAAAAAAGTTTGACAAACTAGAATTGTAACACATTGTCATGTACTATGTTAGTATCCTCCAATGTTGAAGTACAGTGTTCAACAATTTTTGTCCTCCTTCCCTTGATTATGTAGAAGGCGTATGTTGATATATTTGAAATGTACATTGTAATCTTAATATTATCACTATATACACTTTTTTCACTTATAAACTCAGATTGCCATGCTCAATTGAATTAAAAATTAATGTGGCCAATATGAACTTTCATATTGATATGAAAAACTCCATGGCTACCTCAAAGTAAATACTCCACTGTCTTGGCCTCTTACTATTTCCCAAATTTAATATTGACTATGTGGTTTTTTATCAGATAGAGTTCAAAAGCTTTCTCGCTATTTCCATTATTGTGACCCCCGCACCGTATTCGCTATAGTAGTCGTGTCTAGTATATTCTTGGAGAATTAATTACAAAATTGACATGTATCGTATCATGAAAAAGAATATTTGGTAGCAAAAAATAGTATGGCCATCACTAATCGTTTGAACATTACAAACGGCCTTTGTGAAATACTGTCGGTAATCATCTATTGATACACGGCCGACTTTTAAACTCCATGGCTATCTCAATTTTTACATTGTAATTAGGCATCTATTGGGAACATGCAACGTTTGATGGGGCCCAAGAGTCACACCCTTTGAATGTTGACCGGTTGGTTGGCACCCATTATGGTAGGGACTTTAATAGTTTTTATTTAATTAATTAAATGTGTGCTTATTCTATTTTGGGTATAAATGTGGTTTAAACTAACCCTAATCCACGAAATTGAAAGAGCAAAAAGAAGAAGATGGCGACGGCGACGACTGTGGAACGAGGAGAAGCATCGCAAAGTCCACCGCGGATCAGCATCAAGGTCATTTGTGTGGTGAGGTTTTGCACAATTTGTCGTCGTTTTTATTTCCATGGATGGAGCTTCGTTCGAGGGGATAGCCGTCGGTTGTCTCCTCTTCATTTCCTTTATGTCGTGGGTTTTGGGGTAATCGACTCTTTGACTTGTTACCTTTACGTCACGTTGTTTGTAGGGCAAGGATGGCGGCGATAGGTATTTTCTCGTCGGAAGGCATGTTCAGTTTAAGAAGCTTTTTACTGAATTTTATAGGGTTAAGGAAAAGCCCCTGTTTTACTACCGATTTGTTTTTCGTGGTCACCAATTGCACAAAGACAAGACACCGGCCGAGGTTGGCATGGATGAGCCCGATGCCTACGATTCCGATAACGAGGAAGGGGTCATCAAGGTTCATGCAACTCACTGGAATGGAGGTGGATGAGAAGATTTAGCGCGGCATGGAGGAGAAATTGTAATAATTGGTTGTTGTGTTCTTCGTAGTATTTCCATATTTAATCTAGTTTCGGTATTGTTGTAGTTAAGTACGTAACTTGTGTTTCCGGCAGTGATGTTTTAAGCCGGTGTGTATTAAGTCCTTCATGATTTCCCTGTATAATGCCAACTATCTAAATTTCGTCAACCTTGTGTACGTGCATGAAAGTAAAACCGAACAAACTAATTAATTAAGACAATTCACATTCCCAAGATTTTTTGTACAGAATATGAAGGTCATTCCTAGCAGTCACTATTTATGATATAACAAGACAAAGCAAATTAAATAGTGGAGATTCCTTCAAAGTGGAAATGGTCAGACATAGTGCACAAAAAATCCAAAATAGGCGTGCTCCATTTCCAAGTTGTAGGCGTGTAAGTTTGCAGCATGCTAGTGTTCCCTACTTCAACAATTATTTTGTCGCATGCTGTGAGATGAAATTTATTTATTTGGTAGATGTCCAAGATTGTATCTTGCATGCACAGACAATTAGCGTCTAAAGAGGGTTAAGGAATAATGGATAACAAATTAGTAGAAAATTCGGGCGAGATTATCCCCGTTTCTCATACGCCTTCACCGATGCTTAGCACCGGCTGCCCGCGCCTAGATGCGATCTTTGATGGAGGCATTCTGTGTGGGATGATCACTGAAATAATTGGTGAAAGCGGTGTGGGGAAGACACAATTGGCCCTACAATTGTTACTAAATGTGCAACTTCCGGTGAATCAAGGCGGTCTCGAAGGTTCGGGTCTGTATTTACACACTGAGATGCATTTCTCATTGCGGCGTCTTCACCAATTAGCGTTCCATCGAGGGCATAATGGCGACAAGGTGTTCGACCAAATTTTTATTGAGTCACTTGCAAGTATCGATACTCTTGAAGATATACTACCACGACTTGAAGGTAACATTCCTAATTCAAATATACGGCTAATAATAATCGACTCTGTTGCTTCGTTGTTTAAAGGAGTGTTCGATAACAATTCAAAAAATTCAATGGATTACTATGGGTCGGTCATCTCGATTGGAGAATGGCGTCGCAAGTTTGGAGAGTGGGAACTACGATACAATAATTTCAAGAGTCTATGGAACAGGGACGATGTCACCCAAGTTCAATACGGATTGACCTGGAAAGTGGAAGCCCCAAAAGCAATATGGAAAAAAATAGCAAGGGTAAAATACTATAGCGTTAATGTTAAATGGTGCTATATGTTGTTGAATTAATTTTTCCTTTAACTTCCGTTTTGTAGGAAAGCCCAGAATTAATATGTTACCGTCGAGAAGGAGAAGCGAATTGGATCTACTTGAGCCGTATCTTCACCGAGTAGAAACCTCCAAGCCCAACACCGTCGCCGGATTCAGATCTCGAAGCTACAGTATTTGCTTTGGGCTGCCCGACAACCGATGATGAGGGTATGAATTACTCGGACTGATTAATGACAAGGATATGTAAGGCATGTAATAAGCATCTCCCCACTCCAATTGCTGGGTGTCACTTCAAATTAGAGGACTTTATGCATATGCTTAGTGTAATGTTCTGTATTCGGCAATTAATATAAATGCATTTTATCGAACAATTTCCGTGCACCACAAAGAACAACTATGAAACCCTGAAACATGTGTATTAAATATTCCCATAATCACCTTACACTATAAGTACAACCTGCAAAGAAATAGATGGTACAATATGAATTTCATCGAAGCTAAATACGTGCATGGATAAACAAATAAACAATACAATACACCTATGTTCATGGCATTTTATCGAACACCATGCGTGCAGAATTCATAAAAAAAAAACCGAAGGGACTAAACATGTATGGAACCAACCACACCAAAACGAAGTAACCTGAAATACTCAAGCAATCCAAAGATCTCATGGCCACCAATGACATAAAATTCGATTCACACGACACTTAGTGCAAAACCTTTAAAATAGTAAAAACTTGACTAAAAATCAATTTATGGATACAAACATCACGTCCTCAATTACTAGCTACGTCATAGTGTTAAGTTGAACCAATCGTTATCATGGTCATCAGTATTACAATCGCCGCCCTTCTCCCTCTCAGTTTTTTCCTCACCATTTTGTGCCATGAAATCTTGGGTTTTCAGAGGCGAAGTCAGATCCAATTTTGCTTTCCTTGCTGCCATAAGGAAAAAAAAGATACACAATCAAAGAAACAAAGTATATGATTAAGTAACACAACAAAAAAAACCAAGAAAAATTACCCGGTCCGCCTTTTGGAGTTGATTTGCGACCCCTCTTTCGACCCTTCGATTGGAAAGGATGTGGCTTCCTAACATTAGCAAATCTACGGGGGCAAATCTTTCTCGGATCACGAAAGAGAGGAACTGTCATAGAGGGTTCCTTCACCTCAACCTTATCACCAACATGACTCCAGACCATGTTTTTGAATTCTTCAGTCACTTCCTTCATTCTTGCTTCGAATTGCAACCGTAGAGGATCGGTATTGAGGCCGGTAGAAACGAGTTCGGACATGTTTCTCAAAAACTCATTACGAACGGTCATGTTCCTAATGATTGGACTCTCTTGAACACTGTTATTTTGCTCAGAGATGTTGAGATCTTTCGCTCTTTTCGTCCACCTGCGGTAAATCATACAATCAGGAATGTCATTAACATTTTCAATGACGAATATCCGCAATATATGCCGACAAATCAGACCCTCAGTCTCCCACTTCCCGCAATCACAAGTGGCAACGTGGGTGACGGAATTAAAAACCACCGTCTGGTCGTAATCCGCTATTTCTCGGCATCTAGCTGTGTACTTGCTGTTGTTATCGGGTAGGGCAACTACAGCTTTCACATCAACAACCACGGTGATGCAATTCGCAAGGTCATGCTCAAACTGCTTGTAAATTGTACGAGTGAATACTCGAGCAGCTTTTCTAAGAAGCCCACAGTGGGTGATGGCCTGACCCGGCTCCCAAATCCCAAATCCATCTTCTGTGCGCTCCGTGCTTCGCCATGTCTTTAAAATTTCTTCATATTATTTAACAAACTCGATCAAAGCGACAGTGTGGCGCATAACATCTTTCAAAACTTTGTTTGTTAGCTCGCTCCGGGAGGTGGCAAGGAGGCCAGCAGTAAAAATGCCTCGTGAGAAACAGGAGGCCCACCGTTTACGGATACTATGCATTCTATCAAACCAACTTCGATTGGGAATTTGATAGTTCTCCATCATCTCAGTCCAAGCAGAGTCGAAGTCCTCAACGCGCTCAACTATGTTCATGCATTTGTACCATAACGACTTGAACGATGAAATCCCATGCAACTTACCAAAATTAGATGCACAATTCTTCATTATGTGCCACTGACACAGACGGTGTTTGGAGTTCGGGAAAACAACATCGATGGCATTCATCATGGCCCTACACTGATCAGAGAAAATTACCTTTGGCTGCTTTCCATGCATTGACTGCAAGAAGGTTTCAAACAGCCACTTGAATGTCACGGTAGTCTCGTCCGACAACAGAGCCATACCAAACATCACATTGCGGGTGTGATGGTTTATCCCTACAAACGGCATATAGATCAGATTGTATTTATTCGTCCGGTACATGGTGTCGACGGATAAGACATCACCAAAGGCATTGTAGTCAACAACACATCGATTATCCTGGAAAAAAATATTCATCAACCTCCCATCATCGTCAAGCTGATACTTGCAGAAAAAAAAGGATGAGAATTGGATTTCTCGCTAAAATAGTCATACAACTGCCTTGCATCTCCATCCTCAAGCTTCGTTTGCAATCGCGCACGGTCCATGTGATTATATGCATCTCTCTTTGTGAATCTAACATTCTGCACGGCTCCACATTCTTTCGCCATGAAATTGAACGCATCGGTAACCCCAATACCGGCCGAGTTCAGAGCTTCCATAACGGATTTCTTTGCATAGCTCATGTGACAACTAGAACGCAACATAAATGTCTGATCTAAGTCTACGAGCTTGTAATTGTGCTCCTTCTCAAACCGAGCAACAATAAATTCACCCAAATCATCCCTTGACACACGTATCCTCGCTTTGCAGTTCGTGCAGACTACAAGCTTATTGAACATACCTAGCTTGTGCTTCGTACTTTGATAATTAGGAAAGTCGGTGCATGAACAAATAAATTCCTTAGCTCTAATATTGCTGGTTGAGCCGAAATACCGTTGCTCTCCTTTCCGAACACTAAAACCTTTCGAACGAGCGTATTCACAGTACAACAAATACACCCTCTCCAAATCTGGAAAAGAAGTGTCGATCTTTAATTTCTCCTCCAGATCAATACAAGTTCTAGCAGCAGCCAATCGAGCATTAATTCCACCACGCTTTGTTTCTTCTTCTTTTACAACAGGTTCCTCTTTTTGCGGGTGCTGTAATGGAACTTCCCTCTCCCTCTGATTATTGTCTTCTGCTTTAAACTCCTTCGTTGAACAGGCCTCCTTATCATTATCAACAACCGCTTCTTCTTTTCCTTTTGACTCCTTCGATGGATTAACATTTTGACAAACAACTCGTTCTTCCGTTTTGGGCACCTTCTTCACAAGCTTCAACACTCTATCTGATTTCTCAACATCATCAGCTTTCGACGAGAAAACCACAAAGTCAAAACCGGAAGGGGGGTCTATTAAACCCAACGCCACTTTCAACTCGTTCACTTCCCTCTCCCTCTGATTATTGTCTTCTGCTTTCAACTCCTTCGTTGCACAGGCCTCCTTATCATTATCAACAACCGCTTCTTCTTTTCTTTTTGACTTCTTCAATGGAATAACATTCTGACCAACAACTCCTTCTTCCGTTTTTGGCAGCTTCAGTAAAGGTTTCTCACTTAGATGAAGATGACGACCTGCTTCTGCACCATTCTTCAATGGAATTGGAATCTTACTCGATGTGGCACCCACAATAGCACAATCTGACTCTTTCTCGCCATGCGATTGAACATTAAAAACAGACTTAGGCCAATTACCAACAAACTTACGCCACACCACTCTATCGGATTCCTCGTCATCAACAACTTTCGACGAGAAAACACCAAAGTCAAAACCGGGAGGTGGGTCTATTAAACCCAGCGCCACATTCAAATCAACTTCCCCATTGTCCATAACCAATGCCCCAAAATTAATTAACACAAAAAGGTCACCACCTGCAAATGAATCAACATAAAGACATAAATACATAAAATAAGACGATGCATCTGTCTTTATGAAGCATAAACTTCCCCATCCTCTTCATTAATGTGGTTCGAACTAAGATACACTTCCTATACATTATGTGTTTCTGTAAAAACTAACTTCTCCAACAACAAATGAATTACCGATAGCAAAAACACAATTAAACTGCCCATTTACACCTACAACATCCAAAAATAAACATGCCCATTCGTGCAAAAAATAGGAAAAATAATTCAAACAAACATGCCCATTTGCTAATTGGAAAAATAAACAAGCCCATTAACCTCAATACTTACTTGACTGAGCTCGTCGACGATTTTTCGGCCAAAATATCAGCTGCCTCGTCTTCACAAACACGTCGAAAGAGAGACACATCCACCAACGGTCAACATATAGAGACTCGAATTCAGAGCGAGCTTCAAACGTCGTCGGCGCCTGAAGTATATGCTCGAAATCGCCGGTCAAACCCAATGTATAGGAAGTACAGAGATAGCCTCAAACCCAGTCGGAATTGGAAGTAAATGCTCCAAATCAACGCTCACACCCACCATATACCAAATACAGAGCGACCCTCTCACGAAGTCGGCGCCGGCGCCGGAAATAAGAGCTCCTAATCGCCGGTCGCTGTTGCTCAAAACAATAAAACGAACTGAAGGGATTCGACAGAATGGAGGTGGAAAGAGCTATTCAAAATTGATTTTAACAAATGGACAACAAATATGTATTTCGTCATGTTTCGATCCATATGTAAATCGGAAACTTTTATTTTGGCCATCGACCAAAATACAGAAATACACACTAAATAATACCGATCTGCTAATCGCCATACAAAATTTCCATCGTTCGAACACGTTCCGGGCTAACTACACGTCGATGACCATGGAGTATAAAATTCGGCCATGAAGATACATGTGGGGACCACTGAATTTTGACTAACAAATTAATTTTGACTCAAAGTAAACTCAAGTTGGTAAATTAACCCATGATTAAAATATTATATTAATTTTTAATATGAATAAAACTTTTTTTTTAAAATATATCTTAACCCAATAAGATGAGATGTCATAATCTTGTTGAGTGTTGCATTGTGCATGTTGCACCGTATAGACTTCCATTTCTTTTATTATTATATAATGATTACCTACTAGTACTGGCCGTATGTTTGTTACCTAAAATAGCAAAGCATAGTACTGATAAATCATGCATCGATCAATGGCCAGCCAGATGAAAAAATGGGATTTCATGTACGCTAACCCTTTAATTATTTTATTTTCCTTAGTTACTTTTCTGGCTTGGACAACAAAAAGACAAGACTAGATCTGATCTTGTACACGAAATATTCAACTTAATTACACTTTGTAACACAAAAGTCAAAAAGACATACATATACGTTGTTTGTAAAGTAATTATCTGGTCTTTTATATTTAAAAGTTTCTATTTTGTGTAGACTACTACAATCATATTGTTATTTCTTCCGCATCATATGAGCTGGACTTGAGTGCGGGCCCCTAATTCTCTTTTCTTTTCATTTTCATTTTTATTTTTAACTATATAATTTAATTTAATTAATTGGTATTTAATTAATATTTATTAGATATTAATAGCTTTTAATTGAAATTAATAAATCATAATTAACTCTTATTTGACCCTCCTGAGTCATGATCTGATCATCAACTAAATATCCCCCTAATCGAGTGATTTGCACCATTTTACTCAATTTTAACGAGAAATTATTGTGTGGGTGTAGTACATCCACCTCTCACATAATATTATTTTAATATTATAATTTATATTATTAAAATATTAGTATGTGAGAGGTGGGTGTACTACACGTACACCCACACAAGAATTTCTCAATTTTAATAGACGGTGATGTAGTAATCTAGAGTCAAAACAATGTAACATGAATCGAGCGATAGGAAAATTCATTTGCTACGAATCTTAAGTGCACCATTTATAAGAAAATAACTTGCATGCTCTCCATATAATCCAATATATACATGGTCAAACATTTACACGTGCCTATAATTTAACGATATGTTCAAGTTTCGAGTATTAACCAATTTATCAATAATTTTTCAATGGGGCTAGCAATTAAGATCATACGCCATTTTTTCAATATATCTTTTAAGACATTCTCTTTATAAATTGACAAACTACATCCAAAGATGCCAAACACCTAAAACTAATAATGAGCTAGGTAGCCCTTTATTGAGCACATCGCAACAAAATTTCCATTTTCCCATCATTTAATCACAAAATGATCAAACTTAATATGTTCACATACATATTTAGGATATATCATTCGATCTGATCAGATCTTACTCTTATCGTTCAATACTTCAATATATCATGAAGCAAATATAGTTTTGTACAATATTCCAAACAACCTCATGTAGAGCACATGTTACAAAAAAATTGGAGATACAATTACGATAAGACTGAATTTTCACATACTATTAGTATCTATCTTAATAAAAGTTATTTATAGTTTAACCTTCTTTTTTCTATTTTTGATCCGACTCGATCGAGTATCAAATGTTATACTAGTAGTCTTATTTCATCTTATTTAATTTATATTTGATTCGGCCTAATCAAAATTTGACTTTATTGACCTATGTCCATCATTTTGTACTATGCTAATATGTTATTTGGTCTTTCATTAATTTTGGTTGCGACGAGGACTTGAAAAATGTTTAATTTAATGGCTGGAGCCTCCAGGTGGCAAAATAAGCCCAGCCCGACTTGGCTCGACAGGCCGGGCAAGTCTTGGATGGGTTTGGGCTTATCAATTATAGGCCAGAGAGATTTCGGGCAGGGCTAAGCTAGCTTAAAAGGGGTAAAGCCCGTTGGTTTCAACCCGGCCCGTAGCAGCCCAAAAATCTTACACTATATATCACAGTTCAAGCATATTTGGACTCCACATTCCTAGACCTGTCAGATTTTTGGGCCAGTCCAACCTGATCTGATCTGATGGGCGGGCTTGGTTGGCTGGCCCGGACATTTGCCATTGTTGGAAATGGTTTTAATATTAACCATTATTGAGGATAAATATTGTTGATTAAATATTTATTATTTAATTAAAATATTTATTGGATGTTAATCTGCGCCGTGAGTAGATGAACGTGGTATATTTAATATCTCTAAACCGATTTCTGGTGAGTGAGATATTGTATGCTAAAGGTTGGATGTTGAAGTAGTAATTAACATGTTATTAATTATAATAAATGTTAGTTGTCCCACATCGGTTATATGTGGATGATTTGACTAGTATTTAAGGCTATGTCTGTATGGGCTTAATAACTTGTTGGGTTGGTGTGTATGGTTGTGTATGGGTGCCTACGCGCGCGCACACACGCGCGCGCGCCGCCGCCGCCGTCCGTCCGGACGGGCTCGGGCCGGGCCTGGGACTTGGATCTTGGCAATTGGTGTTTGGGCCTTATCTTTTTGGACCAACCCCACGAGCCCAATTCGATTATTTGTTTAGTCCAATCCAGCAGCCCATCCGTGAAGCCCATCGGCCCAAAAGACCTTTGGCTTCTGTAACAGCCAAGGCTGTTCACTTCAGCTGGCCACCTCTTCACGTCCAGAAACCGCCGGCCATGAATGGCTTTGTTAATGCAACGAGCCCCTCCACATGTCCGAGAGCTGCTATATAAGGGAGGCATTGTCATTGCATTCGGCACTGAAACGAAAAGCAATCTTCTCTTCTCTCAAAGCAGCATAGCATTTCATAGCATATCATACACCAGTTCAGTCTTCGTTCTAGTTCAGTTCACCGAAGCTCGGTTTCATTTGTGGTGCTACTACAACCGAGACGTCAAGATCGTTTTAACCTTTGGGGACGAGCCGCCTTACCGTGAGCACTACCGGGGCGTATTCTCGTCTTGCGGGCAGAAGTTTTACTTCGGACGATCTTTGGTTTATTCTGAACTTAGTTCTTCAGTTTCATTGTAATACTTATAAGTTTGTTCGTGTTCAAGTCAATCAATAAAGAAGTATTGTCCATTGTTATCTACACGAGCAAGTACCCGATTCCTAACAATCGCAAGACGAGAATCACGAAAGTTACTTGTTCGTGTGCTTCCTTAAACTGAAGTTCACCTGAATCACTGCTGAAAAAATGTCTACCAATTCGAGCACCGGCGCTTCCACTCTTTCTTCCACCATTTATGGAACCATTGGCTCCTCGAGCTCAACCATGGCTCTTGTACAACCTGCTGCTCGGCTCATGCCTATCGCCGAGAAACCTTCCAGTTTTTCGGGAACTGACTTCAAAAGATGGTCCCAAAAGATGATGTTCTACATCACCACAATGGGGCTTGCTAGCTTCCTGCATGACGAAAGACCTCCTGTCCCAGCCGAGGACGAGGCAAATGTGCAAGTTCGTATTGACTACGATACTTGGGTGCATTTTGACTATCTGTGTCGGAATATGTTGTTGAACGGGCTTGATGATGGCATGTTCAATGTGTTCATCATCAAGGAGACCGCCAAAGAAATTTGGAATGCTCTTGAGTTGAAGTACCGTGTTAATCCTGCTAGCACGAAGAAGTTCATAGTGACGAGGCTCACCGAATTCCAAATGGTGGACAGTCGTCCTATGATGCCCCAAGTACAAGAGTTCCAAACTCTTATACACGATGTTCATTCCGAGGGGATGCCTCTTCCCGAGGCGTATACTGTGGCGCTCTTGGTTGACAAGTTGCCGCCAAGTTGGAAGGAGTTCAAGGGATATCTTAAGCACAAGCAAAAGGAGATGACCCTTGAGACGTTGGTGGCTAAGCTTCAAACCGAAGCTCAAGTCCGTGATCAAGACATGAAGGCCAAGGCTCCAATGGAGGCTAAGGCAAACTTGACCGATGGTAGGGGCAGACCTTCAAAGAAGCGTCCTTACCCTGCCAAAGGCAAAGGAAAAGAAGTGGCACCTCCGACTAAGTTCACCGGAACGTGCTACAATTGTGATAAGCCCGGACATATGGCGAAGAACTGCCGTCTGCCGAAGAAGAAGGGAAAGAACAAGGTCAACCATGTCCAAAAGGACTTCGACACTTGGGACAAAGACGACCTTGTTGCCATGATCACCGAGGTAAACCATGTCTCGGACCCTAATCCTGTTACTTAGTTTCTTGACACAGGTGCGACCGTTCATATCTGCATGACCCGGGACTTGTTCTATACCTACAAGGAAGTTCAAGACCGTTTTGTCACCGAGGCGAGTGACCGTACCTCACCTGTTCTTGGAGTCGGGACTGTTGTACTCCAATTCACTTCCGGTGTGGAGATAACTTTGAAGGATGTGCTGCATGCTCCGGCAATCCGCAAGAATTTGGTGTCAGACGTCAAACTAGTTAGGGCTAAGTTTGATATAGATCTTCGTAGTGATTTTATAATCATACGTAAGTTTGATAAGACTCTTGGAAAAGGTCACATTGTTGATGATATGTTCAAGTTGAGTGTTCGTACTTGTAAGCCTTCTAAGGCAGTTGCTAATGATAATAAAGCTACTACTTCTGCTTACTTGCTTGAGTGTTGTGATTTATGGCATTGTAGACTTGGTCACGTAAATCTAAATGCTATAAAAAGACTTGCGAACATGGACATGTTAAAAATTGATTTATCTAAGACACAAGACAAGTGTGAAGTTTGTGTTGAAGCAAAAATGGCTAAGTTACCGTTTAAGTCGGTTGAACGAAGCACTAAACCTCTAGAACTTGTTCACACCGATGTGTGTGACTTAAAGTTTGTGCAAACTAGAGGTGGTAAAAGGTATTTTATTACCTTTATTGACGATTGCACAAGGTATTGTTACCTTTACTTGTTAAGAAGTAAAGATGAGGCTATTGAAGCTTTTAGAAACTTCAAGAATGAAGCCGAAAATCAACTTGGTTGCCGAATCAAAATGGTTCGAAGTGATAGAGGTGGAGAGTATGTTGCTCCGTTTGCTGAATTATGCAACGAAAGTGGTATAATCCATCAAACGACTGCTCCTTATTCACCACAATCAAATGGCGTTGCTGAACGTAAGAATCGTACTCTTAAAGAGATGATGAATGCCTTGTTGATTACTTCAGGATTACCCCATAACATGTGGGGGGAAGTTGTTTTGACAGCTAACTATATCTTGAACAAGATTCCACTCAAAGGGAAGAATGTGACTCCTTATAAACTTTGGAAAGGGAGGAAACCTTCGTTTAAATACCTCAAAGTGTGGGGGTGTTTAGCTAAGGTTGAAGTGCCTTTACCAAAATAAGTTACAATTGGACCTAAAACGGTAGATTGTATCTTTATTGGTTATGCACTTAACAGCAGCGCATATCGGTTTGTTGTACACAAATCCGATATACCCGACATTCATGTGGGTACGACGATGGAATCAAGGAATGTTGTATTCTTTGAAAACATCTATCCTAATAAGGATAAGGTTGATCCTAACTCTAGGAAGAGAGTTGAGGATGAAGCTACGAGCTCTAAACTTGTAGATGAGTCTATGAGTTCTGAACCCATAGATGAAAATATTGCATCGAGTTCTAATCCGGTGTTTTATGGACCGCCGAATAGAAAGCGACTTAGGTCTATGCCTGTGAATGAGCCTAGACGTGGTACTAGAGTACGGAAAGAAAAAATTTATGGACCGGATTACGTCGTTTTAATGCTAAACGGTGAACCGGTATCCGTAAAAGAAGCCTTATCTGGTTCGGATGCGGCTTTGTGGAAAGAAGCTATAGACGTCGAGATTGAGTCTATTATGCTTAATCACACTTGGGTGTTAGTTGAACTACCACCAGGCTGTAAGGCATTAGGATGCAAGTGGATCCTAAAGAAGAAGTACAAGTCTGACGGTACTATTGATAAATATAAGGCCAGACTTGTTGTTCAAGGCTTTAGACAAAAAGCCGGTTATGATTTCTTTGATACCTATTCGCCCGTGACGAGATTTACTTCTATTAGGGTGCTTCTCGCTATTGCTGCTTTGCGCAATCTTGAGATTCATCAAATGGATGTTAAGACTGCATTCTTGTATGGGGAGTTAGATGATGAAATCTATATGAAGCAACCAGAGGGGTTTGTTGTACCTGGAAAAGAGCACATGGTATGCAAACTACAACGGTCTTTATATGGATTGAAACAAGCGCCTTTGCGTTGGCACTTGAAGTTTGACAAAGTGATGTTGTCAAATGGTTTCAAGATCAACGAGAGTGACAAATGTGTCTATATTAAGAAAACGGGTGACGATTATGTTATCGTTTGTCTTTGTGTAGATGACATGTTAATCATGGATAGTAACTCTCGTGTGATTGGTGAAACCAAGAGGATGCTAAGTATGAATTTTAGCATGAAAGATATGGGCTTAACTGACGTTATTCTTGGAATTAAAATTCTAAGAACGCCCAATGGAATTGCATTGTCGCAATCTCACTATATTGAGAAAGTGTTGAGGAGATTCAACGCTTATGAGAAACCTATTGCTAAGACTCCTTGGGAACCGAATGTTCATCTAAGTGAGCACAAGGGAGAACCTGTGGGTCAAGATGAATATGCTAAGATCATTGGGAGTTTGATGTATTTTTCAAACTGTACCCGACCTGATATAGCATGCTCGGTTCACAAGTTGAGTAGTTATACTGCTAATCCAAGTAAGGAACATTGGAGAGCCCTAGAGCGCGTACTGGGTTATTTGAAATATACTCAGAATTTTGCGATTCACTATTCAAGAGAGCCTGCTGTACTTGAAGGGTATAGTGATGCTAATTGGATATCTGACTCCAAAGACTCGTTTTCTACGAGTGGATACGTGTTCACTATTGGGGGTGGTGCAGTATCTTGAAAGTCTAAGAAACAGACTTGTATTGCCAGGTCTACCATGGAATCTGAACTCATAGCTTTGGATAAAGCTGGTGAAGAAGCCGAATGGCTTAAAAATTTCCTCGAGGATATTCCATGTTGGACGAGGCCTGTGTCGTCTGTGTTGATACACTGTGATAGCCAATCTGCTATTGGACGAGCACAGAATATGTTTTATAATGGTAAGTCTCGACATATTCGTCGATGACATAATATCGTAAGACATTTGATCTTGAGTGGGGTTATCTCAATTGACTATGTGAGGTCAATAGATAATCTAGCGGATCCGCTGATTAAGAGCATTAATCGAGATCAAATGTATAAACTGTTAGAGGGAATGGGTGTTAAATCCACATCTTAAGGATGATTTTAGCGGATACCCAACCTTGCAGATTGGAGGATCCCAAGAGCTTGGTTCAATGGGACAACGAAGTTATAAGAATCCGTGTGTTAAACACTCGAACATACATATTCTTTGAGAACAATGAGTGTTTGTTTACCTACAAGTGGTAAGGTTAAGT
This sequence comes from Schizonepeta tenuifolia, assembly GCA_029490685.1. Classification (NCBI taxonomy): domain Eukaryota; kingdom Viridiplantae; phylum Streptophyta; class Magnoliopsida; order Lamiales; family Lamiaceae; genus Schizonepeta; species Schizonepeta tenuifolia. The sequence continues at coordinate 117,104 of JANLIY010000014.1, forward strand.
CTTATGACTTTTAATGATTCTTGGATACCTCGGAGAGGTCAAGTATAGTAGGATACTTGAAAATAAGAATTACCTATATAAGTGTGAAGTGAGGGCCGCTTCAATTGATACACTTATGAATTCAAAGGTGTGTCCAAGGCCGAAAAGGACACAAAACGTTAGAACGGACGGAATTGAGATGATATTGTGTCAATATTGTTGTCTCGGTATACACCATGGAGGACTAGTTCAAGGTTTTCATAACCACTATGCCGCCGATATACTCGATAATGTTGACTATGGATAGGTTCAAGGTCACAAGCTACCTAGCCAAATGCAGTATTGTCTCTTGAGGACTGAACTTTGCATTTGCATTCATTTTGCATTGGCATTCTCACTCATGTGGGGGATTGTTGGAAATTGTTTTAATATTAACCATTATTGAGGATAAATATTGTTGATTAAATATTTATTATTTAATTAAAATATTTATTGGATGTTAATCTACGCCGTGAGTAGATGAACGTGGTATATTTAATATCTCTAAACCGATTTCTGGTGAGTGAGATATTGTATGCTAAAGGTTGGATGTTGAAGTAGTAATTAACATGTTATTAATTATAATAAATGTTAGTTGTCCCACATCGGTTATATGTGGATGATTTGACTAGTATTTAAGGCTATGTCTGTAGGGGCTTAATAACTTGTTGGGTTGGTATGTATGGTTGTGTATGGGTGCCTACGCGCGCACACACACGCGCGCGCCACCGTCCGTCCGGACGGGCGGGCGAGCTCGAGCTCGGGCTCGGGCCTGGGACTTGGACTTGGATCTTGGCAATTGGTGCTTTGGGCTGGTGTTTGGGCCTTATCTTTTTGGACCAACCCCACGAGCCCAATTCGATTATTTGTTTAGCCAATCCAGTAGCCCATCCGTGAAGCCCATCGGCCCAAAAGACCTTTGGCTTCTGTAACAGCCAAGGCTGTTCACAAACCGCCGACCATGAATGGCTGTGTTAATGCAACGAGCCCCTCCACATGTCCGAGAGCTGCTATATAAGGGAGGCATTGTCATTGCATTCGGCACTGAAACGAAAAGCAATCTTCTCTTCTCTCAAAGCAGCATAGCATTTCATAGCATATCATACATCAGTTCAGTCTTCGTTCTAGTTCAGTTCGCCGGAGCTTGGTTCTGTTTGTGGTGCTACTACAACCGAGACGTCAAGATCGTTTTAACCTTTGGGGACGAGCCGCCTTACCGTGAGCACTACCGAGGCGTATTCTCGTCTTGCGGGCAGAAGTTTTACTTCGGACGATCTTTGGTTTATTCTAATCAATAAAGAAGTATTGTCCATTGTTATCTACACGAGCAAGTACCCGATTCCTAACAGCCATAAGAGCACGTCGAGATCACTTGGAGGGATAAAACAAAAGCAGTAGAACAATTACGTGACTTTTCAGGATTCTTGTCTTCTTCCATATAATAATTAATAAATTATGGTAGAATGGATACCAACAAAATTTGGCTAATTACTCGAAAGACTTCATGGTCGCCACAAATAGTGTTCCTCATTCTTATGCTCCCAACACTATTATATGTTACCAATGTCGTGACTCATAAGAATATAAATAGGAGTACAAATGTATGATGTTACTGTATTATTCCATAAATATCTAGCTAGACATGTTGATTATCTCAATTTACAATACAACAATATTGTCTAGTTGAGATAATTTTTAGTGACATCAAGAGACAGTGTCATTATATTTAGTATTACAATACAATTTCATATTTAGTGACCTTTGCCAAAAAGTATGGCACTCCACCTGCTCTTCTGCAATATTTTCTAAAATAGTAACTGTAATCCTTATTTTATGTAAGTCTTTGTGGTCGGTCCATTTATGAAAAGTTATAGGTTGTTTTGTGCTTCTGAGTAGATTTGAATTTGAATGTAAACTCTTCTTTCTTCAATGTCTTCTAAGTCATCGCTTCTTGACTTTGGAACGTCTGACTTCAAAACAACTGCTCGACATGTATGAGCTGCATGAATCAGTTCTGGAGTCAGTAGAGTTCTGGTCTGACTGACCAAGTTCATCATGAACTTCCTTCTTCAGTTTGGCTGATTTCTTCTGCTTAAATCCTGTAAAGATAAAAATCCCTATGCTCAAACAATGCGCTCTAGCGAAGTCCAAACTGATGGCTTCATCTACTCGGTTGAGGTCAGTTGGATTTTGGGATAAATCAAAATCTTTACTAATTTTCCCACATATGATATTATTAGAGCACTTAGGCTATCCACATCCCTTAGAGCACCCTAAGGGTGCTCTAAGGGGTGCTCTAGCACTCGAGCACCCTTAGAGCACTCTACCCCTGCAACGCAAGGGTGCTCTAAGGGTGCTCTATCTTTAATATTAAAAAATTCCCCATTTTCATTTATTAAATTAATTCATAAAATTTCATTAATAAAAATAACATTAAACATTACATTAATTAAAAAAAAACTAACATATTACAATAATTAAAATAAAAAAATATTACATTAATTAAAAATGCTAGACTACTCCCGTAGAGGTCCAAATTTCCAGTAGAGGTGCTCGGCGAGATCATTGGTAAGCCGATGGTGCTTTTTTTGATCTCTCAAGTCGGCATTCCGTTGCATAAATTGCCGAAAGCAGATCGGAGTTGTCCGCAAGTGTACCCCGCTACTGGATGGAGAGTCGGAGTCCTCTCTCCAATTCTCCACATCTTCCCGCTCGTCTTCGATGATCATGTTGTGCAAAATAATACACGCGAACATGATGTCTCGGAGATGCTTCTTGTACCAGCACCGACCCGGAGCTCGGATTATTCCCCATCGGGCTTGGAGCACTCCAAAGGCTCGCTCTATGTCCTTTCTGGCAGACTCCTGCATCTTCTTGAACCTCGCCGTCTTTAGGTCGGTTTCTACCCTCGGCGATTTGATCAAGGTAGGCCAACAAGGGTAGATCCCGTCGGTCAAGTAGTACCCCTTGTCGTAGCGGTGTCCGTTGACGGTGAAGGTGCACGGTGGAGCTCTATCCTCAAGCACATCGGTGAACAAGGGCGACTGGTTGAGGACGTTGAGGTCGTTGTTGGAGCCGGCAACCCCAAAAAAGGCATGCCAGATCCACAAATCCTGCGACGCCACCACCTCCAAGATTAAGGTAGGCACGCCGTGATCGCCGCGAGTGTGGACACCCGCCCACCCTTTTGGGCAGTTCCTCCATTCCCAGTGCATGCAATACAGGCTTCCGAGCATCCCTGGAAACCCATGCCTCAACTCGTGCATTTGGAGCAGACGCGCAGTGTCGGCAGCGTTGGGCTTCCTCAAGTACCGCTCGCCGAAGAGGTCGATGATTGCACGGCAAATTTTTTTGAGGCAAAGCCGGCCCGTGCTATCTCCGATCTTCAGATACTCGTCGAACGAGTCGGCAGCACCACCGGTCGCCAATTGTCGCACTGCCATCGTGCATTTTTGCACCGCCGTTAGCCCCCATCGCCCGAGTGCATCTTGTCGATGCGTGAAGAAGTGGACGTTTTCCTCCAACGTTGTGCAGATGCGCAAGAACAGATGCTTGTGCATCCGAAAACGGCGTCGGAAAAACTGCTCGCCGTAGGTGGGGTGGTCGGCGAAGTAGTCGGCGTGGAGGATCGCACACGCCGCTTCTCGGTCGCGGTCGACGAAGTCTCGCGCCCTCTTCTTCTTCTTTTTTTGCTCCGCTTGGTGTGCACGCATGTAGTGATCCACGTCCGCCATCATCTCCAGCACCTCGTCGTCGGTGCCGCCCTCGACATATTCCTCCGACGAATCGGAAAAAATAAGTTCCTCCGATGAAGACATTTTTTTAGGTTGAATTTGAGAGAGAAAAAGGATGATAAAATGGTGTGAGATATAAGTGAGAGTGTGGTGGTATTTATAGGTGAAGAAAAAAAAAAAAAAAAAAAATTAAACGGCATAGCCATTGCCGCAACGGGCATAATTTTTTCGAATATATACGTTAGGCGCGTGCAATGCACGCGCCGTAATTTTTTTTTTTTTTTTTTTTCCAAAACTGCTCGCGCATGCCGAGCACGCGCCGGACTCGAGTTCGTCTCGAGCGCTCGGGCACGCCTCGAGCTCGTGCCGTCTGCCACGCGGGGTGCTCGAGCCACCCCGTGCTCGATGTGGTCTCGAGCACCCACGCTCGAATAGCGTTGCAGACAGCCTTACAATGACAATAAATATTTTATCCATAAAAAGTGCGTCTATTTTGGTTGTAAATTTAATTATTGAAAATTTTGGGAGAAGAAAACGTACAAAATTTAATATTATCATTTCCATCTTTTTTTATCATATGTTTAGGATGAAAAAAATAATTATCACATGGTCCTCCACACTTCCCCCATATTTCTGTTTTTTGCCCACTGAAAAAATATTATCACACATATTCCTTATATTAATATTTTTCACAATTAGAGTGAAAATGATGGAAAAGAGGCTGCACGAGAAGATTGTCCATCCTGCCCGGGGAAAATTCATTAATAGTAGTAAACATGTGAAAATAATAACATAAGGTTGAAATATTTTGTATTCCACACTCTTCCATCGAAGCAAACACACTCGCATAGTTTTTGGTTCTATCTCTAATTAGTGAAGGTAACACAAATAAAAACAAATAAATTAAATAGAAATCGTAAAATAATTTACAAATGCACATTCCTATGTATGTTTTGTACTGTAGAGAAACTATATCTATGTCTAACAAAACCCCAAACTGCAACCTAAATTCATTTAAGCATATAACCTAAGTTGGTGGACTATTTAATAATGGAGTATATATATAAACACACACACAGAGTATATGGTATTTTATTAAATGAACATATATATGAACGTAAAATCTATGCATATATATTCAGATGAAGTTGAAAGTTGAGGAAGCAAATGGGCCATTGCCACGTTAATTCTAGCTCTGCCATCGTCTCCCTCCCTAAATATGTACATATATATATGATTTTGTGGTATTTGCATGATTAAAACTAAACATTCAAAGGGAAATGAGCAATAATTAACTAGAGACAAATGTAATCATAAAGTATTTCTTTTGTTCCTGGGATTTTTTTTTTGCTGAGATTGAGTTTAATTTATATAAATTATCTCAAATTTTTGACCAATATTCATGAGAACCAAAACTAAATTTCTACCAACTCCAGTCGAATCAGTTGAAGAAGAATCAAATCAAAGATTAAATTATTGTATATAAAAAAAAAAAAAAATGAAAGATGAATTGAGAGCATGAAGCGGTGAGCACTGAGCGGTGAATGAAGAGCCTTGAAGGGCATGAAAGCAAATGTGAGATGAGTTGGGGAGGTTGAGATTTAATGAATGGCGGTGGTCCCTTCCTTTGATTGATGATAGCTCCGACACATGCAACATCCATACACCTTATTTACCTACCTAAGCTCAATAATACTTTGTTTTCACTTGGTTGAGTAAGTGAGTTTACGATCAAAAGTTATAAATTTGAAGAAATTTCAAAAAATAAATTAGTGGAGTTCGTCGTTGTATGTGCAATGTGGCTATACGTTTCTCATCACAAACGAATCATGCATCAACATACAAGTGACATGCATGTGCTATGTGCTATAATTAATTATATGAAAAGTAATTAAATTACTTTTTCATAATACGGGCGCCCTAGTTGAATTAATTTATTTAGATCACAAAGGTTAATTAATACACATTGAACAGTGAATTAATTAAGATTTTGAGGTACTAGCTCTACTATTTGCTTCATCAAATTACCATCCCCAAATATTTGATAAATAAAGAAGATATACAGCGCGCGAAAGATGACACCTTAATAACATTAATGAAAATATATTTCTTTTCCAAAAACTTGCCTGCGACCTGCCGTACCTCATGTGCGTTGTGTGGGGTGCACAAGCCTTTTAATTTTTTTTTTATAATTTTCCATTTTTTTATTATCTAACTTATTAGGACGCTTTTCGAAGTGTCATAATAAGTGTTTTCCAGTGTATTTATTTGTGTCACATTATCTAATTATTTTTTAATTATTTTTTCAGTTTTTTTTTAATTTCCAAATTTTTTACCCCTCTTTTTTTTGTTTGCTTCTTCGTTTTTTTGTTTGTCGCTTCTTCTTTGGTCAAGATTCGAGCGAGGGTAGCCGAAAGCCTCGGAGCGAGCCGAAAAAATTCAAATTGTTGCTCGAGGATTATCCTTATATTAGTATCGGAGCAAAGGCGGAGCCGTAAAATCAGAGCCGAAGGCAGAGGAGAAAAAAAAATTGAAATTTAAAAAAAAAAATTGACCGGGTCAACAGATAAACCCCGATTGATTGACTCGGATCCAGTCGCATGGGCCCTGCGACTTGCCGCACAGGAGACCTGTCCTCTTTATTTTGTTTTCTGCCTACTATTGAGTATCACAATAACAAATTGGCTCTGAAAGAGGCCTTTTTATCAACTGGATACATTAAAATAAGTAGACAACATATATATGATCATTGATTGATCAACTATCGTGACATCTATTTGTGAACAAAAATCTGAGTAGAAAGCTATATTTACTACTCTAAATTGAATACCCTCTATATTGTAATTCACCTGTCCAAATAAATAACTATAAGTAGAATACATTGCAATAATTACAGTAAAAAATATGTTATACGGCCAATTTAACCGTGTCGTATTTGTGCAATATTTCCCCTCTTCAAATTCTTCAATAAATTCAATTCAATATTGACAGATTTGAGGTATTGTGTAATAAATATCGCCCTATATGGAGAAATGATACTCGTGATAAAAACAAAAAAACAAAAAAAACAAAAAAAAACCAAAAAAAAACAAGAAAAAAATGTTGGTTTTCCTTCATTGGCTATGAAGAAAGCTGGCAATTTTCCAAGACTAGTTGAATCGAGCCTTGTTAAGAAATTGTTTTCTGATGAGGGCTTGATACTCAAAGAGTCAAAGTGCACACTCGTTAACTAAAATACATATTTTTGTTAGATTAGATGTGAAATTACTGATATACCTCAGCTAGCAAATGAGATTTGTGTGAAACAAACCATAAATGCAACGTGGCAAACATTAAGAGACTTTATATGTGCAATTTTGTCACTATAATTCTTGACATAAAGTGAAACAAGTTAATCATTCAAATGTTACATATATTTTGTATGGGCCATGATCTCTGTTCATGTTTCGGTTTTGAAGATCTAATTGTTCTTTTTCAAATCCCAAAGCCCCAACATTCTCTACCTCCTAATTCCTAAATTACATCGAATCGATGAAGTCTAGCCAAGGGGTAGACCGAGACACCATAAAACTCTCCTCAAGCAAGAGGTTTATGATTCAATTCCTACTAATGTAGGGTTTTAATTCATTTTATATGAGTTGTGTCTAGTTATACTAGTTTGTTATAAATTTGTAAATTATTGAGGCTTAGAGCACTTACAGCGGGTGTCTAGTAAGACCTAGGTCTAAGCACTGGAAGCGTGATTTTAATGATTGGTGGTGTTAAGTTAGACATAGGTTGATTTTTCCACATCAATGGGGTTGAGTAAGACCTAGGTCTAAGCACTGGGAAGCGTGATTTTAATGATTGAATAGATTTTATTTTATTGTTATTTTTTTATTTGTAATAAATATTATAAAAAATTAATTAATTCAATTAAAAAATTAAATTTATTTTATTAATTTTAATTTTATTAAATACTTAATTATAATATATCATCAATTGATTAAGCAAAAAACTACCTAATAAAAGCCCACTACCCACCGGTCCCACCCTCTACCCCCGTTTTTCTCCTTCAAACTGTTGCTTCTTCTTCTTCTTCTCGCCGGCGCCTTCAAGTCACCAAAAAAAAAAAAAAAAAAAAAATTGAATCCACCACAGCAGTTACTTCTCTTTCTTCTCCTCATGGCGCCGTGTGGCAAGGAGTGGTGTCGAAGGGTGTGTCTAAACAACGACATCGCCATCGCCTCACCCTTCGACACACCCCCATGTCGAAGGGCCACTACGGCGTCGACCCAGGTGGTGTCGAGTGGGGGGGTGTGTCGAAGGCTTCGACACCGCCCTTCGGCTCCGCCGAACGACATCCGTAGTAAGTGCTCTTATATATGGAATTATTTGTGCTTTGATAATAATGTGACTTGTATCCATCTCAAAAAAAAAAAAAAACAAATTACTACATCTCTCTGTGTGTGGAAAAAACCTGATAAACTATCAAATGCAAAACTGAAACATCGTATGATGTGTGAGTTTAATTGTTCTATAAATAAAATTGAATTTTCAATATTTTTTATTTTATTTAATTTATTGTTTGTACCTGAAAGAAAAATGGGGTTGTATTTAGAATTAACTAAATGTTAAATTTCAAAGGCTTAGACGATCGGTAAGCCCAATATCATAAATGTGTATTCTTTAATTGGGCTTATTGCTTAATACAGGTTTTCGGATTTTGAGCCCATTTCTCCGACATTCTTTTTCTCCATTCAAAAGACTAAACAGTTATAAACTAAAACCATATATTAAAAAAAAAAATTGTAAACTTTTGCAACAATAAAAATAGAAGAACGAGTTTACTTTCAAATTTAAATAATCTGATTCGTGGTTGGATGTGGACAAAAGTTTCTAAGGGAACTATTTTGATAGTGTATGTGTCGATTTTGTTTAAAATCAATATGGATGTGAAATGTGTTTGGGCTCATGGATGCGCAAAAACTTCTACTAATTTCTAATCATGCAGAAATAAAATAATTCAAGATTCTATTACTGATGTAGTAATAAATACAAGAGATCTCACGAATCATTACAAATTATACTTATAAAATGGTTCTATTTTTAATCTGAATAGAATTATTGATATTTTTATAGGATGGAAAACTACTCTGGATATATTGCACTCTTTTTTTCTTTCTTTTGTCTTCTTCACTAATTCTTTTTGTGAATAACGCAATATAATAACTCTACCAAATTGTTATTCTTAAAGAAAAAGAAAAAACACTCTATCAATTCAAAGTTCTTGTTTAGTACATAAGTAGTATAATTACCAAATACATGTGTGCCCAAAATAATTTTAACAAAAATAATATTTAACATGCATATATTTTGGGTGATAGCAAAAAGTTTCATGTGTAGAAACTTTAATTCTGCTCGACAAGTTGAAAATATTATAGGTTCAACAAGAAGGTGGTGTCCACGAGCAATTAAAAACACAAAATTAAAGGATGTGGTTACAAAACAAAAGTCATTGTCACATAAAACTTTAGACAAGTGTATTAAATCAACTTAGACATATATATATTTATATTTACTATTATTTATTCTAAAATGGAGGTGTATTTCTTTAAGGCAAGACTCGAAAAAATATTAATTATGACAATGTAGATTATTCTTATTTGCAAGTAGTCCCAAATTGGACCATAAATTTTACCTTACTTGTATTAACCTTTCAAAAGTAAGTATACTAGTACTAGTATTATACTGTATAGTTGTATTACAGCTGGATCGATTCCTAATTTCGTGAGCTTCCTGAATTAATGAATGTGATTATGCATTATTGCCATATTGGAATTAGTTGACCCGAGAGAGAGAGAGAGAGAGAGAGAGAGAGAGAGAGAGATCATAATGACGGAAACAAGATTCAAATTTAATGTCATGAAGCAGTACATTCAAATTCAATGTTCTAAATAAGTTCAACATGCACTGAAGTAAAAAAACAATTAATGAACGCCACAGTTCCAATCTACTTCCGCAATCAATCAGAACGCAATCAATCAGAACGGTAATTATATAAATAGGTAAAAATAAAAAATAAAATACACTATAAAAAAAATCTAACAAGGAATCTGATCAGTAAACCACTTCATGACAGAAAAGGGAGCCTTTATGAGAGACAGCGCTAATTCTACAATCACCGTCACGCACAGGCAACACGGACACAAGCAGCTCAACAATATCCTGCAATCGCCAAAAACAATAAAAAGATTAATTTGATTTATGAGTGTGTGTGTGTGTGTGAGAGAGAGAGAGAGAGAGAGAGAGAGAGAGAGAGAGAGAGACGTACCCGACGATCCAGATGACGATGCCGACGAGGGAGAGGAGGAGGGCGACAAAGGCGAAGGGAAGGCCGAGGAGAAAACCTAGCGGGCGGCATCTACAGTCGTCGTCATTGCCGCCGCAGCACATATCTGAAATCTGAAGAGGTCAAATTGAACGGTGGTTGATTGAAATTTTGGAGAATTATTAGGTTGAATAAGAGCAAGCGATGAATAAAATAGGATGAAAAGAAGTCCGACTCCAAGTCGTAATCGAAATTGAAGAAGGAAGTTTCGGAGTCGTGGGGTCATAAAAGGCGGATAATACCATAAAACGTGTTGTGCGGAATTATCTAAGCCGCCAGCCACATGGCGGTTGCTCATAACAATTATTGCTAATTTTTTTTTATTAAATAACAATTTTATTTCAACTGGCAATACAATACAGATCACACTTTCTCAACAAACTACATCACACTAAACACACCATTCAAATCGTATTTAGTTCCTCATGAATCGATCTAGCTTAGAGTCTTGGCAACTGTAAAACCCTGAACTTTCATAAGCTTTTAAGTGCGTTCTAAATAAGTTTATATGCTTAATTAATGAGTTTTTAGTAATAAAATTTTTTCAAGAAAAGATATTTTCTTGAAAATGACTAAAACGCCCATGTGTGCTTTGACGTGCCTTTATTGTTTTGATTATTAGAATTGAGGATGTGATGCATCGATTGAGTTTATTTATATGAGTTTGAGCATGAGTATGATTTTCAGTGAATTCTGAGAATTTTTACTTTTGAGTGAATAGTAACGATAACCGAGAAAACACTATTCACCGACAAACTTAGAATTTGACCTAATTAGTGTCTTTTGAATCTAGATTTAATTCTAAGACCTTGAGATATGTTAGAAGCTTATCCGAGATCACATGAGAGAATTTTAAGAGTTTAGTTCTTAATGGATTAATTAACCGATTGATTTTTAGGTTTTCTTCATTATTCGAGATTTTGACCTAAAAATTAGATAATTGGAATCCTTGATTTATTTAGTGGGACATGAGATAGGTTCGAGGTGTTTTTAATGTCGGAAACGAGACGAGGAGAGATTAGAGTCGTTTTCAGTCTAAATGAAATAACACGGACATTTTCATCGGGAAAACTTTTTCATCTGGATAAAATTTTATCTGTCAAAAATCTCTCTCATCTCTCTCCCTCTCCCAACTAACATCTCTCTCTCTCCCCCTTCCTAATCTCTCCCTAGACTCCCTATTTGTCAAAACCTAAGGAGAATATTAATGATGAGATTCTTTTTCTAACTTAACTAAATTCATTTCATCATTTTTCATTCATCATTTCATACATACATCTATCTCTCAAACACTCTCTACACTCTCTCTCTCTCTCGATACTCACCAAAGAAGCAAGAAGAAATATTCTCTCCATCTCTCTCCCCTTTCCACCGAACACACACACACCAACATATACTTGAGAATCCTCCATTGAAGCTTCAAGTTCCAAGCTTCAAACATCCAAGTTTTCAAGAGATCATCATCCTCTCCAATCTTTCATATTCTAATTGCAGAGGTAATTATTCATTAATTCTTGAGCTCAATATTCAATCCAAATCATCTCTAATTTCTTCATAATTTTCGGCACTAATGCCTTTGGAGAGATGATTAATCTTTGTTTTATTTTTCTTGAGGATTCAAGATGAAATCTACCATGGGAATTCAAGCTAGAGTTTGAGCCCCCAAATCCTTCAAATTCGGTTCAAGAGAAGCAAGAAGAGAGCTTGGATTTAATTTCTAAAAGTAGGTTAAATCCATTTGATTAATTGTATATATATGTAATCTCTAAATCCCTAAAGAAAAGAAACATGCATGCATGATATTTTAATTTATGCTTAGGCAAACTAGGGTTTTCGATGTGAGATTCGAGTGAGGAAATCGATAAGAAAATCGAACCTAGGAATTAAAGGAGAAAAAGAAAATATAAATCCCTAAAATTTGGTAGATGCCGAAAATTAGGGCAAGAGGAAGGAAATTTAATTTTCTTGATTTATTGATGATTTGATGATATATATGTGTTTATAAGCATGATTTGAATGATTATTTATGGATGAAAAATTGAGAAAATAATTGCTCTAAAATATATGTGTATGCCGTGACACATGAGCTAAGGAGGAGAAATTTATTTTGATTATTTTGTTGATGATTTGATGATGTTACAAGCATGATATGATTATGAGTTTATGGTGATTTAATTCCTCATATTGTTTATGAGAAAAATCGAGTTTTATTCATGTTGATGATGAAATGATAATTTGATGATTCATGATGATTTTGATGTTATGAAGTATTGAGCATGATTGTGTGTGTATTTTGAGTATTAGATGTTCATAGGAATTATTGAGATGAAAGGAATGAAATTTTTAGCATAAAAGATGCAAAAATCGAAATAAAAAATAAAGTTGAAAACCTAGTGTGTGTTCTAGGTGTTCTTGGTGAGATTTTGAAGATTTGAATGAATGCCTAGTGTGTGTTCTAGGTGTTTATTTGAAGATTTAAAGAACATTAAATTAATTGTAAAATAAAATAATTAATTATTTCATTAATTAAATATTAAAAAGTTTTTGAGAATAAAATTAAATAGAAAATAAAAGAGAAAAATTATTAAATGAGTGAATGAGGTCATAAGTTGAGAAAAATAAATAAAAATAGTTCTTTGTTAATTAAATAGAGTTAAAAGAAGAAAATTGAGTAAAATAATTATTAAAACTAAAAGAAGTATTAATTGAAAAATAAAAGACGAGTTAGAGTTAAAGAAGTAGAGTTGGAAATCGAGTATTGTAATGCCCCGTATATTTTCTTCCGTCGCTAAAATAAAAATTTAATTATTAATTAAGGTTTTGCACGCCTAAGTTAAGGATTTTCGATTCTAAGACTGACGGTGAAATCCGTTTCTGAAAATAAATTCCAGAAGTCGGTTGAACGATTACTGTATTAGGGTTTTCGCGTCCGATAGAAATTTCATTCGAAAACTCAGATCGAAAAACCGTCTGACTTTACATTCACTTATTTTGCGATACGAGTAAGTTAGTAAAAATCAGTTTTATTTATTTTTCCGGACGAAATTTGGACTGTGAAGTCCAGAGTTTTTATCGAATTTTGGAAAACGAATTGTCCTTTCCGAGTAAGTGATTTATTTCTAATCTAATGGTCGATTTAGATTTCGACGAAAACGTAACTGTCTAGGATTTTATTTCTCGATTTATAAACGTCGTATTAGACCCGTAAATGAGATATTTTCGACTAAAAATCCTATCCAAAACCGCCACCTACCCCCCTGTCATCTGTTAGATTATTCTCTACTTTATCATGTAATATTTTGTTGGACACCTCACTTTCTCTTTTATCTCTCTCCCAAGATTGCCCCCCCTCCCCCCCCCCCCCCCCCCCCCCCCACTTTCTTTTCTCTCATTTTCTTCCACCATTGTTAGTCACCTTCAAGCTTTCAAAGCTCCACAAGTTAGTCATCTACCGATCAATCTTAGTTCTGAATCCATAATCGACAAGGTAATGATCTAAGCTTCCATTCCTACCGAACAAAATTCTTTTCCATCAAACTTTATATTTTTTGAAAATTTGGAGATGGAATAGGATGATGCTCTATGTTTAATACATGTTAAAGTATGCTTAGGAATGGATTTCATGGATAGAAATCATGTGGAAATCAACCTCCTAATAATATAGATATTACCGAAAATTTTAAAGAAATTAGGGGTTTGATGTTTAGTTCGATTTTTGGATAATTGATTAATAGATTTGTGTTCTATATGTTGGTAGATTGATGCATGAATTATTTTAGAATTTTCTAAAAATAAAAATAAAAAGGTAAGAGATGAAGAAGTGAGGATTTGAATGAGTATTTGATATGTTTTATATGATATAATGATAGAAATGATATGTAGTAAGTATGTGGATGATTATATAATTTAATGGGATTTTTCTAAAAATAAAATAGAAAACGTAAGAGAATGAAAAAAAGTGAAATTGAATTGAATTGGTTTAGTACTTGATTAGTTGAAAGACGAGGAAATATACGTCGTATTTTTAATCGAGAAATATGAAGGAGTTCATCATGAAAGATTACGCGTATTAACTGTAATTTCGTGAGATTAAATGTTGTATAGCATTGATCGAACCTAGGGAATCGTGCGTCGAGATATACGAGCACCTAGGGTTTTACTCGGACTGTTTTGCGATACGTTACAGAAACTGTCATAACTTTCTACTCGCTTAACGAAATTGAGATCCATAAATTGGACAATAAACTAGACATCCGTAGCTTTCTTTTGGTATAAATTTCATCCCCTGTTTCGCAGGAATCTGTTCTGTATTAACTCCAGAACTTCTGCCTTGTGCAGAAACTTTCGTAAGCCTAAAATCTTAAGTCGAAACCTTTTTAACTTCGTTCCTTGAGAACTTCTAAGTCGTTATAAGTTATCGACTCCCGTTATTAACTGACCTAAGTGTCAAGTAAGGAACCGAGTTAATTTCTAAGCGAGATATGAACGAGTCTCGTTTAATCGTTAATCAAAAGAATGTAGTTAAAGTGCAAAGGCCCAAAAGTCTAAAACGAATTCGATTTCCTTTTCCTTTATTGTCTCGACCACTTGTTAAAGTTTGTTTATTTGCGATAAAAGGAGGAAGTTGGAGTTGAAGACAGGACGGAAGACAGAAGGTTAAAGTTTGTTCTGTAAACGATTAAGGTGGGCTTTTCTATATACGAAATAAAATGAGCGACGAAAATCTTTATTTACAGCTTTGATAATTGTGTTTCAAAGTGATAATCAGGGCATGAAATATTTGTTTTATGTGAGTTCTCTTGTTGCCTTTCTGAGTTAGCCGACTGCTAACTAATCGATTGAACTCTGTGTTAGCCAAAAGGGTGCTTTCCAGGGTTAGTGTACACGGTAGCCGTTGTGTGTAGTACTCTGTTGAGGGGTAGCCAGCCACGGTGAGGAACGTACGTGGAAGAAGAAAAGGCTTCTTCCTCGGCATTAAAAAGGGCAAGATGAATGTAACAACAGAAAAATCTTTGCGCAAAGTGTTTAAGAAAAGAGAAAATGTTTAGTAAGCATGGGCCTTTAAAAGAAAAACCCCGTTGCGTTACTGTTAAATATGCATGATTAATCTATACTCTTATGAGATGTTTTCGGCAATGTGATCACTAAGTGCTTTATGTACTTAGCCCTGCATATGTTTTTAAATGTGCAGGTTGAGTGACGGAAGCGGCAGAGGTTGAGTAGAGTTGTTATAGGACAGAAGATCAGTGTTTCAGTTCTACGTTTTCCGCTGCAAACTAGTTCTCGTTAATGTATAACTTTTGGTCAAAGTCTCATCCTTTGAACTTAGTTTCTTTTTTAGAACAACTCTGTCGAGCGATCCTTCAAGGTCGACTCTCTTTTATTAAATAAAATCAGTTCATTGATATCAGTTGTTTATTGTCGGTTAAGGTGATTTATTCATTTATCCCCCTTCTTCCCCGCTCCTTTAATCCAACCCCTAGTTGTACCCCGGCTTTACCGTCCCTCGGGATTTGGGGTTGTGACGGAGTGGTATCAGAGCAGTCGTTTCTGCTCTGCATATAAGTTCCTTTCAGTAGTAAGGTGAAGTATTTGTATATGCTCTATACCTGAGTCTTCTTTCAAGTAAAGTTAGGTCGTAACACTAAGTTTAAGAGTGTAGACGATAACTCAACCTCCCGCTACGTCGACTCAACCAAAGAAGGAAAGTAAGGAAAGAGTTTCGGAAGTATGATTTCTTTTAAGAAGAAATTTTTGATTAAGTATGCAAGAATTTGTGAATAAGTATGCAAGTATGATGAGAATAAAAGCGCCAAGAATGAATTTGATTAAAGTATAAGAGTTATACTTTGGATATTATGTGAATTATATGAAAGTATAAGTGATATACTCTGTGAAAGTATGTGAAATTATTTGAGTTATAGTTTTTTTTTATTTTAAGAAGTATATCGGCATGAGAACATAGACTATTGTTCTAAGATTCTTCCCAGTTCATTGAGAACATAGAGCTAATAAGAAGCTTTGGGTCCAAAATATTTGAGAAGCAACCCGAACGGGAAGGACAGAATAAAGGGAATCAAAGCGAATAAGAGTCGAATGTTACTTACATATAAGTAACATGAACAAAGTCGTTTTTCAGTTGGAGTTCGCCTCGTTAGAACTTCAAGAAGAGATTTGTTTAAATTGTTAAGAATCGAGTACGAATTTTAGCTAATTTCCAACGATCGTTCGATTCCAGCGATGACTAGAACTTGCGTTCTAAAGTTATTCTCCAACTATTATTCCGTTTTCTTGGAATTTATTTCACAAATAGTAATTGAATGAAAAATACGATAAGTACGAGATTCAAAAGTCAAGAAGGGTTTATATTAGTACGGTATCCACTTTAATGTGGCATTAAGAATTTTTTTTTCTTCTAATAATGAGAACGATATGTGATTATTGGTTAGGAGTTTTCTTGAGGGAAACTAAAAAGTCCAAATTAAAGATTGGAAAGAAAATCCCGGATTTTTTTTTAAGTGTTTGAGTGCAATTTGAGAAATTTCTAGATGCTTAAGATAAGCTAAAACCTTGTTAAGTGATTAAGAGATTAAGTGTGAATATGAGATTATTACGTTAAAGAGTTTTTCTTCAAGAAAACTAAGAAATCTAAGCTAAGATGATTAAGGTAAGTTAATTCCTTATTAAATGAATGATTAAACATGACAGAGGTTCCATGTGATTGAGGGACTGTTATGTGGACTTAATGAACCCACATAACAAGAAACTTAGTAATATGGGTCTTATGCCCTATAAGCAAAACTTTTTTTTTCAGTACAGTGTATTTTAGGGACGAACTAGACGAAAGCTAGTAGGCCTGTAATCCCGGGGCAGAAGTACGGAGTAAACGCCGTGATGGTCCCGATACGAGTTACTGGTGTATGGGGGGGGGGGGGGGGGGAATACACCAGTTAGGATTTTTCAACTTTCGAAAAACTTAACACTTGAAATCAACTTCAACTGAGTGAGAGGACTCAGTTGGGATCTCACAGCTGAGTAAGCAACCTCAGCTGGAAGATTGGTGCTGTGCGGAATGTGGTGGAAAATAAACTCGTAAAATCAAACTCACGCTTTTATGCACGGTTGGTCAAAACCAAAACTGTTGTTGTGAAAGTATGCAGATTGTATGCGGTTAGTTTGTCAGTTAAGATATGATAATAAAGACTGAACACAAAAGAAAACACGACACACAAGATTTACGTGGTTCGGAGAGAACTCCTACGTCCACGGGGAGATGTGAGTCCACACACCTCAGTCCAAGTTCTTCTGGACAGAACCACTCAGCTTACGCGGGCTGAGCAACCGTTACAGTTTAGTTTCCGGGCACTAAACAGCCTAAGTCAAGTTTGCGGGTACTTGACGACCTGACTACTCAATTACATGAAAAGTAAGGTCCTAGCACACTTTTTAGGGTGTGAGAAAGGGTAGGATTTCCAACTACAGCTCGATCAAGAATGAGAGCTGGATCTAAGGCTTGAACAAATAAACACTCAACCTAAGATCAAAAACAGTTTCGAATTCTAGGAACCCTCAGCTACTAATGTTCTCTCAAATTGGAACTCTCAGCTGCTGATGCTCTTAGATGATGATTTTGCAGATTTGCTTTTGATTTCTCTCGAGAAAGCTCTTGAATTTTTCGTTGTCTATGTGTCTATCTGCCTGTGTATACTTCTCGAATGAGAGGATGCCTCTATTTATAGGCGGAGAGAATCAACTAGCCGTTGGAGGAGCAGTTGATCTCTGATCGGTTGAAAGCGATGGCTTGTCTCTCATCTCTGCAGACTTTCCTGATATGGCATCTGTGCTCTTCTGCTTTCCATCTGAGACAGCCTTGTGTTGGGCCATATGGGGTAATGACTGAACGGTCAAACCCTCATGTGACTTCCTTTTGAAATTCAAATCTTTGACAGTCAACTTCGGTTTGTCGGTTGAAAGTCTTGACCTTCATCTGAGTGATCTTCAGCTGATGTTCCAATCTGTCGAGTTCTCAGCTGACTTTGAACTTCAAAACAGTTGAACTCCTTGTTCAGATTCTATAACTGAGGTTCTGAAACTGAACCCTCAGTTGTCTTCCACTTCTTTACTCAGTTGGGTTTGAACCCTCAGATGATTTCTTTTTCATCTGATGTTCTCTTCCTTTCAACTGTTTCTCATCTGATGAACGCTCAGTTGGTTTCCTTCAACTGATGTTCTGAAGACTTCCCCTTATTTACATCTGAACAAATGAACTCTCAGTTGTCTTTCTTCACAACTGATGTTCTGTTTGAGTGACGCCTTGTTGCCATCTTCAGCTGGAGACCTGTAAAGATAAAATCTTAACTTTGCTCAAACAGCGAGCCTAAATTCTAACATTAGGTACTGGCAACATCTACTCGGTTGGGGTCAGCCGGTTTTGGAATTCATCAAAACTTATACTAATAAATTTCCCAACACGCCGGTGCATAGAGGCACGGGCAAGGAGCGGCTTCGATTAAGACTTCAAGGCGGAGGGGACAGGAACGAACTGAAATACACCCAAAAGAGAGGGATTTCGGGAATATGTCGGTATAGGACGGCGTATTCAAGGAGAGTCTCTGAGATCAATTCTTTATGTGTTAGGTCTAAGTTTAATTTTTATTTGTGATACCGCAGAATGGTATGTTTGAGACCTTTTTGTTTTAGGAGGCGTTATACGATAAAGTGCGTATCTAAGTTTTATAAAGCGAAGTGTTAATAAAAAAAAATTCTTGATTTCCTTAGTTCCAAAATGCCGCCAAGAGTAGCAAATAACGGAAGAAGAGGACCTGGTAGGCCTAGAGGACCTGGAAGAGGTCATAGACATCATGAGAGGGAAAAAGAGCAACAACATCAAGAAAATCCTTCACCTACACCACCACCACCACCCCAACGTCGTGATATTGAGGATCTGTTCCTAAAAAAAAATCCACCCATCTTTAATGGATCTGGAAACCCGAGCGATGCTGAGCTTTGGGTAAGAGCTGTAGAAAGAATCTTCAAACTTCTTAGATGTACTGATGAGGAGCGCCTTTCGTGTGTTGCGTTTCAACTCACAGGACGAGCTGACTACTGGTGGGAGGCTAGGAGTAAGATTATTCCAGCGGAGCATATGGCTCAATTTACTTGGGATGAATTTAAGGAAGTATTCTATGATAAGTTTGTTTCTAAAACCTACCGAGCAAAGAAGGAAGCAGAGTTCTACAATCTTAAGCAAGGGAAAATGACAGTAACTGAGTATGATGCAACTTTTTGTGAATTATCAAGGTATGCACCCGAGCAGGTAGATACCGACAAGAAAATGGCAAAGAAGTTCCATGGAGGACTTAGACATGAACTGGGAGTGGCACTAGCCAGTCATGGAGGACTGAGCTACACAGACTTACTAGGATGAGCCCTAGACATGGAGGCAGTTGTGCCGGACGAACGAAAGATTGCAGCGCCCGTACCCGCACCAACCCAGGCTTCAACTCAAGACCATTCCTGCAACAATAACAACTATATAGGAAAAAGGAAATGGGAAGGAAGAAATAACGGTGACTACTATCAAAACAATAAAAATCAAGGGAAACAGAGTGGTAATCAACGTGGCTTTCAGCAGCCGAACCAGAATAACAACTATGGCAAGAAGCTATGGCAAGGGAACAATCAGTTAGGACAGAATGTACAAGGAAATAACCAAGTAAGACAGTGGCAACGAAATAACCAACAAGGACAGTGGCAGGGGCAACAAACAAACAATACCCCAGGAAGGATCACTAATCCTGTTTGCCCTAAGTGTGGCAAGATGCATTTCGGTGTTTGTCAAGCCAACACTGATAATTGCTTTAACTGCGGGCAGAATGGACACATAAAAAGAAATTGCCCCAAACCGTTGCCAGCAAGTGGAACTAACCAGTATGGTCAGCCCCAACCTATGAGAGCTATTCAAGCGCAGCCGTTACATCAACAGTCACTACAGCAACAAGAGCAGAATGCAGGGGCATATATGATTGGACCAGAAGCACAGGACAAGGGCAAGGGTCACTAGGCAGGTAGTTGGCCTAACTCAGACTAGTAGTAGTCTAGTTTTTGTACAAGTCCTCGTTAGAGGCAAAACAGTACTCGTTCGACGTGTATATATATAACCCCGTGGGTAGGTTTTGATCTCATGAAAGTTTCTTCTAAATCATGTTAGTTAAACAAGAATATTCAACTAACTTGTTTAACAAGAATTTTGTTTAACTTAGGAAGTTAAAAAGTTTATAGAACTAGTATCGGAATTGTTATTTGTTTCTTTTCCGTAAACTTATTTAAGTGGAAAAGATTTAGTAAGTGAGTGAACGTTTAAAGCAAAGTATTAATGGAAATATTCGACGTAGATATAATCCATGGGATAGATTAATTATCTAATAACTACGCCATACAGTATGGAGCATAGCCCGAAGGAGTTAGAAGAATTTAGGATCCAACTGCAAGAGTTGTTAAGATCTTGATTCCATTAAGATCGAGCATTTCACCATAGAGAGCGCCTGTTTTGTTCGTCAGGAAGAAGGATGGTTATATGAGGATGTGCATAGACTATCGAGAGCTGAATAAGATCACCCTTAAGAATAAATATCCTTTGCCAAGAATAAAAGACCTATTTGATCAGCTTCAGGGCGCAGGCGTATTTTCGAAAATAGACTTAAGGTTTGATATCACCAATGGAAAATCAAACCCAAAGATATACCTAAGACTGCTTTTCAAACTGGATATGACCATTACGAATTCCTAGTTATGTCATTTGGTTTGACTAACGCCTCTGCAGTATTTATGAATTTCATGAATAGAGTTTTCCATCCGTACTTAGATATATATTCGTCTTAGTATTCAACGACGACATTCTCATTTTTTTCAAAAACAAATGAGAAGGAGCACGAAGAACACTTATGGATAGTATTAGAAACATTAGAGCTGAGAAACTCCATGCCAAATACAGTAAGTGTGAGTTTTGGCTGAAGGAAGTGATGTTTCTCGGACATATAGTGTCAGAAGAAGGTATCAAGGTAGACCCTACCAAGGTAGAAGCAGGTGCAATTAGAAATTATCAAACAGTCCTAACAAGATTAGGAGTTTCTTAGGTTTAGCCGGATATTATAGAAGATTCATTGAGGGATTTTTTTTTACAATTGCTAGACCTATGACACAATTACTTCGGAAAGAAAACAAGTTTAAATGGACTGACGAGTGCGAGACGAGTTTTCAGACACTCAAGGAGAGATTAACCACAGCACCAGTGTTAGCTCATCCAAAAACAAATAAGGAATACGTGGTATATACTGACGCGTCAAAGAATGGATTAGGGTGCATTTCGATGCAAGAAGGAAATGAGATAGCTTATGCTTTACGACAACTTAGACCCATAAAGTCGACTATCCAACCCATGATTTAGAATTAGCAACCGTTGTACATGCGATGGAAATTTGGAGACATCACCTTTATGGTGTAAGGGTTGAGAGTTTTACGGATCGTTAGAGTTTGAAGTACTTTTTCGAGCAAAAAAAAAATTGAATATGAGGCAAAGAAAATGGCTCGAATTAGTCAAGGATTGTGATTGTAGTATAAATTACCATCCAGGAAAAGCAAACGTCGTAGCTGATGCGCTGAGTCGCAAGACTCCAACCGAATTAGGGTGTCTCTTCATCAAGGAATAAACACTTGTTCAGAAAAGTGAAATAATGGATATAGAAGTGCTCGATACACCTACAACGATAACGAACCGAATAACAACACTCGTAGCTACACCAAACTTATAAGAAAGAAGTATAAGTGTACAGAGAAAGGACGAGTTGATCGAGATGCTACGCCTAAAGATAAGAGCTGATAAACCGGACGGTTATTCCGAAGCACCAGATAATGCAATAGAATTTAAAGAGCAGACTATATATATATATCCCTAATGATCACAAATTGAAGAATGAGATCATGAGTGAGGCTCACGATAGGCCGTATACTGCGTACCCAGGGAGTACGAAAATGTATTAAGATTTAAGAAAGAATTTTCGGTAGAACGGATTGAAACAAGATGTTGCCTCGTTTATAGAATAATGTTTGGCTTATCAAACAAGTGAAAGCTTTACACCGACGATCATACGGGTCGTTGCAGCCATTAAGTATTCCAACGTGGAAAGGGGAAGATATAGCCATGGATTTGGTGACAGGTTTGCCCAAGCCTAGAAAAAGGAAATACTACCATCTGGGTAGTTATTGATAGGCTCACAAAATTAATTCATTTTCTACCAATTCCAATCACCTATAGATCATAAAAGTTAGCACAGTTGTATGTCCATGAGATTGTACGTCTGCACGGAATACCAAAGTCGATAACGTTTGATAGAGATGCCAAATTTACTTCGAGATTTTGGATTCCTATACAGAAGGAATTAAGTACCAAGACTTAAATTAGCACCGCTTTTTCACCCCCAATCGGACGGACAATCCGAGAGAACGACTCAAATACTCGTAGACACGTTGGGAACAATAGTATTAGACCGAAGTGCAAATTGAGAGAATACTTTGCTGTTAATCAAATTGCTTACAACAATAGTTGTCAGATGATGTTAAGTATTGCGCCTTACGAGGCCTTGTATAGAAAGAAGTTTAGATAATCACTTTTTCATAATAAAGTAGATGAAAGAAGGAATCTCGAACTAGATTCACTTAGTAAAATGAAAGATGAATTTTTTTGTCAGTTTCGAACCAAAGTGAAGGAAGTCTAGAAGTGACGAAAGTCTTAAGCAATGTATGTCAATCGGACTTAAAATTTAGAGAATGAGGACAAGACTTTCCTCATGATTATCCTTCTAAGGATAATATGATTAATTTCATGTTTAGTATAAGCTTAGACGAAGCTTTATATGATTATTTGATAATTTTGAAAAGATAGTTTTCCAATGTGTATAGATTGGCTTTGTCGCCAAGTCTATGGAATGTTTATTATATTTTGTGCATCTCATTTGAGAAAGTACGTGTTCGATTCTAAACACGTGATTCTTCAGCAAGACGTAGTTCTTGATTTCGATTTAAGTTATAAGTTATAAAGAAAGATCGCAATCGATCTTGGATCGAAAAGTACTAGAGTTAAGAAGCAAGTCAACGCAGTTAGTAAAAGTATTATAGAATCACCACGGGCAAGAAAAAGCCACGTGAGAACTCGAAGAAGAGATGAGAAGGAAGTACCCCGAACAGTTTAAAGAAGATATGCAAATTTCGGGACGAAATTTTTTGTTAGAGGGGTAGGATGTAATGCCCCAGATATTTTCTTCCGTCGCTAAAATAAAATTTAATTATTAATTAAGGCTTTGCATGCCTAAGTTAAGGATTTTCGATTCTAAGACTGATGGTGAAATCCGTTTCTGAAAATAAATTCCAGAAGTCGGTTGAACGACTACTGTATTAGGGTTTTCGCGTCCGATAGAAATTTCGTTCGAAAACTCAGATCGAAAAACCGTCTGACTTTACATTTACTTATTTTGCGATACGAGTAAGTTAGTAAAAATCAGTTTTATTTATTTTTCCTGACGAAATTTGGACTGTGAAGTCCCGAGTTTTTATCGGATTTTGGAAAACGAATTGTCCTTTCTGAGTAAGTAATTTATTTCTAATCTAATGTTCGATTTAGATTTCGACAAAAACGTAACCGTCTAGGAGTTTAATTTCTCGATTTATAAACGTCGTATTGGACCCATAAACGAGATATTTTCGACTAAAAATCTTATCCAAAACCGCCACCTACCCCCCTGTCATCTGTTAGATTATTCTCTACTTTATCATGTAATATTTTGTTGGACACCTCACTTTCTCTTTTATCTCTCTCCCAAGATTGCCCCCCCTCCCCCCCCCCCCCCCCCCACTTTCTTTTCTCTCATTTTCTTCCACCATTGTTAGTCACCTTCAAGCTTTCAAAGCTCCACAAGTTAGTCATCTATCGATCAATCTTAGTTCTGAATCCATAATCGACAAAGTAATGATCTAAGCTTCCATTCCTACCGAACAAAATTCTTTTCCATCAAACTTTATATTTTTCGAAAATTTGGAGATGGAATAGGATGATGCTCTATGTTTAATATATGTTATAGTATGCTTAGGAATGGATTTCATGGATAGAAATCATGTGGAAATCAACCTCCTAATAATATAGATATTACTGAAAATTTTAAAGAAATTAGGGGTTTGATGTTTAGTTCGATTTTTGGATAATTGATTACTTAGATTTCACACATAATGTAAATGTCGAGATGTGTCGTTAAAATTCTGCAGCAAAAGGTTTTTCCCCACACTTATATATATGTGTGGACGATTCATCAAATATTACCCACACATTTAAATGTGATTGAAAGTGCTTCATATGTGTGGATAAAAAATTTTAGCCGTAATTTAATGATGATGTGGAAATTACGTGGATAATGACATGGCAATCGATATTAAAACGTGACAATTTATAAGTGTAGGTAAATATTTTAATTTATGTGTGGGTAATAATTTTTTAAAATAAAATATGGAAATTACGTGGAAGCTGACGTGGACATTTGATATTAACACTTGACACTTTGTAAGTGTAGATAAATGTATAACCTATGTGTGGGTAATCATCTTTCGAAAAAAAAAATTGGTATTATAATATTATTTATTATTTTTAAATTAAAATAAGAAAATATTATTATTTGTGGAAAAAGGGTAAAATATTTTTTAATATTTGCCTTTTTATTTCACGATCTATAACAAAAGTAAAATATACAAAAGAACAAAACATGAAATATAACAAGATTATAGCATATAAATTTTACTAAATAGTAGTATTCCATGAAATCAAGTACATATACCTATATGTCAACTACATACACTTGTAAACATTTCAACGATTAAGGTGACAAAATCTACTATATATGTCTTGAAGATACCAAACACTTCAACATATTCATCCCCATCTTTTGTTGTTTCGCTTCTCCATCTCCATCGACATGTCAGGTAGACCTTCCGTATTGCATTATAGGCCATAGAATATCATCTGCATTACTAGTAATCCACTCCCAAAACCATTTGGAATCTGCACATTGGATAAGTTAAAAACTAAGAGTTTAAAAAAATAGTGCAACTTAGCTTACAATGCAACAAACAAAACAATTATTCAATAATATAATTTTTCAGAAACACAACATATTTTTCAATCTTTCCACATGCAAA
Organism: Schizonepeta tenuifolia; assembly: GCA_029490685.1. Lineage (NCBI taxonomy): Eukaryota > Viridiplantae > Streptophyta > Magnoliopsida > Lamiales > Lamiaceae > Schizonepeta > Schizonepeta tenuifolia. The sequence goes on from JANLIY010000014.1 coordinate 142,463, forward strand.
CTTATGAGAGTCTTGCCTCTATAGTTTAGATTATTTTGAAGACATATACTATAATTGAAAAAGAAAAACTAACCAACCTAACATATAAAACAATAAGCAACAACTGGCCGGACATATATTTGTAGAAACACAAAATATTTATTAATTACCTCCTCATTTCATTAATCAGAATCTTACCAGGAGTCTTGTCCCAAATGAAGTTCCATATATCAAAATGCAGTCAAGAAACACACCGCGAATCTCAGCTGAAAAATATAAAGATGTTAGTTATTAAGCTTTATTACAAGCCCATCAATCCAAAAACTTGCTGGTAAGGATAACAAATACATTGCACTACCTAACATACTTAATGAGCATAAATAGGGTGATACAAGCAATCCAATGTTTCACAAGCAATCCAATGTACATCAAAACCATTCCTTAACATCATATTCGCAAGTGCTTCATTTATTCCTGCAAAAACAATAAACACACAATATAATTTAAGATGTACGTAATGTAACACATTCTAAGGTTGAGATAACTATGTGAAATAACCTGGAAACATAATTTTCCAATTTAAGTTAGAAAATCTTGACATACAATGTTAACAAGAAAAATTTACAAGTTCTTAATACTCGAGATTAACATTCAATCTAATATATTTAAACTATCAGTAACTCATCATCTATATTTTAACGACAGATTATCACCTCAACGGCTCAACCACGAGACTGAAGTCTAAAAATCAAAATCACATATAGCTCCGAGCAAATAAACTCAAACTCATAATCACATCAACAAAAACACGATAATTTTAGGATCCACCATACCTGTTGACACTCCACAACTAAAGAGGCAATCTCTGTTTGGGGGGATCGTTGAATCAATTTTTGTTACATTAGCAACGTGTACAACTGTGTACTCCGTGAAACTAGACATGAAAATATAAAAGTATATTAAAATTTTAAGCTCAAAACAACAATGTGACAAAAAAGTTTTAGCCACACTTATTAAATGTCAATAGTTTATGAAGATTGTCCAATTCATTTACCCACACATTTTTTAGTATGTGTGGCCAAACTACCACACATTATTATGTGTGGCTAGTTTATGTGTGGGTAAAAGTTGAATTTGTTGTAGTGTTTGTGTTCTATATGTTGGTAGATTGATGCATGAATTATTTTAGAATTTTCTAAAAATAAAAATAAAAAGGTAAGAGATGAAGAAGTGAGGATTTGAATGAGTATTTGATATGTTTTGTATGATATAATGATAGAAATGATATGTAGTAAGTATGTGGATGATTATATAATTAAATGGGATTTTTCTAAAAATAAAATAGAAAACGTAAGAGACGAAAACCCGACGATAAGATAAGATTCGATAATAATTTGAGTTTATGGTTTTCGTATTAGTGAATCTTGATAGTTGATGAACGATATTGGAAAGTTTGAGCAAAATCGGAGCACGTTGAAATTATAGTAAGAGATGAAGAATCGTCGATAAGTTTCATATGAATAATGATTTAGGTTTATGATTTGAATATTCGTTAATCTTAGTAATCAAGGATCGTTATTGGAGAATATGAACGAATTCTAAAAGTTGGAATTTCGGTAAGAGACGAAGAAACGAGTCTAAGTGTCGATAGGAAAGTCGAATAAGGAAACTAATCGGATATTAGTGTTTAACGTTGATAAACGAACAAGATTGTAGTTGACAATATTTCCATCCGAGATATGAGACGATATAAGTTATAATTTATAAACGAGAAATTGAAGAATGAAAAAAAGTGAAATTGAATTGAATTGGTTTAGTAATTGATTAGTTGAAAGACGAGGAAATATACGTCGTATTTTTAATCGAGAAATATGAAGGAGCTCATCATGAAAGATTAAGCGTATTAACTGTAATTTCGTGAGATTAAAGGTTGTATAGCATTGATCGAACATAGGGAATCGTGCGTCAAGATATACGAGCACCTAGGGTTTCACTCGGACTGTTTTGCGATACGTTACGGAAACTGTCATAACTTTCTACTCGCTTAAAGAAATCGAGATCCGTGAATTGAACAATAAACTACACATCCGTAGCTTTCTTTTGGTATAAATTTCATCCCCTGTTTCGCAGGAATCTGTTCTGTATGAACTCCAGAACTTCTGCCTTGTGCAGAAACTTTCGTAAGCCTAAAATCTTAAGTTGAAACCTTTTTAACTTCGTTCCTTGTGAACTTCTAAGTCTTTATAAGTTATCGACTCCCGTTATTAACTGACCTAAGTATCAAGTAAGGAACCGAGTTAATTTCTAAGCGAGATATGAACGAGTCTCGTTTAATCGTTAATCAAAAGAATGTAGTTAAAGTGCAAAGGCCCAAAAGTCTAAAACGAATTCGATTTCCTTTTCCTTTATTGTCTTGACCGCTTGTTAAAGTTTGTTTATTTGCAATAAAAGGAGGAAGTTGGAGTTGAAGACAGGACGGAAGACAGAAGGTTAAAGTTTGTTCTGTAAACGATTAAGGTGGGCTTTTCTATATACGAAATAAAATGAGCGATGCTCGAAAATCTTTATTTACAGCTTTGATAATTGTGTTTCAAAGTGATAATCAGGGCATGAAATATTTGTTTTATGTGAGTTCTCTTGTTGCCTTTCTGAGTTAGCCGACTGCTAACTAATCGATCGGACTCTGTGTTAGCCAAAAGGGTGCTTTTCAGGTTAGTGTACACGGTAGCCGTTGTGTGTGGTACTCTGTTGAGGGGTAGCCACCCACGGTGAGGAACGTACGCAGAAGAAGAAAAGGCTTCTTCCTCGGCGTTAAAAAGGGCAAGATGAATGTAACAACAGAAAAATCTTTGCGCAAAGTGTTTAAGAAAAGAGAAAATGTTTAATAAGCACGGGCCTTTAAAAGAAAAACCCCGTTGCGTTACTGTTAAAGATGCCTGATTAATCTATACTCTTATGAGACGTTTTCGGCAATGTGCTCACTAAGTGCTTTATGTACTTAGCCCTGCATATGTTTTTAAATGTGCAGGTTAAGTGATGGAAGCGGCGGAGGTTGAGTAGAGTTGTTATAGGAAAGAAGATCAGTGTTTCAGTTCTACGTTTTCCGCTGCAAACTATTTCTCGTTAATGTTTAACTTTTGGTCTAAGTTTCAAACTTTGAACTTAGTTTCTTTTTTAGAACAACTCTGTCGAGCGATCCTTCAAGGTCGACTCTCTTTTATTAAATAAAATCAGTTCATTGATATCAGTTGTTTATTGTCGGTTAAGGTGATTTATTCATTTATCCCCCTTCTTCCCCGCTCCTTTAATCCAACCCCTAGTCGCACCCCGGCTTTGCCGTCCCTCAGGATTTAGGGCTGTGACAAGTATAAATGAGTAGTTGAAAATTAAGTCGTTCGATTGAAAGAGAAATAACGAGAATAATAATAATAGCTTAAATTTTAAATAAATAAATTTCTTTTAAAAGAAAAATAATTATAGTGTCGAGAATAAGTAATCAATAAGGAGTTTTTATCGAGTACGAATTCATTTATTCGTTTGATGCTAAATTAGTCGAGAAGTTTTTGAAGTAATAATGATGAGTTAGAAGTTAATTAACTAAATGAAGAATTTCTTAATTAAATAAGAAATAATAAGAGTACGAGAATAATAAATTGAGTCGAGCTTAGATAATGAAAAATAAAGAGATAAGTCGAGTAAGAGAAGCTATGAGTATAGAGTCGAGCAAGAGTTATCCAAAGCGAATTAAATAAGTTTTAATAATTAATTCTTAAATTAATTAAAAAGTATTATAAAACGAGAATAAAATTTAATAAGAGTTATTTCGATTTGAGAGTTAAGATTATCAAGTAATGAGTGTTTAAGTATTCATTTATGAATGTTATGTCGAGTATTGATTAAATTATGATGCTTAAGTAAATTAAATGAGTTTGTTTTTCAAATCGTTTTAAATGGAAATGAGTCGAAGAGGTTATCGAGTTAATAATTCAATAATCGAGTCTCGAGTCGAAGAGGAAAGTCGAGTTATAAATAGAAAACAGATTTCTATTAAAATAAGAATTTAAAGAAAAGAGAAGTATTAACCGAGTAAGTAATACGTATATGTAGTTAGGAAAAGACGACGTGTTTTGAAATAATGTCATATATTAAGTTAAGAATTATTAAATAATTATTGAGGTTTAAATTCTTATATTTGATTTCGATTTATTTGAAAGACGAGAAATTATGTTATGAGATTAAAATTAACAAAACTAGAATCAAGCTATGCCGAGTACTTATTGATAAAGTGTGAAATATAAATTGAGTTGAGATAATATGTTCGATTAAATTTTCTATTAAGTTACAATGTTTGATTAATTGATATGCTTGAATGAATGTTTATATTTATACCATAATTAAATGATCTGATCAAATTGTTGAGAATGTATGGATATGACATGATTGATTTGATATGATGATAGTCGAATCGAGTATTTAATTGAGACTGCGAGTAAGGATTCGAGAAACAAAGTTGAGATAATTGACGTTTCTTTAATTAGTGAGTAATGCCTTAGAATTACCAATTAACATTAATGATATAGAAATGAGAATACGAGATAGAGTATTTAGCAACCGAGTAGAGTCGAGAGCCGAGAACGAGAAAGACAAGAAAAGAGATCGACTTAGAGAAAATAAAAATAAAGAAACCCGTGTAGAAGTCCTTCAGCCGAGACAAATATTTACTTTACGTCTTATGCATCGAGTCTTATTTCTTTTATCGATGTCAAAATGTGAAGGACCGAGCGGACAGAGAAATAGCAAGGACAAAGAAAGAGTAAGCCGCCTAGCTAATCTTCGGAAGTCAGGTGGGCTTTTCTAAAACCAAAACTATCGATGAATGCTACTATTATTGATTATTGAGTATTATTATTATGTGAGTTTTTAAATCCGATTGACTTGCCGTTTTATGAGTTTTAGTATGTTTTATCATCTGCTTGAGATATGTATGCCCTGTGAAAGACAGGAAACCCACGTGTGGTATATGATTTGTTTGAGGTGACTGTGAGCTTTACTTCGGTTTTGCCGGTCACAGTGTTCGAGAAGGAGGCCTACTTCTCGGCACATAGATTGAGAATGTGGTAGATAATACATATTGTTTGAGTATATAATATGTTTGACAGCGCTGTCATTTCAAGAAAAGTAAAATATTTTTGCATTCACAAGTTAAATTGTTTTCAAATTACATTAATACCTGTGATGCTTCGGCAAGGCAAGTTCAATTGTATAGCTCTAAGAGCAAGTATTCAAATGTTTTTGGCATGTGTTCACTGAGTACGAAGTACTCAGCCCTGCATGTATTTCTAAACGTGCAGGTTAGCAGGATGATGATGGCAAGGACGGCTTGGTGGTGTGTCTTTTTGATCGAGTCAGTATTAGACTGGCAACTGCATGTCGTCATACATGTAGTTGTTGGGATGGAGTCGAGATATCCGCTGCCATGTTTTAATAATTGAAGTTTGTTGAATTATATTCTTATACATGTTCTAAATTCTGAGCGATGTGCTCGTTACAATTTACAGCTTTTTGTTGAATCTCGTTTCTTGTTAAATTCGATATATTTATCCCGTTTCGAATTTGATATGTATAATACCCATGCTCGTTAGTTGTTTAAGTTTTAACTTTGAAAGCATGCCTTGAATGTTACCGCTTTCAGTTGATAATCCCTTGTTTCCCCGAGCATGATTCCCTTATTTGAGTTGAGTTGATGGATGGTTTAGTAGTGTTAGTGTCGTACGTCGCACCTCGGGAGTCGGGGTGTGACAGCAACAACTTAATGCTACATGGATTTGGCACTCCCTTATCACATCTTCAGGTTGCCGCTGCCGTTGCTGAAACCTTCTCTGATTGCGTTCCTTCTAAATGAAGTATATGAAGACTGAAACTAACACTTGATATATCCCTTGCTTTCCGGAGTTGGAACTGCATTGCTTGATGAGATATTCTTTCTCTTGATCCCAACCAACTCCTCGTTGTTGAAACTGGCACCAATCACATAATGTAGTCCACACTTGAGCCGAATACGAGCATGCAAAAAACAAATGGTGAAGGCTCTCATCTTCAGTTCCACAAAGCACACAAAGCTGGTCACATGTCACTCCAAACTTGAGCAGTCTATCACTATAGCCATTCTACCCAACAGAGCCAACCAAGTGATGAATATACACTTTGGTGGGGCTTTGTTGTTCCACACCATTGTTCTCCATGCAACTCGAGAAGCTGCGCCATTTAATTCCTTATACAAATGACGCGTTGAGAACTTCTTATCTTGGAGCACCCTCATGCCTCTACTTGTTCCTTCTAGATACTTTCTTGCCTCCAAAATTCTTCTCACCACCTATGATGCCTGTTATGGTATGCGCCTGGTGGCAAGATTCTAGCCTTTGATGTAGAACCCATGCACCTACTTAACCTAAACTCTGTCTTGTTTCTGAGCTAATACCCATAATAGCTTGCATATAGTTGCTTTATTCCAAGTCTTCATATGTAAAATGTTCCATCCTGCTGTTTTGGGTAGGCACAAGTATTTCCATGCTACTAAAGCTCTACGAGTAACATTAGAAGTGCCAGTCCAGAGAAATGAAGTACAAGCTTGTTGAATAACCTTCACCACCTTCTGAGGGATTAAGAAAACCTGACACCAATACATTTGTATGCTGGAGAGAACTGATCTTATAAGTTGGATCCTGCCTGAGTAGGACAACAGTTTGGAGGTCCAGCTATCGATTCTTTCCAATATCTTCTTGATCAAAGGTTGACATTGTATAATTGTCAGTTTCTTGGAGGAAAGGGAAGCTCCCAAATATTTAAAAGGTACGTCTCATCGTACTAATCCAAACTCCTTGATGATTGCTTCATGTTCTCTACTATTAACTCCTCCAAAATAGACATTACTGCAGGGTTAGCTTTTAATCATGATGCTGCGGAAAACTTATTGAATGAATTCATAAGTTTTCCTACAGAAATGATATCACCTCTCATGAATATTAATAGGTCATCAACAAAGCAAACATGAGTTAGACCAAACCTTCTGCATTTGGGGTGATAATTAAAGTCTCCATCATCTCTAAGCTCCATAAGACATCTGCTTAAATATTCCATGCACAACACAAATATATATGGAGATATAGGATCTCCCTGTCTTAGCCCCTTCTTGGCTTTGAAAGGCTCTATCAACTCTCCATTAACGTTCACAGTAAGAAATTGTATTAATGCAAGCCATTATCCATTTCACAAATTCAAAGGGAAGCCAAATTCCAGAATAAGGTGATATAAAAAATGCCACTCAACTGAGTCATAGGCCTTCTGTATATCCACCTTAATCATGCATCGAGGTGAAATATTATTCCCGGTATATCCTTTAATCAATTCATGGCTAATCAGTATATTGTCATGAATCACTCTCTCTTTTATGAATGTTGATTGGCTCTCAGTGACTATTTCTCCCAAAACCTTTTGCAGTCTGTTTGCTAGAACTTTGGAGATCATTTTGTATAAAATACTACAGCATGCAATGGGTCTGTAGTCTCTAATAGTGCTAGGATTGCTTACCTTTGGTATGAGAGTAATCAGTGTAGCATTGATAGTGTGAGGAAGGTGACCAGTAGAGAAGAAGCTCTGAATTGCAGCTGTTACCTCAATTCCAATCCATTGTCAGGCCCTCTTATAGAAGAATACATTGAGACCATCTATACTCGGACTTTTTTTTGCATCCATGCTCCAAAGAACTGCTTTGATCTCCTCCCCAGTCATATGTGCAGCTAATCATGACTACACAGAAGTCTAGGCCCTCTTTCTACTATATTTTTGTCCACACTTGGCAAAGAGCCCATAGCACTGCCCATCAAACTTACATAAAAATCTCTAACTTCTTTCTTTATATCTTGGTGATTAGCACATCTGCTTCCATCAGCTTTGAGCAAAAGTTTGATAGCTTGTCCATTAAGTCTGGCCTTGGCATAGGAATGAAAAAAATGAGTGTTTTTATCCCCAAGCTGGATCCAATCTACCCTGGCCTTTTGATGCCAAATTTGTTCCTCTACTTCACTCCATTTCTCCAACTCCAGTAAAGCTTGCTTCTCCATAGCTATATACTTTTCATTGTGTCTGTCACAACTCAATTTTTGTTGAATCTCCTGCAGCATGTTCTTGCATTTTTTACCTTCTCAGTTGTGTTCTTATACTGAGCAGTATTGAGTTACTTCAGAGGTTGCTTTAACTTCTTCAGCTTGTACCAGATATTCAACAGTTTATTTTCATGGCATTTTTCTTGCCAACCCTCCTCGACAATATTTTGGAAATCTAAGTGAGCTACCAGTACATTTGGAAATCTAAATAGTGTATTTCTCATATGATTCTCCTGACCAAAATTGAGGAGAATGGGGCAATGGTTAGAGATGTGTCTGTCCAATATTTCCACAATGATATCTGGATACTCTCTACACCATTCCACATTGGCCAAGTATCTGTAAAAAATGAAAATATTCTCTGATCACCACTTTGTTGATTACCCCAGGTGTACTGGTTTCCCATCATTCTTAATTGAGTAAGCTCATTTCTCTCCACATATGCTGCAAAATCTCTGATATACAAAGCAGATACTGGTTGGCCCTAAAATCTATCTTTTGTTCTTAGTATTGTGTTGAAGTCTCCTCTAATAAGAATAGGACCAGAGAAACCAGTACAGATGCTATCAATAAAACTCTATAGACTTACTCTTTGATCACTAGAGTTATATGCATACACAACCAGCATATAGAACGTTTTCCCCCTCTGAATGTCAGTAACCAAACAAAATAACCTTTGCTCATGTTGAGCTATTAACTGAACATCAATTCTCTTTGGGTTCCAACCTACCCACACTCACTCTTCCATTAACAACTAAAGAGTATTTATTATAGTATAACCACTGTTGATTAATTCTCCCTGAAATCTTAGTGAACTTTTCCTCTTTTACTCTTGTTTCAAAGATGCCAGCTATGTCAATCATATTCTTAGCCAAGAAAGCTTTCAGCTCTTTCTGTTTAAAGGGTTTATTACACCCTCTTATGTTTGAAAATAAGAGCTTCATAACTCCACCAATGGGATAAGGTCCCCGCCCTTTCTTATTATCAAAGCACATTTACCTTGTTCAAACATATGGTAAGCATTATCAGTAGATATACCTATCTCTCCTATCTGAACAGAGTTCTTAGAGCTAGGTCTTCTTGGTATTTCCCAGACCTCTCTATCACTTCCTGGACTCTTCTCCTTTGGATTTGGTTGAGCTAGTGGCTCCACTACTATTTTGCCTTGCTCAGTTTCTGCCGTCCGAATCTTGGGTTGCTATTCTTGTTCTGGCTCTTGGCTCTTGGCCCTTCTTTTCTTTCCATGCACAATCATGGCCTGCAACTTAGCATTGTTTACAGAATTGAGGCACCCAATCATAGAGAACCTTTGGCATGATATTTTTGCCCTTCTCCCCTTCTATCTGCACCTCATATTTTATCGGTTGTGTCACATCTATCTCGATTAGCATTCTAGCATATGAAATTCGTGTCTGTGAGAAGGTGCAATCATCAGCATAGAGCGGTTTACCCAATACACTTTCTATGCGACTAAGAGAATCAGCTCCCCAACAATTCAATGGTAAATTTGGGAGCGGAACCCACAGCGGCACCACCTTTAGAATTTCTTCCTTAAAACAGAAATTCTCTACCCATGCTTTCACAATACCAAGTCTTCTACCCAATGTATGAGGCCCAAAATATAAGACCACATTCCTTTCATCCATGTTCTGAAACCTAATCACAAAGTATCCTTCACTATGGTAGAAAATTTCAGGCTCTATAACTTGGAATTGTTTGAGGAAATTTCGAACATAGGATATAGTGGGAGAATCCCCAATCACATAGAGTATAAGAGCTTTTTTCCATTTCAATTTCTCAAGTTCGACAACATTATTCCATCTTTTATAGTCGGAGCTATATATCCAAGTTTCAGACCCTTACCTGTCGTCTTCGTCTGAGAATTTGCACTTTCCATGTCTGTCTCCTTCTCCAATCGCCGATTATCAACTGCTCTAGCACTCGCGGTGTGTGAGGATTCAGCTTCGTGCAAATTCGAGGAAGGCAGTGTTCCATTGGCAGTAGGTGTTAAATTCCTCTCTTCGTATGGTGTTTCTTCCTTAGATCCCTTATGTATCGGAGTTGGTATTGCCGTAGCTGCTCTCACCACAACTTCGGCGACCACCTCCTTCCTCGGTCTCCCTCTTTGCCCCTTCTCCATTGATGTGCGCATGTTAAGACTCAAACGCTAACGTGCTAATTTCATTATTAAATAATTATTAAACACACTTAAGATCTACTATAATTCAATTTTAAAGGGAAAAATAAAACAAAATAAGTAGCATATCGACTTACTCGGGTCAAAACTCTAAGTGGCCTTTTCCCGGCAAAAATCAAGTATGAAGAGAGGTTCAGAATAAGCGGGACGAAAGGAATATAAAATTTAAAAATTAATTTTTAATCATGATTTTGTTCTAAAAAAAATTAATCATGAATTGATGAATCTTAATTGATAGTAGCTACTATTAAGTTATAGCAATGAATTACTAAGTATGACCGCACGGTGCCATCACGGTATATATGAATCACTGATAGGGATGGCAATTGGGCGGGTTTAGGTCGAGAATTGCTTTCCTATTTCATATCCGCCTAAAAAATTAATCCCCATACCCATTTAAATCGGGACGGGTTCGGGTCGGGGATTATTCGGTGGGGGAAGGGTATTCATTGGGTACCCATTTAGAAGTATATATTATTTAAAATTTAAAATTTTTATGAGAATTAAGAAGTTATTCTTTCCTAAAAATCAAGGGAAAAAATAGTAGATTAAGTTGAAGCATGGAGACAATCTTATTTATAAGCTAACTCCTTTCTTCTCCCCTTATTTTCGATGTGGGATTAAAAATAGTGAGAGGGGATCGAGGAGAAATTAAGAGAAATAGATTGTCCCACATTGAAAATTGATAGAAGAAATAAGAGAGTTGAGTTATATAAAGAACGAGAGAAAGTAATGTTAATGTATCAACTTAATGTGGTTTTGCATTCTCATTAAATTTGAACTTGTATACTAATTAATAGATTTTGTTATCATTTTAAAAAAAAATTAAAACTAAAAAAATTATTCGGGCGGTACGGGGCGAATATCTATATCCCTGTACCCGCCTTAAATTCTATCAGGTATAAAAATTTATACTCGTCTCCACCCCGTTTCCAAAATATTGACCCCATGCCCGGCCCAATGAGGATGAGTACCCGCAGGGACACAGATCTGCGGGTATTATTGCCATCCCTAATCGCCGATGGTTTGCCTATTTTATCTTGTCTAAAAAGAATAATATAAATATTTTATTAGTATACTTAGAAAAGGGGAATTTGGGCTACGTTTAATTTTTATTTTTACTATTATTACTATCATGACTATTATTTTATTTTTTTGAGGAAAATTATGACAATTATTATTATTTCGTAATAGGTTGAGGCACATGATTGACAACGATAATATGATTGACCATGACATATAGTAGTATTAAATTAACTAAGATAAGACGAAATCATGAACACACATTTCAAAGTTCAAAGTGTAGGCCCGCAATCTCCCCAAAAAGCCCATAACTTGGAAAGGCGTAACCTCCAAAACTCAAAACAGTTGACCTAATTGATTTTCGGGCCCAGTTGGTACGGACACTTCAAGCATATGATTTTCTTCAAGTGGGAATAACATCATCACTATGAACACTAAAGACTAAACTAAGACAAAAATTTGTTTACAAGCAATTCTATGTGAGGATTGGTTGTAATTAAGAAGTAAAGACGAATTGTATAATAAAAATAATAATGAAGAGTAATCAGAGAGTATTGGTTGTGATAAGGGATAATTAAGAGGGATTAGAGGATAACTAATCAACCTCAACTGCGTCAAATTCCCACATTTGTATTCGGGGCAAGGGCGGAGCCAGAAATTTAATAATGCCCGGACGAAATTTCATTGAATAATTTTAAGATTTTTTTATTAATAGCAAATATTTCATGCAGATTTTCAAATATTTATTTACAAATACACAATCAAAATGCTACAGTACCCAATAATAACTATAAAACTTTCTCAAACTAAACAATTGTATAAATTAGATAACAAAATATAGATATTAAAGACTATACAACACATTCAATTGCAAATAAGTTTTGATCTATGTATTTTCATGACATAATTCCACTTTTAGGATGAGTTTTTTTTTTCTTTTTTTTTTTGAAAAATAGAAAGATATAACAGAACTCTACTCACCTAAAATGGAAAAATCATTTTATTCTACTTCGCATATATGTGTTGTTACTTGTAAAAGAATGATTAAACAAAATTAGTGATGGAAAGTCAAAGAGGAAAGAGACGACATTATTAAAAGTACAACAAATAGAGATAAAGAATCAAAATGATATGTTATACTAATATATAAATATAAATATATGTGTGTGTATTGATAATAAATTATAATTTTTTCACTCGGGCGACCGCCGAGGCCGCCCGGATTGTAGATCCGCCTCTGAGATTTAGGGGATTGGTTTGTTTTTGAGAATTAAGCATCGGAAAGTTGAATCAGCTCTTGGAGTCTCACTTGGAATATATAATAATTAAATGAGGTGAAAATTTTATCTACCACATCGCATGGAAATTCTATCATGCGAGAATTTCGATATGAGATAAAACTTTCATCTTGGATTCTGAAATGTCGACTAAAAGTGAAATTGTCTATCAAGTTCGAGACTTTATAAAATAAACGAAAGTTCGGTCCTTTTCTAATGTTCGTACCATAATTTTTATGCCATGCCATCATTCATTTTATTGAAGTGAAATTTAGCGAGAACGGCATTTCAAATGCTTTTGGACAACCACTAGAGTCTAGAGGTAGTATATATTGTGATTTTTTTTTTTATCTGAAGCGAAATTTTGGAGGAAAACTACTGGCCGAGTATTTATGGGTGTTGTAACACAAAATATTGATCAAGAAAGTCAAAAACATTCATTAACTTTTGGAGCTAGTAATTGTTACTACTAATTTATATACTCACATGTTGTAAGGTTGGGGGCAGCGAGCGCGCGCCCAACGAGCTTGGCAAACACGCTTGCACCTCGTAGGAGAGCTCGGCGCGCGTGCAAGCGTGCTCTCTACGCCGAGCTCAAGCGCATGTGAGCTCGCTGACGTGGGAGGATACTTGGCGATCGCTGGTTGGTGCGATTGCTAGCCGTTGCGATCGCCAACGGTCACCAGCGAGTTTGAAATCACCTATAAATACATCATTTTCTCTCTTATTTCATACACCAATCTCTTCAATTCTCTCTCAAATTTCCTCAACACCTTCATATTTTTGTTTATTTCATTCATTTAAAAAATTATGTCGGGCGATGACGATTATTTCAACGCTAGAATGGAAGAATTCCAACAGTTTGGTGCTCAAATTCCAGTCATGTTCGGCAATCTCATGTCGAAGGCCGCCGACGCACTCGCCGAGGAAGAGGAGGAGGAGGAGGCGGCGGCGGCGGCGGCCGCCACTGCCGCCCAAAGTTCAAAGAGGAAAGGGACGGTGGTGCCTCGTGATCGCTTTGATGCCGAGATCCGTCTTAATGCGGATTACTTCTCTGAGTTTCCAACGTGAGGCGAAGACGTGTTCCGGCGCCGATTTCGTATGAGCAAAAAATTGTTCAACACAATTTTCAGGGCGGTTGAGGCTCGAGAGCCTTATTTTCAGCAGCGCGCGGATGCAGCGGATAAATTGAGGTTCACGTCACTCCAGAAATGCACTATGGCTTTGCGGCAACTCAAAAATGGCGGATCCGCTGATCAATACGACGAGTATCTACGGATGGGAGATAGCACTGGTCGGCAATCGCTTGATTATTTTTGTCGAGCGATCATATCTGTATTCGGCGGCGCGTATTTGCAGGCACCAAACACGGCTGACTGCAACCGGCTTTTGCAAATGCACGAATCGAAGCACGGCTTCCCAGACATGCTTGGTAGCATCGACTACATGTATTGGCAGTGGAGGAACTGCCCGAATGGGTGGAGAGGGGCGTACACGAATCAGAAGAAGGGGCACCCCACAGTCGTGCTTGAAGCTGTTGCCTCTCAAGATTTATGAATTTGGCACGCATTTTTCGGAGTTGCCGGCTCGAACAACGATATCAATGTGCTCAACCAGTCTGACGTGTTCCAAGATCTTCTGCAGGGAAAGAGCCCCGCGGTAACTTTCTTCGCAAACGGCACTCAGCACAAGATGAGCTATTATCTAGCTGACGACATTTATCCATCTTGGCCAACCTTTGTGAAGACTCTCCCGTGCCCGACCGAGCCGAAGAGATGTTTATTTGCGAAGAAACAAGAAGCCGCATACAAGGACTTGGAAAGAGCTTTCGGCGTTCTCAAAGCTCGTTGGGCAATAATTAGTAGCCCGGCGCATTCCTGGTTCCAAGAGACTTTATCAGACATCATGTATGCTTGCATTATTTTGCATAACATGATAGTTGAAGATGAGAGCGTTTCTGTAACTAATTGGAGCCCGGACGAAGAAACAACCTCTCAAGCCCAACCGAGTTCGAGTACGAGACAAAGAGTCCCAGATAGTTTTCGAGACTACCTGAAGCGGAAAGAAAGCCTTCGAGACCAAAGAGCACACGTAAAACTCGAGGATAATTTGATCGAAGAAATTTGGAAACGCTTCGAAGACGACATGTAATTTTTCGCATTTTTTCCATGTATGTTTTTAATTTAAATGAATAAAATATTTATTTTCATTTAAAAAAATAATAAAAATTGTCGAGCTCGAGCTCGCCAATGTAAGTGCTGCGAGCTCGCCGACACGTGGCGATCAAAGTGGTCAGCAAGCTCGCTCAAATGCTCGCGGCTGCAGAGAGCCTAATAAAATAAAACTAATATATAAATTTGAGTTACATAATTGATCTTGATGGGGAACAAACCTTTTCTAATTATTCCTTAGGAAGGATGATCTCGAGATGTTCTCATTCATTTCAATTGTTACTGAAATTTTCTTAGATGGCTTGTTATATTATCATCATCCATGTGACTTTATTTTTCTCTCGGTTTTTAATTATGAGCGCAGTTGGTTAATATTTGTCTAGCTGGAAAGTTGTCGGGAGGATATTAGGCTCGTTTGATATTATGTATGAGTATTAATATACTTGATGTACTTGATAAGTTGATATGCTAATTTTCAATATTTTCATATATCAATTTTTGCTAGTATAACACTCATATCTCTTCTTTCCTTCTCACTTGATATTAATCGATATCTTCAATATATCCAACACGAATATCAAATATCAATCTGATATTCATACTTGATATCTAATATTAATATCCATACCTAATATCTGATATACTAGTATATGAATACCAAACGGGTCATTAGTATTTAATTAAGTACCGCCAAGCATTTCAAATAATTTTCAATAAATAAATAGTTGGCAAAAATTGCATAAAAATACCCGACCTTTTTTCAAATTCTGAACTTATGACAAACCTTTTAATTTTAGCAAAAAAAATATCCACCTTTCAATTTTTCTTAATCTTCATCCGGATTCAATTTGGTGGTAAAATTAACGATGACATGTCCAATTAATAGTGATGTGGCGTTCAAAACGACGTCGTTTTAACCAAAACGACGTCGTTTTGAACGCCACGTCAAAACGACGTCGTTTTGATTTAAGAATAAAAAAAATTAAAAAAAAAATTACACCTCATGCTACCTCATCATCATCTTCATCTTCCCTTTTCCCTCTCTCTTCATCTACTCGCCTTCATCTCCATCAACTGCGCTCCGCCTGCTGCCGACGACCCACCGCACTTCAAGTGGCAAAAGGAAGAAAAATGCCGACGACCCATCGCACTTCAAGTGGCAAAAGGAAGAAAAATGGCACGTCGTCGCCGACGTCGACGACCCACCACAACTCCTGCGACGACTCCGACGCCGACGACCTCGTCTTTGCGCAGCCCACTCCTCCGCCGCCGGAAAAGAGTCGACGCTGCGCGAAGAAGAAGAGGAACACCCCCAGCAGGCTCCGCTTGAGCACTTCCTCAGCCAACAGCGGCTGGTTCAGCAGCGAAGGTGGCGCCGCCGCCACCGCCGAGGAAAGCAAAACCCTAGTTTCCTCATCCCGGGATCTTCCTCCGAATTGCACCCAATTCGAGAAACGCAAACCTTCACCACCACAAATGCGCCTCACCGGCGGAGCAGGAGATCGAGATCGTCCTCGAATAAAATGAAGCGCGGCATCATGAGGCCGGCGGCGGCCGAGGGGGAGACTCCGGCGGCCGGTAGAGGCGTCGTTGAAGGCAACCTCGCCGTGGTGGAGCAGAAGATGTCGTCGGAGAGAGAGAGAGGGAGAGAGAGAGTGGGAAGAGGCAGAAGGAGGGTTGGGCGAGAGAGGAGAGAGAGAGAAAGGGGAAGGGGAAGAAGATGAAGTGGAAATGAGGTGTAATTTTTTTTAATTTTTTTTAATTCTTAAATCAAAACAACGTCATTTTGTACGCCACGTCCCTATTAATTGGACATGTCATCGTTAATTTTACCCTTAAATTGAATCCAGATGAAGATTAAGGAAAATTGAAAGGTGGATATTTTTTTTGCTAAAATTAAAAAATTTGTCATAAATCCAAAATTTAGAAAAAGGTCGGGTGTTTTTATGCAATTTTACCTAAATAGTTACTTACCATAAACAATTCATGAGATTCTCATACCTAAACTATTGGTGACACCACTTGCAGTGTTCCACTTTTTAGTATTTTCATTGCGTAGCATTTTCAATCTTTTCTTATACCAAGTTTTTCTTCTTCTTTTTTCTGCAATCTAATTTCAATTTTTTTGTGTTTTAGTTTTATTTTTACTTGTTAATTAATTAGGGCTATATATAGCCAATTAGGATATATAATTATCTTTAGCATTTAAGTTTTAATTGTTATCATTTATTTATTATACTATAATAAATTTTTAGATATAAAAACAATAAATTTATTAATAGATCACGAGAAGGGATAAAAAAAAAGACAAAAACTTGGGTGCATATTCTCTACCGTGCAACACCCGACCCATTTGACCCGACCCACCCCGTTTGACCCGGATTTGACCCGGTCAAACCCCCCTTTGACCAGTTTTTTTTTTTTTTCCATTTTTTTTTTGTTTGCCGCTTCTTCTATGGTCAAGATGCGAGCGAGGGGAGCCGAAGGCCTTGGAGCGAGCCGTAAAAGTCCAAAATGTTGTCCGCCGATTATCCTTATTTTAGTAATCGGAGCGAAGGCGGAGCCGTAAAATCGGAGCCGAAGGCTTCGTTAAGAAAAAAAAATCTGAAAATATTAAAAAAAATCTGGAAATTAAAAAAAAAAAAAAAAAAAAAAACTGTAGCGCGTGAGACCCACGCGCGATCCACGCGCAAGTCAAATTGGGCGCATGGGCGGGGCGGGTGCCATCTGTACCGTGGAAGTCTCCACAGGAGACTCACTCTAAAAAAAAATTGCATAGGGTAGGGGTCGAGTAGCCACAAGCAACAAGGATCGATCACAAAATTTGACCATTAGATATCGCTAAGGTACGTGGCTTTGTTAATTAATATATTAACTCGACAAAAGAACCTTTCCTTTATAGACTAGTTTTTTTAATTAATTTGTACTTTAATTCGTTTGCATAGTGCATTTCCAGCCGCAGATTTTCAGTTATTCGTTTAACATAAATCCGTTGAAGATCTAAAGTGTTACAAGACAAAACAAGACAATTAGGCAAGTTTGCTTATAGTGTTGATTAGAAGCCTAATTACCTCCATTTCATCTACTTTTGGTATTGGTTCCGGCGGATCCAGGAATTTTATAATGACCAGGCAAGATTCTAACAATTATTTTCTATAATAATAAGAAATAAATAGGGTTCCCTTGGGGATGACATAGTGGTAAAAAGTGAGTGCTTGGGACTGAGAGGTCTCAAATTCGAATCTCATGAAACGCCTCTATAGGTCGAGTCTGTCACACTTGTACTTGGAAAGTGTGGTTTATTAAGTTTCTCAAAAATAGACAATTATCAGTATAAATAATCGAAGTTGATATTAAAAAATTACTAAATGATACATTCACTTAAATAATTCTAAGTAGTGACCTGGAAGTTTTATGAGATCAAAACTCATTTATAAATGCGTCAACGTCAAAATCTTGAGCAACTTTCCTCTCAAAAAACGTTATCCGTAATTTTCATCCTAATTTGGGGATGAGGTAGTGTTTAGAGGAAATAGAAGAACTCGAACTCTTTATTCTAATTTTCTTTTCTAGTGTTTTGCTCAGTAGTCTCTATGTTGTAATTTTTTTTTTTTTGTAAAGTATTATTAGCCTTAGGCAGAAATTAGAGAGATTAAATAGAAGTTTTCTTTTTCAAATGTTTAAAATCTTTGTTATGGGGCGGAAGTTCAAGAGCAGAAAACATGGGAAGTGCAAATTAGTGGGGGAGGGAACGAAAATTTTAAGGATATGCATATAATAATAATAATAATAATAATAATAATAATAATAATAATAATAATAATAATAATAATAAAAAGTGAAAATTTTGATCGGGCGATGATCGAGGGTGCCTGGGCTTTGGAGCCGCTCAATCCCATTGTGTAGGGTTTAGTATATTTCCCACCTCTTTTGGTAGTGTAGCAATCTCATCCTACGTGGTATAATGGTTTCACCTAAGGATGACAATTAGGTATGGCGGGCACGCATAGTGGCTATCCATGTCCGTACCCGCGAGCGAAGGCCGTATCCACCATCTGTCGGGTATCCGATAACCTGCCACCCGTCGGATACTCGCCACCCACGCGAACTAGAATTTAAATCTAAATTAATGGCAAATTTAACACAAACTAAAATTTCATCTCAAATCACATTGTCAAATCCACATATTTCATCAAAGCTCAAATCCATAAATCACAAAGTTTAAATCCACAGTTAATATCACATGTATTTCGCGGGTATGGATAGATACTATCCGAACCCGTACTCGTGAACTAAATGGATAAATTAATTCTAACCATGAAGCTACCCGTGAATACCAAATGCCTTTCAAACCCGCGCCTATTAGGGTCAAGTACCCACGGGTAAATTGTCATCCCTAGTTTCACCTATATGATAATATTGCGGTGAATTATATTTCCCACCTTCCCACCTTGTTTGATGATGGTATAGCGATCATCCAGCGTGGTACTGTGATCTCTCCTATATAAGAGTGTAATGAGCATCACTCTTGATTTGTCTATATTCATTATTTTGTTTAATCTTTAATATTGTGTTCTATTCTACCTTAAAAATTATTATTGACATCGTTAAATTTACGAATTAATAATAATCGAAGCTCGATTATTTTATTCATTTGTAGAGTAGTGCAAGGTGCTCACATCGACTGTATAACTCATCATGCACCTCTAATGTTTTGAGTATGTACATATATATTATGTGGGTAACATGTACTCCCTCCGTCCAATAGCAAGGTCTCACTTTCCTTTTTCGTGTATCTCATTAGCATAGTCTCATACCAAAAATGGAAATAATTAACCCTTTAAAAGCTATAGGACCCATCACTTTCTATCTTTTTACTTTTGTTTCTTAATAACCATGCCCAAAGCAAGTGAGATCTTGCTGTTGAGACGGACGGAGTACTTTCTATTTTAGAAATAGCTAAGGATATTGAATTGGAAATTTGGGACTATATTGTTTATGTGTTTTGATATACAATTTGTCTTTCACTTCATTAAAACTCCAGGTCATGTGTACATTTAAATTGTCACAAATTAAAAATAGTTAGACAAACACAACATCCATAAATACACGATAAAGTACATACATGAATGTAATACAAAATCTAACATGAAATCTTCGCACATACCAAATGCGGTAGAGTTAAAAAAAACTAGTGGTGACGCGGATCCGGCCCGCCGGGGATTACTCTTTCCGGCCAGTAGTCATGCTCATTTTGATCCATCTTCTTCTGCTTTCTAAATTGAGTTTCGAGTGCTTGTCGCGCTACGTTCATATGCTTATCGGAGCGAGCTCCCACGACTCCAGCTGAGGAAAGCAGGAGCCAAATCATAAGCCACATTAACAAGTACTTGAAGCAATTCTTCATGTTTGTATTCACTAGTTTCCTCCAAGTTGTAAGTGGATTTATGATCATAGACCCCTTATTTATATTGCTTTTGTTGATCACTAAAATATGTACTCTTTTGTACTGGGTAGGCTGAATTATTTAAAAGCAAGGTGATCCAAATGTCGCAATTGCTATTTTGGG
Organism: Schizonepeta tenuifolia; assembly: GCA_029490685.1. Lineage (NCBI taxonomy): Eukaryota > Viridiplantae > Streptophyta > Magnoliopsida > Lamiales > Lamiaceae > Schizonepeta > Schizonepeta tenuifolia. The sequence continues at coordinate 162,841 of JANLIY010000014.1, forward strand.
TTTGTTTTACTACGCCAGCTACTATAGTGCATTTTATATCATGATACAATGAAATAAAATACAAGATAGAAATTAAATAAAAGGAGAATCTAATGGCATCACCAGTTAGATTCAAGGAGGATGATGTGTTATCCATTAGGGCAAAGGCATGCAGTTCAGACGAATGACAATTTGAGCATTCATTTAATTTCTCTGTGTCAGCATTTCACTCTTTCTTTAATATCTGATTTTCCTAATCCAAAAATATATATTATCCCCATTTGACTCTGCAAATGTTCATATATATATATATAGGGGTATATATATAATAAATAATTTTAGTTTTAAAAAAAATAAAAAATGATAGTTTATGACGAAACCACCACAGCTAGTCAAGATCATCTTCGGAGTAGAAGCTGACACAAAAAAAAGAATTGAGTTGGACGGTAAAGCCTTAGATTTCTACTTCTTTATAGGGGATTTAATTAGGGCTGTACACGAGCCAAACGGTTCGCGAGCTATTCGGAGCTCGGCTCGAAAAAAGCTCGTTCGAAGTTCATTCGTTTACTAAACGAGCCGAGCTCGAGCCTTAAATCAAGCTCGATAAAATTTTTAGAGCCATGCTCGAGCATACCTATGTTCGGCTCGAAATGCTCGCGAACACGTTCGAGTTCTATAGTAAACGAGCTAGCTCGCGAACATGTTCGCGAATCATCTAAACAAACATGTTCGCGAAAATGTTCACGATTTTTTTTTAATATTTTTTAATATTAATATTTAACTCATATATAATTAATAAATTCATAATTTTTAGTTTATCGAGCCGAGCTCGAGCTTGATCCAAACAAATATATAGCGAGCCAAGCTCGAACCGAACTTGAGCTTGGTTGTTAGCCGTCGAGCCGAGCTCGAGCTCAAAACACAAAGTTCGAATCGAGCTCGAGCCTTATAATTTTCGAACGAGCCGAGCTCGAGCCTGACAGTGTTCGGCTTGGCTCGGCTCGGCTCGTATACACCCCTAGATTTAATAGGGCAATCACAACTGTAACTGACACAAAAATTAATATTGGTCGAAACTATTAACTTAATTTATTTTTCTAATACTATTAGGTTTGGCAGTCTCACAGCCACGTAACTATTCCAATTTTTTTTGGCAGAGTGCTGATTCTTTCTACATGGAAAAGTATATTAATTAGTTGGTGGGGACTGAAACCTTCTTCGACCTACTAATGACGGATTTAATTATCCGATTCGAACTTGTTAGGATGGTTTATATCACAGGAGATCCTATATTGCGAAATGGTGTAACATCCTCGATTCTAATGAGTTAGCCCGATTTGCTAGAAGTTTAGATTCCATTGCCATGTGGCATGATAACTAGCCTTCGTGGCTCTTGGAAATTGTATCTTCGGATTTGGATTAAGTAATGAATTATATTTTTCTTCAAAAAAAAAAAAACAATATGTGACAGTCCCTAAATTTATTATTGGTAACTAGTGTTTATTCAATCCAAATAAGGTATATAATATTCTCCAAATCAACATATATCACTAATTTAGAAGATGTCACACTAATAGGCAATAGAAGATCCGATTCGGGTTTATATAGCCAAATATGTTCTCTTGAATATCATTGGGACGAAAAAAGGAATAACACAAGGTTAGTTTTTTTTTTTCTTTTTTCAAATCAAATGCACAATGCTCCAGTTTTATAGTTCAAAATCAAAGATAGATTAATCCATTAGATGTTATGTATTGAATCACTTAATTTTGTTTTATTTGAGATTCAAGTATCGATCTCTAGCTAGAACAATAAAAATCATGAAATGAGTTTGTGCCACGTGTCTAGTTGTTGACATGGACGACTTAAAAAGATTTTACAGTAAGTTTTGACACACTTGGAAAGATAGAACATCCATTTTAAAAGATTTAACACTAAGATTTCAATTGGGATCCTTTGTCCCGGATCCCGTGTCCCACTTTGTGCCAAAATCGAAACGCTGTTGTTTTCTTAGAGTAGTGCTCTAGTCGCACTCATGTTCTTATGCGTCAAAACGTCAAGATTGGCTTGTATTTTTATTTGTATTTGTTTTCACATACTGCAGAATTAATTAGTCAGAAATAATCATGAAATGGTAGTTGTACACATCCTACTTTTTATTGTTTTATTTTGATGTATATGTTTGGGAACCAAGTAAAGGGAATGATGCAGCAGTAGTGTGCATGCGTACATGCATGCACACGAGGGAGTTTGAGTTTTGTGATCCGCGTGATTCTTCATAAAGTGATCTTAGCCTTTGATTTGACATTGATTAGATGGTTTAGATTCAGTTGATGAGCTGTCATTTTGTGTTTGTTTAAAGAGTGTGAGGCGGTTATGTGTATGTAGCATAAATAAATACTCAAGTGTAGCTAAGAGAGAGCTTAATCTCTTTACTTGTATTCGAATCTTTTGCTATGAAATGAAGAACTATATCTTTTTCGCTGTTTACTTCTATGAAAATCTATACCAAGCTTTGAGTTCGAGTGAGGGCAGTGAACTGCTTGACTCATTGTGAGTGATGCTGCTGAAAATCAGTGAAATAAATTCTCTGTGACCTAGGGTTTATATAAACCACGTAACAACTTGGTGATACTGAAATAGATATACTACGCCAAAGCAATTCTTTTAAAATCTGTGCATCCGTAATGCTTTGGTTCTGCATTTTGAATGGTGTTAAGCTCCTCTTGTCTTATCCATCTAAAGTCTTGTGCATGTCTGTACACCTAATAACATTGTGCAAGTATCTTGTAAAGCCAACTTGCTTTTCAGTTCCTAGTTTTTGTCTGTTTTGGTAGATTGACTTGCGGAGAAGATTGGCCAACATATCGTTGTGGGAAGAATCGTTTCACCCACAAGATCTTGTCAAGATGGTAAAGATGTTTACCTTATAAGACTTATCTGCGTTTTATGTGGGCAGGTGGGGTTTAATGACATTACTTGAGCGTTAAACAGTTGAATTTTCCTTTTATGTTGCTGAAGGCAAAGGAGGAGATTGACTATATAAATTTAGGATGTGATTCCGTATGATGGAGTGGAATGAGTTAGGAATGGAATTAGGCTAAGAATGGAATGGAGTTAAAAATGGAATGGATTAATGAGTAAGTTGATTCCTATCCTTGGTATGCATAAGGAATAAGTAAAGAAATGAAATAGATATTTTTTAATGCATTGTGTGTGTATATATATGAGTGTATTTGTGTTGTGTGTATATGCGTGTACACTGTGTGTATATGTAGTGTGTGTGTGTGTGTGTGTGTGTGTGTGTGTTTGTCAGTGGCGGAACCACATGCAATATTGGTGGGGCAATTGCCCACCTCATATATTTACAATTACCCCTAATTAACTATAAAAATATAAAAATTATGTACAAATTTATCAAATAATTTATGTTTTGCCCCACTAAAAATTTTGAAAAGTAGGGGCAAAGAAATTTGCCCCTCCTATCCTTGGGGGCTTAGCTCCACCAGCGGTGTGTGTGCAAGTTGTGTATATATGTGTGTGTGTGTGGTGTGTATATGTGTGCGTGCGTGTGTGTATGTAGTGTGTGTATGTGTGTGCAGTGTCTGTGTGTATATAGTGTGTGTATATGTGTGCAGTGTGTGTATATATGTGTGTGTGTGCGCGCGCGCGCAGTGTGCAATGTGTGTATATATGTCTGTGTGTGTGTGTTGTGTGTGTATATAAGTTAGAATAGATGAAAATAATTCCTTGATTTTTTAGGGTAAAATTGACAAAATTGTAAATATATAAGGATAAAATAGTCAGAATATAAAAATAGAAGTATTAGAAATGACTAATACCATGGTTCGACTAAGGAATGACTAAACCCTTGACGAATGGAATGACCATTCCAGATGGAATGACGATTCCTCCTCGTAAAACACACCAAGCAAACGAATGGAATGAAGGTAAGATTGATCATATCATTCCACCCTCCATTCCTTCGTACCAATCACTACCTTAGTAGTTCAAGAGGTCAGCAAAATGTTTCCTACTTATGTGGAGGTCGATATCGAGCGCCAACGGTTAGTGGCCTCATCTTAGTGAATTAACTTTCTATAATTCTTCATTATGCTTTTATAGGCTTCTTATCCTTATAATATTGCATGTTTGATTGTTTTCATTATATATTTGATGTATACAGATATATGTCGGACAATTTATTACTAAAAGTAGCACGCAACCATATAACTCAGTAGTTGCTGTTGTGAGGGAAGGACCACCTAGCAGGAATGCAGAAGAACTGGAAACAACCTGTTGATGTGAAGATCTTTTGCCATTTGTTGATTACTATGTCATTTCAAATTCTGTGATCGTTCCACGTTATGATTTCATATACTAAATGGTGTTCTTGAATGTTTCAGATGGAGGGTACAATCCGAGAAAATGTAGGGATCTTTAGTAACAGGGGCTGATTTCATCTTGAAGTTCTTTATAATTAAGATATGTAATGACCTTCTACAAGACTGTCTTTTGAAATCTGTTATATTTCATTCTATACAGTTTCTTTAAATTTCAACTTTTTAATTTTTTTTTATATAAATTAATCGTTTTATTCTTCTCAGTGCCTACTTCTTTTCATAGGAGGAACCGACGGTTCGGAATCAATAATAATTAAAGTATAATGAGAGTAATATTACAAACTTTTTTTAGGGAAATTACATGAGTTATATACGTCGAATCAAATAAATCACTAAACCACCATATAGGTGGGATCACTACAGCACCAATAAGATAGGAAATAAACTTTACACCGGATGTAGGTGGGATTGAATTCAATAATTCTCACTAAGAAAAGATTTGTGGTACCTTGGTTAGCCACTTGAGCCTTTTGGCTGCATATTACAAACTTAATGTTACAAGAATAATAAAAGATTGAACTGAGGATGCAAATGTGTGGAACAAGTATTGGTAAATAATTTTTATTTAATTTATTTTATATTTGTAGCGTAATTGTATTATTCTTATATTTTGTATTTTCATCAAAATGATAATATTAAAATTTATTTTGTCAAAGATGTGGAAGCCTGGAGGGTAAGTATTGAATGTGTAGTTAACTTGTGAGCTCACTGGATTTTTGGCACAATTCAGATAGTGAGCTTTGGGCTGTATACCTTAGTTTCTTTGTTTGTAAGTTGTTTGGGCTTTCATGCCAACTTTGGTAATAAAAATCCCTTTACTAACAAGAAGAATAATACTTAGGGAGATCATAGTTAGTTTTCATTTTCTATCCGTCCATAAAGATTGTAGCTATTTTTTTTTTCTTTTTTCACTTTAATATATGCTTCCACTTACTATCTTAATTTATATCTCTTTCTCTACTCATAATACTGGGTCCATTTCTTTACTCACTTAACATCTACCACAGTTTTATTAAAATTCGTGCCACAAAAAACTCCTTACAATTTTCGTGGATTGATTTTTTTTGCCAACCTTTATAGTGCACAGGGACGAGGTTTACCCAGTGCGCGCCGAAGCTAGCGGTTGCAGGTTCCTACGACGTAAAAAAATAAAAAAAGTAGAGTAAGCAACCTAATTTATATGGAAGAAAACCAGGTGTTTTTTATTTTGTAAGCTATATCAATTGTATTAATTTTATGTTATTTTCACTTATAATAATTTATGTGATGTTAATTAAAGTAAAACAATAATAGTTATTTATAAAAACTAGATTTTGATCAAATTAGTCTTTGTAACAACACACGTACTCACTTGAGTTGCATAAAAATTAGCTTGATTTGTTTTTTACCTCTATAATTTTAAAGAAAATGAATAAACAAAACTTAAATCTCTTCGCCGATGCAGCTTAGCTCAAGTGGTTGGCTGAGGTATCTTAAGTCTTTCTTTAGTGAGACAATCCCGCCATAGTACGGAGCAATATATTCCCATCTTATTTGGTGGTCCCATCCTTTGTGTGGTGTAGAAGTCCCACCTATATGGTGGTGTAGCGATTATTTAATTATACACATATATATCTCGTTGTAATTCTCTCAAAACACTTGAATCTCTTCAAAATTTATATCTCGGGTCAATAATTTAAACGGTACGGCTTATATTCATATAGCATTAAACTGACATAATTTCTGCAACTGGAAATGGTTGATTTTCTTTAAGATAATTTCATTCAGCAAAGTCTCAAAAAATCGAATTGCATGGTCGACAGTTGATTTGAATATTTTCAAGATTATGTTTTCTCTGCAAGAATTAATCTGGGTGCAACAATTTCAGGGGGAAACTTTAAGGGGTGTTGCCAATCATACAATGATAACAAACTCAGTATTTTTCTTTTATCATTGTTAGATAACAAACTTATATCTCAATGAAACTACTTCATACCACATCTAGAGTACTTGGAAAGTGAAGTTTATAGTCAGTGCGCACCGAAGATAGCGGCTGCAAGTTCCCACGACATTAAGAAAAAAGATCGAGTAATTTTCATGCTACTCTTGGAGTTTAAGAAAAACTAATTTTATATTTAATTATCTATAAATAGTGCGAGGAACATTCATTGGTGGGGCTCGATTTCTAAATTTTAAGTTCAGATTTGGTGATATGGAGTTACATTTTCGTCTAATTTAATTATCTTATCTTTTTTAAAGTTTTTTTATTTTATAAAATTCTATATATATATATAAATATAAATAAAATATTAATAATAATAATAATAATAATAATAATAATAATAATAATAATTACAACACCTTACATAAGTGGGGTCTCTAATTATATAAAAGTGAAACTATTACTCTAGAACGCAAAGTGGGACAAATGATGTATCCACGTTGGAGAAGGGGGTGCGGCTAAAAAAGTAAAAAACTTACTAATATTATTAATAATAATGACAAATAATGTCTTCTCTGCAAACCTTACTACTAGGGCGCAACGATTTCACTGGGAACCTTTCAAGAAATGTTGGGAATCTAACAATGCCAACTCGCGTGGAGCTCTAGGAAAACTATTTGATAGGTATACGACAACCATGTACTTGGGCTTACGTGGTATAAGGGGTGCTCTAGCACTCGAGCACCCTTAGAGCACTCTATCCCTGCAATCCAAGGGTGCTCTATTTTTAATATTAAAAAATTCCCCATTTTCATTTATTAAATTAATTCATAAAATTTCATTAATAAAAATAACATTAAACATTACATTAATTAAAAAAAAAACTAACATATTACAATAATTAAAATAAAAAAATATTACATTAATTAAAAATGCTAGACTACTCCCGAAGAGGACCAAATTTCCGGTAGAGGTGCTCGGTAAGATCATTGGTAAGCCGATGGTGCTTTTTTTGATCTCTCAAGTCGGCATTCCGTTGCATAAATTGCCGAAAACAGATCGGATTGTCCACAAGTGTATCCCGCTACTGGACGGAGAGTCGGAGTCCTCTCTCCAATTCTCCACATCTTCCCGCTCGTCTTCGATGATCATGTTGTGCAAAATAATGCACGCGAACATGATGTCTCGGAGATGCTTCTTGTACCAGCACCGACCCGGAGCGCGGATTATTCCCCATCGGGCTTGGAGCACTCCAAAGGCTCACTCTATGTCCTTTCTGGCAGACTCATGCATCTTCTTGAACCTCGCCGTCTTTAGGTCGGTTTCAAGCCTCGGCGATTTGATCAACGTAGGCCAACAAGGGTAGATCCCGTCGGTCAAGTAGTACCCCTTGTCGTAGCGGTGTCCGTTGACGGTGAAGGTGCACGGTGGAGCTCTATCCTCAAGTACGTCGGTGAACAAGGGCGACTGGTTGAGGACGTTGAGGTCGTTGTTGGAGCCGGCAACCCCAAAAAAGGCATGCCAGATCCACAAATCCTGCGACGCCACCGCCTCCAAGATTAAGGTAGGCATGCCGTGATCGCTGCGAGTGTGGACACCCGCCCACCCTTTTGGACAGTTCCTCCATTCCCAGTGCATGCAATCCAGGCTCCCGAGCATCCTTGGAAACCCATGCCGCAACTCGTGCATTTGGAGCAAACGCGCAGTGTCGGCAGCGTTGGGCTTCCTCAAGTACTGCTCGCCGAAGAGGTCGATGATTGCCCGGCAAAATTTTTTGAGGCAAAGCCGGACCGTGCTATCTCCGATCTTCAGATACTCGTCGAACGTGTCGGCAGCACCACCGATCGCCAGTTGTCGCACCGCCATTGTGCATTTTTGCACCGCCGTTAGCCCCCATCGCCCAAGTGCATCTTGTCAATGCGTGAAGAAGTGGACGTTTTCCTCCAACGTCCTGCAGATGCGCAAGAACAGATGCTTGTGCATCCGGAAACGGCGTCGGAAAAACTGCTCGCCGTAGATGGGGTTGTCGGCGAAGTAGTCGGCGTGGAGGATCGCACACGCCGCTTCTCGGTCGCGGTCGACGAAGTCCCGCGCCCTCTTCTTCTTCTTTTTCTGCTCCGCTTGGTGTGCACGCATGTAGCGATCCACGTCCGCCATCATCTCCAGCACCTCGTCGTCGGTGCCGCCCTCGACATATTCCTCCAACAAATCGGAAAAAATAAGTTCCTCCGATGAAGACATTTTTTTAGGTTGAATTTGAGAGAGAAAGAGGATGATAAAATGGTGTGAGATATATGAGGGGGTGTGGTGGTATTTATAGATGAAGAAAATTAAAAAAAAAAAAAAATTATTACGGCATAGCCGTTGCCGCAACGGGCGAAAATTTTCAAATATATACGTTAGGCGCGTGCAATGCACGCGCCGTAATTTTTTTTTTTTTTATTCCTCCACCCTCGCGCGTGACGAGCACGCGCCGGACTCAAGCTCGTCTCGAGCGCTCGGGCACGCCTCGAGCTCTCGCCGTCTGCAACGCGGGGTGCTCGAGTCACCCCGTGCTCGATCTCGGCTCGAGCACCCACGCACGAGACGCGTTGTGGACAGCCTAAGAAAAAATATTATCTTTGGTTCCTAAGTTTTTTCCTATCTTTCCTTTTTGAGACGGTTCCCAAGTTTCTTCTTAGCTATCTTTGAACACTACTCCACAACAAATTATCCTTCCTTACCCTTACTTTATCAACTTATTTACCTACAATACCACTTATGGCCCACCACTATCACAATTAATTAATATATAACTACCTTTTACGTGGGACTCTTTCTCCACTCACAACAAATTCAATCACATTTTCTCCACTCACAACCAACTTAACACGTTTTTTCCTTAATCTCCGTGTCATTTCTTCCTACGAAAAGACTTTAGGACTGGAGGTATCATTTTTATACGTGTATTTTAACGTCACATCCTTGACAATCATACTAGATTTATTTGCATAATTTCTTTGAGATATGATTTATTGAAGTTTGCGATAGAATGTTAAAAATGGTGATAGTTTAGGATATATTTGATTATTTAGCTTATAAAAAATAATACAATGTACAAGCAAAACTATTTAGTAGTTACTTATAATTATCTTCCAAGTACAATATCACATATTTCCTTAGATTTGACATGTTTATTTAATCTATTCCATTACAAGTGTCAAATTGTTTGAATGTCTCATGATCTTCACACGCTATAGTTATTATTTTTCTATTGTTTGTATTATCTGACAAGTGTTTGACACAAGATTCTTTAATTGATCTCATCTTCTGCAGGGGCTATTCCTAGAGAAGTTGGCCAACTTTACCAACTGGAGGATTTGAAAATAGATATGAACACCTTCAGTGGTTCAATTCCACATGAGCTCTTTAACATCTCAACACTTCGAACTCTTTCATTTGCTATCAATAATCTCTCAGGCGTTCTTCCAACCCATATATGCCATGTCTCAGTCTCTCTCCTTCTTGAAAAACTCTAGCTCGACTTTAATTCCATTAGTGGACCAATACCCTACTCTATCTCTAACTGTTCTCAACTCAGAATTCTCGCACTTGGTTCAAACAAATTCGGTGGTTCTATACCTACTGATCTCGGCAATCTAAGACTTCTCCAACATCTTCAGTTGTATAACAACAATCTTACGAGTGCATCATCTTCTTCAGAATTGAGCTTCATTACTTCTTTGGCAAATTTCAGGTTCTTAACCGACTTAGCAATTGGTGATAATCTTCTATATGGTGCAATTCCAGCTTTAGTAGGGAATTTATCTTCCTCATTGCAACTATTCTTTGCGAGCAGCTGCAACTTTTGTGCCGAAATTCCTATTAAAATAGGCAATTTAAGTAGTTTGGTGAAATTGGATTTGCATGACAATGACTTATCTGGTCATATTCCTGTCTCCATCAAACATTTGCATGAACTTCAAATTTATATCTTGATGGTAACAGGTTGGAAGGCTCTATTTGCGAGGCCATATGTGTTTTATATAGCTTGAATACTATACAGATTAGCTAAAATCGATTTGTTGGTCCAATTCCTCGATGTTTAAGAAATGTCTCCTCTTTAGAACATATATTTCTAGACTCAAACATGTTGAATTCAAGCATACCTTCAAGCTTATAGGGCCTAAAAGATATGACGCATCTTGACTTGTCCTCAAATTCATTAAGTGGGTTTTTACCTCAAGAGATAAGCAACTTAAGATCAGCAGGCTATATAAATCTATCAATGAATCAGTTGTCAGGGTCTATTCCCAACACTATTGAAAAATTGCAAAATTTGGTTAGTATGTCTTTGGCAAGTAATATACTAGAAGGTTCTATTCAGGTCTCTATGGGAAGCATGACTAGTTTGATAACTCTTGACTTGTCCTACAACAATCTCTCAGGTTCAATTCCCAAGTCTTTGGAAGCACTTCAATACCTCGATTACTTTAATGTCTCTTTCAATAGTTTAAGAGGAGAAATTCCTAATGGTGGTTCTTTCAGAATCTTCACTACTGGTTCTTTTATGGGTAATGAGGCATTGTGTGGAATTCCGAGGTTCCATCTCCCAATTTGTCCTACACTTTCTATTCACAAATCAAAGAGAAAGAAGGTGGAAGTAGTTTTATTTATTGTTTTCGGGGTTGTGGCTTTGGTTACAATTGTTTCTTTAGCCTTTATCTTTTTCAGATACAAAAGAAGAGGCACACAAGTTGATGAACTAATATCCATTATGCCAGAAAGAATATCATATTATGAACTGCTACAAGCAACTCAACAATTCAACAAAAGCAATTTAATTGGCACTGGGAGTTGTTGTTCTGTTTACAGGGGAATTCTTAACAATGGGAAGGTTATCGATGTCAAGGTGTTTAATATGCAATTAGAAGACATTTCAAGAAGATTGATATTGAATGTGAGATATTACGTAGCATTCGACATAGAAATCTTACCAGCGTTGTAAGCAGTTGCTTCAATGAAGAGTTCAAGGCATTAGTACTTGAATATATGCCAAAGGGAAATCTTGAGAAATGGTTGTATTCCCACAATTATTGCTTGAAAGTCAGGGAAAGATTGGATATAATGATTGATGTTGCATCAGCTTTAAACTACCTTCACAATGGTTATTCAACACCCATTGTTCACTACGATTTGAAGCCAAGAAATGTGTTGCTAGATGAAGACATAGTTGCCTATGTAAGTGATTTTGGGATAGCAAAGTTGTTGACAGATGGGGAATGATAACAGACACCCTAGCAACCTTGGGTTACATTGCTCCAGGTGAATGTATATTATTGCACTTTTCTTTTAATCAAACTAAAATTATGTCTTCTCAATTATATATATTTGCTTGATGCATCATGATTTTTGTTGTTGCAAAGTATGGATCGGAAGGGCTAGTATCGACAAGGTGTGATGTGTATAGCTATGGCGTGATGTTGATGGAAACTTTTACAAAAAGGCTTAGTGATGATATGTTTGGCGGAAATCTGAGCTTAAAGAGTTGGGTCGAAAATTCACTTGTAGAGATGCCAGAAGACGTGATAGATGCCAATTTAGTGATGAATATGAAGGAAGACGAGCTTGACAAGAATACGCAGTGTATATCATCCATACTTGAATTGGCATTGAAATGCTGTGCAAACTTAGCTAGGGATAGAATTACCATGAAAGAAGCACATGCAGAATTGCAGAAAATCAAACATCGACTTTTCCCCGTGAGGTCGAAGTAAGTCATTTCAAAGTTCTTTCCTCATATTGTATTTAAAGAAATTTGCATTACAAAATGCAATTTTTCCCATAACAACTTGAAGGTATTATTCTTACTTTTAACAGTTTGTAATTATCATTACCATTGCTCGATAGATGTAATTTGCGGCAAGCATTCTCCATTTCTAACTTGATCCGTGGAGGAACCGTGCTAAAATCCCCAAGATTATTCCTAACTACAGTTTTTCTTTCTTTTGTGTGCATTTGACACAATTTGAGTTAATCAATACTTCATCTAAGTCTAACTACAGTCCAAGTCCAGTCGAGCAATGACACTCAAATCAGCAAAATCAATAATGTGCTCTAAAAAGAAAATGAAAAAGCACAGAAATTCATCTAAAATCAGAAACGTGAACGTTACACTTACAGTACCTCCTTCAATATATATCCACGACCTCCTCTTCAGTAAACTCTTTTGTCGATTTGTTTTCAAAATTGAGATCGCTGAGAATTTCTCTGGCGCTAGATCTCTGCCAACACGAGCGAATTTGATGCTCAAGCGGTGTCACTACGAAATCAAGTAAATCACACACAAATCCAGATGGATACTTCAAAAAACAAAACAGATTACATAATTTAAAAATGTTTCCACACTTTATACCTTGGGAAGAGAGAGAGAGAGAGGAAGGCGCTACTTCGGTGAAATGATGAATTGTTTTAGAATATAAACAACATTCATTAATTCGAGTTACTTATTAATTTATTTTTTATATTTAATTATATTTTTTATTTATATCATAAACTCTTATGGTTGATTTATTACAAATGAAAGCTTATAAAATATAGTATTATTTTTTTGACATGTGGAAGAGAAAGCCGTAGAGCTTGAACTCGAAGCATCTCTGATCACATACAGAATATATTAATGCTTAAATGTCGCCGATGGGACAAATCAATTATCGTCATACAATTCATCAAATTGTTGATGTACAATACTATAAGGGATTGTTTGATTTGTTTCATAAAACTTTATTGATAAATGATCCAGCCTAATATCACATGTTTGATTTAAATGATTAAGCCTTTAATGAAAAACATGACTCGTGCTCCTATCCACTAATTGAATGATAATTTATCATACCAAAGTTGATTGAATTATCAATCTCTCATATAATCCTATCAATATATCCATCGTATGCTCCATGCATAATATCATGAAAAATGAATAGAAACCTATCATATCCTATAAACCAAATATCACCCAAGTAAATATAAAGCTACAAAAGCACCTTCATATTCTAGTATATATATCTCACGACGAGCGTGAGACAATTCTACGACGAGATGCTTCGTCGAAATGATAATAGTGAAATTAGGGTTGGTTCGGTATATCATACCGGAGTTTTTTGGTCATACCGCATACCATACCGAAACTTTCGGTATGCATAATTTGATATTGATACCATACCAAACTTTTCGATATACCGAAGTTCGGTATACCAAAATTTCGGTATGGTTCAAAAGGCATATCGTTATCGTACCTTATGTTCGGTATACCGTAAACGTACGGTATACCGAAAATATGAACATCAAATATTTAAATTCCAAAAAACATAGAAAATACTTAATACTAATTATAATTATCTTCAACAAGCAATTAAGTCCAAAAAAAGTTAAAAGAAAATCCAACGTACAGTTTAACATCACGACAACAATTAATAATTTAACATCTCAATTCTCAACAGCAGCAGCACAATTGAAAATGGGTTAAGTTGATATTATTAATTAAATATAATGCATAATGCATTAATAATTTAATATATATATACATATATAGTTATATAAATATATCAATTTATATATAATTGTTTAGAATTTTCGGCATATACCAAATATCGGTATTTATTGAAAATTTCGGTATACCAAACTTTTGGTTCGATACGGTATACCGCGGTATTTGAAATTCATATACCGTTATCATACCAAAACCTTTCGTTACGGTATCATACCATACCAAAAATACGGTATACCATAAGTTCGGTAAAATACGGTATTTTTCAGTTCGGTTCGATTGATATACCAAAATTTCGGGATTTTTGTCTACCCCTAAGTGAAATCCTCTAAGACTGCCTGACTTTAAGAAGCAATAATCTTAGCAGCGCAATATTAATTTCCATAAACTGGAGTTTCTATTTCAATCCTTCTATTTCATAGGTTGAAAAAGATACTCCCTCTATATCATTTCATTATACTCATTTGGTTGGGCACACAATAAGAAAATAAATTGTTTATAATAAAGTTGAAAAAATAAAATAACTTTTTAGGGGTACTTTTGTCACATCAAATAGAATGAAAATTAATAGCTTTTTAGTAGTATATGTGGTAATTTATGAATTATAGAGAGGATTATCATATGTTGCATTCCATTTTAGGAAATGGACTTAATAAAATAATACATCCAAATAAGACAAAATGAATTTAATGAAATGATAGGGAGGAAGTATAATTGTTTCAATTTAGGATATATCATAGTGGCTCAATATTATGATAAAGAAATATAGAAATGCAAATAATTAATTAAGTATATATAACAAATATAAAATCCACACTGTGCCCACAATGGATTTCCATTTTCATAACCTACAAGTACTTAACGAAAGAGAGAGAGAGAGAATAATAATGCATCACAAGAACTTCTGTGCAACACAGGTCTCACGTTGAGATGCGTCATAAATCCAATATTCAATACTAGCATTAATACAAATATGTATTTGATCTAAACTTTTAATGCATCTCCATTAATTATACTGTTGCACACAAGACCCTCCGACAACATAAAAAACTGTACCCTCCTTTTAAATGGTATATTTTGAGTGCGAAGCATCAAATATACACATCGTACAGATTCATTGATTAGTGTTATATACAGAAATACACTATGGAATGCATTTTTCAATTCAAAATTGCATGGTCTAACCAAAGTAAATTAATAGTCAAAAACTAATAACTACCACATTGGCAGCTACACATTCTGAAGCGAAGGACAATTGGAAACATCATTGTTTCAGGAATCAGTAGCATATAGAAACAAACTAGTCGTCTAGCAAAACAGTCCATGTAACTCAATAAACTTTACCAATGCGACGACTGTTAGCCAAGCCAACAAAATGATAGATGTGACTATTGGATCTCGCCATCCTCACCGAGCTCACCATCTTCCAGCTCCTCATGACCACTTCGTTTAGATCCATCACGGTGATCTCTTCTCTGTCGTTTATGCCTGCTTTCGCCATCTGATTCGGGTGAATATGTATGCTGAAGTATACGTAACAAACATATCAGATTATCGCATTTGAAAGTCATACAAATATACGGTTGGACAAGGTGATGGGCTAGTACCTTTCTTGACTTTTTACGGTCACTGCCATGCCTGCGGGACTTCTTGCTCTCCTCTTTCTCATCTTTATCGGAACTCACATCATCAGTTGTGCTATGATGCCGCTTTCGATGTTTCTTCTCTTTGTCCCTTTCTCTCTTTTTGTCATCTTTGTATCCATGAGTCTCCACAGCATCCATACTTTCAGTCTCTTCATCCTTTGTTGAACTATCTTTCACCTTCTCCCTTTCTCTCTCACGATCCCTATCTTTATCTTTTTCCTTCTCTTTCTCTTTGTCCCTCTCTTTCTCCTTTCTTTCTTTATCTTTTCTCTTCTCTTTCTCCTCCCGCTCTTTCTCCTTTTTGGTCTGCAAAGAGCACACATATTATATAAATTCATTGAAATGGTCGATTAATTAAATAAATATCCAAATCTATATGTACTAGGCTTTGACTATCAGCTGAGCACAGTACAATCTACTGTCTCGAAATGCTTCAATCCACAAGCAAGGCATCATTCATACCATTTATAAGTTTGCACTTTTCTCCCACTTCTACCGTCGAAAGGGGTTATACAAATTACACAGAATGCCAAAACAAAAAAGTTTCACGTTACAACACGACTTTCACATTTTATCAAACCAGGGAAGTCAATTACAATGACTGGCATCAGTTCACACATGGCACAGACCAGCATAATTAAAGGATGCAACTTATCAGACCCAAAATTTAAAAGATGCAACTTGAGACTATATGTGATAATATTTGTACAATATATTGCTAAATAGACGGTCGACAGTCAACATGCATCCATTCCCAGATGTAACAAGAAAGATCCAAAGGAAAATTATCAGGACGCCAAGAAAAAATTGCTGTTATACATACGTAATGCAATTAATCCCCAGAATTTATTTTAATTAACAGTAAGAACTGTCTTTCAGCAAATAATGAAGTTCACTTTAGTTTAAATAAAACTCTGTTCCGGACATGGCACTAAGAAATTATGGTATCCAGATTTTGTTTACCTTTTCTTCCTCTCGCTTGCGCTCTTTTTCCTTCACTTTCTCTTGCAAACGAGATATGTATTCATCAAATACTTCTTTGCAGAGGTCTTCTTCTCCCATGGACCTACAGAACACGAGACAAAAGCAGATAGAGGAGACAAATCAGTATGCATATTTATATTTCATTAAAAGAGAAGTGGGCTTTTCCTAATCAATTCAGAAAAGTTTACCTGTACTCTGAGCTTTCCTCAATTAGAGGTTTGCATTCCTCCCAAGTAGATAGAACATTTATTTCCTAAGATGAAGTAAATAAAATGAGAGATTAAGCTAACTTTCGGAAAAATTGCAGGGACAACACTACATAGCAAAAAACAGTAGTACAGCCCCCTAACACATCTCATACCTTTATGGTGCTCAATTTATCAGTTAAATTGATGGCTAAACGTTTGCGCTTCTTAGCCTTATTTTCTTCTTTCTCTTTAGCACGATCAATAAGATCTTCATAAACTAGCTGCAATCTCATATCAACACAATTAGAAATCACCAAAGCAAGTGCAAAATGCAACATCTAGCTTTAAATGTCAGAGCAAATTCTAAATACCAAATATTGCAAGTAAAAGTCAAAACATGGAGAAAATGAGCAAACCTAAGCCAGAAAAAACTAAAATGATGTCAACTGTACTGAATCCAGAATTTTCAGTTTTTGTATCTCATATATCATGGTTAGAAGAACGAGCATAGAAGACATACAGACACACAGACAGGCACACGCACACACAATGATGGTATGGGGTGTGAAAACATTCTATAGCAAAAAATATGATTGTGCAACCTCTATTAAAGTAAATGAGTAGTGAAAAATGATACCTGCACATTAATGTCAGATATGGAGGATAAAACAGTATTATCTCCAAAAGAGGACTTAAAGTCTTCAAATGTCCATGTTGAAGCAACTGCAATCTAATAACGAAAATAAGCAATATGTTTAGGTTCAAACTGTCAACAATAATAGATTTGATAGGAGGTGATGGAAGTCCCACAACTTACCTTTTCCTGCTTCAAAACATCCTTTATTTGTGCTTTGTCTTCGTCATACTGCACATAAATAAAGACACCAAAAGCATACTTGATTGTTAGTGCTTAAAACAAAGGGGGTCGCCAATAGTAAAAGAAAAAGTAACACAAAATGTTTACTCGAGCACTATATGCTGAATTAACATCTATATACTTTATAGCAGATAATAGCAGCAGACATGAAAATGCATAAATAGAAAAAAAGAAGTCTTCCAACGAGCTCTCTGATCAGATAAAAAGAACTAAGCGCTTAACTAAGAAATTTTGAATTACATATAGAAACATGGCAGTTGTACAAAAGATATAATCATGTAATATAAACTATGTAATAAGAATAATAACAAGAGATAAAGATTGCAGAAGAAATATTAGCATATAAATCATTTAACATGTCAGAAATGAAAATCATTTATTAGTGCTTCCTAAAACACTTAAACAAAGATACCGCAGGAGATATAAATTGTCTTCCGGATCATTAGTTCAGACCTCTAGGACAATCAACTGAATGAACCACATAACAAGATGCAGCCTAGCGGCATCAGGGATAAGTACCTTTTTCTCCAATTCTTCTGTTACATCCTCAAACAAATCTTTGGGGGTGGAGCCAGAAGTGTTTGCTGCTACCGCCTCGTAAACCTCAGAATCCTTGACCTGTATTGGTAACATAAACATAAACACAACAATACCAAAATATACATAAATGATAAATCAAAACAGAACGAATAATTGATTCTTGAAAAAGTGATGCAAATATGGTGAATTAGGAATAAAGCTAATAAATGTACTTTTTGGCAATAATCCCGCCAGTAAGTTTTTGCAGTAAGAGTGCCATCAGCTATATGCTCTTCCATCATCGTACGAAATGCATCACGGTTTTTGCGCTCAGCTCGTCTCAGTTGTTCCTTGATATGCAGAACTTGATAAGAATCAAAGCAAATGTGATCGGAAAAGACTGAGATAGCAAGCATATCCCTAAAGATACCTTTTGTCTCTTCTTCTGCTCTTCCTCCTCCTTCTCCAAATCACGAATATAATCCTGCAGCAGCGTCATACATCAATTGTAGGTCCAAATGCAGGACATGTTCCAACAATTTCCACAAGGAAAATTGCATGAAAGACATGACAGATCTTAGAGACGATAGAAGACATAAATAAAATGATGCCCTATCATTAATGAATAATGAATGATGTTTCACCTGAAAAATGTCAAGCCGGTCTATTTTATCTAGACGTGTACACCGTTCATCATCTTCCAGAAGATCTTGAACCTTCCGCCACTGGCTATCCACCTGACATCATAAACAAATAAGTTGAACATGTTAACATGGAGAGGATGAAAAGGTGACAGGTTCAAGAATGGAGCAACGAGTTATACCTTGATAAAGTCACAGGATTCCAGAAATTGCCTAAATTCCAGCCTATTCCGACGATACTCTTCCTGGGCCTTTGCCTTCTCCTGGAACACACAGCCAAACACAAAAATAAAGACCAGAGGCTAAAAGCCATTGCAGACAAATCTGTCATTACAGCTCATGTAACATTTGAATATGTGACTACAAGTGGCCAACCAATATGCAGAATTCAACAATACAATTTGCCTTTTATAAATTGATGCTTAACCATTCTAAAGAATAGGCAGCATGTCTATTCTAGGTTCTGCACAACTCAACTCATGCAAGCTACATCAAACATCTCATTAAATTCCAATCTCCAAGAGTATTCCAGTATATCCCTACAAAAGATTTAATATCACATAGAGAAGCTGAGTGGAATCCTTCTATTTGAAACAAGAATCATTCACACAGAACAAGAGGAAACTCTCAACCGCATTAGGATTTCATAAGTAACATAAAGGCCAGGAACATGATTTAGCCCGATAAGGCAACAACCATACATTTGATTATTGATAAATCAAAAACTATATCAAGTATGCTAACATGTAGGAATAAATGAGCTCTAATATACACCATCCAGCAACAACTTTATACTAGTGACTACAATCTCTTCTCTGGCTTATTTTGAAATATTACTTCGTCAAGTTTAAATAAGATATAAGCTTCTAGAACATGTCTTGACACTCAAAACGACAATCAAATCTTTTGTACCTTTTTCTGAAGGTCTACCAAATAGTTCCTAAAGAGATCCTCGCGATCCACTTCTAGGTCAACGGCCTTGAACCGTTTATCATCTTCAAACATTGTCACTGCCTTGCTGGTTGTTGTAAAAGAAGTTAGACCAAAAAAAAATCTCAACTAAACTTTGGGTAAGAGATTAGGACTGTGAACAACCTCCATCGCGTCGATGATGTGAGTTCTTCAGATTCCTAAGGCAAGCAAAAAGACTAAATAAGTCCTGTATTATATAAATAACGCAAGCCCAAAAAACAGCATTATACATGAAAAGACATCATCAAAAGCTGTGCAGCATTAAAAATCAAAGAGAAACATGTCCATAAGTAAGACATGCAGAATGGTAGAAGTCAATGCAGGAAACCAAGTGTTATATTCTGAACATGAAAAATAAATACTTTTACCACAACATGTTTAAGCATATGAGAAATATAGTGAAAGATCGCAAACTGTAATGGAGAAATATTGAAAAGAGCTTTGATCCTTACTTCCAGCATCTTCATAAACTCCTCCTTTGCTTTTCTCTGCCTGAGACGTTTCTCCTCAGCCTCAATCTTTTTCCTTTGCATTAAGTACTGCAGAACAACACATACAAAATATCAATGATATAAACAATCTTATACTAAATAAATGGCATCTATAATATGCAGCATGAGTTAATTATCAAGATATTCACTTCTGTAATTACCTCATTGAATGCTTGCTTTCTTTCACCAAGCGTTTTCAGAGCACCATATCTCTTGTCATTAATTATCACCCTCATGGCCTGATAGAACATTGTATATCAACATGTGACAAGTTCAAAGCAATTATGGAAGAACATGGCAAAACATTCAATTTACCTGGTCCCAAGTCCAATCTGCCTCCACATTTGCAGACTCTAATAGTGCTTTAAACGCATTTTTTGCCTCCTGAACAGGTAGTTCCCATGAATCCCAATGTAATGGTAGTAACAATTGACGGAACATTATAAAGCAAGTACCTGCTTGGTGGCATATATGAAAGGTTCATCTTCCACTGTTTTCTCTTCAACTGGTGCTGCATTCAGTTTCTCAGCAACAGCAGTTCCTTTTTTCTCCTCCTGAACAAAAGAAGATAGAGGGAAAAACCAGCATCAGCGTGTACATTTTGCTTAATCTTCAGTCTATCAACAAAATGTATCTTCTCGCCAATTGATCTTTACAGAGCTTCCGCTGCCAATTAGATTTTCTCTTCTAAAGGGATGGCTAAAATCTAAAGACTTCCGTGAAATGAAAATAATAGAACAAAAAAGTAGAAAGCAGGAGAGTGGAGGAAGGAAAGGGGGAAAGGTGAATAAGGTGGGAAGGAGCAAGAGGCTGCTAGTGAGGAAGGGAGAAGCAGGGAGAGGAGTAAAAACTAAAGGAAACAAAAGAAAATTCTAATTACTTGAGTAGTAAGATCAACAACTATAATTGCACTAGAAAATTAGAAGTGGGTTGCAGATGACTTCCACAATAAACTAGTCATACCTCTCCATCTGGGACTGAAGCCCCAACTAAGGGACTTGACCCCGTTTGAGATGAAGGAGTTTCCATACTGATCCTGAAACATTTTGCAAGCAGTAACAAATAATGTCTTCAAACAATTTGAACTGAGGTCAATCAAATAACTTCATATATTGGCACTGACCTGGCACTTGACAATTTAACTGGAACGCCAGAGATTCCAGGAGATTCAGAAGGCGAGGAAGCCACTATGTCTCCCACTGGCACTCCACTTGCAACAGCTGTTTGCATTACGGATATGGCCCTTGGCTCAGGCGCCGTCACAATAGGAGCATTAGCATCAGAAGCAACTGGAGCAGCCGGGACAGGACTCAAACTGACTCTGGCTCCTGTTGATGTAGTGGAGGTTGATGTATTGGAGCTTGCCAAGTTGACCACAGCAGGTGGTTGTTCACCAGAAGCACCACTAGCTGTGAGTGCTGCAGAGCTAGCATTCATTTCTGGACGTGATGCCTCAGCAGCAGCTTTTTCAGCCTGTTCACGAGCCAACTGGAAGCACAAGTGCGAAAATTAGTTCTGCACAAGAGAAATGCTAATAAAACAACTTTTTTATACAAACCTTCAATTCATCAGGTATCGTCCATTTTGATTGCTTTGTCTCCTTGTTGTAATAATACCTGTGAAAACCATAGTGATAACTTTTCATACAAATACATATTCTGACAGATAAATTTAATTAAGTAAAGAAATAGTGAAAACGAACTAAGACCAACGGGTTCCAGTCAGACTCACTTTCTACCCTCAGGAGTAGTGAATTCCTTCCAAACAGTTGATGCATCAGCCCTCTGTCCAAACAAAAGAAATTTTCTTAATTGGAATCTTCGAGTCACAAAATAAGGCTTGTCACATGCATAAAGCAACAGTAACTTGGGAAATGGAAGTAAGAATAAAGCGCATGATACCACTGATCAATAAAAGAGACCATTAAAAGTTCCCCTTGCAAAAAAATACAGAATTGTAAAACATAGGATAGGCATCAACCACTTCCAAACCACAGGTGAGAAGAAACTGCCCAACTGAAAGAACTAATGCCACATGATACATTAAATAGAAAAATTCAATTCATTTTAGGAAAATTAAGATATTTATTTGTGTCACCTAGCTTTCATCATTCCCACATACATGGTAAAAGAGATTTTTCCCAAACGCTAATTGAACATTAGTTCTACCTAAGAACTCATTTACAAGTTATACGTTCATTTATGACATTTACAGCAGGAGCTTTTCTGAGAAAGGCTTAGAAAAAGCTCTATTCTTTGTTTTCCTTGCCCAGGCTACCATCTCTCATATTCCTTCTCATTTACATCAAACATTGAACAGAGACCATAGGCAGCAGGATATTCTTGGGCCTCCAGATATTTTTTATTAATGAATGAATATATTAAATGAATATCCCAAATTCCAATTCATGGACACGCATTAAGTGTTCGTCAAATTAGACCACAAATTTAAAACTCGTCCTAAAATGTACAAGATACAGATATCCTAGTTAGTGAAAGACAAGCTCAATTAAAAGCCTAGATATTTGTAGGAGCAAGTTACGTCACATATAGTGGACCTTAGCTAAAGGTTCAACACAATTGTAGAGGAATCACAAAAATTAACAAATGGAAGCTAATCTCAACACTAAAGTAAGCCATCCTCAACCCTTCTGCAATGGTCCCTTTTAAAAGAGTCTACTGCTAGTTATTAACTCATCCATATACCAAGTTGAACAGTTTATTTTTAAAGTTATTTTTACCCCAGCTACAAAAGTCCTGACATATGTCACAATCAAATAATGCTGAGGCAGCTGGAGTGATAGAACTTCCAACAGAACAATAAAGAGCGAAGTTAACGGGATACTTTTTGGATTTATCAATACCAATCCAACACCATCATACAATTCTTCCACATTCTGACAGTCCATATTACCATATCAAAGTGAAATTAATACAAGAAGTTCTCATTAGCAGCATAACACTATTCAAAAACCACCACGGGCTTGCTTTGATTTCCTACAAGGTCATGAGTACTAAAGTTACTAGATAATATTTTCTATGTCTAGAATTTACTTAACAGGTTTCTATGTTTGAAATCATGACATTCCTTTAAAATGTTAATCTGGTTCATTTAAACTAGATGATATTCTTTATTTCTTCAAACTGGAAACTGGATTAAAATAACCAACCTAATTGTTTTTAGTATACTTCATTATGTAAAGAGTAGCATTAACATTCGGCATACAGGGAGTAGATAACATTTAAATACATCAACAACTGAAACAAAATTTCACAGGACAAAGGAGTACTTGTTGTAAAATACAGAGCCATAAAATTCTTAGAATCTGGTTATCTGAAGAACCATAAGACGTCAAAAATGTACATAACAGAACTTCTATAGCAGTCAGCAAAAGAAAGAATATCAGTATCAAATATTTTCATCTGGCACACATGTACCAGTCATATATGCAGTCATTGAGTTACAGAACCTGTACCTGTAGAGCTCTTTGAACCACAAAGGCAAGCATTAGATAAACAGGGTACCACCAGAAGGGTATTGCTAGAAATTTAATAAACCATATGAATGGGTAAACTAAATATAAAATAAAATAAAGCAGATACCTTTTAACTTAGACCGACATCCATACAGAAATTAATACTAGATAAGTTCCAACAGACAAACTCAGATTAAACAACTACTGAAAAGATGAAACGACACAAATTGTAAGAGTTTATTGATTGGATGGAGCTTAAGGCTGGATCACAGAAAGAAACTGCATCAGGTAAACATAGAGTAGAAGAAGTGCAAACTCAATGCTACATAATTCTCAGTAAGAAAGTCAAGATTTTAATTAACCATAGACTATTTAGCAATAACATGTATGTTAGCTCTATTATTAGAAATTTAATAAAGCAAGTGCTATTTGATCAATTCTCGGCAACCACAAACCACCAAAACAGGCCAATTTGGCTTCTAGTGGATAAGTAAGAGCTTGTACTTTTATATCAATACTTGGGAACAACAGCACCCACAGGTTACTATCATAAAGATTTAAATCCCAACATTACATTTGAATGTAAATAGCAAAGTGTGCCTGCCTTGAGAAAGTGAAACCGCCTTCAAAGTGAGGACAAAGAGCAGTCGTTATATTCCCCTGACTTGCCATGACATCTACAAACCATTGAAGGACATGCAAATAAACGAGAATACATAAACAAGTCTACAATTTTCAATGTGCAGGGCACAGGACAGAGATTGCACAAGAACATAGGATAAATTGATAACTCGGAAAAGATAGAAGATTTATTTACGATCTGTTGAGAAATTACAAATCAAGACATTCACTCACCTCTAGAGGAGTCATCAACTCAAGAGGCTTCTCCCAACTAGACTGCTTTGTGTTCTTGTTGTAATAATACCTGAGCAGATACAGATTCAAGTATACTGGTTAGAGAATAACATTAAAAAGTAATGAAATGAGTTGGGCGAGTTGAATATGACCCTGTTCACATTTTATTGTCGAATGCCATGTGATATTGTGAAATTTACTGACAGGTAAGTCTCCTTAACAGAACCAAATAATTACCTTCTGCCATCAGCAGCATCATATTCTTGCCAATCAGAAGCATGTTGTTGAGCAGTACTAGAGCCATTGACAGCCTTAAAAAAAGATTAGAGATAAGGTTAAAACCACATCATCAACTGATTCAATCTTCAACTTGCATCATAACATATACTACAATTGTCAAGAATCTCCTACTTTACCTTTTAATTATGCATCAATGCCATTATAGAATAGAATTGCAAGCAACTAAAAGTGATAAAGAAGAAATAAAATGTGAACAATACTTTGGATGACAGAAAGAGAGTGTTTGACAGATTACATGATCCAACAAGTTCAAATCAATCCATCCAAGTAAATGGCAGAATGTAAGTAGTATTATTTTTATCTATTCTATAATATCACTTAAGTAGACACCACCTAATCATTAATCGCACTGTCAATCATCGCAATATTCATTGGTCCAAATTTATATGCAAAGGAGATTTATTTAATAAAAATTAAATAAAGGAAAACTCCCATGGAAAAGCCTGTGAATAAAACCCTCCAATAGAAGCTTTACGCTCGTAGGCATAAACCAAACTATTACTCACTATAAAAATCAGAAAGAGAATGCCAATAACATTTCTACAAAAGAAAAGATCACAGCACTCCTATAAAATAGCACCAACTGTCAGGAGTGAAACAATCACAAGGAGTATCTTGTTTAACCAACTCCTTCAGTTTACATGTTTCTACGGAACCATAATTTCCAACATATATGAACATTCAGGTTATTTCATATGTGTGACTATCTTACACAGCTACAACCCAAATCATTATTAAGCAGTTCAGAATCTTCAGATGCAACTTGGAAGCATATACATTATGACATTTAACAGCTAATAAAATTTGCCATAATGAGGCCATTGTTTTGGCATGTGCAAACTCGTTACTAGTTACTTTAAGCATACTAAAATAAAAGGATTCTCTTATTCGTGGCGTGAGTACAAAAATTTCAGTTAATGATTATGTTCATGAGCTGTTTAAATGCGAAATCCCCTCAATAACAATATATCTATCAAAGCAAAATAGTAGGTTGAATAGGCATGCTAAATCGTTGTCTGTAGACAATTACCACAACAGTTTTAAAGAAAAACCATTTTTTTTTTGGCATCCATTTTGATATCAACAAATATGAAATTTTGATTAATAGTAACAGTTGATTCTAGAAATTGAGCCAATTTCATATTTGGCATTATAGTTCAGAAATTATGGATGTCAAATAAAAGTCAACAAATTTACAAATAAAAATTGATTGCTGTTAATTTGACAATGTTACAAAACATCAAGTGTAGTTTACACCAACAATTATATCTTTTATATAACATATAGTTTTTGTCAGAAACAGCAAACTGACTATCATGCTAATAAATTAACACACTTGTCTAACTACTTCCAATACCAGTTTCCCAACAATAATCTTTAATTTATGCAAAGCCATCAACTCACACATTTAAATGCATATATATCTATACATGTATATATACACTGAATATTCGGCTCACAGAGAAACAACTTAAGTAAAGCTACATTTGGATGACAATGATCCGGATTGAATGTGAGTATTTCGCATCTAAATTATTTGTGACAATGTCAAATTTGTTTATGATACTTCTTGTACCATAAAATCCCCGAAACACTAGTAAGCATCAGTAATTATTGTAAGAAAAGAAGCACTGTTTAATTTCAAAGAGAAACGGGAGATGAACACTCACTGGTACAGTTGCAGTAGTGGGGAATGATTGCAAGCTCCCTTGCTGCAGCGGTGCAACAACCGGAGTACCTTGACTTGAGTGCATCCACGGTTGCGCCCCACTAGAACCACCCGGAGTAGACATTTGGGAGGACGGTTGGAAGTGAGGTGGCATGTTGATGCCTGTCTGGGGCATGCCAAAAGAAGATGGTCCATACTGGACGAGGGGAAAAAAAAACAAATAAGACAATGCCAAAATAGTATCCCGGCAACGATCAAGCATATATTGACATATTTCTTACAGAATATGCCGACGAAAATGGAACACCCTGGCCTGGAGCAGATGACTGAGGCTGTGCCATGCCTGATGTCATAGGCATATTTGGTTGAGAATATGAGGCTGGTCCACCATGCCCGGGTTGCGGAGGCCGCTGCAAAAACTGTTGCATTGGTTGAGAAAATGGAGGTAGTTGACCTTGACCTTGAGGCATCCCCATATTTTGTGGTTGTCCTGATGGATGAAATTGTGGGGCAGATTGTTGAGGGATAAACTGTTGGCCTTGTGGTGCCTGTGTGGGAGCTCGGAACTGCAGCAATATATATGCCAATTATGCAACCACCATGAGAAATTATCTTAGTCGAAGAAACGCAATAGAGCAAAATTACTTCTTGTTCATTAATTATTATATTTCTGAATTACATACCTGCATAGGATATGGAGGAGCAAAACTCTGATGAGACATGGATCCAGAAGCAGAATTTGACCAATGTGACTATTACTGAAAAGGCAGACGGAAAATAAAAAAGATCAGTATACGAAACAAGAAATAGAACTGTAAACAACCTCTAAACAACCTCTACTTATTGAACAAAACCCAGACTCCCCAATTAAACCTCAAAAAGTAAATAATTGAACTTTACAGCTAAAGGGCAAAATATCTATATATATGTGAAAGCAAAATCATTAGCACAAAAATCAAAAAGCTCATCGTCGTGAAATAACCACAAACCTTTGACATCGTCTTCTATCGAAATCGGAATGGAAGGAGAAGTATTTCGAAGAAGAAGCGGCTGAGAAAGATCTAGGGTTTTTTTCCTATCCCCCAATTTTCTTTTCTTTCTTTATGCCCTTTTTTCTCAGTCAGATTGATTTTGCAAGTGTGTTGTTGCAAATATTTTCGAAGTTTCACAATCCAAAATTTTGTCGATGGTTTTCCCTATTTTTTTTAAGAAAGTGAGCAATTTAAATCATTTATCACCTATTCAGTGGCATAGTAATTTATATAATTATATATATTCATGTAATTTTCTAAATCATTAACTCTATTTTCCTAAAAATAACATTAAAATATATACTCCATTTTAGTCTACTAAATATTTAATTGTGTAAAGAAAACTCTACTATTATTCTTGCAAATGGTGTGGATACCTCTTTCTCGTTTGATAATTGGTTGGGGTATGTTATTGTTGAAAAGTTGCACATCCCTCAGTTTCTTCATCATAAGCTTACTGAATCGGTTGCGGATTATTTTTATGATGGGATTTGGCACTTTGCAGAGAAATTTATTAGCTCCTACAATGAGGTGGTGTATGATATTCTCAAGGTAAGATTTACGGAAGATACGGATAAAAAGGAATGGATGAAGTCTTTTCTTGGGGATCTCACTTCCCAATCAGCAGCTATTTTTCCTAGAAAACCATTTCACCTTCTTATGTGGTCTAATTGGATTTGGGCGTCTTTTATTCCTGAAAAGCGATCAATAACTTGCTGAAGAATTTTGCTTGGCCGCCTTCCTACACTGGATAAGTTCCGAGAAATCAGATTTAAGGGTCTAACCATTTGTTTCATGTGCAAGAAGGATGGAGAAACAATTGATCATATCTTTTGGTCGTGTGAAGTAGTTGCAAAAGTTTGGCAAGGGATTATCTCTTGGTTCCATGTACAAGTTAATGCAGTGAACAATTTGAAGGATTTTATCACCGAAGCAATTCAGATGCAGATTAAAGGCAATGAGAGAGAGCTTTGGCGGTTTGTTGTTGTTACAACTCTCTAGACTTGCTGGATTATGAGGAATAATTGTCTTTATGAGGGTATTACTGCAAATCCCTACTTAGTTTCCTCTTTTCTTAGATCATCGTTGAGAGAGGTAGTGGCATGTTTCCCAAAGCTAGCCATCGGTGGTAATTCTGAAGCAAGGGTAGCTTCCATGGGTATTGAAGTCAAGCAACCAAGTCCGAAGAGGGAATTTTTTGTTTATTGGATTCCTCCACCGCCGGAGTGGATCAAAGTGAATATTGATGGCTCGGTGGCGAATGCTCTGGGTTGTTTACATGCTAGTGGGATCTTCCGCAATTGTCGCAACATGGTTAAAGGTTGTTTTCATGTTCAGGAGGGTGTAGGTTTTGCCTTTGAATCAGAGTTGTTAGCAACAATCACAACCATTGAAATTGCTTCATCCCGTGGTTGGAATATGTTATGGCTTGAATCGGACTCCACGTATGTAGTACATGCATTTAAGAATTGAGCAGCGGCTAGGGTCCCTTGGGTGTTCTTAGCTCGATGGACTCATGTGCTTTCTCTTGTAGATCAAATGAATTTTAAAGTGTCGCATATTTATCGGAAAGGCAATGCAGTTGCAGACAGAATGGCGGCAGCAGATATCGAATCCGGTTGGTGGCCTAATCCGCATGTAGCTATGAAGGATGCAATCTATACTGATATTTTTTATCATTCATTTACTACACTTGTATAAGTTGCTTATGTTTTCCTAGATTTCGCTCTCTTGATTTTCTTTGTTTTTTTCGTTTCTTTCTATTTTAGTAAAATCTCGTTTAGAAAATATATAGTAATCCTTCAAAGATATATATATATATATATATATATATATTAACAGTTCTTTTGAGAGAGAGTCTCATCATCCATAACACACTAACTAGGTTTGGTTTGTTAAGTTCGAATAAATCGGTCAATATAGGAATTTATAAAATAAAAAAAATTTAAAAAAAGGAAAGGGAAACATGTTGAAACGCTTGATTATATCCATGAAAAGGTTATTAGGACGGGATAATAAATTTAGAGTTAACACATATATGAATTTATAGATAATGAATATAATGATTTTATTTTGCAAAGTCGAGCAAAGACACATCACATTGGATCATCTATTATATTTTATTGTTTCATATTCTATTGATTAATAATAAAGGTACGATATCTGGCATAATTAAGGGTTCAATATTTATATATACTATAAATCTTGAACCCTTAGTCATTCTACGTGTCGTCCCTTTATTAATCCAATATATTAAATACCAAAATCCAATAGAGGATCTCACTTGAAGACCAATTCATATTGAAATGTAAATGTTTCTTTGTGAGTGAGGATCATCATATCTTTGTGCCATTATATTTACACAAAGATATGACGATCCTTAAATGCATTGAGTGTCTCTGTTAATTATTTTGCCTTGTATTTCTTTTTGAGACATATTTTGAAATAGCCATAATGATCATAAAAATATAAATTTTGGCCCACCTTCTTCAAAAATATAAATTTTGGCCTTTTTTTTTTAATTTGGGACGAAAATACCCTTAATGAAATGCGGAGCGGGTCGGGTTTGACGCGGGCGGGCGCGGGTCGGGTCGGGCGGGTACGAGGCTTTTGGTACTTTTGGTACAAATTTAGTCTTATTAGTACCAATTGTTCTAGTACATCCGGTACGAATTTAGCCTTATTAGTGCCAATTGTTCCAGATTTGGTACAATTGGGACGAATTGTCAAATTATTCCAGATGTTTCAAGTTATGATATGGTACTCTTGGGACGAACATTCCAATTATTTCAACCAGATTCATAGGACTCACCCTGTCTATTACATAGATCCTCTGTAACGAAGAAAGAATCAATCTCTTCTAAAATGCATAAATAGGGCCTTTCAGAAGATTAACAACAAGACTTTAAGAAAGAAAGAAGGAAGCTAGTCGGTAGGCCACTATGTCTGAGTAGACCAATATGATCGGTAGGCCAAGAGTAAGCGCGAGTGCAGGAACACAGAGTTCCACATCTGCAGCTAATACCAAATCATTATGAGTTCTACTAAACCAGGTCGAAGGGTCCAGTAAAAGGCAAGGAGCTACAGTGATGAGCTATTTTTCCTAACTTATACTACTCCGATTTTGCAGCTCCGCCTTCGCTCCGATTACTAATATAATGATAATCGTCGGGCAACAATTTAGATTTTTTCGGCTCACTCCGAGGCCTTCGGCTCCCCTCGCTCGAATCTTGACCAAAGAAGAAGCGGCAAACAAAAAAACGAAGAAGCAAACAAAAATTTGGAAATTAAAAAAAAAATTTGAAAAAAAAAAAGAAAAAAAGGAAAAAAATCTTGAAAATTAAAAAAAAAAACAGAAAAAAAGAAAAAGAAATCTGGAAAATAAGAAAAAAATCTGAAAAATAAAAAACAAAACAGAAAAAAATAGAAAAAGAAAAGAAAAAAAATTGAAAAGGAAATTAGGTGTCAATAAAATGGATTAAAGAGTGATGGATCACAAATAAACGAGGGAAAGGGGTATTTAGGTCCTAAGTTCAAAAAAATAGCTATAATTTATATTTATGAAGAGGGTGGGCCATAATTTATATTTCAATACTCATATTGGCCATATCACATGATATTTTCTTTCTTTTTGGGATGTTTTATTATTTTTTATTTCTTTCTTTTTTTCAGAATTAAGAGTTACTAAGAACATTCACAATGGTGCCCACCAAAAGCGTGGGCGCTGTTAAATTTTGATAAAATTGAGAGGCGCTCTTCAATTTCACAACGATGCCTGCAACAAGCCCACTGGCGCTGAGCTTTATTTTGTATTTATTTTGTAATTTTAGAGATTAACGGTACACATTTTAAATAAAACTGCATTTTATTGAATTAAAAGGAAATTGATACATTACATTAATTAAAAAAACAACAAATAAAATTTATTTTGGACCGAAATGTGCCCAAATTTCTTCGATCAAAT
Source organism: Schizonepeta tenuifolia (assembly GCA_029490685.1). Lineage (NCBI taxonomy): Eukaryota > Viridiplantae > Streptophyta > Magnoliopsida > Lamiales > Lamiaceae > Schizonepeta > Schizonepeta tenuifolia. The sequence continues at coordinate 194,281 of JANLIY010000014.1, forward strand.
CATCATGTGGTCTCGCGTAGGCTCTAGTATCACGAAGGTCGACATTCCTTTTCAAAACTTTTGAAAATCATTGGGCGTTCCCGTTTGTCCGTTGCTGTTTGACGAGCTCGATGCATCGTCCTCCGAGGCCTAGTGAGTCACATACCTACATTCATCTTCAACAATCAAATTATGCAAGATAATACAAGAATATATAACCTCAGTGATATGATCGTGAAACAATAGTCGTACTAGTCCACTTATTATTCCACAACGAGCTTGAAAAATGTAGAATGTCCTTTCCACGTCTTTGTTCGCCTTTTTCTTTAGCACAAAAATCTGCAAGTATACGGTGTGTGCATAGTTAGTGACAAGCAAGCTCAATTCCACAGAGATTAATTTTCAACTCTATTTAGAATAATCGAAAATTGGGGTAATTTACTAGAAAGAAAATAATTGACGATTAAGACAAGAAAGTAAATATTAAATAACGAAAGATATGCAAATATCAAGAGATTAAAGGGTCTATTATACGGAATGTTTACACTCAACAACAATGATAGTCTTATTCTATTAATCTATTGTCACAACCCCAAATTCCGAAGGACGGCTTAGCCGAGGCGTGACTGTGGTGGGATTTAAGAATCGAGGAAGAAAGGGGAATTATCAAGTGATTAGCATGGAGAAGATATTTATATTTGGAAATAAACTAGTAGAATATTGATATAAAGATGATCGATTCACGAAGAGTTGATCAACAAGTTTTGAGTAGCGTACAATAATATAAGTAAAACAAGTTCAAAAGATTTGGAAGACATCCACAGTACTTGAATATTTCATACATATCATAATATTAGAATATTAAAGTGTTTGCAGCGGAAAAAAATATGCAGATTGACTTCACATATGAAGATATGAAGTCGAGGCTTGACATTGACAAAAGATTCCCACTCAACACTCGTCATCACGACCCTGCTCAACCTGCACATTTAGAAATATATGCAGGACTGAGTACAACGTACTCAGTGAACACATACCAAAACATACTTTTATAGTTTTATCATGCATTTGCAATAGTAACACACAGGAGTTTTTCTGAAATAAACTTGTGGTTACTAGATCATTTTTCATAATTGAGCTCATAACATCATCACATCATCAATGACCATATATGTCCAACGCCGCGGAAGAGGCCTTCTTCTGCGGGTCGGTTACCGATTTCTCAAATAAAACCCACAGGTATTATAAAACTATTAATTTTAAGACTGATTTCATTATTAATAAAAATTAAAATTTCAATATTACTATTACTAACTCAGATCATCAAACTTAGAGGCAGCAAACGATTTAATAATTCCACACTCCGTCCTCTCATTTTATATCTCATTTCCACCTCCTCATATTTCATCTTTCAGTGGTGTGGGACAAGGTATTTTCACTTCTATTGCATCTCATCCCAGATCGGAGTATGATGAAAGGAAAAGAGACTACGTTTACTATAAAATTCTTCTACTACCAAGTCTTAAATGATTAAAGGTTTGGGTCCAATCTCATGTTGGGTTGTCAATTATCTAAGCCCAGACTTGAATTATATAAATTTATTATATAATTATATTTTTTTTGTAATATACTACAATTTAATTCGGTTTTTGCAGTTAACTAGATCGGTTAACATTTTTAACCGATAATCGTTTCAGTCTAAATTTTCACTCGAACACCGCCCCGTAAACTGTTTATGTCGGCTTTCGGTGACCGACTAACCGACGGCTAATGGTTCGATCAGTTAAAAACTGAAAACTGGCTATCGTTTAGCCACCCCTAAATCGACGGATCTTGAAAATATTGAACGAACAGGAAGTTATGATTGTCTTAGTGTGGGGTGGTAGTTGTACTCGAAATTAGTATATTAACTTATTTTAGCAGTAGCAGCCCATTCGAAAATAATTGTGACCCACCTCTTAGCCCAAATCATTAGTCAAATTTTACTTAGCTAAGTTAGCCAATAAATTAAAAAATCCAATCCCAACTAATAGTACCAATAAAAGAATACTCATTCTTTCCTTTCTCACAACACACTGACTCGTTTTACTCTTTTACTCTCCCCTCCCCCCTCTCTCTCTCAACCCTCAGTATCTTCTCTCGTTAACCACACCTACAACTAGAACAACCAAAACCTTTTCCTTTTTCATCCTCTACTCTTCCGACAAGCATGTCACCGTCGGCGCCGCATTCGCGTCTCCCTTCTTCTCTTCTATTCATAGATGAAAACAACTAGACCTCAATCCCTAGATCCCCAAATTAAAAATCTGAAAATTTTATCTCTTCTTTCATCTAAATTCCAGTGATTAAAGTCACCGCCACTGCGTCGTCCAAGTCGAGCCGCCGCTGCTGACGGTTAATGTCCAAGAAGGTTGTTGCCATTGCTCCTCCTCTTCGGCCTCTCTGCTGCTCATGCCGCCCTCACTTACTCATTACGTCGTGGTTGATTGCCGCCGCAACTAACCGCTGTCGTCGATTCTATCGTTGTCAACCTAAGTTTTTCCTTTATTTTATTTTTCGTTAATTAATTTTATTTAGATTTTTAATTACAACTCCCTAATCACTTATTTATTTTTCTTTCTCCCTCACTATTTTATTTCTAATGGTGAGCCAACAAGCCGTTGCACCTTCGTCGCCATTGCAGTGCCCTTTCCTCTTGAAGATAGACGGCGGTAGGAAAGGAGGCTCGGCGAACAGTAGTAAGGCGTCACCGCTACTATCATCTCGACTTGCCCTCCAGAACAGTGGATAGCTCGGAAACCACCGTCAAAACCCCATTATTTCTTATTCAACTCGTCCCCCCGTCTTGACAACACATGGAAGCTCGGTATTTTGAGTCACAAGATATAAAGAAAGTTTACAAGACAAAGGCCCTATTGTACGTTATACTTTAATCACAACAATATAGTTAATGATTATAAGTTCTTGTTTTTTGATTATTGATTGCTACTTAGTTAGATGGTGATGTCTTGGTTTTGTTTACTATGGTTTACTTACTGGTTATGGAATTTGAATGGTAAAAAAGGTTGAAATTACCTTAGCTTAGTGAGATGGGTTGGGTTCGGGAATGCGATGTACGATACGGTTTCCGGAAATCCTCAAGCTGATAGCAAAGCCTCTTTGTATACTTGGAAATATTTTTGTGATGATGTTTTGCCAAAATTAAAAGAAATTATCAGATTTCTTTTGACAGGTGAATGAAATGAAGAAGTTTGGTTTGAATTGGGAAACTTACTCATTGAATACTGCAAGTGAAAATTAGATTAGCGGAGCTCCATTTTGTAAGATGATTCTACTTTTTTGTGGTGTATTTGGGAGAGATATTACTGAGAGTGAGATGTGTTATGACGACTGAGTTAGTGTTTCTTTCTATTTATGGAATGGTTGGCTTGGAAACATGACAACGTGCATCAATTCATATTTTTACCACAATTTTCACTTACTAAATTTGAAAAGAAAGATTTATTTACGTGGCTTAGCTATTATCAAAATGTCTGTAATATATTATCACTCTAGTCTATAATTGGGCTTTGTAAATCTTAAAATGGGTTGGGCTTATTTTGTTACTAACAATAAGTGAATGCAAGAAAATATAGCCCAACCAAGCATTCAACTAATTAAACTTATTTCACGCCCATAACTTATTATATTAATCTGATCCAACTACAGGCAATTAATTTTATTATTAAAAAATTAGTTTTAATTTAATCTTTCAAATTGCTCAAGTCATTTCGAAATACTTGATTTAACATCCTAAGAATGCAAAGGCCCTGCTTAAGATTAATTGTTTTATTAAAAATCGGTTTATTACATCTATTCAACCAATTTTAATTCAAGACATGATGAACAATCACACGATGAATTACACTCCACTTCTCGATGAGAATGCTAAGCAGATTAGCAAAACGCTCTCTCTGATTAGGACTCGAGACAATTAACTAACTCCAAAAGGCACATGAAGATTAGAATTTCCTATGCTTGTAGATATCTCCACTAAGTGTCAATTGCATGCATATTAATGATCCTTGCATTCAATGAACATATTGATTGGCTAAGACTTTATACGAACATTTGACATGTATAGAAAAAGTGGCCTACTATTCTAACATAAAAATCAAGCACCAAGAACCACAATCATGAAATGAAAGACAAAATAACATCAATAGATTAACACCATCATTATTTATGAGCTTCAACAATTCCCTAAAACCAACTAAGAGATTTAGCTAATCATGTTTATTATCAATAAAATGCCCAAGTCAAGAGAAGTAAACATCTTAAATACATGAAAATATGAATAGAGAAATCAAATCCTAGTCTTGAATCTTCAATGTTGTTCACTTGTCTCATTCTTCCCCAAGCTCCAACAATGGTGAAAATGAAGTAGTGTGTGAAAAAGTGTGTTAGTGTATGTAGGTGGTGGATGGTGGCTTGGATGTTAGGGCTTAGTTTTGGAGGGGTATTCATAGTGTTGGGTAGTAAAAGAAGGTAGATGGGTAAAAATAAGCTTCAACCAAAAGTTAAATTTGAAAATGAGTTTTGTGCGCGCAAGTGCGCGTGAGAGATGGGGAAGTTGTTCGTGGTTTTCTACAAAACACCTCTCTGTTAAGAGTGCTCATTTAGCTTGGTCAAATAGTCATTTTTCTTCATTGCGGCGAACACCCATGCATGGTAGCTTGTGGTTGCGCAACCTATTCATTTTGGCTCATTATCACTCGTTCGAACTCCAAATTACCTCTCGTTTATTCCTACTAACTTGTTTCGAGCTCCTCTTCCATGTCTCTTGAACCTTCCAATTTAAATAGTTTTTTTTTATTTTAACGACCAAGCACAACAAATTCATAAAAACAACACTTGTGCAATAATACTTAAACAAAGAATGATTTTGTTGAAATAAATAGCATCAAGTACACCCTTAAAACATCGAAAGATCATGTTTGTTAGTCCTTGCATGCAAAATCTTGTTTCTTTGCGAATAGGGCTCTCTTTAAGTCAATCGGGCAATAGAGAGTCTTCACGAAGGTCGGCCAATCGGGGTAGATATCATCGACGAGGTAGTAACTTATCTTGTGTTGGTTGCCATTGGCGTAGAAATCGACTGCCAGCGCTTTGCCCTTCAGAAGATTGCTAAACATATTCTATTGATTCAAGACATTGATATCCTTGTTCGATCCCGCGCTACCAAAGAATGAATACCGAATCCACAAATTGTGCGAAACAACGACCCCAAGCCCAATTGACGATTTGCCCTTGTTCTGGTTCGTGTAAGCTCCTTTTGAGACTGTCAGACAATTCTTCCATTACCGATGCATGCAGTCGATGCTTCCAAGCATGCCAGGAAAACCATATCTCGTCTCATGCATCGGTAGTAGGCAAGTGCAGTCGACTGCCGTCAACATTCTCAAGTACTCCGCACCGTAGTTTTCAATCACACCGGTGCAAAAATGCTTCATTGATTCGCAGCTAGTGGAGTCACTTGCCCATCCTTAAATACTCATCGTATTGACCAACGTCGCCACCGTTTGCAAGTTGTCGCAATGCAATAGTGCAATTTTGAATCGCAGAGAGCCCCATTCTCCCGGTTGCATCAGGACGTTGTTGAAAATACTCAATCTCATGCCTCCAACGTCTCTTTGATTTTGAGAAATAGAGATCTCATATGAAATCGGCGGCAAAAATAGATCGAAGCCATACATTGGATCTTCAGCAAAATAGTCGGCGTAGAGACTGGCATGAGCATCCTCGCGGTTCTTTTCCACCACGAACCTCTTTGATTATTATTTCCCTCATTTTATGTGTTGTAGAGGCTAAATCTACAATCGAGGATGACGTCGGCACGTTCAGATTGGTTGGGCACTAGCAACATGTCAACACAAGAACACGTAAGAGCCTTAGGTTGAGCACCAGGAGGGGGTGCGACCGTAGAGCCTCCGACGCTCAAGTTAGTACCGATTATTAAAACGGAATGATAAAGAAGATTGATAAAAAAAGAAAGACAAGTTGGAGGCAATGGTTATTCCAAGTTGTCGGCTACATTCGGAGGGTGGAAACGGTGACAATGAGTAAGTAGTAAGGGCAAGCTGGTGGCGGAGTAACTCAAGTTGACTTAAGCCGGTGTGTGAGAGCGAGTTGGAAAGGTGGCAAGGGTAGAGAGAATGTGGAGAGAGATCGTGAGAGTAAGAATGATTATGCGAGTTTTATTCAGCGTATCCGGTTGTGAGTTAGTCGGATTGCATATATAGAAGATAGCCAGTTGTTAGGGTTCGGCTCCGATCTTATCCGCCGACGACCTACGCTCCCGGCCATTACGATTTTGGCGGAATCATATAGATATGCTCATTGACCGTTCCAACTAGGTGGATCGACTTGATAGGCATTTTAGGGTTGTCAGTTGTATTTTATGACTATGTCAACTTGGTTATCTGACTAACTTGACGGGCCCAAGCGGAATGTAAAATGCCAGTTTGGTTGTTGGCCCAAGTTTGTCATGAATAGGAAATATACAACCTGATCGCAGGTCCAAGTTGGTTATTGACCATGAAATATCCAACCTGGGTTGGTCCAACTTGGTCTATAACTTATCGGGCTGGATGAGCGAATTTGCTTAACAAATTGGGTCAATTTGAATCGACCATTGGGCTTGGACTAATAGACGGATTTTTCCCACTACAGTTTGCCCCCACTCTACAATTAGAATTTTCTAATTGTAGAGTTCATTAGTTAGACTTACTGGAGACCGTGAGTGTTCTAGCTAGAATGAATTCTACGTATTCAAGTTGATGTCGACTAGTTCAAAGACAGAGAGCATGTTAAGAAAATTAATAAATAATATTCGTGTTGAACCTATGTATATCATTGAACTCAAGAATGATTGAAATACGCCACTTCTGTTTGTAAAGAAAGTCACAACCAAATAACTCGAATGTGAGGTCCATGGTGAAACAATAATAATAAAAATTATTGTAGCTCCTCACAGGCTGGTGCTCTCGACTCAGCCTGACTCGATCAAACGAATATGATATTGGGAAATTAGTAATGCCAAATCGAGTACGTCAGACTGAAAATTACCCCAAATTGTTTATGTAGGCAATTCCTTTTCCAGGCTGGGTTATTTATTATCTCAACCTGTCCGTTGGCCCGCCCAAGCTGTATAGACGTGGGTCCAAGAAGCTATACAGATAAGACAATGTATATAAACACCTTGGCTTGTTTACAGGTTGATACACGTATCAACTTAGCATAATCAAATGAGAGGAATATTTCACAAGTTGGCCCATTAATAAAATAAAAAATTCATTACCTATTTGATGCTCATAATGTTTATCCTTTTTTAAAAAAATGTTACTCCCCCTGTCCCGCGAAAGTGTCTTCTTTCATTTCGGCACGGAGATTAAGAATGAATGATAAAAAATATAAAAGTAGTGTGAATAAATAATAAAGAATGTAAACGTAATTTGAAAAAATAATAAAGAATGTAAAAGCAGTGTGAATGCAAATGTAAACGCAGTGTGAATGCAAATAATTATTTCCTGATATGGAATGGAGACATCTTTCGTAGGACAACCCAAAAAGAAAAAGAAGACATCTTTCATGGGACGGAGGGAGTTAAAGTTTTGGCTCTCCAGACAAGTAGAAACTAGAAAGAGAGTATCTTCTCTTCAAGATTCATGTGAGCCACCGATTTTATTCAATTATTGCCAGTGAAATTCCAAATTTGACAGATTAAAGCCTCGTTACAAGTATGTGGGTTAGTCGAGTTCCATCAATTTTGGATTTGTCAAGTGGACGTCGGCGGCAAGGAATTGACCGACTTCCTGATTCGAGAAAGAGAGATGCGAGAGTTTGTCAAGTAGACGCCGGCGGCAAGGAAATCTGTTCGGAGCTGAAATGGGTAAGAATTTGCAAGAGTTTATATCTGATTTTGTGTACCCCTGGGTTTGATAAATACACATCGTATGTATGTGTATATGTATATATATTGCTTCAATACATGCCTAATTCTTTGTACTGAGGTCTGCCACATCCCTATGTAAATAAAGCAATTTGAAAACAGCATCATTATGAGAAATCCGACAGCAGCTTGGATGATTTTGTTGTATATTTCTTTAGTAATTGATTTAATTTAGAGTATACGTATATTTTTCCGTTTTTGTGTATAGTCGGAGCACAGTTTTCCATGTGACGAGTAAAGTGAAAGGGTTGCAGCCTATTCTTGAACTCAGAAGTTCAAGAATCTTTCTGAATCTGCTTAAAGTCAGAGATCTATAACAGCTGTGTAATCTTTTAATATCTCTTTTCAGACTTTTGGATTTGATGGTTGAGTGAATTAAAGGCTATCAACTTTCCTGAGGATTTCAGCTTTCATTCGTCTCTAAACGATGTAAGGAGTTGCAAGAATCCCCATTTCTCTCTCCATTCTTCACTCTGAAATTTCACTTATATTTTTTATTTCACAGGAGGTTGCGAGCTCTGCAGTGAGGAGGATTATGAGACCTTTGTGCAAGTTAAATGATTTCCCCTTTATATATCGAAAATGGAAATGAAATGCCTGCTATTCTTACTTAATTCTTCTTCTTCTCACTTCTCGAAGGTTTTGAAAAGCTGAAGCTTTTGAAAATCTATAGCAGAGAGGGGCTTTAAAATTGCAGAAACGAAGGTAGAAGGAGATTTATGTGAAGGTTAGATGTCTCTATCTTTCGTGTTCTCTTTCGAAAAATCGTTTCTCCATAGCCTTTGATAGCTCGAACTGGTCGAAAAATTGAGTTTGTGCTTGATTTGAAATGTAATAGAAGAATGATAATTTCTTGTTTCTTGAGCATGATGTTATATGATGAGTAACTGTTCTTGCTGAAGCAAGCTTGGTCCTGTCGGCTTGCATTTTAACACTTTTGATATTATCTTGTGGTATAATTTTGGATAAAATTGTGTTCCACTTCCTGCTTTTATCACTTTTACAAAATGCAGAGTTGTTGCAAATAAAACATAATACCATCCTTATACACATCATTTATGCTACTCAATATATTTGAAGAATTGAATCTCTATTAGTACATCGATGGTTTTCATGGTCTGCTCAGCTGATTGTCGAGATTGTTTGGTTTAGTCAGGTGGTATCAACCTAATTTTGTTATTATTATTATTATTATTATTATTATTATTATTATTATTATTATTATTATTATTATTATTATTATTATTATTATATATATATATATATATATATATATATGTTCGCGTATATTTCTGCTAGTGCTTAGCAGGTTGAATGTTTAGGTGTTTTATGGATATGTCTGCATCTTCTAATCCGTGTCATTCGAGTGGGTCGAGTAGTGGCGATGAGAAGTTGTTGGTCAGTGACAGTAGATTTGTAGATGCACCGTCTCGTGTAATTGCGAACAGGTTTTGGGCTAGGCGTAATATAGTCGAATTTGACTCTAGTTCGGGTGAAAATCTTTGTGGACCGCTTAAGGGTAGTGTTCCTGGATTATGTAGGGAAGTAGAAACCTGAGATATGTTATTACGTCGTAATACTTGGACGATCTTCGTGTTAAATATGCTATTCCTGCCTGCGGGGATTTGGCTGCTCCTTTCGACTTGGAAAGGCCAGATTAGTATTATCTTGGGTGGGCAGTCATGTATGAATGCTTCCTCCAGCTCGGTGCCCGTTTTCCTCTTCCTCGACTAGTATTTGAGGCTTGCAATTTCTACCACATCGTTCCAAGTCACTTAGTACCAAATACGTGGCGTATTCTCATGGTCATTCAAGTGTTTAGCGAGATAAGGGATGTTCACTTTTCTTTTCCTGAAGTTTTGCTCGCTTATAATATAGAGATGCATAGATTTGACAAAGTTCGTTATCAGCTTAAGGCAATCCGTCCGCTTGTGCTACCTCCACAGATAGTCCCAAGGAGTGGAGCTCTAAATACTTTTTTATATCCCATAATGCATTAGGGGAGCCACGTGATTCAATTATTCCATTGGCATGGGAAGCATGTAGTGAGTGTTATATGTCGAATGATTTGAAATATATACCTTGGTTTGTTTTTTCTTTGAATTTGATTTATTTCATTGTCTTGCAGATTGTCTAAAGAGGGTGCATGTTGGCTTGTCCGATGATAGTTTTAAGAAGATTGAGTGGTTTCTAGACTTTGACGAGAAGTAACGCTACTTTTCTAAAATCTTGACCGAAGCAAATTTACGATCAAGTTCTCTGTGGAGTCGCATTCCCGCAGGTACTGCTATATTATTGATTCATGTTTTATTTTCAGCTCGTCTTTAACATAACTTGTGCGCTTTTATTCCAACTTGCAGATCATAGAATGTCAAAGCCGCCAAAATCGCTCCCACCATTGCTTGGACCGAAAGGCGCCATGGCAAGATTTCGTAGCCGAAAGAGGAATGATGTCGGTTCGAGTGGCGTATTGAAAGAGGAAGTTGTTGCACATGATCATTCGTCTTCTCCTGCTCATATCAGAAAGAAGGAGAAGAGACTTGCTCTAACTTATCCAAGTCAGGTTGATCAGCTTGATGATCTTATCAACTTGTCGTTTTCAAATGTCTCGGCTCACTCTCAGTTTGCGGTCCGTGGTGTGGCCGAACAACTTTTGCTCCCAACTGACCGAGAAGTATTGACGGATATGGCAGATAGGGACGTTGCTACTGCGCTCTTTGAACAAACGTTTCTGGTGAGTATTTACTTACTAGTATATAATCATTTGTTTACATTATTTCTTATGTCGTTGTGCTTTTCTTTTTATTGTAGGGTATGCAGAAGGCTGCCTTTCTAAAGGAGAGAATTCTAGCAATGGCGGCGGAGTTGGAAGCGTTGAAAGCTGAAAAAGCTAACTGGCAGAAGGACATGACGGCAGTAAAAAAGCTCATGTTGAAGCTGATCGGATTGTCAAGAAGCTGGAGCTGGACAAGTTGGAGGATGCTCGTCGAGCTGCAGCTGATTACCGGCCCTTCAAGAGAGAGTGAGGCAACTGGAGAAGCAAGTTGTAGATGTCAGCTGTGATACTGAAATAACAACTCGCAGCTTAATGGCAGAGGAGTTTCTTAGGATTCGGCCTCTCCAAACTTGGAAAGTCACTCGGTATCTGGCCGAGTTTGAAGAATGGAAGTCAGAGAATCCTGGTTGGGTTCCACCGGCATGAATTCAGGTTATGCGTATTTATTTTATCTATTAGGACATCATTTTATGCATTTTTAAAGACTTGTTATATGGATAATTATTCGTATGGGCGCGTGTATGCTCTCTTTTCCCCCCAGTTTGAACCTCAATTTGTTGTCTAGGTTCGAACTGCTTATCTAGTCATATTAGGAACTTGTGATTGACTTGTCGACTTGTGATTTTAGGTCAAATGAAGTGTGTTGATGCTATGTTTTTGTAGTTTTTATTTTGCTCCATCTTATTTTAGTTCTAAATATTCGTTTTCACCGACTGTGTTTAGGAGTTGTTTCAACCGATCAAGGGCAAGTTGGTTGAGAATGACTGCCTTTTACCATGAATCTTGCGAAAGAAAAATTTGGAATTGTGCTCCTGTTGTTAATTTGAAAAGGAAAAATGCATTTTATGCGTATATGTATAGTGGTTGGCCAACTTAGCTGATTACAACCATTCACCATTTTAACAATGTATATATGTGATATGTATGTATATTTGATCATCTTGTGTTGAACACATTTGTTGTGTAACTTCCTCATTCCAATAAGCTTGATTACTTTGATTTGGAATCAAGTTGGCTAATTGCCAAATTGGAGTAATTGTATGATGAAGAAGTGTGACAGCTGTGAACTTCTTTCACCTTCTATATATATATATTGTTGGGAAATTTAAGTAAAAGTTTTGATTGATTCCAAAACCAACTGACCCCAACCGAGTAGATGTTGCCAGATCCTAATGTCAGTAGTTAGGCTCACTGTTTGAGCATTGTTAAGATTTTATCTTTACAGGACTCCAGCTGAAGACGGCAACAAGGCTTCACTCAGATAGAACATCAGTTGTAAAGAAGACAACTGAGCGTTCATCATATGAAGCATTGAGAAAGGGGGAAGTTACACTCAACAGATAGAACATCAGTTGTGAGGAACACAACTGAACGTTCATTCCATGTGAATTCAAAAAGGGAGAAGATACAAGGAAGACAACTGAGCGTTCAGTTTCAGAACATCAGTTGTATAACTCAACCCAGAAGATCAACAACATGAAGTAGAAGTCAGCTGAGAGTTCAACTGTCAGCAGTCAGATAGAACATCAGCTGAAGAACAAGCTAGTTGAAGATCGAAAGTCTTAACCGACCACTCCTTGTTGGAAGTCTGTTGTTAAGATTTGAATTTCAAATAAGAAAGTCACGTGAAGGTTTGACTCTCTGTCATTACCTCATTTGGCCCAACACAAGGCTGTCTCAGATGGAAAACAGAAGCATGCAGTTGCCAAATCCGGAAAGTCTGCAGAGATGAGAGACAAGCCATCGCTTTCAAAGAACAGAGATCAACAGCTCCTCCAACAGCTAGTTGATACTCTCCGCCTATAAATAGAGGCCTTCATTCAGAAGATCGATACAAGACACACACGCGAGAAGAAACGAAAGAGCGAAAGAAATAACTAAATCCTTCACAAGCTGAACTGCATTCAATTCCTTAGAACATCACTTGTTGAGAGTTCTAGAGTTAGTTTCTATGTCTTTAGATCGAACCTCGAGAACATCACTTAGTTAGAGTTCGTAGAGTGTTAGATCATAGCTCACTTCGTGTTCGAGCTTTTAGTTGGAACCCATCTTTTTCACACTTCCTCTCAAAGGAGTGTTAGGACCCTACTCTTCCCGGAATTGAGTAGATAGGTTGTTTAGTACCCGAAAACTAAACTGTAAGGTTGATAAGTACCCGCAAACTTATCCTTAACGGTTGCACAGCCCGCGTAAGCGGTGTGGTTTGTCCAGAAGAACTTGGACAGAGTTGTGTGGACTCACAACTCCCCGTGGACGTAGGAGGTTTCTCCGAACCACGTAAATTTCTGTGTGCTTGAGTTTATTTTTCAGTTATTTCCTGCATATTCAACTGACAAACTAACCCGCATACAAACTGCATCTTACCATTCTCAACTGTCTTGGTTCTTGACCAACTGTGCATAAAAGCGTGAGTTATTTTACGAGTTGTTAATTTCCACCACATTCCGCACAGCACCACTCTTCTAGCTGAGGTTGCTTACTCAGCTGTGAGATTCCAACTGAATCCTTTTACTCGGTTGAAGTTATTTTCAGGAGTTTAATTTTAAAATCCTAACTGGTGTATTCCTCCCCCCCCCATACACTAGTAACTCGTATCGGGACCATCATATATATATATATATATATATATATATATATATATATATATATTTTATTTGATGAGCACACCACGGTAATCAAAATTGTAGAATATTAAAAGGCCATTGTTTTCAACTTGGCCGATTGAAATTGATGAGTGGCAATTTTATTTCTTCTTTCTACGCCTATATATATATGTTGATGGAATATCCGAAATGGGCTCAAATGTAAATAAAATGTCACTCATATATGATCAAAGTCAGTTGGCGATTTGTTGAAGGCGAGTGTCTGGCCGCTTACACATAGCTAATGAGCTATTTGCGTCGTCTAATTTAATATGTTGGAGGAAGCCTATTGCAACATGTATCGCAGCCTTTAAATATTTGTCCAAAGCCAAGTTGGGTCTTTGCTCATACGACGAGTAAGGAGCAGGTTTGCCAACTTTTTAGCAGATTGATTTTGGCTGATCTTAGCTGGCAACGTCTTAATTCAACAATAGTTGGCTATCAGGAGATGGATTCATGATAAGGAAATATTTTTGTTTGATTTAAATAGGATATGCCACGGCCAGGCTGGCTAAGTCCAGTAACATATTCGTTGAATAAGAAGCAATAGTTGGCAGGGTATTTTTATTTTGTAAGCCGTAGCTCGTTCACATGATGATGAAGTCGAGTTGAAGAAGTGGTAGTCTGTGATTTATTTTTCATGAATCTCTTTAGTAGAGAGGTAATAAACAATTAACCTGAACTTGTTGCAGCTTTGTCATAAAAAGCAATTAAAATCAATGTAAAATTTAACAAGTCCAATACTTAAATTGGTGAATTGGGTCATACTAACTTTGGTCGTATTAACTTTGGCCAGTTTCGGCTAACACATTTTCATAATGCGATCATATAAGTAAGCAACCAGTTTTGATTTATGAAATCAATTTGTAATACTGAAGTAAGTTGTTGACGTATGAAGTACAAGATAGTTGACAAATTGGAACTAATTATTGTGTACAAATTGACCACAAGTCGATCGCGGCAGGTTGGGTGATCTGTTCAACTTGATATGTAAGATGATTTTTACTTTCATTGTTCTTCCCAACAATTCCTCAAACATCTTATTGACCAGACGCTGCTAGGTTGCGCCCGCATTCTTCAATCCGAATGGCATATATTTGTAACAATAGATGCATATGTTGGATATGAAGGTTGTCTTCTCCTGATCGTCAGGATGCATCAGTATGTGGTGGTATTCGGAGTATGCATCCATGAAGCTGAGTAGCTCGTGTTCGGCTGTGGCGTCGAAGAGCATGTCTATGTGAGGCAGTGGAAATGAATCATTAGGGCATGCCTTGTTCAAGTCTGTGAAGTCTATGCACACTCGTCATTTGCCATTCTTTTTCTTAACGACCACCACGTTTGCTAGCCAGTCGGGATATTGGACCTCACTGACCAGCCCGATGTCCAGAAGTTGTTTGATTTCATCGTTGATGACTCTATTCCTTTCTGGAGCGAACTTTCTTCGCTTTTGCTTCCTTGGAGGGTAGTCGAGATCGACATTCAACCTATGAACAATAATATCAGGATCAATTCCGGTCATGTCTGCATGGGACCAAGCGAAACAATCATAATGTTCAGAAAGAAATTGAATAAGCTTCTCTCTGAGGTCGGGTTCAAGTTGTGCTTTGATCCAGACTTTATTGTCCGGGAAGTCTAGGTGAATGGAGACTTCATCCAGCTCCACCGCGTCAGGTTGGTCAGGTTGAGCTTGCTGACTTGGGTGAGGGTCAGATGATTCTCATTGCTATAATTACTATAAGGTGGCTTGTTTAGCCTTCATGGTTGTCTGGTAGCAAGATCTGGAATCTTTTTTATCTCCTCGAATTTCCTTCACTCCCCATTTGGTCGGGGATCTTAAGACTTGGTGATATGTGGATGGGACCGCCTCCATCTCATGTATCCATGGTTATCCTAGAATGACGTTGTAGGCGGAAGGAGAGTCCACCACTAGGAAGCGAGTGTAGAGATTGACTTCTTCAGCGTAGACGGGTAGTTCAATTTCTCCAATTGTGCTCTTTTGTTCTCCGCTGAAACTAATAAGAATTGTCGCCTTTCTGATGATCTTTGTTTCGTCGATCCCCATTTACCTGAGAGTAGACAGAAAAAGGACATTGGTTGAGCTGTTGTTGTCTATTAGAACACGCTTGGTTAAACAATTTGCAATACAAATTGAGATTACTAAAGCATCATGATGAGGATTAAGTAGCCTGATAGATTCGGATGTGGTGAAAGTGATGGTTTGTACAGGCAGGATGGCATTGCTTGTTTAAGCTTCGCCATGTTCTGGTTGGAAATGACCAGCCTGTTTGGTGTGTCTTCTAGCTGCTAAGTGAGTGATTCCACTGACTTCTGATCCGCCGGTTATCACGTTCACCGTTCGATCAAGTGTCGGCAGTCTAGGAGGGGTGACATCTGCATTGCTTTGTTGACGACCTTGGGCTTGTTGCAAGGTCTGGTGTCCTTTGTCAGTAAGGAGGTCGGTCAGGTGACCTTCCGATAATTCTAACTTCAGCGCGATGCAATCTTCTGTTCGGTGTCCGTGATCAGCGTGGAAATCGCACCATTTCGATTTGTCTCTCTGATCAGCTGGTGTCCCCATTTTTTCTGGCCATTTGACCTTGTTTCCAAATCCCTTGAGAGCTAAGACTGCCTCAGCCGGCGAGATGCATAAGTTGTACTCGGGTATCTCTGCTCTTTCACGTGGCCGTGACTCGTAAGGACGATCATATTGCCTTCTTCTGTATTCTTTCCGTGAAGGCGGGTAAGGCTCGGACCGCCTATCACTTGTCCTCCTATCCACCCTGGAGTCTCTTCTAGTGTTTCTTCTTGGTGAAGATCGGTGGTGGTTGTATTGATCTTCATTCCACTTGATCTGTGCACATGCCTTGGCTAAGACATCTTCCATCATTCTGCAAGGATACTTGGTGAGATCCTTGTATAGGTCCGAGTCGAGCAGCAGACCTTTTAAGGCAGTGACCGCTGTCTGGGTGTTGCACTTGGTTATGGACATCTTCTCCTTGTTGAAACGGCCAATATAGTCTCTAAGAGACTCGTCACGCCGTTGCACTACGGCGTAAAGATCTTCTGATATCTTTTCAAGTTTCCTGCTACTAGCATATTGCTGCACGAAAATAGTCGTTAATTGAGCAAAACTTGAAATAAAATAGTTTGGAAGATTAGTGTACCACTGAAGGGCCAGTCCTGTCAGACTATAACCAAACCCCTTACATATGCAGGCTTGCCTCAATTCACGAGGAATTGCGGCGGTAAACATCCTTTGCTTGTATTGAGCGATGTTGCCAGTCTGATCCGTCGTGCCATCAAACATCTTCATGCTCGGAAAGTTGAACTTCACGAGCATTTCGACCAAGGCAATTTCATCCACAAATGGTGAGTCGGCGTAATAGTTCTCTGAACTTTTGTGGATGGGTGCTGGCACACCAGGAATTCGTTGGATCAAGGCCTCCATTTCAACCAATTTTCTTGCCAAGTCTTCATCTCTGATTGCATACTGGCCGGTCGTGGCTGGCTGAGCGAATTCATTGGCGAACAACTGATCTTGAGTGATCTCCCTTTGACCATGTCTAACCGTCTGTTGATTGACTTGGATTGGCGTGATCGTATGATTAGACTCCAGTATGGCAGGTTGCATGTTTCCCACTACGACATTGCTTACTGCCACACCAGGGATGGTGAAGATAGTTCGGGCATGTTGTCCCCCAGTGGTGATTGTTCCATCTGGTCCGGTTATTCCTCTGGTTCCGGTGGCGGCCGGGTTGGTTTGGCCCAGATCACGTGCTTGCTCAAGCGCAGACGATGGAACGCTGATATCTGCATTCAAAATACAACGAGCCGGATCAGTTGGGTCACCAATAACATTGCGGTTTCTTACCGAAGGTGACGGATCCATCACGAGAGAGTTGGATCTATCATTGCAGGTGATTGGTGTATCTCACAGAGGTTGCATGGGAGGCACTTGGGTCCGGAAGCCTGGGGGTTCGATGATCTCTACAGGCTCCAAAGCCTCGAGACGGTCGTACAAGTTGGCGTTCTCTGTTTCCAACTTTTTACATCTCTCCCGTTCCAGATTCATTTGCTCAGTGATAGCGGCGATCTGGGCAGCTAGGTCAGCCTGAGCAATCATGTTGGGTGCATCGGGAGTTTCAGATCCGTCACACCCGTCAGACATGATTGATGGTCGAAGAGATCTACGGAAAATGCGTTAATTCGCTTGATTGCTAGGGCCCCACGGTGGGCGCCAAATTGTAGAGGCTAAATCTACAATCGAGGATGACGTCGGCACGTCCAGATTGGTTGGGCACTAGCAATATGTCAACACAAGAACACGTAAGAGCCCTAAGTTGAGTACCGGGAGGGGGGTGTCGACCGTAGAGCCTCCGACGCTCAAGTTAGTACCGGATTATTAAAACGGAATGATAGAAGACTGATAAAAGAGAAAGACAAGTTGGAGATAATGGTCGTGAATAGGAAATATACAACCTGATCGAAGGTCCAAATTGGTTATTAACCATGAAATATCCAACCTGGGTTGGTCCAACTTGGTCTATAACTTATCGGGCTGGACGAGCGAATTTGCTTAACAAATTGCACCAATTTGAATCAACCATTAGGCTTGGACTAATAGACGGATTTTGACACTATATGTGTCGTTTACTATTATATCACTATTTTAATAGTAAAACATACTTTATTTTACTATTTCTACCTTATTAAATATTAAATATTCAATTTAAAACTCCACTAACATATCTTTTATATCTAATTTCTTTACTTTTAATATTCGTATCTAAAGTAAATGAGACAATAATAATGGGAAAAAGAAGAAACATTTTACAAGGGTATCTATTTTCGAATCATATATAACCGAGGCACCATCATATGGCTCAAATGTTTTAGTTCAGAAACTTGGATCATATTCAAACATGCGAATCAACTGACATAGGATATCTATTTTCTTTTCGGCCTCTTAGCAATATCCTTTTTCTTTTTCATTCCACCATTATCATATGCTAGCCCAAATTGAGCTTAGCCGACACGAGCCCACCAGGTCCATTAGAAAGCCTAACCCAGAACTACATTAAAACACAAACACTATTTGCATGTGGTACTTTTTTTTTTAAGAGAATTTGCGTGTGATACATACAATTTTAGATTTTAATCTTATTAAAATAGAAAAATAGTGGGAAGCTGGTCGAAAATAACTTTAATGTATCCATGTCAAACTCGTTAGGTAATATTCGATAAAAATTTGAGCACTACTAAGCTAATACTTATCACCTAAAATTAGTTAAATTCCCTATTTTTGTGCTTATTTGAATTATCTTGTTGATTTTTGCTAAATTGATATCTCTAATTTTAGTGGAAAGACCGAAAATTTTACAATTTTTCAGATCTAACCCTTCTTTTTTCTTAGTCTAATCGGATCGATCCATCAATTTTGAGACAACCTAACATTACCTATCAAGCTCCGTCTGATCCCGATTCAGAACATGACTATGATTATGATTCTTATATCATTATTTTTATTAAAATATTGTTTCTTCGTATTTCCTTTTCATTATCGAAGACTAATGAATTCATTCAATTGAGCACAACTTTTCTCAAATTGCTTCTCTTATAAATATGATTATTTATTAGCAAGAACTTAAATATGATATCACCAATATCGGAGAAATTGTAGATGATACAAAATTATAAATAAAATTGATAGATATGTATGTTTTCAAATTATGTGATTACATAAACAAATATTAAATATTAAATATAGGGTAGCAATGATTAAAAATGATTTCATTATTTACGGTGCAAATAAAAAAATTACAATAACTCCTTATACCATAAGCTCAATGAAGTAATGTGATAAAATGACCCTAATACTTAAAAAAACAATGAATTTTGTAAATATCAAATTTCCAATTTTTTATTTATTTTGGAATTAATGTGATAAAACATATTTATATGTATAGAACCACTTATATGAAAAAAAAACTACTTCGGTCAAAATAAATCAAGAGACAACTTTCGCAATAGTCATTATGACATTAAAACACAATATTTGGCTCACCCTCTTCGTAATTACAAATTATGTTCAATACTTGCATTATTGACAGATTTATCCTTAATAAATCCTCTTTCTTATTCCTTTTCTTCACTCCAGATAAGAAAAATGTTTGGTGCAATAATATTTTTCCTTCTTCGAGCATAAATAATGAATAAGAATGGGTGAAATTCTTTTATCAGAAAATGATCGGAAAAAATGAAAAAAATTAAAGAAAGATGTTTTTTTTTTTTTTCCTATAATAATTTTACAAATTACAACCAAAGCAAACACCCAATTATAGGCAAACAAAAGGAGAAATCTCATAAAGGAAAATTCTTGTCCATTGAATGAATCATTCTAAAGAAAGAATATCTATTGTCTAACGCAACCAGAACAAAAACCTCAGAAGGGGCCGAAAGTTGGTAATCGTCGGCCATGTCTGCTCTAGACAACCTCTCTGCCGAGGAGTTACCAATAATTAGGCGTTGATTATTCAAAATAAATTGGTAAATGTTTTTTTTTTTTAGTTTGAGTTTAATTGTATATATTAATTACAATTATATGATACTAACATGGAGGATGGATATTATTGGGTGCCATAGAATATCATTCGTTGCACATGCTAATATTTTCAATATCATTTCAACTTTTAACATTCGAAACAAAACATACCTATCTTCCTTGAGAAAAAAACATACCTATCTTGGAAAGGAATTAACACAATTTAGATTTAACTTAGTCTACTAATAAATATTACTAGTAAATTCGCTTAAAAGAAAAGAAGTGGCAGTAAATATATTAAACAATTGTGTTTGGCTTGCCAAATAATGATTGAAAATTAGAATTTTTGAGAAGGTTCGAGCCCTAGGACCGCACACAATGAATTCGACACCATTATGCTAGCACCAAAATTATTATCTCGAATTTCATCTTCAAATTCATATCGTTAATTAGATAAAAAAAAAAAAACAGATGTTTTATTTTTCTTTTTTCTGCATAAATTCAGAGTACATAAGCATATCACTCTCATGCGATACAGGTAGAACAACTTGAACACTAAATAAGAAATATATTACAAGTACACATATATTGACTCACTAACTAAAACTGGAAAAGGAAGTTAGAAGTCACAGTCTAAATTCCATTATTGTCCTATTCCAATTATTCTCAACTTCAAATTGAAACAAAAACCATATTCAAGCAGGCTTCAACCTGTTGTTATGGCTGAAGAATAGGAATCCTATCTCCGACACAACAACAATCTAGAAGGTATCTTCTAATGAGAAAGAGAGAAAGCAAAGAAGCGATAGAGAAGGGAGAAAAACTTTTTGGTTGAAATACTTTGCCCAATTGCATTGTAATTGCCTCATTGTGCTCGTAAACCGCGCTACAAATTGATTCATGATATTTCACATGTATTATACATAGTCGGATTTTGAGTATAATAGTATATATGTTCGAAATAAATGTTTTTTTTGGGGGGTGGTGGGGGGGATGGTTGTTGAATCCTTTCTTAATTGTATGGAAGAATTGGATGAAAAGTTTTCGGAGAAATTGAGAGGCAGTAAAGGAGAGAGGGTGGGAGAGATTGGACAATTTGTGGTGCAATGGAACACTTTCCAATGAAACGCAACATGTGTTGAAACTTGAAACCAATAAAATCCTTAAAAAAGGGGCAAATGAGTGGACATTTGGAAGAAAATTTTTGGAATAAAACTCTGGTGCAACCATAGAATACCCGTACCCGACCAGATCAATTTGCCCGGGTTTAATTCGGGTCAACCTTCTTTTTGATCAGTTTTTTTTTTATTGTTTGCCATTTTTTTTATGATCAAGATTTGAGCGAGGGGAGGCGAAAGTCTCGGAGCGAGCCGAAAAAGTCTAAATTGTTGCCTGCCGATTATCCTTATTTTAGTAATCGAAACGAAGGTGAAGCCGTAAAAAAAAAAAAAAACTGGGCGCGTGAGATCCACGCGCCCGCGTGAGTTTCATGCGCTGGGCGGGATAGGCGCGTGGCGGGTCGGGGCGGGTTATGTACGTGCATACTTATGCACGGGAGTCCTTCTCAAGTTTTGGAGTTCATAATTTTGCTTTTATATTTAGAGAGATATCGATTTGACACAAAATCTTGAGGAGAAAAAAATATAGTACATAAAAATGCTGCAAATGAGTGGACATTTGGCAAGAATATCTGTCATCGTTTTGCTTTATTAATGTATAGACATAGATTTGATACTAATTCTACCATTATACAACTTGGATGAATGGATAAGCTTTTCATTAATCGAAACCAAAATGGAACCCCTAGAACTATTCCAAGATCTTTTATTGGATCTGTAATCTGATTTCACAAGATAACTTTTCTCTTTTTTTTTTTTCTCCCTATAACAAAATTATTCTCACTGTTCCACTCATTTTGTTTACTTAAATACGAAAATTAAAGATAAGTATAAAAGATATAAAGTGAGTATATTTCATCACTTTTAAATAATTAATAATTTCTTTTTATTGGGAAGTAGTACACAAATTGACAAAATGAGATGAGGCTTGTCACAATTAGGGGCTTTACACATAAGTGATTTATTTTTATTATCCGAATAATATTTATTATTTACAGGGTTTTAAATGGTGGAAGTATGAGAACAATAATATATGCGAATAATAATTATTATGGGGCGATAATAATTAATTTTTTGAAAATTATGGGGCTTATATGAAGAAAACTGGGGTGACTTTGAATAAGATTCATTTTTTTATTTTTTATTTTTTCCCTTTTTATTTTTTACGCAATCTAAAAACTCATAAAGAGAGGTAGGGATGGTAATAATACCCGTACACCCGATTACCTGCGGGTACCCATCCTTAATGAATCGGGTATAGAGGTGAGATTTTGGAGGCGGGGTGGGAGGCGGGTACGGAGCAATATACCCGAGTCGGGTTCGGGTTGGGTCCGGTGTTATATATACCCGTCCCGATTATACCTCATACAATTAAATAATATTTTTATATTACATTTATTAACTTGTCAAATAGAATTTTGTGTTACTGCTGTGATGTTAATGTTGAAACTTCATAGAGTTTTTGTTAGAAGAAAAATTTGAATTTTAATTATGAAATTTATGAATAAAATGTTCGTTGCATAAGAAAATATTGCAACATAATTAAATTGGTGAGTATTCAATAAGTACTCGTCCCTACTGAGTAATCTCCACCCTGAATCCATCCCGATATAAATAGGGATGGAAGTAGGTATGGGGATGAAGTTTTGAGGCGGGTATGAGAATGGACAAGCAATACCGCTCCATATCCGCCACGTTGCC
The DNA here is from genome assembly GCA_029490685.1 of Schizonepeta tenuifolia. NCBI lineage: Eukaryota > Viridiplantae > Streptophyta > Magnoliopsida > Lamiales > Lamiaceae > Schizonepeta > Schizonepeta tenuifolia. The sequence continues at coordinate 217,031 of JANLIY010000014.1, forward strand.
ATAGCGAGGTCTGGACGAAAAATTTTATACAGAAAGGCCAAAGCCCATCTAATGTGATTTTATAGGCCCATTATCTACAGCACCAATAAAAACTCGCGTCTTCTTCAACGATTTTGACTATTATGATAATATTGACGTTTTTATTTGTGATCTAAATGAGGCAAGGCATCGTAAATAAAGTGGATACCGAGGTGTTCTCCTTCTCCGTCCAACTATTATTTCCTCAAGGAAAAGAAAAAGAAGAAAGAAAAGAGGAGAGAGAAAGAGAAAGAGGAGTCAGGGGAGCTGTAATCACATGGGATGCTGTTTGGCTAGTGGGTCCCGGCATCCCTACCCCACCCCCACCACCACCACCACCCTCTAACCACGCCTCCTCTCTCCTCTTTTTCTCTTTCTCTCCCTCTCTAATTGTGTTCTTCTTTTCCTTCTCTCTACCGACAATCATCACCTCTCAATCGTGAACGGCAAAATGTTGCGCAGATCTCAGAGTTGAAATTTCGTTTCTGTTCTCCGTTTTTTCTGTTTTCGCCTCTCGATTTGCTTGCTGGAATTCTATCGCTATGGCGGACGATAAGGTAATTTATTCTTCCATTTTTGGCGGATAATTGTGGTCATATTGTGAGACTGATTTCCAAATATCATGATGTGTTAGATCTTCTGTTTTCTTTCCTGATAATTCCCGAAATGGCAGATCTACGTATTTTGTTTATTTTATTTTTTCTCAATCAGTAAAATTCCGCCGTTGAAGTTATCAGATTTTGATAGTTTTGGTGCCTGAGGTTATTGATGATTGTAATCGTTTTGTAGGAGTCTTTGTTTCTGTTGTGGTGTTTGTGGAAGTCATAAATTTTATAGTAATTTTTGCTTGTGCTTGACATTAAATTTTAGACGAGCTACGAGAACGTTTTACCTCATCTGAATTGTGGGTTAGATTTGCGATGTCGATCTTTTCTTTGTTCTCAAGTGTATGGTAAGTTTATCTACTTCGATTTTAGTATGTCTGTATGGCCTTGGAGTAGATCGATGCCTTTGTGAGAGGATGTAAATCATGGATTTTGCTTTAATTGGAATATTCACTTGATTTTTGCTGAATTTGCAGTACTACTTGTAGAATGTGAGTTATTGCACACTATTCATATCCCTATAGAAAGTGCTTTGATGATTTTTAATAGCAGTAGAGTAATGTGGTTTATGATATGAGCACAATTTAACATTATGCAGGAGATGTCTGCTCCTGTGATGGATGGAAGTGGCACAGTCACTGGTCACATAATTTCGACAACCATTGGGGGAAAGAATGGGGAACCTAAGCAGGTACGACCTAACCTTTTTTTTTTTTTTTGTTGGGGGCTTATTGACTAATCAATTATATATACACCCATTTGTACTTCATACTTTTGAGCTGACAAGGCTTGACTGACTGAGCTAGTTACTGTGGCCTAATTTTGCTTGAGTTTGGATTTTTATGAAACTTGTTAAGCTTGGCTTAGACTATAGCAAACAATCTTGAGCTGTTAATTCGAGTTGTTGGAATCATGCCATCTTCAGCTGCTTTTGAGTATAGAAGTTTGAGAGTAACTGGTGGAGAGAAGAGTGAAGGGGTTAAAAGGGGTACCAATACCTCATTTCGCCTGCTAGGAGAAAAGACGTAAATAGAGGGAAAAAACTTGGTTTATATATCTCAATTTAATTTTCTTGTATTTTGCAGACAGTTAGTTACATGGCGGAGCGAGTTGTAGGGACTGGTTCATTTGGAATTGTTTTTCAGGTATCTGCATCGCTTTTGTTCCATTAGTGATAATTTCGTAGTTGCTATTGCCATGATTCTCAATTATCTTATCTGCAATATGTTATTGGACTTAGGCAAAATGCATTGAAACTGGAGAGACTGTGGCTATAAAAAAGGTTTTGCAAGACAGAAGATATAAAAATCGTGAACTGCAGTTAATGCGGACTATGGATCACCCAAACATTGTTTCCCTGAAACATTGTTTTTTCTCGACGACTAGCCAAAATGAGCTTTTTCTCAATTTAGTTATGGAGTACGTTCCAGAAAGCATGTTTCGTGTGCTGAAGCATTACAGTGACGCCAACCAGAAAATGCCACTAATCTATGTGAAACTTTATACTTACCAAGTATGTAAAATTAACTCCTTATAAATTGTGGTTAACTTGGTGTTTCTTTTGTTGTCAATATACTAGTTATAATTGTAATATATTCTGCAGATTTTCAGAGGGTTGGCTTATATGCATTCTGTTGCTGGTGTCTGCCACAGAGACTTGAAGCCCCAAAATGTTTTGGTAGGGATAAATAGTTTTTGCATTACAAACAGAGTTATTGTGGAATGGTTTTTCTTAATATTTCCTTCCCTATCTTTGTAGGTCGATCCTGTTACCCATCAGGTCAAGATATGTGATTTTGGAAGTGCAAAAGTATTAGTAAGTGGTCTTTTTCGTGCTCCCTGTCGTACCGCCTCATTCTTTGTCATTAGATTATTTGATAAAATGGAGAATACCAGCTCCATCTTTCGCATTTGAACTTTTACTGAACTTATGCTGCAACTGAATTGTTTTTTTGTACTTATGATTACTTGACTTTTATTTTTAATAGGTGAGAGGTGAAGCAAACATATCGTACATCTGTTCTCGATTTTATCGGGCTCCTGAACTCATTTTTGGTGCAACGGAATACACTACTTCCATTGATATCTGGTCAGCTGGTTGTGTCCTTGCTGAGCTTCTATTGGGTCAAGTGAGTAGCCTTACTAGTTTTGCTATCAGTAAAGTACATGCCTATTTCATTCATTGGCAATCTGCATGTTCATCTGGCCTAATAATGTATGTAATGCACTGTGTAGCCTTTGTTTCCTGGGGAAAATGCTGTAGGCCAGCTTGTGGAAGTCATTAAGGTAATTTTAGTCATTGTTTTGGAGATGATGTTACTATTAACTTATCTTCTAAATTTATTATTTTCTCTTGTAGGTACTTGGAACTCCAACTCGAGAGGAAATTCGTTGTATGAATCCAAACTACAATGATTTTAGATTTCCACAAATCAAAGCACATCCTTGGCACAAGGTACATTTCCACATGTGAAGTACTGTATGATTCTGTGCTGGAGCTATATATTGTGATGTTTGTCTTGATCTTGGTTACCTGTTGCAATTGCTGATGCTGTTTGTGAGAACTTATAGTGCTTTTTGATCACTGAAAATTGGTGATCTGAACATCTAGAATCGGCCTATCTGAGTTGGGGACAGTTGAGAAGAATCGATTCGGGGAGTAGTATGGATAAATACATACTTCTGTGGCTGCTCCCTGTTTTAAATAGAATGCTAAGCTTTAGGGATGAAGTCAAATCTTTTAACATCTTCTTTGCCCATCTGCCCACCTGTTTGCCCAAATGAAGATGCAATGGTTATTGATAATATATATGTGCTTGATAGTGTATTTTTTTTCCGGAGCTCCTGTGCAGTAGTTAGCTTATTTTAGCAAAGCCTAAGATATTAAGTGTTAAGTTTGTTTCCAGATATGTTGCTTTGGATTTTCTGTGATTGTAAACCTTGGTGAATCCAAGAGGATCTGCATAGTGCAATGATGTATACATGGCATGAAGAGAGTAAATGTCGAGCTCTGTCCTGACTACATCTGGCTTAAGGTTTCTATCCATTAATAATGGCTTCATTTTGCTGTCTTGCTGTCTTATGGTCTCCTTATTAAGCTCAAACATGCATAATCGTGCATGCCCTCCAATTCCATAGTATAACGAAAAAACTTGAGAAGATGGTATAGAAAAGAAAAGGAAAAATGAGAAAAGGGCGCTCTTGTTAAACTGAGTTCTGTGGGTTGTCTTGTCTTCTCATATTGTGGCATAGTGCAGATGCTAATGTATAGCTTATGTGTTTACTCCTTGGCTATTTTGTACTCCTACTTTTGGAAGTATTCTTGTGAGTTGTGAGCAAGGCAAACTTTGCATGCTTTTCATATGCTATTGTATATTGACCTGCCATGTATCCATGCCACCACTACAGGTGTTTCACAAAAGGATGCCACCAGAAGCAATAGATCTTACCTCCAGGTTACTGCAATATTCTCCCAATCTTCGTTGCACTGCGGTGAGTTTCTTCTATTTCTTCTACATTTTGTTGTATAGTTTCTTTATTTTGTTTTTTTTTGGTTCTTAGGTTTCATAAAGTATGTGGATTGCTGACATGCTGTTTAAATATATACCATTATATCCGTTAACATGATGCTTTTTTTTTGGTAGCTTGAAGCGTGTGCACATCCTTTCTTTGATGAGCTTCGAGAACCTAATGCTCGGCTACCAAATGGTCGACCATTGCCACCTCTGTTCAACTTCAAACAGGAGGTGCGTGAACACTCAATCATTTTGCATGTTACTGTTAAGAACTGATTTAAACTGTCTTGTAACTTGTAAGGAGGATTTTAAGTGAACCTGAGGCCCACATTTCATCAGGACTAAATTAGACCACGAGCCATAATATAAGTGATTAATTTTCTGTTAATTGGAACACCCGGTCTTGTATTTTATTTTATATGAAAAGGCAAAAGTTATGGCAAGCCATTGTTTAACATTGTAAATTGGTTGATGTAAATGAAGATGGAAATATGCTTTTCTTGATGGCAATTTTTGAGATATTGCCTGAATTGGATGCCTTGGAACAGACCTATATCCGCACAGTACTAGTGATAATCTGAAATCTAATTAGATCCATGTAGAATGAAGCAAATTGCCATTCACACTATCTTGTTTGGCTTCTTTTTCATTTGTTTGTTTTTGTATTCTGTTATACATTCACACTATCTTGGCCTGTCCTATTTTTGCGTGCAAGTCTTATAGATAGCCTAACTATTTGCGTTCTTGCATTAGGGCCATATGTGAATTTGTTACATATGTCAAGCATTATGATTTCTTGATTATTCTCAGTCATGATTCGCCTTATTAACTTAATTTCCTGCTATGCTGGATGTAGTTGTCTGGAGCCTCTCCAGATCTGATCAACAAGCTGATACCAGACCACGTGAAAAGACAAATGGGGCTCCAGTTCTTTGCATCATATGAGGGCATGACGTGAAGTAGATATAGCTGCGAGTAATGGTGTAGTTAAATGGGTTGAAGAACTCTTAATCGGTTCTATAACACCTCTAACTGAGAGGGGTTAGCTGAACCAACGGCATCTGTTGAGCTATGAGGACCAGAACAGAAGGGGAGCAATACCACCGCAGGCTGCTCTGGATTGTGTCTTCCATGCATGCTGTTTTTTTCCTTTTCCTACAAAGTTGCCCGTGCGACGAGCAGTAGCGTATCGGGAAAGGGGAAAGATCCTTTTTGTGTATATGTTTGGTTACCCACAAGAAAGCGATGCATAACAGGCAAAAGAATATCATCAGAGTGTATGAATAGATGTTATCCTATAGGAGCAGCCTGAACCAAAAATGGTGGGTTCAATTTATTTCTATTTTCTTTTGCTTCTCTTCTGTTTCTGTCTTTTCCTCTTTTTCTTGTTACAGTTGCGCCCTTTACATGTTGTGAAAGTAAATGTTGCTTATTTATGCCAAGTTTTCTATTTTCTACTTATTCGCTCCTTGTTCTATCAATATTTCCACTTATTATTTTCTTTCATAACATGAGTAGCAGCAATTAGACATTAAAACGATATTGCTGCTGGGCCAGCACATGCACACAAAATCGGATAAAAATATTAGTACATTTAATGAGTGTAAATATGCTGATACAGAATTTTTCTCAAACAAATTATTGACATTGATTCGGTGAGTAATTTTTTAAAAAAAACCTTGCGAAAAATCATGTGAGCTGAATTTGGCAAATCATGTGCGGCAGCGGCAGCAGCAGCAGCACCGCCCTCAATCCGACGTCGTTTGTGACTGCCAACTGTGTTGTTCCGTCATCAATGGTCAAAACAGCGACAGTAGCAGCAATAATTGCGCCAGCACAGCGTTCACGCACTCCGAAGCCGCGCAAAATTCGGATTTGATTTTGCTGATCATTTTGATCGGACGGCTGGATGGGGTGCGGTGCAAATTGAGTGGTGGTGTGGCCTACCGCATTGAATAATATTCGACTTGTCCTGGTTTGCAGGACAAGGGGACACTCTCCACAGTTCCCAAATCTCAAGGGTACAGTGCCTTTCTTCTCCTCCTATTTCATTTTTTTACTCTCTCTCTCTCTCTAAAATTTCTGTGGTCTTTTTTTTATGCGTCCCGCCCGATGAATTTATTTTCGTATTCGTGTGATTCGAGAGTTTTGCCCCCATTAACCCACAATTAAGTTACACCGTAGGATTCAGTGGTGTGGTTGGACTTTTGAACGAATTGATTGAAGTTGAATCTAAGGGTGTTTGAATTGTTATTTAAGTGTTCCATCTCATTTCGATTCATAATTGGTTCATATTAAGCGATTCCTAAAGACAACGTTAATTTTGGACTCAAACAACATTTTATGTATTAACAAAATACAGACATATATAAACAATTTAGTCTTAAATATAAATTTGACACAAGTGTGCCTTAAAATGTTGTGTTGTGGATCTCCATTCCGTTTCAGGAGGTGCGCGAAGAAATTGTGTTCCTGGTGGATTAGATTTTATTTATTTATTGGGATTCGTCTTCCTTTTGGAAATTACAAGTGTAAATAATTCTTTTTTAAATACTTAAATGTTAGAAACGGTGTTGTTTTCGTATTCAGTTAGTTTTCCGGTTGCCAACTCGACAGTTTTGATGATACCTGAGGCATGTTCTATAATTAAAAAACATAAATTCTCCATCCGTCCGCCATAAATATACACATTTGAAGTGGGTTGCCGATTTTAAGAATTCTAATTGTAGTTGTGTATGTATATGGTGCGAAAGGGTCCATATTTTGTGAGAAAGTGATGTGTGGATAGTATTTATAGATGGAAAGTACATATTTTTTGGATGGACTAAAATGAAAGAAGTGCATGTTATGAGGAGGTATGAGTAATAATTTGGAATTTCAACGTAGTTTAAAACATGGGTCAAATCCGAAAAGTTAGTTTGATTGTGGAGTGTAGCAAATTCTATTGCAGTTAGATTCGTGAACCTCTAATTTTGTGATCACATGCCATTGTTTTAGGTGAAATGGGTGATGTAATTGAGTGTGATGATGATTCCATGTTACTAATATTTGGATAGACCTTTGGAACTTGTATCCAAAAACACCACTATGTTTGACCCACAATGTTTAAAGATGCTTCTCCAAATATTGTGACGCAATGACAATTGAAATCATTAGCCAACAAAATGGAAAATTTACAAAAGTAAAAATATCATACGCGTGTCCTTAACCCAACCCCCCCACCCACTCCACCCACCCAAACCCAATGCATGTTTAAGAACAATTATCAGAGGTTTTAGATTTAAATTCCATCGATACTTTATAAATTGAATTTTTCGCATTGAATTATTTAGTGAGATGCACCCTTAGGTTGTATTCACTTGTTAGTATATCTTTAAATAGAGGTACCGTATAATAAGATATAAATTTATATCTAATAATGGGCGATTACAATTATTATATCTTGTATACTTTGCATGAAATTAATGTATAAGCAAAGAAAGGGAAAATAATCAAATACACTCTCAATGTTCACCCCAGAGTTCAACTAAGCCCCTAAAATATTTTTGAGTACAAATAAACTCTTTATGTTTGAAATTATTTACTCACACGTTCTTCCCCCACAATTACCACTCCAAATTATTCTTTATGTCAAGTTATCTCTAATTAATATAGTTTGATTTTGAAACATTGATATACATGCTTAATAAATATATCAGTTTAACTAAAAAAATATTAGTATTGAATAAGATTTTCTTTAACATGTTACAGTATAAATGATTCAATTGTTTGCACAAAAAAAATAGACGGTATTCTCTTTATATCTCATTAATTTCTATGTATTTTATGTTAAATAAATTAATATTTCTTTTTTACCTATAACTATTACTCAAATTATTTTTTTAAAATTATTTTTTATACTACTATTTCAGTTCAATACAAATATTTATCCTATTTGTAGAAGGGTAAATATTGATAAATCATTTAAAATTGTACTGTTTATTATTTATCAATATAACATTATAAAAATAGTTATCCTATTCATTTTCATAATCATATCAACACAATAAGCTTTTTTCAATGCCGTTGTTATATTCATTAATAATATTAACAAATATTCTCTAAAAAAATAGTAGCAAATAATAATAATTTTCACGAACACAAACATACACACACGCACATCCATCGTGGTGAATAAAAAATATATGGAAAAGAAGTAACTTTGGCATAAAAATAATTTGGAGTGTTAATAGTAAGGGAGGGGCATAGATGTTAAGAATTTCAAACATCAAGAGTTTATTTGTACCCAAAGACCTTGGTTGTACCTTGGGGTTAACATTGAGGGTATATTTTACCATTTGCCCAATGAAGAAATGTTGAGAGGTAAAGAGGTCAAGTAAGGTATAATATTAAATCCCTGGACAAGGTATTTTTTTTTTCTGACTGAATTTTTCTTGAAATGAAAGTAATAAAATACTATAAAATTGTAAAATAATATTATCTCTCATTTTAACTTGCCTTTTATCTTAATACTGAAAATAGGAATAGTCATATAAAAGAAAAATATTGAATAATCGAGCTAGTGGAATGAGTGATCACAATATTCGAAGGACATTGCTCGAATCACGTATCCAATTTTTGTTCCGATTAAGTTTATGAATAAAGTATGTTCAATGTGATTTGTCTCTTATGTATTATTTCTGGATAATTATAAATTTAGTGAGTTTTACCTTATATAGAATCTATATCTATATTTATACGAGAGAGATTACTAATATAAAGATAATTTTAATGGCAACAATTTGGATCGTTCAATTCGCTCCGAAGCCTTCGGCTCATCTCGTTCGATCTCTTAACCAAAGAAAAGAGATAAACAAAAAAATAAAAGAGAAAAAAAATCTAAAAATTAAAAATAAAGGGCGCACACAAAAAGTAGATTTATGTAACCGTTGTACCAAAGGTTTAATCTTTCATATGAGAAATTCTTGTATGGGTATACATGTAGTACACCCACCACTCACAATAATATTATTTTAATATTATAATTTATATTATTAAAATATTAATATGTTACACAAGAATTTCTCCTTTCATATCAAGTAGCAAATGTCCTTTCTAAAGTAGAATCTATAAGTTTAAGGAAAATCCGCATCTCGTGCTTTAAAAACCTTAAATAATTGAAATATCTTAACTGTGAATATGTGATGTGTTGAGAAATGGATCGGTGCAATTGTGCAAATTAAAACATGGGAATAGCAAAGACGAAACTCAAAGTAGGAAAATTATTTTTAGTTTGGGTTAGAAATTTGGAAGTTGTAAAACTCTGTTTTATATGTGAACAGTTTGCATGTCTTGTAATTTGTTAGAGACCTGCAAAAAGGGGAAATGGAAAGAAAGATTTCTGTCTTGTTCAGACTTCAGCCAACCATATCCTTTTAATTTATCCTCGTGATTGCATCTGACAGTATTATATTGTCAGAGATTTATTAAGTTAATAAGAAGCCAAGAAAATCATTTCAGCTGCAAGTTTTTCTTTCTTCCATTTTCTCCTAGAGAGATAATGAGACACATAGAGTTGACATTGTTGCTGATTATCTTCCAGGCGACTATTGTTGCTTGCTCTTTCAGTCTTCTCTCACCTAAAGGTGTCAATTTTGAAGGTGAGCTCCACACTGCACCTCTCTCTCTCTCTCTTTCTCTCTCTCTCTCTCTCTCTCTCTAATGTAGATTTTCTTGAATGGCACAAGCAGTAGCTGCTCTGATGGGAATGAAGAGAGAAATGAGAGATGAAAATCATGTTCTTGATGGATGGGATATCAACTCTGTGGACCCTTGCACTTGGTACATGGTTGGCTGCTCTATAGAAGGTTTTGTCATTTCCTTGTAAGTATTTACACTTTGACTTCTTTTTGTGTGTGTGTTTAATTTCCTTCTTTTTTTTTTTTTTTTTAATAAATTTATCTTGTATTTTTGCTAATGTTTTAGAGAAATGCCTAGTATGGGATTAACTGGCACACTTTCATCAAGTATTGGCAACTTAACTCATCTTCGAACAATGTAAGTTCCAGTTTCTACTGAAAAATATAATGTATTTCATTGTAAATGGATTTTGTACGATTTCATTCTATGCATTCTGGTTTGAATCTTGCTTTAAATTAACTTATGGAGTATGTTACATTAAGAAGATATCTGAGTTGCATCATGTATTATTTGCATTCCTTCAGCGTGTGGATCATCCCGTTACAAATGAAATGCTGCCCGAATTTATGAAATTGGGGGATATGATTTATGAATATTTTTTTTCGTCTTGTTGGTTCAGTAGTGTTAAATCCTTCGGGGTCACTGGCAGTCTTATCTTGCAGCTATGGAATTTTTAGTGTTAGTAATCTAGATTATATTCCAGAATTAAGCATGAATATAAACAGGTTATTACAGAATAATCAGTTGAAAGGGAATGTGCCCCCTGAGATTGGAAAGCTTTCGGAATTGCAAACTCTTGATCTTTCTGGTAATCACTTTGATGGTGGAATTCCAGCCTCTCTGGGTCGTCTAACTCGACTTACCTACTTGTAAGGACATATTGCATTTGCTCATTCCGACACCAACTGTAGCTGGTTTCGATTACTTATTCTTTGGTGTCAATGAATTTCAGGAAACTCAGCAAAAACAAGCTGTCTGGACAAATTCCACAAGACGTAGCCCACCTTGCAGGTCTTTCCGTCTTGTATGTTTTCTTACCAATCATTAGTAAATTGTGATTATGAAAATACCAAATTGATGCTAATGAAAAGGGTATTCAAATTTTGCAGGGACTTGTCGTTTAATAATCTAAGCGGTCCCATCCCTAAGATACGTGCTAAAGACTACAGGTGAAGCTCTCAGAGTAGTTTATTTTCTCGTGATCTTTCTTATAGGTTTAAACTTCTTACACGTGTCTTTTAAGTGTTTAAATTCACTTTAACACGTTGAAAAAGAACCTTGTTTCATGTTATGCTGCATATGATCGACATAAATACCGGCTTCTATCTGCTATGGTAACAAAAAACAAAAAAACCAACTCTGCTCTCTTTTTTCTTCCCTAGTTTAAGTCCTTTGTCGATGTTTTGAATTTTTCTGTAACTTAAATGCTTATATATATGCAGAACACGTCGTGTTTATTGATAGTTGGCAAGTTTTCTCAACTTTCACCCGGTTTTTTCATTCATACTGAACCACTACTTTCATTTTTCACATTTTGTTATACTTGTATGTAGCATTGGTGGACTACCAATATGTAATCGATGAACATAATATTGTGGTATTGATAGAAATATAAGATTGGAGCTTGATATTCGTCTCTATAACAGTTCTACTTCTCTAAATGCAAGTCCTCTGAAAGGAATGCTTTCCGTTGCAGTGTTGCAGGAAACGTCTTTCTATGCTCTTCGAACTCACAAATTTGTATGGCTGCTCCGAAACCACTTAATGGTATTATCTAGTTTCTTATCATATTATACAGTTGACCTTATCTTGGTTAGTGCTCAACTGCTCATGTCTTTCTTTCAGAGACGACTTTGTATCCAAAAGTTACCCACCATCATCATCTGGTTGTTGCTGTTATAGCCGGAGTCAGTTGTGCGTTTGTTGTTTCAATCTTACTCATTGTTTGTTGGGTGCACTTGTATAGGTCTCGTGCTCTGTACACATCATACGGTACCTTCTAACTGCATTCGTATCTTTCTCTTCTTCATTATTTACCAAAAATATGATCACGAAACTTGATTATCTGAATGTGCAGTGCAGCAAGATTACGAGTTCAATATTGGAGAGTTGAAACGGTTTTCACTACGTGAGTTACAAACAGCAACGAGCAACTTCAACCCTAAAAACATACTCGGACAAGGGGGGTTTGGAGTTGTATACAGAGGTGTTCTTCCAAATCAGACAGTGGTAGCAGTCAAGAGACTGAAGGACCCTAGTTTCACTGGGGAAATGCAGTTTCAGACTGAAGTCGAGATGATAGGATTGGCTTTGCATCGAAACCTTCTGCGTTTATACGGCTTCTGCATGACCCCCGAGGAAAAACTACTCGTTTATCCCTACATGCCTAATGGGAGTGTTGCAGATCGTCTTCGAGGTTTGTCGTATCTCCTTTATCTTGTTCTTTGGGCTTTATAACGTTACTGCAGAAGGCTTTCATCTTATTTATTTTCAGATTTCGGGATGATTTAATTTAAAACACACCTAGAACTTGTACGAATGCCTTGAATATCTTCTCAAATTCTTGAACCCATAATTGGAGACCCATATTTATAGTTGGAGAAGAGCTTTTTTTTTAGGACGGTAACTTTAACCATTTTTCAATTATAGGCCAAAATTTTGCGGGCTTTCAATTTTAAGATAATATTTAAAATATTAATCAATTTTAGGACAATATCTAAAATATTGATCAATTTTAGGACAAAATTGAGCCCGATCGGGCTAAGTCGCACTTCACTCTCACGTGAACTCAAATTTTTGGCCTGATTCCCACTTCGCTGCCAGCTAGGCAGTTCATTCATCAATTGTATATATTATTATTACAAACAAAAATCAATTATTCACCCTACAAAGTAAACTCGTCCAGAAAAAGAAAACAAAAACACACAACCACCACCCCAAAGCTGAAGAACCCTAGTCACAATCGATTGCAAATCAGAATTTTTAGTGCCCGAACTAAATGTAATTGACATAATCGACTCTTTGGGTGGCTGCGGTGTGGTTTTGTTTTCTTTCTCTGGACGAGTTTACTTTGTAGGGTGAATAATTGAATTTTGTTTGTAATAATAATATATATAATTGATGAATGGACCGCCTAGTTGGCAACCAAGTAGGAATCAGACCAAAGATTTGAGTTCACGTGAGAGTGAAGTGCGACTCAGCCCGATCGGGCTCAATTTTGTTCTAAAATTGATCAATATTTTAGATATTGTCCTAAAATTGAAAGCCCGCAAAATTTTGGCCTATAATTGAAAAACAGTAAAAATTACCGTCCTAGAAAAACGTTCTTCTCTTTATAGTTGTAGCGAGCGAGAATAAGAGGATCTAGGATTGACGTGGCGCAATTTATTTGGCTCTTGAAAAATGATATATGTCAGAATCAAGATTGGATTTAGTGCTAAAAAAATCGATCTCGGAGGCGTTTACTCACTGCTCAATTCATCAAGATTGGATTTTTTTTTTTAATATATTTATTTATCTAAGCTGTCAGCCTATCACCTAAAGTAAACACCAACTATCGTCATTTTCATGTCCACATTTTCATCTTTGAGGTTGATTTTAACTCGTGTACGTCGAATTTGATAGATCCTGCTCAGGAGAAGCCATCTCTCGACTGGAGCAAGCGCATGCGTGTTGCTCTTGGAGCCTCTCGTGGGCTTCTATACTTGCACGAGCAGTGCAATCCAAAGATAATCCACAGAGACGTCAAAGCTGCAAACATCTTGCTGGATGAAAGTTTTGAAGCCGTTGTCGGAGATTTTGGTCTAGCTAAGCTCTTAGATCCTAGAGATTCACACGTAACCACAGCCGTCCGCGGCACTGTAGGGCATATCGCGCCTGAATACCTCTCGACTGGCCAATCTTCGGACAAAACTGATGTTTTCGGGTTTGGAATACTTCTGCTAGAACTCATAACGGGTCAGAAGGCGTTGGAAACTGCCAACGGGCAGGTTCAGAGAGGAATGATCCTCGATTGGGTAAGCATCAGCAAGCATAGCGGATGTTCTTCATTTCCACATTTCTTATATATGCAGACATGCTCTAACTTTATCTGATTGTGGGGAACATATAGGTTAGAACTCTGAATGCAGAGAAGAAACTCGAAGAGCTCGTTGATAAGAACCTAAAGGGATGTTTCGACTTAGATGAGCTGGAAACGGCTGTGGAACTCGCCCTGCAATGTACTCAATCCCATCCGGAACTTCGGCCTAAAATGTCGCAGGTTTTGAAGATCCTGGAAGGGATAAACGGGCAGACGGAGCAGCCGGAGGCGCAGGGTGGGGTCGACCTATGTCAAGGTCGAACGTTCAGTTTCTCGTTGAATGTTAACGAGACCTGCGACGAATCGTCGTTTGTTATTGAGGCCATAGAGCTTTCTGGCCCCAGATAATAACTGCAGTTGTGTTCCTTCGAGTTTGGCCGTTCATTTTTGTTTCAACAGGTCTTAAGAGTGGAGAACCCTCATCTATTTAAGTGTATATATTACATTCTATTTCAAGATTTTATAGCCGTCGAAAGCAGTTTTTGCAGCTTGCAATGATGTATTTTAATTTTTTGTATTATATTTTAGGGGAAATATTTTTTGTCTCAATTCTTTCCCCTCTTAAACATAAAGATTTTATAAAATAATGATTTAAGATAAAATAAATAAATGATGAATATTAAATAAATATAAATTGAAATATATGAATCAAGAATCTTATTAATAATAGGAAAGTAAACTGTGCCCCTTCCAGGTGCTCCATTCCAATTTTCCTTGATTCTGATAATTTTGGTATTATTAATTCATAATACACATATATTACTTATTATATTCATATAATAATTTATCAAGTCTCACATGTATATCTATTATTACTATCTTTAATATACTAAATATAAAATATAAAAATATACGTATAATCTTCTACATAAAACTAAACGCCATCTATATCGATCATATATATCCTCACAATTATTTATGCAAATTAATATATAATCTTTTCTAATTATAATATAATCACATGCATATTTATTTATCATGCAACATCAATTCTCTTGCATATATATTCTATTGTATCTTCTACTAACATATTTAACCTTATTTAGAGGTTTAATATACTAATTTTAGATAGTATAATTTTTTATAGTAATTTCTAAGTGTTATATTAATTTGACACATGAAAAATTATACATTGGAATATTATTAATCTTGTATATATACCATATCAGTTTCTATATATTGGTTTCTATTATTCCTAAAAAAATTATAATTAAATGAAATTTCCTAAAGGGCGAGGAGAACATACTTAACCTTATTTAGAGGTTTAGTATACTAATTTTAGATAGTATAATTTTTATAGTAATTTCTAAGTGTTATATTAATTTGACACATGAAAAATTATATATTGGAATATTATTAATCTTGTATATATACCATATCAATTTTTATATATTGGTTTCTATTATTCCTAAAAAAATTATTATTAAATGAAATTTCCTAAAGGGTGAGGAGAATTATTTAATGTTCTCAAAATTTCCTATAAAAATTTGGCTATCTTTTTTATTTATTAATAATAGGAAAAACGGTTCTCCTTCCACGGTGCTCCATTCCAATTTTCCTTTATTCTCGTATATTCTCTATTATTAATTCATAATACACATATATTACTTATTATATTCATATTATAGTTTCTCATACCTCACATATATATCTATTATTACCATCTTTATCTCTATTCTTCACACTTCTTTAAATTTTTGTGTGTTATTAATTCATAATATTAATATTATATACTATATCTTAATTCTTAATATGCATATATTCTCAAATTCTTAATATGAATTATATAACCATTTTCATCCTTAATTATATGTTTAATAGTTATGAAAAATAAATTATTCTTTAAGTTAGTCTATAAGTAGTGCTAATAATTAAATTTAAAACAACAAAAAGAAAAAAATAAATTAGCATTTAAGAGGCCAATTGAAAATTTGTAATAAAAAAATCCTTATGAAAATAAAATAAATACTTATATCACACTGGATCTAATGTATGAATAAATAACTAAAAAGAGTAAGAAAGAAAAAATCTTGAAAATATAAATAGATCTTTCTCAGTCTTTTGGCTAAGATTAGAGATATCAATTTAGCATAAACCAACGAGACGATTCAAAAACCAACGAGACAATTCAAATAGACATAAAAATAATAATTAAACCAACGAGACTATTAAAAAACCAACGATATGATTCAAATAGACATAAAAAAATAATTAAACCAACGAGGCAATTCAAAACCAACGAGTCGATTCAAAAATCAACGAAACAATTCAAATAGACATAAAAAGAATAATTAAATCAACAAGACGATTCAAAACCCAACGAGACGATTCAAATATACATAAAAAGAAATTTTCTTTACCAATTTTAGCTAATATTCACTTTGTAGTGTTCATATTTTTATTGAGCATTACCCAACAAATTTGCGACGGGTTATGCAATAAAGTCACTGTTTTGATCAAGATTAGGAGGAGAACATGTAGAAAAATTCTAAATTAATTTAAATTCGAAAAATACCTAATAAATGAGTATGTGATTTATTGTCATTTATAATTATAAGTTTTTGGATACATGAACTAAAATTAATTTCTTAATTTTGATTTACAATTAACGCAAATAATATAATAACTTCTAAATAAGTTATAGTACAATTATTTTTAAATATCAGTCAATCTTTAGAGAGTAATTCTAGAGAGAGTGAGGGAGTAGCCTTGAAAGACAAAGACAAGTTTTTTCAAAATTATAATGGTGTGGTTTGTTGATTTGTTGTTTTATCGTGTAAGATGTTTATATTTTTTTACATTGCTTACTTTAGTGAAATAAAATATCAAAGAAATCCATTTTTAAAGTATATAAACATATAGATGAAATCATAAAATTATTTCCCGTCGAGTCTCGACGGACTACTTACTAGTATGCAAAATAATAATCTATGATTGATTGGAATATGTTGATTAACAAGAATGCACAAAATATTGATTTAAGATAAATCTATGGATTGAGGATGAATAACAAACAATTTTATCTCGAGATTTTTTTTTGGAGCAGAAATTTTATCTCGGTTAATAACGCATAAAAAAAAGGTTTAATTTTAGATAAATAAGAACATAGTATGCATATAATAAGGCTCGAAATTTGTATCAACTAGTAAATAATACGTCGAAATTTGGACGGAAAATAATATATATACATTTTAAAAAAATTAAACTACAAACAAATTTTAAATAAATATTTATACTATTATTAGAGCACCCACATCGGGCGGCTCATCGACGGGCTCGAGCCGCATGGAGTGATGAGCTGCCCGATGTCGAGCCCGTCCATAATGAGCCAGATGAGCCAGCTCGATGGATGTCGAGTATGGCGCGTGCAATACATGCGCCCATCTTATAAAAAAAAACAAATTTTGAACCGCCAACGGCTAGTCCTGGCCAGACTCCGCTACCAATGGCTCGCCGGTGCCGACAACCGTCAATTTTTTCTTTTTTTTTCTTCTTCCTCCTACCCTATGAATACACCATTCTATTACTCATTTTTTCACCATTTTTCAATTCTGTCATCTCTCATTTCCTCTCCCTCTCATTTTATATAATTTCTCAACTCTTTTCTTTTTTTCAATCTCTCAAATGGCCGGTAATGACGACATGTACTCATCCAATTGGGACGACGACATCCCTCCATACACGACGGGCCTCGATCAAATCAATTTCCAAGAGGCCGGCGACAATGACGGAAGTCCGGCGACCTCCACATCCATGTCGGTCAAAGCCAAGGTGGCTGCCAAGACGAGGAGGCCGGCGAAGTCCAAAACCAAGGCTCCAGCGACTGCGACGGTGGCTGACACGGCGGCGGAGGAGGAATACGACAGCAGAGTCAAGCGCCACAACTACACCGTCGAAGAAACCGACCTCATATGTCGGATTTGAATGGAGGAAACGAACGGCGCCGTCCATGGAACAAATCAAATGGCCGAAAGTTATTGGGGAAGGGTCGTGGAGCGGTTCAACCTCTTGATGCACACCTCTTTCACGGTCAAACAAGTGAAGAGCCACTGGCAACGAGTGAGCCACGAGGTGAAGTTGTGGGAGAATGCTTGGGTGGAGACTCATGCCCAATGGCCAAGTGGATACAACGACGACATGATGAGGAATAGAGCGATGGATCTCTACAAATCAAGAAACAGGGGCTTCCATTTCAAGTGGCAGAATTCGTGGAGACTTCTACGACTAAACCACAAGTTCAAGTCTCAATATTTGGAAAGCGACGTGCATGCAACAAAGAGGACGAAGATGTCGAGCAACGACGCTTTCACGACTTCGGCTTCCACCGAGGAAAACGTTGACACTCGGCCAATTGGAAACAAGGCGGCGAAGGCGGCGACAAAGGGAAAGGGGAAGACAAGATTGACGACGACACCAACATCCGAGCTGTTGCAATTTATGGAGGGCACGCAAAGTGGTCTCGCAGCTCTTGCAAAGACCAAAAGGGAGAAAATCCGTTTGAAGCGCGAGACAATGGACAACAAGATCCTCTACATAGATACATCGGGGATGACAGAGGAGCAGCTCAAGCTACATTCGGAGCAAGTGGCCGAGATAATAATTTGTCGTGCAAGAGACTATTTTTTTTCGTTATGTCATTTAAATTTTTTTATCTTATTATCGATGTAATATTTTAATTTTATTAATGAAATTTAAGTATTATATTATTCTATTTGGCAAAAAAAAAATTCAAAAAATAAAAAAATATTAAAAGTTGGAAACTGAGTGATATGAGCTTGCAGATGAGCCCGACCAATGTGGACAGGGGCTCATCCGTGGGCCAGATGGGCTCAACGGATGCGGATGCTCTTAGACTGTCTGCAGTGGCTGTCTCCATGGGTGTCTCG
This sequence comes from Schizonepeta tenuifolia, assembly GCA_029490685.1. Classification (NCBI taxonomy): domain Eukaryota; kingdom Viridiplantae; phylum Streptophyta; class Magnoliopsida; order Lamiales; family Lamiaceae; genus Schizonepeta; species Schizonepeta tenuifolia. The sequence goes on from JANLIY010000014.1 coordinate 235,815, forward strand.
AGATACCTAATTCATGGAGACAACCCAGTGCAGCACCCACTAGGGTTGTAAACGAATCAAATCAGATCAAATATCTAGGTATTCGATTCGATTCGAAAAAATTGTTGCATATTCGATTCGGTATTCGATTTGATTTCGAAGTTGTTTTCTATTCGTATTCGATTCGATAAGATATTCGCAAATATTCGGTTCGATTATTCGATTCGATTTTTTAAAGTGTATTTAACATTCGATTCGATTCGAAATTTCCTAATTTTACACTATTCGATTCGATTCGATTCGAATATATTCGATTCACAATATTTAAACCAATATTTTACCTAATAAATAATTAAATACACAACTCAATAATAAATTATAGATCCAAATAATAATAAATCAACTCAAAGTTCATAAATCATAATAAATATACTCACTAGTCACAAATTTAATTTTGCTTTTTAATTTAGTTTATATATATATATATATATATATATATATATATATATATAAATCGAATCGAATATTTTCGAATATCGAATCGAATACCATGATTTTGAGTTTGTATTTGAAAACTAATCGAATTTGAAAAAAAATTTATTTTCGTATTCGAATCACAAATTTTGGAATTCGAATATCAAATAATCGAATCGAATATCGAACCGAACCAAAAATATTTGATTTGTTTACAACCCTTAGCACCCACTGTCTTGAGATAGTCTCGATCCTTTTCTTCTTTCTCTTTTTCTTTTTTTTTTTTTTCATTTTTTCAGTTTTTTCTTCTTCACTTTTTTTCTTTCATTTTTTAATTTTTTTCTTTTTTATTTTTTCTTCTTCATCAGTTTTTTTTTCTTTTCTTTTTTTCATTTTGTAGTTTTCATTTTTAATATATTTTTAATGAAAAAAGTAATAATTTTTTATTTTCGGATTAACACAATTTTTTATTTGTATTTTAATTAATAAAATTTTTGATTTTTATGATTTAAATTAATTCAAAATTAATAAACTAATTAGATGGAGACATCCCATAGAGACAGTGCCACTGCATCTGATTGTCTCTATCTCTATTACACCCCATAAAGACACCTTATAGAAACACCACCGCTACAGATAGTCTTATGAGTGAGTCAAGTCATATTCTCTTGCATCTCACTATCCTTGTATATACTTTAAAGATCAAGTAGCAACTTTACCCCATCGTCATTGAAAATATATACTCCATCCGTACTTGAAAGAATGCACCATTTAATATTCGGTGCATAGTTTAAGAAAGCTGGTAAAGTTGTATAAAGTGATATAAAAAGGCTTGAGGGGTAGTGTTAAACTTAGATTTTAATTACAATTAGCACTTGGTGCTTTAAACCACCCACCCCCATTTTATAAATTATGCTTCTCACTTTAATTCTTGCACGTCATTTTTTTAGTGGTTTCTATATGTCAATTTTTATTAAGATGATTTGTTTATTACTCTAACAAATTAAAATAAATGCTTGGCAATAATTTGGGTTGGGTTTAAATAATTTGGGTTGAAATTGTTTAATTTAGGTTGGTTTTTTTAAATTGTTGGGTTGGGTTTTCTGTTACTGTTGTGATGTTTTTTTTAATTGGGTAATTAGTGTTGATTAGTCGATTAATTAGGTTTGGTTGAATTAAGTAGTGATTGATAAAGTAATGACAAATAGTGTAAATAAGTGAGATTGAAAGGGTATAAAAGTCCATAAAGTGAAGTAGTGCATTATTTAGTGTACAGTGAAAATGTGGTAAGTAGTGCATTCTTTTAAGTACGGAGGAAGTAATATAGTAGTAATATGTATTTTTGCTTTAGTGGTAAGTGTTAATTTTAGAGAAATGAAAGATAGTGTGTGAAATTAGGGAAGATAAATTTGTTAATTTTAATTAGTAAGTGTTAACTTTAGTGTAATATATATGTGGGATGAAAATGCTACACTTATCGTGGAGGGCCTAAAAAGGAAATAAGTCTACATTTATTGTGGATGGAGGGAGTAATTATTTAACTTCAAAACAGTTGTCACCATTTGTTTTTTAGTTTGTAAAAAGTTAATCATGTTAAATAAGAATTTATATGTGCAACGCACGTAATTCCTACTAGTTAAATGAAAAAGGCAATTAAATGAGTTGTGCCTGGCACAACGGGCACTCACTTTTTTTTAGGGCATTGCAACGAGTTATATATGTTTATAATCAAATAAATCTCTACACCATCATACAACTACTAGGACCTCTACACCACACAAAGATGAGACTACTACTCCATGTTAAGATAGAGTTCTAAGCTAGAAAAGATAATATGCAGAATAGATTTTCCATTGATTCAAAGATAAGATTGAATACAAGAGAAATGATATTTATAGGCCTACAGCTATACAGAAGCTAAGCAAAACAGAAAAGGAAACTAATTAACAAATTCTAAAACAAACAAACTAACTAAGCTGACGTGCGTGCATGGCTGGATTCCATAGCTTAAGCTAATACACTCCCAACAACATTAACCCTTTTTCCTGAGAAGCAAGATTTAACTTGCTCTTGAGCAAACAAAAAGGATTTTCAGCCAAGGGTTTTGTAAAAAGATCTGCAATTTGATCCTCAGATGGAACAAAACCAATCTCCACAGTTCCATCCACTACTTTCTCTCGAATATAATGAACATCAACTTCAATGTGCTTGGTGTGTGCATGGAAAACAAGATTAGTAGCAAGAGCTAGTGTTATCACTCCACAACTTGTGAGGTGTAGTAAGCACAATCCCCAACTCAGAGCACAAGGTATGAAGCCACACAATATCAGTGGTAGCATTAGCCATGCTACGATACTCAGATTCAACACTACTTCTTGACACCACATCTTGCTTTTTAGCAGACCAAGTCAATAAGTTTTGACCAAGAAAAATGCAATGTCCTCCTGTTGAGCGTCTGTCATCAATGCAGCTGGCCCAATCTGCATCAGCATAACTAATTAATTGAGAGGAAGGAGTAAGATGAAACTGAAGTCTCAAGGTTGTTGAGCCTTGCAAGTATCTCAGTAGTCTTTTGCAAGCACTCCAATGATGATTAGTGGGAGCTGTTAAAAATTGACTAAGTTTGTTGACTGAGAAAGCAATATCAGGCCGAGTGAGAGTGAGATATTGTAAGGCACCCACTGTGCTTCTGTATAAAGTAGGATCAGAGAAGGGTTTTCCCACATTTTTAGATAATTTGGTAGCAGCTGTCATGGGAGTAGAACAAGGTTTACAATGCTCCATATTTGTTTTAACCAACAAATCATGTATATACTTGTGTTGACAGAGAGAATAACAACCATGATCTCTAAGCACTTCAACCCCCAGAAAATAACTCACATTTCCCATATTTTTGACAGAAAACTTTGCATGAAGATGATCAATAATAGAGTTAACTTCAGCAGAATCATCTCCAATCACCAATATATCATCCACATAGACTAAGATCAAGGTGAGAGAGGGACCTGACTTCTTGAAAAATAAGGAAAAATCTGAGGCTAACCTTGTGAGCCCCATTGAACTGATTTCATTTCTCAAGATGTCATACCATGCTCTTGGGGCTTTTTTTGAGGCCATAAATTGCTTTGTTGAGCTTACAAACATAGTCAGGATGCTCTTGATCTACAAAACCTGCAGGCTGCTTCATGTAAATTGTGTCGGTGAGGTCTCCATTGAGAAAGACATTATTTACATCGATTTGTTGAATGCTCCACCCCTTTGTAGCTGCAAGTGAAAACACCAATCTAATATTAGTTGGCTTGACTACTGGACTGAAAGTTTCCAACAAATCAATACCAATAAGCTGTTCAAAACCCCTTGCAACTAGCCTAACCTTTAACTTGTCCAAAGTATCATCTGGATTAAGTTTAACTCGAAAAACCCATTTATTGCTGATTACCTTCTGATCTAGACTTGGTGGTATAAGAGTTCAGGCACCTTTACCCAATATGGCATCAAATTCTTTCTGCATAGACTCAAACCAACTAGGATGCTGAGTAGCCTCATCTATGGACAATGGTAAACTAGGTATATTGGAAGGAGGTTTAGTGGTAATAGTGAAAAACTTGGGAGAAGAGAAAACTACAAAATAGACTTTTGGTTTGTGAATGCCATTTTTGGATCTGGTTGTCATGGGATGAGTATTTGAAGGAGCAGAAGTTGAGGAAGGAGAAGAAGGAGCAGAAGAGGAAGATGATGAAGATGATGAAGAGGAATGTAAAATAGATGAAGAGTTTGAAGAATCTGATGAAGAAGAACTAGCAGAAGAAGGATAATCAGGATCATGAGGCTCTAAGACAGTAGGAAAAGGAATAGGATTAAAGGAAGATGAAGAAGCAGAAGAGGTAGAAGTAGAGAATAGAGTTGGATAAGGAAATTCAAGCTCATTGAACTTGACTGTATCTGCAATGTATATTCTTCCTGTGGAACTGATACATTTGTAGCCTTTATGATGACTGCTATTACCAAGAAACACACACTTTGATGATTTAAACTGAAGCTTGTGCTCATTATAAGGTTTGAGAAACGGAATACAAGCACAGTCAAACACTTTAAGACCTGAATATGAAGGAGCAGACTTATACAAAACTTGATAAGGTGACTGCATTTTAAGACTGGAAGTAGGTAACCTATTGATCAGATAAGTGGCTGCTTCAAAAGCATGCCACCAATATTAAAGAGGAATGGAGGACTGAGCAAGAAGAGTCAGACCAACATTAGCTATATGTTGATGTTTTCTTCCAGCTTTACCATTCTGAGGGTGAATATGTGGACATAGATGTTGAAAATGCACATCTAAATCAGTAAAGAAAGAGACTAAGCTTCTATATTCACCACCCCAGTCAGACTGAAAAGATTGAATATCATAAGAAAACTGACATTTCACCATTTGAAAGAATTGTTTAACAACTGTAGCAGCTTCAGATTTCAAAGTTAAGGGATAGATCCATGTGAATCTGCTAAAATCATCAACAAAATGAATATAATACCTGTGGCCAGTGTGTGTGGAAGTGTGAGCAGGACCCCAAAGATCAGAATGCACTAATTGAAAAGGCTTCGTAGTAAAGACTGAGAAACATGGGGAATTTGATGTAGTTTACCTAGACTACATGCATCATAAAATTCCACATTAGACACATTTGCAGAGACATTCAACATTTTAAGCACATGAGCAAGAACTGAAGATTGAGGATGTCCCAACCTCTGATGCCACACATTTATTTCAGTAGTAGTTTTAGAAATGTGATTACAAGCAGGTGAAACAGAGGGCACAAAAGTATCACTATTACAAGAACTACTGGATGATGTTGCAGTACAAGATTGAGTACACACATGAACTGGTATGGAAAAAGAACTAGTAGAAACTAGAAAGCAAGAACCATTGTGAGATTTGGAGGAGGAGGATCGCATTGAGTGAACACAAAGCTTGGATAGATCAAGCTGATAAAGCCCTTGATGCAGATGGCCCTTCAGACTGGTCTTGCTGGTTCTCTTGTCCTTCACAAGACAACAATCAGCATGAAATTCAAACCACACATCATTATCTTTTGTAAATTGAGATACTAATCAGGTTTTTGGTGATTTGAGGAACTAACAGGATGTTGTTGAGAAGCAGAGAAGTATTGGAAACTGGTAAGGAAGAGAGAGTTGTGGAACCAATAGAGTTGATAGAAATAGACTTACCATCACCTACAGTGAGTGACTCAGATCCAGAATAGGGAGTAGAGACTTGCAGATTTTCCATGCTATTAGTAAGATGATTAGTGGCACCGCTGTCAACATAACATAAGCCTTCATCATCATCATACTCAACATCATTGACATTCTGAAAATCAGTGAGATAGGCCTGAGGATTTGAATTCGGAGCTGCATGCTGTGGATCGGGACCTGTGAAGCTGATGTCAAAATGCTTATAGCACTTGAGAGCAACATGACCCAGGAGACCACATAGCTGACAAACCACAGAAGATTTTCCAGATGGTTTGAATGAAGGAGATCGGCCTCCACCACGACCTCTGTAGCCTCTACCACCTCTTTGTGCAAAGTGAGCTGCTGGATCAGTGAGACTATAAGAGACTTGCTGCAAACGGATTTCATGAGATTGAAGAACATATGGCATCTCATACAGAGTTGGAGCTTCAGATCTATGCATGAGATTGACCACAACCGACTCAAATTCAGCACCAAAACCAGAGAGGATGAAATCACCAAGCTCAACATCAGATATTTCATAACCAATAGCACTAAGCTGATCAACATAGCTGCGCATGCGCAGAAAATAGTCATCAACCGACAGATTTCCTTTCTTCTGAGAATGTAGCATCTTCTTCAATTGAAGAATACGAGCATGAGATTAAGACTGTAATAACTGCTCCAGAGTATTCCAGATCTGAGAAGAAAAAGTGCAACGCACAACATGACCGAGCATGGATTCGCAGATAGAAGCAAGCATCCAGCTCATAAGGAATTGATCCTTACGGATCCAGACAGAATACGCCGGATTTGGAGTTTGGCGAGCAGCAGCGAAACCTGTAGGAAGGAACTGAGATGGCGGTTGAGCAATAGGAGAGATGAAATCACCGTAAGCATGAGCACGAATGGTAGTCAGAACTTGAATGCGCCAAAACACATAGTTAGTGCGATCCAAATGAAGAATCAACGGATGAAGAGTAGGAAGAATCGACGGAGCAGAAGCAGTAGTAGCCATGGGAGTAAATCGAGGAAAAAATTCAGAAACAAACATGAATCAACGAAAGTAAACCGCCGATCTAGTTCACGAAAAATCGCAGATCTGATCAACCAGGAAAAAAAACAACGAAAATCAATTTCGATTGGCTCTAGATACCATGTTAAGATAGAGTTCTAAGCTAGAAAAGATAATATGCAGAATAGATTTTCCATTGATTCAAAGATAAGATTGAATACAAGAGAAGTGATATTTTAGGCCTACAGCTATACAAAAGCTAAGCAAAACAGAAAAGGAAACTAACTAACAAATTCTAAAACAAACTAACTAACTAAGCTGACGTGGACTATGCTGACGTGCGTGCATGGCTTGGATTCCACAGCTTAAGCTAATACTCCATACACAGATGAGATCAATATACCACTAAATAAGGTGAGAACATACTATACCGCTCGTAGATATAATTAAATCCAAGACTTTTTACTAAGGCTGCATTTACTTTGATGGAAAAGGATACCCTTTTTCATTCTTTTCACACGTTTACTACATTCATTAATTTTCTCGGGCAGGATAAATAACTTTTTCGGACAGACTCTTTTTCATCTATGTCTTACCAATTGTAGAAAATATTAACATGGGGGGAGGGGTGTGATAATATTTTACAATGGATAAAAAACATAAAAATAGAGAAGATGTGAGGAATCATATGATAATTTTCTTTTCTATCCAATAAACATGTGATAATAAAACGATGAAAATGTTAATATTCGCATCTTTTCTTATGTACTCCCTCCGTTCGAGCACAAGCGTTTAGTTTGTGCTGGGCACGGAGTTTAAGAAAGCTGATAAAGTAGGTTTGAGTGGGATAAAAATTACAATAGGGGTATTGTTAATAAAGTTGTTTATATTGCTAATCTTGTTTGCTCATTTTCTTCTCTTTCTTCTTTCCTTTATTTCTGGCTCGATTATTCCCTTCTTGCCATATGTTGTTTTATTTTCTGCTGTTCATCTTGTTTATTTTGTGTTCTTATTTTATTTTCTATTCTTGTTTTATTTTCGCCCCTTTTTTTATCTTGCAGATTATTGTTGCTGCTGTTTTGTAATTGTTGCTGTTGTTGTTTCATTTCAATTTAATATTGCAACTGTTTTTTTTTTATGAAAACAAATGCAGTCAGTGAATAAAAAACATAAAAAAATGAAATGAAAGACAACAAGGCAGTAAATGAGGCGGCAATGATTTGATCAAAAAAATAAAGGAGGGAAATCATCATATTAAATCCAAGAGTGAGAGATATTTTACACCAAATCAAAATTTCCCACTAAAAATAGTTTTGGTGGGAATTTTGAACTACACCTAACCCAAAAAAGAAAGCATAAATAACAGCATTCATTACAGTAAGATTTTACAGAAGCATTCAATACTCTACATTCTCCAAAATGGCTCCAAATTTGACAGAGGAAGCAAGGAATATTGTGGCACAGTGGCTCATCCAAAACTCAATAAATGGAGGTCTTCGACATGGTGCACAGACAGAAGCTGCTTCTCTCTTCCATGTGTCCATCCGCACAGTAAATTGAATTTGGAAAGCTGTTGCACACCAACAAAGCTTAGGCATACCTGTCAAAGTGCAAAACATGAAGAAAGGCTGCCCTCATCCCAAAAAGCTGTTGGATAAAGAAAGAATGAAGGTTTTGTTAGTTCGTCAAAGAGGCAGTATAAGAAAGGTAGCTAAAAATCTTAAAATTTCGTTAGTTTAGCTCATAGCTTTGTCAAAAACAAACACATAAGGGCACACACAAATGCTGTGAAACCTTACCTGACAGAAGCAAACAAGTTAGAGAGGTTCAAATGGAGCATTAGCATGCTATCTTGCATCAGTTCAAATGGAAAAATTGCATTTCAGACCATGTACAATATCATACATATTGATGAGAAATGGTTTAATCTCAGTAATGAATCATTAAGGTATTACAAAATGGCAGTGGAGAAAGAGGTTTACAGAAGCTGCAAATCAAAGGCACACATTGACAAGATCATGTTCTTGAGTGTAGTTGGAAGACCACAGGCAGACAAGGTTGGCATTCTGATATTTGATGGGAAGTTTGAGATTTTTCCATTCATATTCAAGGAACTAGCAGTTAGAAACTCCAAAAATAGAAGCAAGGGTACAATCATAACCAAACCAATTCAATGCATTAACAGAGATGTCATGAAAGACATTTTCCTACAGCAGGTATGCATTTTTTTTTTCTATCAGAATGTATTGTCCATTCATCATCTAGACTAATGCATAATGTTGCAGGCAATTCCATGCATAATGCAAAAATGGCCAGAAGGTGTGAGAAAGAATATTCTTATTCAACAAGACAATGCAAAGCCACACATCAAAGATGATGATCCTGAATTTCAAGCAATAGCACATCTCAATGGATTCAACATCAAGATAATCCACCAACCACCCAACTCTCCTGATACCAATGTTAATGACTTGGGATTTTTCAGATCCATTCAGTCATTCAAGGATGAGAAGGATGCAAAAACAGTGGGGATGACTTGATCAAGAATGTCACATAAGCATATGATGAGCATGACGTGTACAAACTCAATAATGTTTTCCTAACTTTGCAGTGTTGCCATGAGGAGATCATGAAGGACAAGGGAGGGAACAACTACAACACACCACACAATGGGAAAAACAAGCTCAGAAGGGATGAAACACTGCTTGAATCCATTGAAGTGGATGAACAGCTAGTCAAAGAAAGCATAGAGTATCTACATATGCAGGGGAGAGAAATGAATGCAGCCTACAACCTTGACAATCTACTTCATGGCATTCAGAATGTCAACATAGAGGAATAGGACCACCGGTAAGTTTTTTGGCAGCAAATTTACAGGGACAAACATATGAATATGGTTTTTGATGTTTGGAATGTAAATCAAACCCTGTTAGAGCTGTTTTTTGTGAAGCTATGTAGTCTCAGCAAATTCAATAAAGAATGTTTGCATCATTGACTTTTTTACAGCATATATCAACCTCCTAAACTAGATTTTTAGAAATCTAGTGGTGGCATCATATGAGGCTTCAACAAACAACACAAACCAACAAGCAGGCATATAAGGCAACAACTAAGCCTCAGATTTCAAAAGAAATCATCATAGTCAGCATGTAGATCAAGATGTAGTATCTGTTTTCATCATGAAAATTAACCCAAGTCAATAACCCAAGCTCGTAGAAATCATCAAGAACATCAGAAATCAGAGAAATCTACAAAGGTAACATGTAGATCAAGATGTAGTATCCGTTTTGATGGTCCCGAAACGAGTCACAGGTGTAGGGGGGGGGAATACACCAGTTAGGATTTTAAAATTTAACTCAAAAATACTTCAACTGAGTAAAACGAACTCAGTTGGAATCTCACAGCTGAGTAAGCAACCTCAACTGGAAGAGTGAGTCAGTGCGGAATGTGGTGGGAAAGATAAACTCGTTAAATCGACTCACGCAAAACAGCTCGGTTGGTCAACAACCAAAACAGAAACAGCTCGGTTGGTCAAAGACCACAACAGCTCGGTTGGAAAAATGCAAATGAGATTTGTATGCTGGTTAGACAGACAGTTAAGAATGCAAGATATAACTGAACACAAATAAACACGACACACAAGATTTACGTGGTTCGGAGAGAACTCCTACGTCCACGGGGAGATGTGAGTCCACACACCTCAGTCCAAGTTCTTCTGGACAGAACTACTCAGCTTACGCGGGCTGAGCAACCGTTAAGGATAAGTTTGCGGGTACTTATCGACCTTACAGTTAAGATTACGGGTTCTTAACAACCTATGCTAAGTTTGCGGGCACTTAATAGCCTATCTACTCAGTTGCAGGAAGAGTAGGGTCCTAACTAACACTTTTTAGGGTGTGAGAGTGGGTGGGTTTTTCCAACTACAGCTCGATCACAAATGAGAGCTGGATCTAAGGCTTGAACGAATGAACACTTAAACTAAGATCAAAAACTGATTCGATCTCTAGGAACCCTCAGCTACTAATGTTCTCTCAAATTGGAACTCTCAGCTGCTGATGCTCTTAGATGATGATTTTACAGATTTGCTTTTTGCTTTGATTTCTCTCGTGAAAGCTCTTGAAGAATCAGTCTATATCTTTCTCGTCGTATATCTCTCGAATGAGAGAATGCCTCTATTTATAGGCGGAGAGAATCAACTAGCCGTTGGAGGAGCAGTTGATCTCTGATCGGTTGATAGCGATGGCTTATCTCTCATCTCTGCAGACTTTCCCGATATGACATCTGTGCTCTTCTGCTTTCCATCTGAGATAGCCTTGTATTGGGCCAGATGGGGTAATGACCGAACGGTCAAACCCTCATGTGACTTCCTTTTGAAATTCAAATCTTTGACAGTCAACTTCGGTTTGTCGGTTGAAAGTCTTGACCTTCATCTGAGTGATCTTCAGCTGATGTTCCGATTTGTCGAGCTCTCAGCTGACTTGGAACTTCAAACAGTTGAACTTCTTGTTCGGATTCTATAACTGAGGTTCTGAAACTGAACACTCAGTTGTCTTCCACTTCTTTACTCAGTTGGGTTTGAACCCTCAGATGATTTCCTTTTCATCTGATGTTCTCTTCCTCTCTGCTGCTTTTCATCTGATGAACCCTCAGTTGGTTTCCTTCTCAACTGATGTTCTGAAGACTTCCCCTTGTTTGCATCTGAACAAATGAACTCTCAGTTGTCTCTCTTCACAACTGATGTTCTGTCTGAGTGACGCCTTGTTGCCATCTTCAGCTGGAGACCTGTAAAGATAAAATCTTAACTTTGCTCAAACAGCGAGCCTAAATTCTAACATTAGGTTCTGGCAACATCTACTCGGTTGAGGTCAGCCGGTTTTGGAATTCATCAAAACTTATACTAATAAATTTCCCAACAATTTCCCCTTTTTTGATGATGCCAAAACCACTTACAACTTTAAACTACTATTGATCTAATCCTCTCTAACTGACCTAAAATCTCAGCTGAAATTCTAGACAGTCTATAAGATAAAACATCAAAGGGTTAGGACAGATATAACATGAAATTGAAAGACTTTGTGATTCAGAGCTTGGACAATGAGGAATTGTTCATCAAGGTGAATCGTATTATATACTTTGAAGTTTTTGTTACAATTGAAGGTTACAAGGTTAAGCACAAAACAGATAAAGATACAACAGTTGCTTCAAAAACTACAACATCCAAAAACATTATCAGCTCAAAAACTTTGACAGCTCAGAAATACTGTTGACCGTACTTGCTGAAGATACGGTTGAAGATCTCCTTCTTCGCTTCCGACTCGATCCCAGTGTTGACGCCGTGTTCCTTGCAGACTTGCCTCGCCTCAGCCATGATCGTATTTCTATTTGGCTTGCTCGTGCCTTTGATCATCGGAGGGCGGTACCTGCACATCTTCGGAACTGGAACAGTGTTGGGATCAAGCTGAGCATTCAGCATAGCTCGCTTGAACTGACTAAACATTCCAGGGTCTCCAGTTCTGAGTTCCCACAGGGCTTCCTTGAAGGCTTGCCTTGGGTCTTCAGTCGAGTAGACTTTCCTGTAATAGAAGTCATTGACGAACTCATGCTTGAACTGTTCCCAGTCCTCGTTCCACTCTGCATTCATCCACTTGTCAACATGTGGGTATCGAGACGGGAGCGGAGCGTCCTTCTGCAGTTGGTGCGTCGACTTCCTAGCCTCAGCCTTCATCTGGTGCTTGTTGATTCTTCGCACACTCCGGCTGGCTTTATTCCTGTCGACTCTCTTTTCCACCTTGGCCAGTTCTTTCTCGAACTTGGCCACCTTTTTGGCCTGATCGGCAGTGAACTTCTTGATCCAAGAGGGATTCAAGTACTTCTCCTTTGACTCCCCCATAGCTTTGGCAGCTTCAATGCAGTCTTCAACAGATATCCCATCAAGTTCTGCATCGAGCTCGGCGTGAGCTTGGCTACGAGGTCGTGGGAGACTTCCTGTTCGGGTTGCGATCCTTCAGCTTCAGCTTCAGCTGGCACTCCTTCTCCTTGCTCAGCTCCTTCGGCTTGCTGGAGAACAGCTTTTCCTCGTTCAGCAACAGCTGCTGGCACCCTGTCATCAGCTGCTGGCTCCTTGTCTTCCCCCTTTTGGCATCATCCAAAAGGGTGGCAACAGTGCCATCCAGGGAGTTCAACTTGGCTTCAGCTTGTTGAACTCTGGAAAACAGTTCGTCAACAGCATCCTTCTCAGCTACCTTCTTGGCCAACTCCAAGTCTTGGCGCTCCTGCTCAGCTCGCTGTACAGCTGCAAAGGTCGCAGAGACCTCTTTGTGGAGAGAGACGAACTCAGCTCGGAAGGAGCCGAACTGAGACATCCACTCCTGGTCCTGAGTCTGCTGGGACTTTGCGAGGTCAGATTCAGCAACGGTTTTGAACACGTTGAAATCCGAGCTGAGGCTTTGAATGGCCTTCCTTAGAGCTGAGACCTCCGAGCTGGAAGAAGTAGAGAGGTCATCAAGCTTGTGCTGAAGAGACGAGGAGATGAGTTCCAGCTGATTCTTCAAGCTGGCATTGTCGGCCATCAGCTGCTGCATCCTGTCAGCTTCTTCCTCCTTGCCTAGCTGGATCTTGGACAGCATCTCCGTCCTCAGCTGGTTGACCCTCTCCGAGATCAGCTCGCAGATGGTGTCGGTTGAGAGAGCTGGCTGATCGGAGGGTCCGGGCAGAAGCTGTGGTTGTGGCTGGGCAGCAGGCTCCGAGACAACCATGGCAGATCGGCTGGCGAGGTAGGCCTTGAGCTTGTCTTCTTCTCTCTTGGCCGCCTCATCAGCTGCGTTGACGTCGTCCATGCAGGAGGCATTTTTGGCGAGCATGTCATCAAGAAAGTGAACAGCTTCAGGGTTGTTGCACAGCTCCCTGGTGTTTGTCCCTTCTTGGATGCTTTTGTCCAGACGTCGTCGGAGCACAGCCACCTTTTGGTTGTAAGCCACCTCCAGGCTCTGGTAATCGAAGTACTCCCTCAGGTTGGACTCTTCGACCTTTAACCTGTCCCAACCATGGATCCTGAGGGTCTCCTCCTTCACGTACCAATAGCTGAATATGACGTTGAACTGGTATAGAAGTTCCGTCCCGAGAACAGAGAAAATGGGCATCGATGCTGCCTCGGGGAACATACCAATCAGCTTGCGGAAGCAGTAGCTGAGTCTTCCTTCATATTCAGCCAGGATCGCCTGGCGGTTGGCTTCTTCATCGATCTGAGGGGGGTCGATATCGAAGGTTATGGGTTCGATGGTTTCATCAATGTTCGCCGAAGAAATGGTCACAACGTTGGCATCGAGCGAGAGGCTCGAAATATCTGACTGAGGACCAGTTAAGAGAATTGGATCCTCTTTGGATGGAGAGTTGGCTGGCTGGAGGGTTTCTTCAGTCACAGGTGGGTTAACCTGGCTGGCATCAGCTCTAGTTCGACTGTCGTGGGACTCCTCAGATGAAGAAGAGTCATCTGAGGAGGAGCTGGCATCCACCACTTGGATCTCCACGTCCTCACCTGCCTCCTCAGCCACGTCCTCCTGGCGAGGTTGAAGAATAAACCCAGCTGGGTCAACCGATTGGCTGGATTCGGTTGACTCTTTTTCCTCAGCTGGCTTTGTCACCATTGGACTGGTTGAAGGACGAGCTGCGGGCTGGAAGATCCTGATCCTTGGCCTCTTCTGGAGGGGTTCCTCCTCTTCTTCTTCTTCTTCTTCTTCCTCAGCCACCTCCTCCAGCTGGCGCTTCGCTGGCTTGGACCTTGAAGGGCGGCGAGCAGCTGGCTCCACAGCTGGCTTGGGGGCACCCTTGGGGGTGTAGACAGCTTCTACAACATCCCTGGCCTTCTTGGCTGAGGGGAACAGCAACAGCTTGCTGACAGGAGTGTCCTCACTTCCTTCCCATGTCAGCGGCAGACCCTGTGTGGCTTGGAGGATGAGGGCTGATATCTTTGTCCCGAAGTTGAGTGTCCCCTTGACACTCAATAGCAGTTCTCCAGACTCAGCTGTTATCTCGGAGATTTTCTGTTTCTCCATCAGCAGCTGGCTCTCAGTATATCCCAACCAGTCGACCTGGTGTAGCTCTTCCAGGGCCTTCTGCTGCTTGAGCTTAGGACGGCTTATGTCCCCGAAGGCTCCACCATATGCGAAGATGCATTTGGAAATTACATCGAAAAGAAGTCGGTGCTCCGGCTTCAACTTTGTCCTTTGCATGCTCCCCTTCAATGGTTCGGGAACAAGAAGGATGGTTTGAAGGAAGGCATCAGCTTCCTTGTCAATAAAGTTCCCCACCACATCTGTGGCTTCACAGTTTTTGGGGATGAGCTTCTCCAGCTCCTTTGACACCTTAATCTCCACAACGGAGTCTTCTACTGTTCGGGAGGTTCTGTGGCGTTGCTTGCACGGGACGATCGTGACAAGCCCGTCTTCTGCAACTCGTTGCAGATTCCGGTAGAAATGTACGATCTGCTTCCTGAGCAACAGGGCCGGAGAGAGGGTAGCCCAGTCAAGAAGATGGTGGTCGGAGAGGATGGCGGCGACTGGAGCGAGCTCAGGCGAGGAGAGAGCCGCTCTGGATAATATCTGTTCGAAATGAATCTTCGACATCACCATGTCGAACAATTCCTGGAACGTTGCAGGCTCTGAGGAAACCATCTTCATAGAAGCTTTTGACTTGGGCGCCATCTCGAGGAGATATATATGCAAAGAAAGAACGAAACACTTTACTGGAAATGGCGAAACAAGATTTGAGAAGATGATGAATAGTGAGTAAAGATATGCACGAAAAGAGAAGGTAAGGATCACTTCCTGATTTGCCGTATTATATAATCTTTGACTTGGATAAAATCAACGGCTGGGGTTAAATGGCGCGAATCTATTAACGGCTGAGATTACGCGACTGTTGGTTAATTTTGACTGATATACCACGCGCGCGAGTGAGAAGGTGAATAGTTTAGGGTGTCAGCCCAGTCGCACTATAAAGTAAGGCTTTAGATGTTCAGCCAGACTTTACATTAAATGCGATATGATAGCTTGTTTAGTCTAGCTGACATGTTCAGGAATGTTTGAATTTATTTCAAACATTCTTATTTATTATCATAACACCTTCAGTCATAAATGATACCTGTCAGCTGATGTCGATATCAGCTGTATACCACAGTTGTGCTCCTCAGTTGCCGCATACCATCAGCTGACTTGAGTTCGTCTGTTCAGCTGACGTCTGTTCCATTGTTGCAGCATACCATCAGCTGACTCAAGTTCATCTGTTCAGCTGACGTTTGATGTCTTCAGTTGGCAATTCGTATCTGAGTTTTCTCCTTCATCTGAGCTTCCCCCTTAGTTCGATATCCGATTCGTCAGCTCGGATGGATCCTTATCAGCTCAGATGACTCTTTATCTCGGATGACTCTTTAGCTAGGATCCAAAAGTCCTAGAAGATCACACAACATCTTGAACCGGGCTTCAGGAAGAGGTTTGGTGAAGATGTCAGCTCTCTGAATCTCAGTTGGGATCTTCTCCATGGACACATCCTTCTTCTCAATATGGTCTCGGATGAAGTGATGATGAATGTCGATATGCTTAGTCCGAGAGTGGTGAACAGGGTTTAGAGAGATAGCTATGGCACTCGAGCTATCACAATGAATGGGAACCTGTCCAGTTGAGACTTCATAATCTCTCAACTGCTGTTTCAGCCACAATACTTGCATGCAACAGCTTCCGGCAGCCATGTACTCTGACTCAGTTGTCGAAGTAGCAACACATGCTTGTTTCTTGGAGAACCATGAAACCAACTTGCTTCCTATGAACTGACAGTGTCCAGAAGTAGACTTCCTATCCAATCGATCTCCTGCTAGGTCGGCATCTGAGTATCCAGTCAGCTGGATATTGTCATCAGTTGGGTACCACAACCTAACATTGACAGTTCCTTTCAGATACTTAATGATGTTCTTTGCTGCCAACATGTGTGCTTCTCTTGGTTGAACTTGAAAATGAGCACACACTCCAACTGCGTATGAAATGTCTGGTCGGCTGGCAGTTAGGTATAGCAGCGAACCGATGATCCCTCTATACTGACTGGCATCAACGAGCTTTCCCTCAGCTCCTGGTTCGATCTTCCAATTCGTATTCATAGGGATCTTGGTTGTCTTACTTGTCTGCAATCCGAACTTGGTGATGAGCTCCTTTGTATATTTGGACTGGTTGATGAAAATCCCTTCAGGTGACTGCTTCACTTGTAATCCAAGGAAATAATTCATCTCGCCCATCATTGACATCTCGAACTTATCTTTCATGAGATCGGAGAATTTCTTGCACAGCTCCTCCGACTTGGAGCCGAAAATGATGTCATCGACATAAATTTGCACAACAAGTATATCTTCTTCAACTTTGATGGTGAACAGAGTTTTATCAACTGAACCTCGTTTGAACCCCGAGTCCAGAAGAAATCCACAAAGAGTGTCATACCATGCCCTTGGTGCTTGCTTTAGACCATAGATAGCTTTCTTCAGCTTGTACACTCTTCCATCTCCAGTCTCAAAACCAGGAGGCTGTTCAACATATACATCTTCTTTGATATCTCCATTGAGGAATGCACATTTCACATCCATCTGATATACTTTGAACTTGTGATGTGCGGCATAAGCTAGAAAGATCCGGATGGCTTCCAGCCTTGCAACTGGTGCAAAGGAATCTTCAAAGTCAATTCCTTCTTGTTGGCAGTATCCTTGAGCTACCAACCTTACTTTATTCCTCACAATGAATCCAATGGCGTCTCTCTTGTTTTTGAAAATCCATTTCAATCCAATCACCTTGACACCATTTGGTCTTTCTACCAACTCCCATACACAGTTGCGTAGAAACTCATTCAATTCTTCTTGCATAGCTGTTGTCCAGTGGACACAGTTGAGAGCTTCCCCAACATTCTTCGGTTTTGGAACATCAGCTACAAAGCAAGAAATCATGGCAACATCTCCAGCTTGCTCGAACTCTTCTAGAACTGCCAATTCCTCAGCATATTGGGCATAAGTGTTGGAATCTTCCTCGGTTGATTCTGGATTTGCAACTCTGCTCCGTGCGCACACCCTCGGTTGGATCTCCGATGATGTCGTCGGTGGAATGAACTTCATACCATCTTCGGTTGCGTCTTCCTTCTTCTTCCAACTGTGGCTGTTCAGAAATCTGAGTTGGAGTCTTCAGAGCTGGTGATTGATCAGCTGTTGAGTCTGGATCCTCAACATTTACAATAGTTTGAACTGAGCTCGGTTGGGCATTGGATGCTGATGCAGTTGGAGGGGCATCAGTTGAAGTTCCCCCTTGGGACGAGCTGAGGTCTTCGCATTCATCTTCAGAGGAGTATGGATCCTCATCCTCAGTTGCCCATATTAGAGGTTCAGCTCTGTTCTTTTCCCGAAGTGCTTGCGATCTGGTGAGAACTGGTAGAACAGCTGGATCCGTGTGTTGTTCCTTTACCTGTTCCCTGCACTCAAAGGTAGATTCATCAAAACTAACACGAGGTGTTATTTCCACAACACGAGAGCTGTTGTTGAAAACTCTATATGCCTTGATCCGAGCTGCATATCCAAGAAATATGCCCTTCGAAGCTTTGGCATCAAAAGTTTTCAACTGAGTCTTCCCATTGTTGTGAATATAACACTTAGATCCAAAAACACGAAAATAAGAAATATCTGGCTTTCTGCGTCTCCACAGCTCGTAGGGCGTCTTTCCCAATCGCTTGATGAGAAGAGATCGATTCTGTGTGTAGCATGCTGTGTTGATCGCTTCAGCCCAAAATCTCTTAGGCAGTGCTGAGCTCGCTAACATGGATGTGACTGCATCCTTCAGAGTTCTATTTCTTCGCTCAGCTACGCCATTCTGTTGTGGAGTACGTGCGGCTGATGTCTGATGGGTTATTCCATTCTTCTCGCAATACTCAATGATGGTTTCATTAAGAAATTCCGTTCCACGATCTGATCGGATAGATATTATCTTCATCTCTTATTGGTTCGATATCCGATCCATCAGCTTGGGCAGCTCATCTCGGGTCTCACTTTTGTGGCGCATGAAGATTGTCCACGTATATCTTGAGTAGTCATCAGTTACAACCAAAGTATATTCGTTTCCATTAATGCTTTTTGGTGTAACTGGCCCGAAGAGATCCATATGGATCAGCTGCAACACTCGGTCGGTTGAGGGAGTTGACTTCAACCGGAAGGAGGTTCTAGCGAGCTTTCCCAGCTGGCATGCACTGCAGATGTGTGTTGTTGAAAACACTTGGTTAGGTATGCCTCTTGCATGTTCTTGTCTGGCGAGTCGGTTCATCGTCTTGAAGTTCAGATGGTTGAGCCTTTTGTGCCATAGCCAGCTCACATCCGAACTGCTCTTTGATAACAGGCAAGTGTCAGGGAGGCTGCTGTTCCAGTCAGCGTAGTATACATTCCCTGTTGGAGATCGATTTCCCAACAATATCACCTGTTTTGATCCGACATCTTTAACTCTGCAACCCTGTACATCAAACTTGACAGAGAAACCATTATCACAGAATTGGCTGATGGAGAGCAGGTTATGCTTCAAACCATCAACATAAGAGACATTAGAAATTGAAACATGATTGGTTTCAAGGGTACCGTAACCTCTGGTATAACCTTTTGAGTGATCACCAAAAGTAACTGATGGACCTTCTTTCTCCACGAAACTTCCAAGCAAATCCTTCAGATTTGTCATGTGTTTCGAGCATCCACTATCCATCACCCACATTGTTGTAGACGCCTTCTTCTTCCTCAGTTGTTTCTCTTGTACCTGCAAAGAGAAACTCGCTTAGGTCCCCAATTTCAGTTGGGTCCTGGAGGGTTAGAACCAGTTCCCCCTGGAACTGTGCGTCGCTTTTCTCTGTACACTCGAATAGCCTTGTCATTCCAAATGATCTGCCCATTTTCATCAACTATAACAACACCTCGGTTATTCTTAGGCTTGTTGTTTGAAATGATGCTCTGTTTCTTGGGAGGAGTTGGATTTCTCCCATGTTGGGCTTTAGGAGGTGAGGCTTTCCCCCTGTTTTGATGGCGATTTTTATCCTGTCTGATTTGTCTGAATGATCGGACGCCATGCTAGAATCTTCGTAGCTGATTCTGATTCCAACTGCTTGTGGCTTGTCTGTAACTGTTCACGCCCTGATGTTGATTCATGTTGTGGCATGAGTAACCATAGCTGTCGTAACTGTTCCACATAGGTTGACTCTGTTGGAACCTCTGGTTGTTGAGGTGATGGAACCGTTGTTGATTCTGTCGGTTGAAGCTTGGTCGGTTCTGTTGGTTCCATCTCTGCTGTGGTTGGTTTGTTGGTCTATTATCACGTCGGTTCTGAGCTTGGGTATGTTGTCGATTTTGAGCTCGGTTCTGATTGCGACTCCGACGTCTCCGGTTCCTCCGTTGAGTCTTGGAACATTCCCCCTCGGTTGTAGACTCCACCGACTGTTTCGTTGGTGCTCCATCTGCAGCTCCTTTGCCTTTCTCAGTCACAGTTGCCTTTGTCTGTTGTGATGGTGTTTGTTCAGTTGCAGACTCAACTGTGTTAGGTTTGGCAACCATGACTTCCTTAGCCTTGGTGAAGGTAGCTGGTGGAATTCCAGTGTCCTTTGCCACGTCGTATCCGAGTCCAGACACATCATCCGTTTGCCGTCTGTATCTGATGAGATTCTCGATGATCTCGGATGACTGATATAGCTTTGTCAGGTTGTCCTTCTCAGTTTGAAGATCCTTGAGAAGAACAGCTATATGCTCGGTCTGGGCATCTGATGTCTTCATCAGCTGGTCGATCTGAGCCTCTTACTTGTTCAACTGTTCGTTCTGTGCCTTGATCTGTTCCTTCAACTGTTCATCGGTTGAAGCCTCAGTTTGGTTGGCTGTATTCAGTTGACTTTTCAGCTGGTCAATTTCTTCAGCTTGTCTCTTGATCAGATCGTCCTTTTCGGTTAAGGAATCTTCAAGCTTGGCGAACTGGGCTTGAAGACTCTTAAACTCAACCGACTGCTGATGCAGTTCCTCACTGAGTTCTTGAAAATCATTCCAGGAGGGTTCCAACTCATCGCTCAGAGATTCCTGCATGTTAGAAGTATTGTAAGAATTTAAGCGAGCAGGATTAGATTGTACCTCATTATCATCTTGATCGGTTCCAAGTGCCATGAGGAATTGATCCGGACTGATGATTTTGTTGGTAGAGGTCAGTTCGTCCTCATCTTCAGTGTCTGTGAAGATGTCCATATCGTCAGCTGCCTCTTCTGCTACCATGGCCTTGTTCTTTGCAGTTTGCTTGGCCCTCAGTGCTTCTCTTTCCTTCTTTGAGAGGTCTGGGCAGTCAGCTTTGAAGTGTCCTTCCTTGCCGCATTCGAAGCAACCATTGGTGACTGGCTTCGAACTGTCTCGAGTTCGGTTCGATTTATAGAAACGTTTATATTTGCCGAACCGAGTATCCATATCAGCTAACTTCTTTGACAATGCTGCAATGTTCTGTTGCAGTTCCTCTCTGCTCGGCTCCTTTGCAGTCGTGTCAGCCGATCTGGTTGGCCTTGACGATCTCGGCTTTGAGTAGTCAGCTCGGAGGGCCACTGACTTTGATGCTGAGCCGACATCCTCAATTCTATTTGTCTGACTTGAGGGCTGCGACCTCCTTCTGTTGACCTTATACTCATTTCCTTTCAAGATTGAGAACAATCTTTCAGTTCCCATTTCACCAAGGTCAGCTCGGCTCTCGTGGATATTTGTGAAAGTATCCCACTCAGCCGGTAGAGCTTGCAACACTTTGAGGTTTATTTCTCTTAGAGTGTATTTTCCTTTCCGGATGGACTGTATTCTTCTGATGATGTCCATAAACCGGAGCTCTAGCTGATCGATTGTCTCATCAGGTCGCAGACTGAAATTGTCGAAATCTTGACATGCATGCGAGAACTTGTTTTCCTTCGTCTCGTCGCTTCCTTCATTTAGCGAAGCCAGGATGTCCCACATCTCTTTTGCAGTCTCACACTCCTCTATCCAGGCAGATAATCTTGTCCAACCGTGGACATTATTGTGCTCTGAGCCCAGATATCCAGCTGGCTCACTTTGGCCTCCTCCGGAGTGTAGTCTTCTGGCTGTTTCTCCACATACTCCACCACTGCATCTCCATCGTTGGGATTTGTGGGAGTGCGAAGTATTCTGTCTCGTATGACGATTGGTCCAGATGTGAGAACTTGTTGCATCCTATGATGCTTTGACAGAAGGATCTTCTTCATTCGAGTTCTCCATGATGTATAGTTGACAACAGAGAACATGACTACGATCTTGTCCTTGACGTCCATCTGCACAAACAAAAACAGGACAAAAAAGCGAGCAAGTATGCACTAGCGTGAAAAGATCTGTTCAGTTGACCACTGAAGAAAAATTCTCGAATTCACACCTCGTGAAACAGAGTCAGCAGTCTTTTGAACCACTGCTCTGATACCACTTGATGGTCCCGAAACGAGTCACTGGTGTAGGGGGAGGGGGAATACACCAGTTAGGATTTTAAAATTTAACTCAAAAATACTTCAACTGAGTAAAACGAACTCAGTTGGAATCTCACAGCTGAGTATGCAACCTCAACTGGAAGAGTGAGTCAGTGCGGAATGTGGTGGAAAAGATAAACTCGTTAAATCGACTCACGCAAAACAGCTCGGTTGGTCAACAACCAAAACAGAAACAGCTCGGTTGGTCAAAGACCACAACAGCTCGGTTGGAAAAATGCAAATGAGATTTGTATGCTGGTTAGACAGACAGTTAAGAATGCAAGATATAACTGAACACAAATAAACAGGACACACAAGATTTACGTGGTTCGGAGAGAACTCCTACGTCCACGGGGAGATGTGAGTCCACACACCTCAGTCCAAGTTCTTCTGGACAGAACTACTCAGCTTACGCGGGCTGAGCAACCGTTAAGGATAAGTTTGCGGGTACTTATCGACCTTACAGTTAAGATTACGGGTTCTTAACAACCTATGCTAAGTTTGCGGGCACTTAACAGCCTATCTACTCAGTTGCAGGAAGAGTAGAGTCCTAACTAACACTTTTTAGGGTGTGAGAGTGGGTGAGTTTTTCCAACTACAGCTCGATCACAAATGAGAGCTGGATCTAAGGCTTGAACGAATGAACACTCAAACTAAGATCAAAAACTGATTCGATCTCTAGGAACCCTCAGCTACTAATGTTCTCTCAAATTGGAACTCTCAGCTGCTGATGCTCTTAGATGATGATTTTACAGATTTGCTTTTTGCTTTGATTTCTCTCGTGAAAGCTCTTGAAGAATCAGTCTATATCCTTCTCGTCGTATATCTCTCGAATGAGAGAATGCCTCTATTTATAGGCGGAGAGAATCAACTAGCCGTTGGAGGAGCAGTTGATCTCTGATCGGTTGATAGCGATGGCTTGTCTCTCATCTCTGCAGACTTTCCCGATATGGCATCTATGCTCTTCTGCTTTCCATCTGAGACAGCCTTGTGTTGGGCCAGATGGGGTAATGACTGAACGGTCAAACCCTCATGTGACTTCCTTTTGAAATTCAAATCTTTGACAGTCAACTTCGGTTTGTCGGTTGAAAGTCTTGACCTTCATCTGAGTGATCTTCAGCTGATGTTCCGATTTGTCGAGCTCTCAGCTGACTTGGAACTTCAAACAGTTGAACTTCTTGTTCGAATTCTATAACTGAGGTTCTGAAACTGAACACTCAGTTGTCTTCCACTTCTTTACTCAGTTGGGTTTGAACCCTCAGATGATTTCCTTTTCATCTGATGTTCTCTTCCTCTCTGCTGCTTTTCATCTGATGAACCCTCAGTTGGTTTCCTTCTCAACTGATGTTCTGAAGACTTCCCCTTGTTTGCATCTGAACAAATGAACTCTCAGTTGTCTCTCTTCACAACTGATGTTTTGTCTGAGTGACGCCTTGTTGCCATCTTCAGCTGGAGACCTGTAAAGATAAAATCTTAACTTTGCTCAAACAGCGAGCCTAAATTCTAACATTAGGTTCTGGCAACATCTACTCGGTTGAGGTCAGCCGGTTTTGGAATTCATCAAAACTTATACTAATAAATTTCCCAACACGTTTTCATCATGAAAATTAACCCAAGGCAACAAACCAAGCTCATAGAAATCACCAAGAACACATAAATGACATCACCAGCCCCCAACACCAAATAAATGGGAAAAACCTGGTTAGAAGCATTAACTTGCCAACAAACGTTGAAGGTGTTTGTCACTCCATTCATCAAAGCTGATATACTCATCAGATTCGTCCTCAACCACCGGAGCAGAAGTCGTCTCCACTGCCTCACATCCATCACCCTGAGATGGCTGCCACCTAGCTCTAGTCAACATTAATGGAGGCGCAACAGATCCCGATGCCGACATCGAAGCGGTGGCTGCCATCATCGAAGGATCTGAATCGACGACGGTGAATTGGGTTTCGGGAACCCATAGATTGGTAAGAATCGGAGAGGGGTTTGGGATTGGTTCAAACCCCGACGGAACCCATAAATCTTTCATAGAGTCAGGAGTATCGCCGTAGAGCTCAGAGTGGGTTGGTTCCCACCCCGGTGGAACCCATAATGTCTCGAATGAATCATTTCTGAAGCTACAGGGATCAGATTCCATTGCGGCGGTGGGGAAATGAAGAAGATAGAGAGAGATTGATTAGGGTTTTCTGGTAGAAATGAGAGAGAGATGGAGTAATTGATGGATCGAATTTGGGATTAGGGTTGAGTGAGAGATGATGGATGTGAACTGGATTTGGGCAAGAGAGGAAATGGATCGAGAGCAATAATTTGGACGAGAGAAAGAATTTGGGTAGAGCAGATTTTGGGTCATAAAAGAATGCCCAAATCTGTTTAATTAAATGTAATAGGCAAATGTAATTAGGGAATTTTAATTATGCTAATTATATTGGGAAGTGTTAATGAGTGACAAAGGGGTATAATATTGGTATATGAGAGTATTGTTATATAAAAAGGTAAAATAAACACTTATGTTCGAAGGCTCGTATTGTTCAAAAGTGGACACTTGTGCTCGAATGGAGGGATTATCATTTTTGGGTGGAAATATTTCTAGCAGTCACCTCAGTCAGCTGGCCTCATCGGCACTCACTTTGAATACAACATTTGCCGCTGAAATCTGAATATTGTTTTCGTAATTTCCACATTTTTGCTTCTTCCCCAACAGTTGAAAATGGTTTCAAATTTTCGAAAGTTGCAGTTGGGATCTTTCCAACAAAAACAGTAAAGAACAAAAAGAAAGAAAGACTGCAAAATCTTAATCTGAGGATTGCGCGAGCATATTGACTGAGCTGCCTTCTGCCTCCCCCTCGGCCGTCGCCGCTGCTCCAGCCTCCACTCGTTCTCGTTCCCGTCGTTCCGACCGCCGCCGCCGATCCCAGGTACGTCTCTCTTTCTCTGTAGATAAATCCAATTTAGGGCAAATCTAGCGCTTCCATTCCCCAATTGCTAACAGGTGAGGATTTCTGGTGAATGATGAGTATCAGCATTTGATAAATCGATTTTAGGGCTTCTATTCCCAAATTTTAATTTCTTAAGTTCCGGAATTGATGACCACATTAGATTGTGTTTAGATCTGGCTATTTATTTGATGACCATGTATGCGATTCACATACTGGTTATTTCATTTGTTTAATTTTACTTTCAGATAGTGCAAAAGGCTTCAATGGCAAAAAAGAGAGGTAGACCGAAAAAGCAACCGGTCACTGACGAACAAAATTGCCCTGAAGAAGATGCTCCACTGGAAAAGAAAGAAGAAGCATTTGACGACCGTGAAGGTATAAGTTTGTTGGACACGGCCTTAATCTTAATTCATACTATCCTCTTGAATCTTGATATCTGAAAATTATGTATTTCTCTTTCAGCTAATACTTTCAAGTTTCAACTTTCACATTATGCTGGTTCTAGCTATCCCTTTTTGCTTCATCGCAAATTCGCAATGTAGAATTTGTTTTTCAACTTATGAGTGAAAAATGCTCCCTAATTTTTGTGATCCTTAATGTGTTGAGTTTAATTGAGTTTAAATTATGATAGCACGAACATTTAACTCATAAATTGTTTCTTATGTTCTCCTGAATGTGAGATCCCTTTGTCATAATCTATTCTATACCAGTCAAGGTTTCTTTTTGAACTAGTTGTGTTAAAGAAATTTATTCTTTTGAGTTGTAACTCATGAACATTCAGATGATTGGGTTAACAAATAATAACACTTGGTTAGAACTCCACGAATGATTTTGGTATGATTATTTTCTTATGAATTATAACAAACATCAGAACACCCTATTTCTCTATACATTTCTTTGTTCGAAGTATGTACCGTCATCCATATTGGTATCCACTCACATAATTTCTTTCATCAGTTGAACGTCAATGTGCCGCAATCAGAGCTCTCCGGGATGTTGAAATTGAACAGTACATGACTATGTTGCGGTTAATTCGTTCTCATTTCAGCAAAGACCAGTTGCAGGTTCCTGTACTGCAGTTCTTTAGGGAAAACCTTCCAACCCTATCCCTTGAGAAGTCTGGAATGGATGGCCAGTATGAAGTGAAATGGAAAGAGAATGATGTGGACGTAACTCTGGACAATGCTGATGGAAGAACATTACATGCTGCTCTCCTACGTCGGCTGTCATGTGCTTATCCCGATTTCTCTGCAGGAATTCCTTCTTTAGGTGGCTTTCAATTTTCAAATCAATCTGGTAATCGAGAAATCTCCTTTTAAAGATAAGATCTTATATTCCAACCTTTCTGCATTTAAAGCTGACAAGGTTTGTTCATCATGTGGCAGTGAAAACAAGTCTTTTTGGTGCTGATAAACTACAAATTAGGAGTCTGGTATGTCATTGTTCATTTTATGTATCATTGATGACTTTGTGAAATATCCATTTTTTTTTTACTTGTAAAAATGCTCCTGCCTTTTTATCAATCTCTCATGAAAGTGGAAACTGAGATAGGTTA
The DNA here is from genome assembly GCA_029490685.1 of Schizonepeta tenuifolia. Taxonomy (NCBI): domain Eukaryota; kingdom Viridiplantae; phylum Streptophyta; class Magnoliopsida; order Lamiales; family Lamiaceae; genus Schizonepeta; species Schizonepeta tenuifolia. The sequence continues at coordinate 262,534 of JANLIY010000014.1, forward strand.
GGCCATTATTTGTTTTTGTTAGCTGTTAAATTTAATTTTTTTATTCTCATTGCCCCTACCCTTAAATTCAAACTTTCAGGTTTTTGACGAGCCATCCGATTCACAAATGTTAGAGCAGAAGCATGACCTGCAGACTCCAAATGTAAGTAATCTTACATTTTTGTTTGAAAAATGACATAAAAAGTACTGTATGATGTTTTACATTTAGTGAATCTGTAACTCTGTATAATCGGTCATTTATTGTTATTTTTCTCTATATGCCTAAGTATGATTACCTTGAAATTAGTTGAGAATCTTGGTCTGGGACAAAAGTTGTCATTACCTTCCGACAAATCTTTTTTGGCTCATGGATGTAACATAAGTTGTTATTTGCTATCTCATATTTCGGTGTCTTAATCTATTTTTGTCTGTGTGATGCAAGTGCAGGTTAGTAACAATAGATTGTCTGTTGGGATAACTCCCAAAAGTACGAGGCTCCCAAAGTGTGGTGAGATGCTTCTATCTGTACGTGGCTCGCCCCTCGGTGTTTTCAAGGAAGATAACATGGAAACTATCCAAGGTATGTTGGAGCGTAGTACTTCTAGATTGCTTTTAAACAAAAATTATAACAACCTTTTTTTGTGAAATCTCTCTCTATCATCTTACAGAGGCCGAAGATAGTTGAATGCAAGGCCGAGAGCTATGGTTTGAGCGAGGTAATGCTACATGTAAATATGCATTTTGTTAACTCTGTATCATTTCATCCTGTTGCTGCTTATCTGAACAAGACCTTAGTACTCGTAGAATTTGTATTTTACGTAGAATCACAGTACAAGGTTTGTGCAACATCGTTATCATCCGTGTGTGATATTACTGATAAGATGAAATACGATCGAGAGTAGAAGATTCATACTAGTGTGTTCATTTCTGTCTCTCATTGCATTGGGACGTGTTTATCTTACTATCTTTGCTTTTGTGCCGTCGCAGACAAGGCATGTGTTATGTTATCTCTTGGTCTGTAATTCTAGAGAGAGAGAGAGAGAGAGAGAGAGAGAGAGAGGGAGAGGTATGCGCATTGCGAGTGGCTGACTCTTGATGATGTATGTGCATGTTATAATTTCCACCACGAATAATTGAATCATTCAATACACAAATATTCAGAGTCACAAGTGTCTATTTGTGTATGGCCTCAATTGATTTTGGGGATAATCATCTTGGCAGTCGTTATAGCATCGTTAAATTGCTATGAGACCTTTCTGCTTTGCTTCAATGAGAAAATAGAAACTAGTAGTATCTTGTCAAAAAATAAAAAATAATGTCCACACTTTTATATATATATTCATAAAGTGAAAAGAAAGAAAGAACGATTGTATACAATAGTGTATCAAATGAACATCTTTAGAAATAGAAGTTAAACTATTTAAGTTTTCCAAAAATATAAAGAACTATCGATAAGATCAATAAAAAGCTTGAACTATTGAGATTGTAACAAAAATGCCCTGGTCTTCTAGTTAAAAGGTCGCAAGTGTGAGGTTGAATGTTGGAATTTTAATAATTTTGTTTCAATAATGCTTATTTAATGGTTGTTTATAATTTCTGGGGAGGTTCTTTTATCCGTATATTTCTGCCATATAATAAGCCCAAATTTTTCTTCTATATTTTCAGAAACATTTATCCAATTAGTGGGGCTTTCAGTATATAAACAGCTTGTTTGATGTCCTACCATGTTTTGATGTAGTATCTCATTTATTTATTTTACTACTATTATTTATCAATACTTGTCGGGCAGACAATAACTAAAGTACAAGTAGAAATTTTGAACTGCAAAAACGATAAGTGGAACTTTGTAGAGACAATAAAATATGACATAAGTTTAGGTCTGTATTTTCCTGTCAACGTACGAATGAATATTCTTGGTTTGAATATTCAGATTTTGAGGAGTATTTAAACTAGGCTAAGTGGCCAAAAAGGAAAAAAGAGAAAAACCAACAAAGATTTTATTGCATTTTGGTGTTTTCTATTTTGGATCTCTAAATTTAATCAATCTTAATCATTACTTTAATAAAATTAAACAAATCATAGTATTAAGCAAATAAGTATAATAAATTTACCAATTTAACTTTTTAATCACTTTATTAATTAGCAAGATTTCAAAGTCAACTGGAAAAGAAAAGACTTCGTATTTGTTCGCAAATCATTTTGTTTTCATCAAATTGGTAAACTGGTCAAAGGAATATATTTGTAAAATTTGTTTATGTTAAAAAATATTTAAATTCTGAAATGAATGGTGAAAATCTGCCCTTCATGCGTGGAAAATTAGAAACGAGGATAATAAAGGTATATATGTTTCAGCCATTTTTGTTCTTATTTTGTATAGGTTTTTAGGTGCGTTTTTTACAATAGTTCGTTTGGTTTGTATTGTCTTAAGTCAAAAATTGCATTCATGTTTCGTCCAGTGTTTTGAATGGAAATATAGGTTTTGAGCCGAAATTGCAAGTTTAAAGAACAAAGTAGCTCCTTGCATGTCCAGAGACCTCTGGATTTTCTTAATTTATCAAGGGCAGAGGTCCCTCGCCGACCAAAGCTCCTTGCTCTATTGATTGGTCGTCTGGAACAAGAACAAGGGGCAGAACTCCCTCGCCGACCAGAGCTCCCTGCCCTATTGATTGGTCGTTTGGTGCAGGAACAAGGGGCAACGCTCCCTTGCCGCCCAGAGCTCCTAGCCCCCGCTACGGGTGTTAATCAAATATCTTGATTCGATTCATGATTCGTATTTTGATATTCATATTCGTAATTTTACGATTCAAATTCAAATATTTTTATTGATTCGATTAATTTTCAAATACTTATTAGTAATTATGTTATTCGATTCGATATTCGCAAAGATTCGATTAGATATTAAAATAATAATATAATTTTAATATATATTTATATATATACTTTCTTAAGTTGATTATGGATTATATACTTAAATATATATTAAACGTGTTGATATTAATTTGGTCCATCTTCAAGTCTATTCCAAGATAAGGTCAACATTTCCTTACTCCCTACGTTCACCAAAAATTGAACCATTTGGAGCTCGGCACGGAGATTAAAAAAACTGATAAAGTAATTGTAAGTAGGATAAAAGTAGGATAATAGGGGTATTGTTAATTATTTGTTTAATTTCTTAATCTCTTTCCTTTTTCTCTCTCCTATTTTATTCTTTTTCAATTGTTTTATTCTTCTCTTTCCTGGTAAGCTACCCACTGAACTTGGTTCATGGCATTGCCATTATTTATTTTTTTCTGTTCAATCAATAAAATGTTCATCAATTTTTTTCCACTTAATCGAATTTGTGGAGGTTATTTCCTAAACAAAAAAAAAACTGAAAATCGAAATTGATGAAGTTCCTGTACAGTAGAATAGAACTTGGAAAAAAAAAATTGATAGAATGCAAAATAAGAATAAAGAAATCAGATTCCCATCACTTCATTCACTGGAGCCAAAAATCCAAAATATTCACAAGTTTGGGGGGAAAATAAGGGGGAAATGTTTGGAGGAAAATCCAAACTCATCTAACACTATAAATAGAGAACAAACTCCTCACATTCATTAGTCATTACAGCAAATCAAAAATACAAAAACAAGAAAATGTTGAATAGCAGGCAAAGGCCAGATTTGACAGAAATCCAAAGAAATAATGTTGCAGCTTGGCTTCTTCAAAATTCCAGCAACTCGAAACTTCGATATGGTCCAAAACAGGAAGCTGCGGAGCTTTTCAACACAGGCCTCTCCACTGTTTGGCGAATCTGGAAAGCAGCTAGTGCACAACACAATCTAGGACAACATGTTAAATTGGTAAGTATGAAAAAGAGGTCAGTCCATAAAGACAGAAAAATTATCGATGAAGAAAAGCTGAAAAACATGTCCGTACTAAAGAGAAGTAGCATAAGAAAGGTTTCAACTCAACTTGGTGTTAGCACAGGTTTGGTTCATAAGTGGGTTAAGGAGAAAAGAATAAAACCACATACCAATGCCATCAAGCCACACTTAACTGCTGCCGACATGATTGCTAGGCTCAAATGGAGCCTCAATCAACTTTCTTGCATAAGTAGCAATGGAAAAATACAATTTCAGCCAATGTATAATGTCATCCACATTGATGAGAAGTGGTTCTATCTCACAAAAAGCACACAAAGATACTACATTATGGCAGATGAAGAGGAGATACATAGAACATTCAAATCCAAAAGTCACATTGAGAAAATTATGTTTATGTGTCTAGTTGGAAGGCATCTTACTGATAATGAAGGCAATGTTGTATTTGATGGGAAATTTGGAATTTTTTCCTTCACATTTGAAGAACTAGCAAGGAGGAATTCAAAGAATAGACCAAAGGGCAACATCATTACAAAGCCTATTGTGGCTATTACCAAACCAGTGATGAAAGAATGCTTCATTAAGCTGGTAAGTATGATAATTCATTCATTTCAGCCACTTATTTTACTATTAGAATGTGTGCAAACATTCATCATTTAGCATTCATTACAGATGGTTCCAATTATCAAAGAAAAATGGCCCAAAGGCATCAGCAAAAACATAATCATACAACAAGATAATGCAAGGCCACATATCAGCAATGATGATCCAGATTTTCAAGCCATAGCACAATCTGATGGATTCAATATCAAATTAGTGTGCCAACCACCCAACTCACATGACACAAATGTCAATGACTTGGGTTTTTTTAGAGCCATACAAACACTCAAGGACAGGAAGATGGCTAATATAGTAGAAGGGCTAATAAAGAATGTGCAGGATGCATATGAAGAATTTCCAACCTACAAGTTGAATGATGTTTCCCTAACACTACAAAGCTGCTACATTGAGATAATCAAAGGGAAGGGAACCAACAACTACAAAATACCACACTTAGGTAAGGAAGCACTAAGAAGGCAGGGGAAACTACCTGAAACACTTGAAATTGAGGAGCAGGTGGTAATTGATGCATTTGAGTATCTAAAACTGCATGATAATTCAAAAAGTTCAATCTACCACATGGAGCATCTAGTTAAAGGAATGCATCAGGTGAAATTACAAGAGTAAGCGGCATTTGGACAACTTTTTGGTCATGTAAATATGGCTTTTTGGACAGCAGCTCATCTAGTTTACAGGGACAAACAGTAAATATGATTTTTTTGTTGTTTGGAATGTAAATTAGCATTGTTTGGATCCTATTTTGTCTCAGCATTTTCAGTGAAATAGAAATTTGCATCATTGACTGTTTTATTTCATATTTCAACCTCCTAAACTAGGTTTCAAAAAAAACCTAGTGGTGGCATCAATAAGAATTTGGGTGTAGTATCTGTTTTATCAGTTTCATATGCTCAGCAATTCAACACATAATTCACACCGTAGAGTGCACAAAATCATATGCTCAACAATTCAGTTTCAGAATTCACACCAAAAAGCACAGAATTCACACCATAAATGGCATCACCAACCAACACCAACCAACACAGAAACATAATAAATGGCATCACCAGCCAACTCCCCCCAACAAAGAAGAATGGCATAACCTGATTCAGAGCAGAGCAGAGGGTCTGAATCTGAATCTGCCACCATGAGTACCAAATCGGAACTCGGCGGAGAGAAGAGAGCAGAGGGTGGCATGTCGCCTCGAGCCGCCGTTGCTGGTTTCAACGGAGAGGGCGAAAACTCGGAATCAACGGCGGCGAAGCATGTTTCAGAGAGAGAGAGCGAATTCATGGCTGAAATATGTTGTTTTTCGATGGAGATGGAGAGGGAGATGAGATGGACCGACGAAGATGATAATTCACGAATCTGATGGTTTCAACTTTCAGAGATAGAGATTGAGAGGCGATGGAAGATGGAGATGAGATAGATCCAGTGATGGAGAGATGAAATCGAAGGGGGATGGAGAGGAGATAGATAGAGAGATGGAGAGGTGGAATCGAAGAGATGAGAGAGAGCGGCGTAGATCTAGGGCTTCTGAAATGGGAGAGGAGTGATAATAGAAGGTCGAAATCATAGCCAAACCAATTTGTATCTGGATCGAATTAATTAGGGTGGGTGTGTGTGATTAAGAAATAATTATTGTTGTTAGATTAGTTAGTGAGTTTAATTTGTGGGATGGTGGGTCCAGAATGGTAAAGGGTAGTAATTTCAGAAAAGTAATGAGGGTACAATGGTAAAAGAAGCACAACGGTTCAATTTTTCGCGAACAAAAAAAAGGGTGAAACAGTTCAATTTTTGGTGAACGGAGGGAGTAATATTTATGTATATTGTACTAAGTTTAATCTCTTGAGTGGTGCAAAGGTAAATCATAGTCTCTCCTTTTTTTTTTCTTCTATCTCTCGCTACTTTACATTGTCTCTCTATTTCATCGTTTTTATTATTGTTCTTCATCAGCTTACTTCACAAATTTTCAACTAGTCATTTTTCATCTCATTGCTCTATAGATTCGAGTATTCGATTCGAATTTGTAACATCATTCAAATATTCGAATTCAAATCAAAATTAAAATTTGTCCAGGATTCGAATTCGATTCAGTTCGGTAAATAGTTTGTACGGATTCGATCCGATTAGAATGATATTCGATTTGATTCGATTCGTTTGCACCCCTATGCCCTGCGCGATTCAGCAGGTATAAAGCCGCCTGCTGCACACGAAAATATACACTTTTTCTTTTCTAGGGTTTCCTTTATCGTTTTGTGAACATTGGAGAGAATTTTTACTTTGATTCTACTGCATCAATCTTATATTTTCATTTCGGATCGATGAACGTCAACCACCATGGATTTATTTTCAGATTCTCTTTCAACTTTCATCACGCAATTTCTATTAAAATCTGTGAGTTTCTTCAGTTCTTGTTCTTAATTTCTACTGGTACGATTTCTTTTAGATAAATTTATTAGAGTGCATGTTAGGGTTAGAGATTATTATTGCTTAGGCTAGATTTTATTTCAATTCCTGCCTAGGTTTAATTTATGCTTAATTATTATTATCGCCTAGATATAAACAAACAACCCTATTGATTTACTGCTTTATTTTCTTTTCTTTTCGCAATACAATAATTTTCCTGCTAAGTTTTCTTTGAAAAATGATATTCGGGTTAGCTTATTTAATCTATTACGACCACGTTTAATTACGTGCTGAGATTAATTAGGTTGAACAATATACAAGGTAAGTGGCCACTTATAGTAACCATTCATTATGAGACGAATGAAATAATGAACTTGACAAAGGTATATACATAATATCAAATAAATTGTTACACTATTAGAGGTGAGACTTTCACTTTACATTTGTGTGATCACACCATAATATTTTGTCACTTCCCACATTGGGAGTTATTACTATTCACTTTTTGAGTTTAGTTATTACTCTACATGTCCGCTAGAAGTGTACCACAATTTTATTTATGTTCGTTTATAAAGAATTTCCTTTTTAATCTGCCCAACAATTCAAAAATAATGGTTTCCTTTTTACACTAAAAACTAATTTACCAAACATTTATGAGACTAGCGTCACCAATAATGTGATACATTATTAATGGATGGATGGAATACTATTTATTACTCCCTCTATCCGGCTCATGTGTCTACCTTTTACTTAAATACATGTCTCATTCATTTTATCTATGTTCAAATAAGAAAAGAGTTAACTCTTTAAAATACTTTAAAAGTGATAGGATTTACTTACTTTCTATGTTTTTAACCTTTATTTTTAACTCCGTGTTCAGCATTACATAATGAGTTGAACGAAGGTAGTACACGATAGAAAGATAATCCTTTTTCGTTACACTTTAGCATTACGTCTGACTTTTCCTAGTCAATAATTATTATAAACGTCATTTGTGGATAAATTATGATACTATAATTTCATTTAGAGAATTTATAAATAGTACTCTCTACGGCTCCCCTTTTACAAAAAAATTGCCTACATTTTTCCAAATGATCGTCACAAACGATTTGCCTAACTTTATTAATAAAAGTAAGTCTCACATATTTTATTACTCTTAACTTTACTCCATTTAGTCTCACACATTTAATTACTCTTTAAGTCTTAACTTTACTCTATTCGTAAGAGCATTCATAATGGTGGGCGTTGAAGTTTTAGGGTGATGAGTATTTTGGTGGGATCCCAATGATGGGTGGGTGAAAATTCTACAATGATGAAGCCCTACTACTAGGATAATCCAATAATTGATTTTGTATTTTTTTTGTTTCAATTTTACTTTATTTTTTGGAATAACAGTAATAATAATAAATTACCAATTTTTATTTTAACATTGGAAATTACAATACAATTGATAAAAACTAAAAATTAAAAACTAATTGCATATTAGTATTTTGGTCGTTTGAACTAGCTGTTGCAGCTGAATTATTTATTTATTTATTAATTGCAAATTAAAAAAAAATGGAGGAAGCGACATGTGTCCCTCCTCCTCTCCCTATCACATGATCTATCACCCGCGGATAGCCCTCGGTGTTGGGGATAATGCTCTAACTACTTACAAATGATACCAATATTCCATTCACAGTACATTTTACCATCTAAGTCAACTTATTTATTAAAAATCGTGTCAATCAATACTAAACCCTAAAAGTACTAGTCGTAATCAAACAATTATCAACTTGTATGTAAGCCGACGAGGGATTGACCATTGACTTGTCTTGGCCTTAACTTGAAAGTTGAATCACTTGAGATAGGCAAAAGAAGAAAAATAAGGCGCGACTTTAGACATATTTTAATTTGAAATATTTGGGCAACATATATCCACTTTATCAGTAGTAGGCCAATATTGGTGAGAATTTTATTGTAAATTAATTATTGTATCTTAGAGAAATGAATTTCACCTACTCATGTGCCTCCTGGCCGGTTCCATGCCAGTGGCCTACTTGAACAGCAATTCATTATTTAAGTGATTAGACCTTTCAACAAGTAGCTATATATATATATATTTTTTTTATTTTTTTTATTTTTGGGTTTATAGATACGTTAGTTGTAACTTGTAAGATACCTATTGATATTATAAAAGAAAGTTGTACCTATTGCTTCGTCGCCGTCGCCGTCGAAGTGGATAGTAGATTTTTAAATTCAGTTTGAATCGTGTACAACTTCATGCTTCGGCCTTCGCCCAATGAAAATATTCGCGTTTTAGGCACGATGGTGGAACAATTCTATAATTGATCTAAACCAAATTCAAATCTTGTTTCAATTGAAAGAAAAAGGAATAACATTCCTCCCCCACTACGCTTGAATCGTGTAACTATTCTATTTGAGTTCTATGATAAAATCCATAATACATATTTATATTCAAATTTAAATTCATAATTAACAAAAATTCGTAATTTGTTAGTATTTCAAAGTTTAAGGCTTGGAGAATTTCATATACATAAAACTTCGCATTGCTATTTCTCGCAATAATTGAAAATATTAAATTACAAGATAACTTTTGACTTAAAATCCACTTCAAAAAAAATTTGAGTTTTTATTTTTTAGAAAAATTTTAGAGTTAGTAGTAGTGAAAAGTAACTACTATTTCTTCAAAATAATAATAATAATAATAATAATAATAATAATAATAATAATAATAATCAAACCTCTAAAAGAAAATGCTATATTGGGTGCACCTAGGTGAATTTTGATTTGGATCTACTAAAAACATAACAATTTGTCGGATATCTGAGTGATTTGCATATATTGGAGTATTAATGTATTTTATTTTGTTTTTAAACTTTTGCTTTCAATAACTTGTGATAAATTTAGAAAGGTTAGACTATTTGGTGAAGTAGCCCAAATATAATAGTCTTCTTGACTTAGCATACGAAATTTGAATTGGGTAATAATAGGACATGTGTGATAATGACCCACCTACTTCATTTCGGGAAATGTAAGAAAATTTTGAACCTTTTTCTTGTACTGCCTTACCAACAAATGAACAAAACAAGGAAACAGAAATTATGTAGTTTTCATGATATTTATGTCACACCCTTGCTCATAGTGACATTTAATTTTCTTTGGATTCTCAATGTTCACCTCTTCTAAAAATTTTCACGAGACAACGTTGTACAATTACTATTTGAATTTAGGATAAATCTTGTGTTGATACCGCAAATTACTGATTCGGTCAAGCTCCATCTTATACTTTGAGACCAAAATTGTAAATAGATGGAATAGGAGTTACTCACTGCAGAAATTCTAAATATTTATTCTTAAATTAGCTCTTAAAGCTTCCCCTGTATTATTTGTAGCCCTATTTTACGAATGGATACAAGAGATCTCCTATTTTGTACATTATCTTATAAAACTGTAGGCCCGAGTAGATATGTGAGTTAAAAATAATTTAGGGAGGTTGAGAGATGTGTTGGATGAATATTTTAACATACTTTTTATTATTTTAGTCTAAAATTAGAGTTAAAATTAATTTTTAATGATATGCTGGGAATGCTCTAAGTAAGAGAAAAAAATATGTTTTTAAATATATACTATGTGTTTGTTTAATAAAGGGTATTTGATTTGATCCACTCCTATGAATTATGTAGGTATATACATAGAATTTGTGCCAATTATCTTATCCATCTACCGAATATATTTTGATGATTCTATTCTTCTGTACCACCAATAAAAATGAAAAAGAAGAAAAAAAAAACTCTTGAAATCAATATTACATTCAAAATTCTGGTTGCATTATATTTTTTTTTAAATATCGTGAGAACCTACGGCCGTTGCCTTTAATATACATTGGGTAAATCTCGTGTAACAGGCTCGATTCCGTCCTGGTTGCATTATAATGTACTCCCTCCGTTTACAAGTAAATGTCCAGTTTGCTACAGTACACTTGTTCGCAAGTAATTGTCCAGTTTACCTTTTCGTAAAATACTACCATCTTTACTTTACAGAAATTACTACCATTTGTCATTTAGGATCCCACCTCACATCAATTTTATTTCTACCTTTTTATCATCTCAACAATTTTATTCTTACTTTTTGGTGAATAACACCTCTTTTTTGTCATTATCACTGCTTTTTTATCATTATCTCACTACCCCTACGTCCTAACTTTTACTCCACTAACTTTCACTTTATCAGCTTTCTTAAATTCCGTGTTCAGTATAAAGTAGACATTTAGTTGTGAACGTTGGGAATAGATAATAATAATATATATAGAGATCGTTGTATTATATTTTCTTTAAATAAAGCTAATAAGTATAATTATGTAGATTAATTAAAGGGAGATAAGTCGGACGACGATACACGCCAGAGAGAGAGAGAGAAGGAGAGAGGCCGTTGCAGGCGGGATTTTGGCTTGACGACATTTCTAGAGAGAGAGAGAGATAGTCTCCCGCAAGCTGACAAGCCATGGCCGTGCCGTTAATGGAAAAGCCACTATCCTTCATTGTATTTGCTCACGCCCTCTTCGATTTCTACACTCGTTTTTACTATTAACTATGAGACCGTTTGCCTATGCACTTGAATACCACGTTATCTAGAGAGAGAGAGAGAGAGAGAGTAACGAGTTAAGTCAACTGTCAACTGAATGTGGTGAAGGAGCTGAAATAATGGCGATTGTCACCGAAATTTCAAGACCCCTAATTAGACGCATATGTTTCTCACCCCCCTTTATCACGGCTGCTATTATTTGCTGCAATGGAAATAAATTCTCGCAGTAATTAGCTCTCCATTTTGGTAGATATATTTTGATTTTTGAGTTGCAAATTTGTGATTTCGAGTGAAGAGAAAAATAGATAATTGTGTTTGATGGATCAAGAAGTGGGAGAGATCAATCAGAGAGTTGAGAAATTGGGATCCGATGAAAAATCAAATTCAAGCAATTCCGAGACTGCGGGGGGTGATAAAGTTGCGGATTCAAATGCAAAGTCGAAAATGGAGGGGGAAAACAAATGTTCGTCTCATGTTATCGACATCAAATGTGATGGATTATTGGGGGGAGAGAATCAGAGGGTGTGTAGAATATGCCATTTGAATGCGAAGGAAAGTGGGAGTAATTCGACCGAGTTGATTGAGCTTGGTTGTGGATGCAAAGGGGAGCTCGGAGTTGCTCATTTGCATTGCGCCGAGGCTTGGTTTAGAGTGAGAGGAAACAGGTAACTTCAGTTCATTGAAATTTGTTTCTCCATTACATACATATACGTGTCTATGTGTTTTGTTGTTTGGTTGATTGATTGTTGGAGAATTGTTCTGTTTTGTTGAATCTTGCTGATCTATGGTTTTTAGTAGCTTGTGTGATCTCAAATGTTCTGCACTTTGTGATTGAGCTTAGAAGGCCACCGAGAGAGACAGACAGACAGAGAGAGAGACACACACACACAGAGAGAGAGAGAGAGAGAGAGAGAGAGGAAATATTCTGTTATGTTGAATCTTGTGGATCAAATGTTGTTTGTAGCTTGTATGAACTCAAAAGTTATGCTCTTTGTGTTTTGTGTGTGTGTGTGTGAGTGAGAGAGATGTGTCTTTTGCCTGGCATGAATAGAGGTTTGGCTTGATTGGAAAGAGAGGTGGAATGCAAATTTTTTGCAGTCATCAAAAAATTGGCCTGTATCTGTGCATTTGAAATCTTTACATGGGATTAGCCACGAGTTGATCAAATGAGATTCCTGCAATTTTTAAGATTTACCGTTTAATCTTTGAGTAAAACGCTCTTTTATATGACTTTTCGATGTGAGTGTCGAAGCTTATTCTTGATAATGAGTTTGTTTCAATTTAATCAGATATGAGTTATGTATGGCATCGTGGTACTCTACTCATATGAGTTCTGATCTTTGTATTAATGCTGGTGTTCTGTTAATTCTACATGGCCCCGATCATTTATGGAAGAGGAGAAGCCCTTTTTACATCATAAGCATGGCTTGTACTAAGTTTGGAGATTTCATTTTTCATGTTGGTTAAAAGTCTTGCCTTCTAATTATCATGAGGTGTTGGTATTGTGTTACTAGATGCATGTTGCTCTGTCGTGCCTCTCTGGATGATTCACAAACTTCACTCTGAAACTTGCTGCTACATAATTCACGATTCTTTTATATGCACTTAGTTTTCTCATACCTGGAGATTATTTGTCATCATTTTGCTCTTAGAAAGATATTACCAATGCTTACATTTCTTTTCTAGTTCGTTATTTAACTTTAAAAAGGAAAATCTAACCTTGTAAACGAGCTAAGAACTTTTCATGTTAGGTTTTACATTATTTGCTTTTTGACTCTTGGTTGCAGAGTGTGTGAGATATGCAGTGAGACTGCAAAGAACATTACTGGTGTTGGGGATATACGTTTCATGGAAGAATGGAGCGAGTCTCAATCCGTGGAAACGGGTCATGGCCCATCAGACGGAAGCAGAAGGTGTTTGAGCGGGCAGCCATTATGTAACTTCTTGATGGCGTGTCTGGTAATAGCATTCGTCCTCCCATGGTTTTTCCGTGTAAATATGTTATGATGAGACCCTTTGGATACGCGAAAAATTGAACGTAGTTCTGCTTCTTTGTGGTTAGTAGTTCATTTTCAGACAGTTTTTGAGTTATAGGCCACCATTTACCACTCTGTAATACAAATTGAAGCTCATTTGTGGTTTGCATAGTCTTCTCTCAGTTGTTTTAAGTAGTTTTTGTAACTTCTTTTTCAAGAAACAAGTGTTTTATTGTGTAATACATTTGTTAAATTGTTTTTCAGTATATACTCATATTTCTCTCTCTCTCTCTTCTTGAGGGACAGTCGGTTGGCTCATTGATGAGAAGATACAACCCAATTTAGACTATCTTTCAAATTATGCTAATGTTTTTCGGGGTTAATTTTTATTTTTGAATATAAAAACATCTGTCTGGTTTCTCCTCAGTTTCTCTCTCTCTCTCACTCGGACAATACATGAGGTAGGCTCAAATAAAGAAGCTCTGCAAATTTTTGGATCTCTTTTATTTATTTATTTTAAATAGTATACCAAAAACAAAATTGTAGTACAAATTAAATAATTTATTATACAATACTCACAAATTTATATTCTGATATAAAAAATGTTAGAATTGTTGAAATATTGTTGTCTTACAGCACATTAGTTTCACTTAATAATTTACTACTGCTTCATAACTTAATACTCCTATATTGCTATTGTGTCGTCGATATACCAAAACTGGACTTTGTTAGACACCGAGACTGGCCCTCTCTCTGCCTGAATTACGAAAACCAAATATGTAAAAGAAGTTATATAAAAACTTTTACATAGACTTTAACCATAATTCCGTTGTAGTCTAGTTGGTTAGGATACTCGGCTCTCACCCGAGAGACCCGGGTTCAAGTCCCGGCAACGGAACTTCTTTTTCGGTTTCCTCTATCTCTCTCTTCCTCGTTCAACTTTTGTTTATTTTTTATTTTTTTTTGAGGGATTCTCCCCATATACTTTTGACAAAAACTTGGGTTCGCCCGTCCGACCCGACCCGATCCGTTTGACTCGGATTTGATCCTAGTCAACCCCTTTTGATTATTTTTTTTAAAATTTTTCAGTTTTTTTTACCCTTATGTTTTTGTTTGTTGTTTCTTCTTTGGTCAAAATTCGAGCAAGGAAAACCGATGGCCTCGGAGCGATCGAAAAAATTTAAATTATTGTCTACCGATTATCCTTATTTTAATAATCCGAGCGAATCGGAGCCGAAGGCTCAGTCGGGAAAAAAATCTGAAAAAAAACTAGGGTGCGTGAGACCTACACGCGACGCGTGGATCTCACGCGCGGGTCGGATAGGCGCGTGGGGCGGGTCGGGCAGGTTGGGTTCCGTGACAAATGGGTGGAGGCCTATGCACCCAAGTCCTACTCTATACTTTTTACTGGAGTATTAGTAACATGCATGTATATGAAATGTTTGTTGTACTAACCCTTTTATCAGTCAAACGGAAGGGACGTCAAAAATGTCATCATAATTCATAAGATCACTAGTGGTTTCTAAGGGTTGTAGATAGCCTAAGATCATATAATGTTGAATAGTTAGTTAGAGCTTATCAATTTGGTTTAGCTGATTTAATTTGACCACCTGATAATAGAAGGGGCGGATGTATAAAAAAAATATTGTATGGCAATTTTGTTAATTATCTAAATTATGTTTTTGAGGATACTTGAATGTAATTTTTCTGTAATTCAATTTGATTATGGGACTTTTTGACAATATTCACACATAATATTGATAATTTGACAATTTATAAGGATAAAATAAAAAATAAAAATGTGTTAGTGAATAGAAAACGTAGGTTGATTTTTCAGTCATATTTCATGTCAAACGTCACCTGTTAATGTATGATATTATGATATAGTATGTACATCAAGATTTCATAATGATTTTATTCTATATAATGAATTGATGATGTATCATACAACAAACCAAAACATGCAATTATGTTAGTGATTCATAAACTACAAGCAACCAAATAGTAAATCCGTAATTACCTCGTAAATGGTTTAAATGAATTGCACATTGGGGAGAAAATTGAAGTACGGTAAGAATTACTGGGCAAATCTCCTTTGGCAGTGAGCTCAGTAAAGAAGGCATGCAAATGACATTCAAAATATTTACTGCTTTACTGCCAAAAGAGTATTCGCCCTATAATTCATCCACACTCTGTACATTTTTTGAACTGCATATATATTGATGAACAGTGTACAAATCATACTCTATTTATACCTGAATTCAGTCGAAAATGAGTCTTTTTCCTAAATTTACAAGGATATTTGTAGCATATTCTTTTTTTTAGAATTCTGAGCAGGAATAAACTGTATACACAGTGGAAAAAGAAGGAATTTTCGCACGGTTACTTTTCTGTATATACATTAATCTTAATTTTTGTGTAAGCACGAAGTATTTGTTAGGGTGATTGTTATTTGCAACAAAATTGCGTCATTCATATATTGTTATACCTAAAATCCATGCTAGAAGTTCCATACATTTATACGAACCGACACACGTACATAGCATTCATTTTATGTCATCCTAAATTCCAACATGTTTATTGATAAAAATTACCTTAATCAATAAAAAGCAATTAATACAAAACTTAAAAGGGATAAGAGGAGGGAGTATATAATACACCTACAAAATTAATGTAATGACATCGATACTAATTAAATACCAATAGAGTATTGGATCACATCAAGATTAATTAATGCGGGATCATAAACTCATGCTAGTTGGAATACTATATTTTTGAGACATGGGAGTTGTTTCACTCAGTGCTAGTACAATAAAGGATGTATATACTCCCTCCGTATCTTTTCATTAAGATTATTTGATCAGACACATATATTAAAAAAATGAGTTGTTTACAAAAAAAATTGAAAAGATAAAAGTAACTTTTTAGGGTATTTTTGTCACATCAAATAGGAGAGAGAATGAAGTTAGTAACTTTTTAATGGTATATATGGTAATTTATGAATTATAATTGAGTATGGTGCATTTCTATTTTAAGAAATGAACTTAATGAAATGATACGTCCAAGTAAGGCAAAATAAACTTAATGAAAATATACGAGGGGCATAATTTTTTAGTAAAAGCATAAAAGGATATAAATAATGCAATAAGGGCCCGTTTGGTTTGTATGATTGGGCAAGACTATCGACAAGATATGACTTAATATTTTATTTGGATGACAAGATCTAATCATGCCAGGCCCGTTACTCAATCTCACAAAAAGTCTGGCCCGTGACTATCTTCATGACTTTAAGTCTCACCTTAACCCCTGCGACAAAATTAGTCAGGAGCAGTTGACAATTTTATCCTTCATATTTTCCATTATGCATCTACCAAAGATTGAACGAGAAAGTTAGATTGAGAAAGAGATGGGGGGTAGCGGTGGCACATGAGGCGGCAGCGCGATGGGGTGGTGGTGAGGCGGCGACGCGACGGGTGGTGGTCAAGCAGCGTGAGGCGGCCGCGCGATGGGGTGGTGGTCAGGCGGCGTGAGGCGGCGGCACGATGGGGTTAATTAGAAGGTTTTGGAGAGAGAGAGAGAGAGACAGAGAAAGAGAGGTTTTAGAAAATTTGGGGAAGTTTGGCAAATGGGTTTATATTTTGAGGACCCATTTTGATGTTCTGGAAAGAGAGAAAAAGAGAGAGTAGAGAAGGTGCAGTGAGTTGTGGGGAGGAAGATGATGATGATGTGGTAGAAGGGTGTATTAGTAAATTCATATTAAATGAGTCATAATGTACAAAAACTGTTAGTCGAACCAAACAGGTTTCTTGTAGCCGTGACTGAATCTTTACTTATCCCATATTGTATCTTACTATTATCTTATCTTGACAACCAAACTGAATCTTTAACTTGTCTCGACAACACAATTGGCATATTTACATGGCATTTGGCACGTGTGACAGTATCGTCACGTGAAAACTAAGGATTTTTTTTACAGAATTAGTCAATAACCTATGAAATTCGACGATAATTAATTTAAAATAGTAATTTGTATGTATAAACTTAAAAATGGATTTATCTAAAATTTTAGGGTTATTCTTCTAAGACTGCCCACATCGCATCCCTAAGGACGGTCTTGAAGAGGTGCTCGAGACGAGGCGGCATCGAGGTGGTGGCGTTGCAAGCCACGCTGGCTCGAGACCGGCTCGATGCCAGCGCGTGCAAGCCATGCGCACTAATTTTCGAATAAAAAAAAATAGGGGTGCGTGTAAAGTTGAAAATTAAAAAATTCGAACGTTTTTCAACGGCTATTGCCGATTTTCTTTTTTTTTATTTTCCTCCACTATAAATACAACCTCTCATCCTTCATACATCCCACAACAAAAATACAACCTCTTTCTCTCTCAAATCCAACTCTAAAAAAATGTCTTCGTCGAGTTTTTCATCTTCGTCAGTAAAATATGTCGAGGGCGGCACCGACGACGAGGTACTTGAGATGATGGCGGGCGTGGATCGACACATCCGTGCACACTTGGCGGCAGAGAAAAAGAAGAAGAAGAGGGCGAGGGGGTTCGTCGACCGCGACCGTAAAGCGGCGTGTTCGCTCCTACATGCCGATTACTTCGCCGACAACCCCACCTACGGCGAGCACTTTTTCCGACGCCGTTTTCGGATGCATAAGCATCTATTCTTGCGCATCTGCAAGACATTGGAAGACAACGTCCGCTACTTTCACGCATCGACAAGATGCACTTGGACGAGGGGGGCTGACGTCGGTGCAAAAATGCACGATGACGGTGCGATAATTGGCCACCGGTAGTGCTGCGGACACCTTCGACGAGTACCTGAAGATCGGCGATAGCACGGGCCGGCTTTGCCTCAAAAAATTTTGCCGAGCAATGATCGACCTCTTCGGCGAGCGATACCTGAGAAAGTCAAACGCTGCCAACACCGCACGTCTGCTCTGAATGCACGAGGCGCGGCATGGGTTTTCGGGGAAGCTCGGGAGCCTGGATTGCATGAACTGGGCTTGGAGGAACTGCCCAAAAGAGTGGGCAAGTGCCTACACGTGCGGCGATCAAGGTGTGCCTACCTTAATCTTGGAGGCGGTGGCATCGCAGGATTTGTGGATCTGGCATGCCTTTTTTGGGTGTGCTGGCTCCAACAACGACATCAACGTCCTCAACCAGTCGCCCTTGTTCGCCGACGTGCTTGAGGATAGAGCTCCACCGTGCACCTTCACCATCAACGACAACCAATACGACAAGGGGTACCACTTGACCGACGGGATCTACCCTTCTTGGCCAACACTGATCAAAGCGCCGCAGGTTGAAATTGACCCAAAGACGGCGAGGTTCAAGAAGATGCAGGAGTCGGTCAGAAAGGATATAGAGCGGGCCTTTGGAGTGCTCCAAGCCCGATGGGGAATAATTCGGGCTCCGGGTTGGTGCTGGTACACAAGGCATCTCCGAGACATCATGTTCGCGTGCATTATTTTGCACAACATGAACATCGAAGACGAGCATGAGGATTTGGAGAATTGGAGAGACGACTCCGATTTTCCGTCCACTAGCGGGATATCCTATCGGCCCACTCCGATCGCCTTTAAGACCTATCTCGCTTGGGCAGCCGACTTGAGAGATCAACGAAAGCACGTTCGGCTTACTAATGATCTCACCGAGTACATTTGGCGCAAATTTGGACCTCTACCAGAATAGTCCAAATTTTAATTAATGTAGTAGTTTTTTTTTTATTTCAATTAATGTAATTTTTTTTATTTCAATTAGTGTAATTTTTTTTATTTGAATTAATGAAATGTTTTTATGTTATTTTTATTAATGGAATTTTATGAATTAATTTAATGGAAATTGAGAATTATTTAATATGGTGCTGGAGACCCCTTAGAGACCGTTGGATTGCAGGACTGAGGGCCTCTAGTGCTGGAGACACCCTTGGAGACCACTTAATGATAATAAATGGGGTACTCATCCGATAAGTGTTTTTAATTTCAAAGCAAAATTTATTTAGATGTACATATCTCAAATCCGATTAAATGAAAACTATTCAATTCGGTGTGGAATCAAATATAGGAAGAGATATATATGAGATTTATTTTCTAAATTTCTTAATTTGATATGTTCGAGCTAATTTCTGAACAATCGCCCTCATTTTCTCTTGGTCTATTCATGTTGGTCGATCAATTAAATTAATATCACTACCTATGATAAGTGATAATTTGATAATAGATCGAGTATTCATCTATTAAGCATTTTTCAACCTGAATCAAAATTTATTTATCCTTACTCATTTTGCACCAAATTACAAAAGAAAAAAAAAAAGAAAAACACATTTGGGCATATGCTAATTTACCAACCTACTTAGTCAGTTGGGTTAAGTTATTTTTTTTTTTTTCAGGTTTACCCTAACAGTTTTCTGCCCTAATTATTCCCTTTTCTCAATCTATTTGGAATCGGCCCATTGATTTGAGATAAAATTGATATTCTTAACTATCGAGTTCAGTTTGGTTATCAAAGTGAGATATAAATATCCTGCCTATAGTTAAAAAAAAGGTAATATTGCAAACAATAAAGCTATCCGAACATACTATATCCGGACATAATCGGTTCGACCATAAAAAAAAAATCGGCGGTTCATCATTAAGTAAAAAACCGGTTTTTTATAATAATTGATTTCCCTAATCTACCCTTAACCATTTTGGCCCCAAAACAATGGCGGTATTCCCTCCTCCCCCAATTTTTCCCTCCCATCCCCCCAATTTTTCCCTCCCGTGCATCCCCAGAAATCTCTTCCTAATTCTGCTAAAAAAAAAATAATCTCCAGCATCCTTTTCTTGACGGCAGGGCAAGGTGGCGACGACGCACCACAGCGGCGCCTTCCCCCAGTTCTGCTGCCGGGGGTTTGCAGCCCTGAGAAGGGAGATGCTGCAGGGAAGCTCGTGTTACTTCCTCGTAGCATTGAAGAACTGCTGTAGATTGGTGCTAAGATGAAGCTATATAGATTTGCATGGAGCAAGGATGTACAAATATAGGAATTTCAATGCTCTTTCACTCTTCCTCTCTGTATAAATGAGAGTGAAGCAACGATGATGATAACGACAAACATTTGACATAAAGAAGTTGTAGATAAAGCTAATGATGAACGCCTTTTATATTATCTTATTTCAGAGAGAAATGAAAATGATACATCATTAGAGACTACAGTTTCAACCAAAGAATAATATCTGTGATTTCCTTACAAAGTCAGTGGTGAAGTTGTTGATTTGATCTTACAAAATTTACAGACTTACAACCAACACACTTAGTTAGTGAGTAGACATGAATGAATCTACAACAAATCAAATCTTTGGGACAGAATCCGAACGATTGAACTCGCTAAGAATCGGTTTCTCTTCATCAATACGCTTTTTCTCTTGTCAATTTCTCAGGTTATAACTTTCTTTTCTCTTCCTGTATCCACTTGAAAATCTCACGTTGGTGATCCTCAAGAACCGGTGGTCATACAGGCACAGGCCTTTCGATGAGAGGAGTGATCACCGTCTCTTCTTGGACAGGAACAGACGCTGGAGTAGGTGCTGGAGGAGGCTCTTCTACAACTTTTTGTTTCGCTCTTTCTTTCTTACCGCCATGTGCAAACATATACACTGCAATTACATAAACAAATAAACAAAAATCTCATCACTCGAGGCATCAACGACTTCATATAACTGTGAAAAATAAATTGTGGAAAACTTGAGCACTTTAACATGCTCTAATGATAATCATAAAACTGTGAATGAAGTAGAGAGGAAATTAGCCAACAAGAAGGCACAGAAGAAATAAGAACACGTTGGTGCAACCTATTTTGTAGGGATATATTCCAGCCTTATTCCCCCTCCATCACGTGTTTGTTAAGATTTCCTAAAGATTTGGTAATTAAATAAGTAAATTGATTCTTTATTGTTAATTAAAATCTCACCATATCTTATCTAAAAGTAAAACACGGTTATCGCATCACGAAATAGTCAAGCAAAAAAAAATCTGACCTAAAATAAAATCAAATCATTGATTAATTACGCACATTCTCACACTCATTATTTTCAAGTTTCAACTTCACAAAAAATTCGAACACCATCAAAATAAACACACCAGTCTTGTATCCATGGCAAACACTGATAATTCTAATGTTCCGATCAACGGTAATGAGATACTAGATAATTCAGACCATGAAGAGTATTCACAACACCAAGAGACTCATGCAGAGCAAGACCATATATTGCTCGAACAAGGCCCTCAACCTGAGATGGAGTTTGAGAGTAAAGAGAGTCTGGTTGAAGCATATCAAGCTTTCGGCAAAAGTAAGGGTTTTTGTGCTGCAATTTGAAATTATCAAAAGGATAGATATATCATGATTTGTTATGACCGTGGTCGAAAAACGGATATGAAGAAACATACAAAACGGGTCGAATGTCCTACTCGAGTTAATGCTAAAAAGCAGGAAAATGGTTATTGGATAGTGACTAAAGTTCATTCGGAGCATAATCACGAGATGGATCCTACATTTTCCGTTTATATGGCACCTCACTGTTCAATGTCAGTGCACATGAAGAGGCAACTGAAAAAGAATGATGTTTCAGGTATAATATTAAAGTTGTATTTACGATAATACTTCCCTGCCATTTATGCGAAAAGTGAAAATTAATTTCGTGCGCTTTTCTTCAGAGTAATTTAATAGCAGAATTTTGGTGAACTGAAAAGAAGGAAGCTTTTAGATTATACGCAAAATTAAGTGATAATTTCGGCATGTTTATGTTTTACTTGTTATTGAGTTGTTACAATTCAATCGCATTTCCTTTAGTTCCTTTATGTTTGCAATTATTTCTTCTTTTCATTATACTGTAGTTTAAAATCAGATCTTCATTTTTATTTGTAGCCCCTACCACCTAACTAAAAGATATGTATCAGGTACTCAAATTTCTCAGACAATAAAATAATTGCGAGTTGAAGCTGGAGGTCCTCGAAATTTAGGGTGCACGCTTAAAGATTGCAGAAACTATGTCGATGCAGCACGAAGATTGAGGCTTGGAGAAGGTGATGCAGCTGCCATTCATAAATTATTTTTGAGATTACAGCAGAAATATGGCAGTTTCGTTTATTACATGGATATCGATGGTCATTCCAGGCTCCGTAATGTCATGTGGATCCATCCTCGTAGCAGAACTGCATATGAGGAATTTAACGATGTTGTGAGCTTCTATACAACCTATTGCCTCAACCGATATGAAATGCCATTAGCGACTGTGGTTGGTATTAATCATCATCATCAGTCCATACTCTTAGGATGTGCCTTACTGACACATGAGCAAGCAGATTCTTTCCGGTGGTTCTTCACAAATTGGTTGGAAGCAATGGGAGGGGTACAACCAAAGGCAATCCTAACTGATCAGTGTGAGAGTATTAACATAGCTTTGAGAGAAATTATGCCAAATACTATGCACCGATTTTGTCAATGGCATATTGTGTCGAGGATCCAGAAGAAATTTGGTGAGATTAAGAATTATACGAAGACGACATCGGCTTTCAAAAACATTATACACCATAGTCTGAGTGTTAATGATTTTGAAGAGAGGTGGACTGATTTTCTTGTGGAGTATAATATGAGCGAGAATGAGTGGTTGGCAAGCTTGTACGAACAAAGAGCAAAATGAGTTCCTATTTACTTGGTTGATCACTTTTGGGCTGATATGGTTTCCACTCAACGAAGTGAATCGATGAATGCTTATTTCGATCATTATATCACACCGAAGTGTACTTTGAAAATGTTTGTTGAGCAGTATGAAATTGCTATGATGAAAAAGATTGGGAAGGAGCTACATGCTGAGTATCAAACCAAATGTACTTTTATTAAGCGTCGTAGCAAATACGAGTGGGAAAAGCAATTCGGAAAGGTATACACGAACAAAGTGTTTGAATTGTTGCATGAAGAGATGGACAAGCTTATGAGTTGCAACTTCAAGCAGCTCGATGTATCGAGTGATGATGCAGCCCAAGGAATTGAGAAGTTTGAAATTCAAGAATTAGGAATAATTGATAATTATTTTCATAAGGAATTTACATATCAGCTCGAATACCGTCAGTCCTTCATTTAGTATATGTAATGGAGTCACTTTCAATATATTTCAGTTTGATTTTGTCAATCTTTATTATCTCAAATCGCACATTATTAACATCTTACATTACTTGACCTTCAAACAAAATAAAACTTTACAAGCCACAAAACCCTTTGATGTAGTTAATAGATCTTAACAAATACTTTTCCAACCCTTGATACCTTCAAAGTTTGTTCCCAAACCCCTTGTTATCAAATTTATAAAAAATTTCGTAACTGTTCGTAGAAATGCAGCGTCTGAAAACATAGCTTAAAACAGTAACGGTAGCTCTTTTTTGTTTAGCTTTAGGGACAATCTAGTAGGTAAAGTCAACGAATTACCGCATCGTATAAATCGGAAGGCATGGCATTGAGTTCAACACTCATGAATCGGTAGAAAATTGATGTAGGTGTTACCAGCATCCTTGCATTTCATACTATCACGCGGAAGTTGTTCAATCGAGCAATTGGTGCCCAACTGCCCACATATACTCAGAAATCGAGGAATCCAAACCCAAACGTGCAATATATTTCAGTGATAAAAATGAAGGAAACCCAAACTCAGGAAAGTGTTCGTAACCATTCGTGGAAATGCTTCAATGAAAAAGCAAGTTTTTGTAACTGTTCGTAGAAATGCTTCAATGAACAAACAATGAAAAAGCCAACACTGTCAAATTCGAATTTCAAGAATGAATTGGATAGATATTGAAATTTGAAATTTGAATTTTTAGTCTTAAAGTGTTTGAAAATTTTCAAATAATTTGAAAAGGGTATTATTGTACATTCATAAATAGCTGAAATTAATAAATTAAAATATTAATTAAGAAATTGTGTAAAATACCTAATATGTTACTGTATGTCCGGACATACTATGTCCGAATAGCATCGCCCTATTGTAAAATAGCATTTTTTTCTAACAAAAAATGATAAAATGACACCTACAAAATAAAAGTGTCAAAAATAGCACTGTAGTTTGTTAAAAGTCTAATATACCCTTAATAAGTATACAAGAAAGCTAACTTTAATTTAAATCATACACGAAGACTAACTTTATGTATGAATTTCCGGCGAAAATTCCAAGCGAAAGTTCTGACCAAAAATTTCGTTGAAAATTTGAATCATATACGAAGCTTAACTTCATGTATGCATCATATATACATTAGAAATGAAGACTAACATTCATGTATGCATCATACAAGAAAATTTCCAACGAAAATTTGAATCATACACGAAGTCTAACTTTATGTATGCATCATACACAAAGACGAACATTCATGTATGCATCATACACGAAGCCTGACTTTCATGTATGCATCATACACGAAAATTTTTCCCGCCAAAAAATTCAAATTTGTATCATACATGAAGATAGTTTTCATGTATGATGCATACACAAAGATTAGTTTTTATGTATGATGCATACATGAAGTTTGGCTTCGTGTATGATTCAAATTTTCGTCGGAAATTTTTCGCCGGCGTACCACCGCACCACTGTCGGCATCTTAAAATTTTACCGTCGGAAATTCATACATGAAGTTAGTCTTTGTGTATGATTCAAATTAAAGTTAGCTTTCTTGTATACGTATAAGGATATAAAAGTCATAAAAATAACAAAAAGGCTAATATGACTCTTTTTTTAAAGTGTTTATGTTTGAGAAGGGCTATTTCAACTTTTCTCTAATTTAATAGTAAAATCCTTTTTTTGGTACAAATCTAAATCACATAAAAAATTTATTTATCGATTCTTGTCCTAAACCAAATTATATAAAACGTTTGAATCTTACAGATGATTTATCCCATTAAATAAGTGACCGTACAATTCATACTCTTCACAAATCTGTTGGATAAATTAAAATTAGTATTCGCTCCCGTAATATAAGTGTTGTTGAGTTGAAGTTACCAAATTCAAAGGAGTTAATTAGTATCAATTAATTACGAATTGTTCCGCATATAGTTCAAATTAATTACGTTATAAAATTATGTTTTAATTTAATTTAATTAATATACATAATATTTTTTAAAATTTGTCACCTTGAATTTCTTATAATTAACAAAATTGGCATTCAAATCAATTTGAAATTGATTGTTAATTGAGAACTCCCGCTTTATATACATAATAGATTACGAACACTACAAATCAAATATTGATTAAATAGCAAAATCCTGTATATTCGTACCTAGCCAACAATTAAGCTAGAATTTTCTTTTCCATTTGTCTGACCATATTTAGCTTTAACGCTGCGATGTGGAATATTTTCAAGAAGTCATATCTAGTTTTTGGCAAATTTTTGGCGATCCGATCTCATATTGTGTGACCGAGTTGGATTCAGATCAGATTCGGATCAAGTCGGTTAACTCGTTGCAACTTTTTCTTTTTTCAATTTTTTTTACAGTCAGATGATATGCATCACAACATGTAATAAGATGCCCACACTATGTAACAAGATGCACTATTAAGCGTAACGAGATGTATCAATTTTTAATTTTATTAATATTCTTTTTTACTATTTTTTTGAGATGCATCACGATACATTTTGAGAAGCACTACATAGTGTATGTAGATGCACCACCATGTATAATGAGATACACTACCACTGTGCTAAGATACACCATAATGTTGGTAGATGCACCACACTATGAAATGAGATGCAACACACTTAAAAAAAAATCGAAACAGAAAAGTTCTGGCGCTTGCACAACACGCGTCGTGCATGCTGTGCACGTGCCACACACCCATCTGACGAAGCTGTCGTTTGCACTTCGCACAAATAAATTTGTAATTCTTATGCCCACAGTAGCCGGTAGCCAGCGGTAAGCAGGGTCGTACCCAAGGGAACTAGTGTAATCTCTCTTCCATGTAACTGGTGTCACTGAAAGGATTTTGGTCTGCACTTACTTGTCTTGGTCAACAAGCAATGAAAACTATAACTAAAACTAAAAGTAGATTTGATCAATAATAAAAGAAATTTGGACTGGATTTTGAATCAATGAATATTAATACTTTTACTCGATCATGGGCTCAATGATTTTCAATCGCACACCTTTACTATTCAGTTTAAAGAGTAAATTAATTCATACCCTATGGTCACGAAGTCACGGTTAAGAATACTTTACCCTTATATCTATCCCTTTAAATTTGAGTATGACAGAGACACTCTAGACAAAACTCCTTCTTTGATCAACACACCCACGAAGACCCTTCAACAAATGTATTGCCCAAAGAGCATTAATTTCTTTTAGAACCAAATCAGCTAAAAGATGCCCAAGACACCGACTGCTCTTCAATACTTAATATCTATTCGGGCACAAGAGACACTCTCGTGTTACCCTGACTCTATTAGTGATCTAGATGCCTTAACTTATTGGTGATCAAACAATTAGTTATCTTGCCTATATATAATATTAAGCCCTAAGTATTTTGGGAATAAAATAACACGATCTAATTTAAATGCTTAGGCCTCACGAGTAATCAAAATACTAATAATCACATCATCTAATCCAATCCAAGTATAAGAAATTAGCTAGACATGAATTTAAACGTAAACAAATAAAAAAAAATAAAGGTAAACATGATTGAAACCAAAATAAGAACTATATTACCCTACAACAAAGTACACCGTGTCTTGGCCAGAACTCCAGCAGAAAACTAGGCAATAAACTAAAAACAGAATTTAAACTTTTCCTGTAGGAATTGTTTTTCTCCTCTCCAAACTCTCAAAACATAAGATGTAAACCCGAAATCAAAAGCTCCTTTTTACAGAAGACATGCAGCCATATATATAGGCATTGAAGAGAGGTAAGGCAGTTCCCTTCATGGGCTGGACTCCTTCCTTCTTTAGGCCTTATTTCCTTCTATGGCTCCGCATCGGATTTCTTTCCTTCTCCTTGTTGAATTTGGCTTCGACCGGTCTCTTCACGATAAGGATGGAAGTTTCCTTCCTCATCTTCTTCCTTGGAGATCAAGTATCATCCGCTGCCCACTGCTACATTCTTCCGCTTTGGTCACGTCTGCAACAGTCTTGCCCTCAATGCGCACAAATCTGAGTTCTCTGCTGCTTTGGCCATAATATTATGGGGAGGTACTCCTTCACCTATAGCTTGCTCAAGATATATCTCTTCATTCCCAGCTACAGACTTCAGCCCTATGCTCATATTGCATAGTATCGTTGCTCAACGCCGGAAAAACAGTTTTCCTCCAGATTATGCCCAATCGCACCTATTCAGCTGTGCACCCACTTCCTCCTACTTGTATCCATCCAGACACATAAGGACTCGAAAACGACGCACAAAACACAACAAAAAGATACGAAAAATGAACATAAATATGGATTCTTCACCATCGCACAGGGTGCGACGAGTTGCACCAGAGTGTGACTCCTATTTTTTTTGGCTAAATCAAAAAGTATTACTCCTTCCGTCCACAAAAAAGATGCATGTTTGTCATTTTAGTATGTCCACGAAAATATGTATGTTTCATTTTTGGTCAATGTTCTCCTAACATTTACCCTTCATTTTATCACTTATTCACTCATTTGCCATTGTTGGCCCACACAATTTATTTTAGTTTAATCTTTCACTCAACTCAAGTGGTACCATTATTCCACTCACTCCACACACAAACCATTGTTTAAATCATTTAAAAGTAATTTAAAACTATATAATATGTGAAACCCTTACTCCACTCACACACACTCCAACAATTTTCTTAAATCTTGTATCAATCCTCAAATATGCGTCTTTTTCGTGGACAGAGAGAGTATTTGGTTTACATGTGATAATGGCCAATTATATAGAAAAAAATATTATTAATACTCACTAATTTTCTAAATCTGAATTTTATAGGTTAATTGCATACAAATTCTCCACATTTTGTCAATTTCTCGTTTATATCTCAAACCGTTTTAAATTAAATGACAACTCCCAACTTTTTAAGTTTTCGCAAATTAATACCTCTTGTTATTTTCTTCTAAATTAGCGTTTACATGGCAAAACCCGACGGCTAAACAAATTGATACATCCGACCATTTTCTCTTCTATGTCATTTTTTTTAGACCCTGAGCGTTGCTATGTAAACATTTCTGAATTTTATGTCAGCACTATTTTAGGGAAAAATGGCCGGAGGTATCGATTTGTGAAAACTTAAAGGGTGGACAATTGTCATCTAATTTAAAATGGTGAGGATGTAAAAAAAATTAGTAAAAAATGGAGAATTTATATGCAATTTAGCCTAATTTATAAAACTCTAAATAATTTAAATATAATTAATTTACTACATCGCAAAATTAACCGTATGACCAATTAATTTTCTCAAATAAACAAAACTATTTGTTTGAACAACTCAATAATAATTGATAAATTAAAATAGATGATAGGCTTATTCAAAATATTTATTAGGTTCTCTAATGATAAGTTTCATTGAACATGATGTAAAATAAAAATTTGACAATTAAATAATTAGTTAAATTAAAATATTTTTTTAATAAAAATATACCAATTAATAAATTGGTCCAATCAAATTGATTGTGCAAAATAATTAATGAATGAGTAAATACACATTAGTTTTTATTATTTATATTGCTTTTCCAAAGGCCAAATCTCATTTAAACATGATGTGGGATAGAAAATTGTACATTAACTATAACAAACAATTTATCAATGTTTAAATATTTAAATATATTTAGTTCGATCAATATTGAATAATATCTTTTTTTTAATATCGTGGGAATCCGTAGTCACTATTTTAGATGCGCACCGAGTATATTATCTTAAATTTTTACCTTTGAGCTCGTTTGCTACGGAGTATGGGATAAAACGTATGACATGTTTGACTCAAATGTCTTATACGCATAAAAATTAATATTACGTTTGGTATGGAGTATTAAATTCTCTGCAAAAATAATAATTATGTTAAATTTGTATTATAATTAGTTGCAGTATTATGTAACTAACCCAAATTTTATAAAGTATCGTATACTTGGTACCAAACAACATACTAGGCTATATATCTTCCATTCTAGGCTTCAATTATTAGTCACATCGACTTATATTGTCTTCCCTAATCCATCCCTTCATTATTAATAAATTTAGCCGGCAATTGGTATATCAAATTACTTTGATATTTTTCAAGTTACATATACTTAACGATAACAATTTAAAAAAAAAGTAAGGAAGTTAGATGATAGATCTAGGGTTTGCAGAGATAGCAGAAAATAATAATAATGCGACGATACAAGGATTTACGTGGTTCGATCAAGGTGATCTACGTCCACGGGAGAGAATATCTAGTCTTTATTGCTTGAGAGTACAATGAGTATTTGAACGTATTTACACCTCTAATCTAACATCTATATATAGGCCTTGAATTGAGCCCTAATCCTACTAGGATTCTTCATGCATATCCGAATTTCCTTCATAATAGGATTCTTTCTTCTCCAAGGTAAGGCTTCGTTACTTGGTCTTCAAGGCAGCTACTAATTTCGCCTGGGCCTAGTTCTGTGGGCCGAGCTAACTATATAGGCTCAATTAGATTGGGCCTTAGGTCAGGCCCAAGAAGAGGCCGGTACTATCACATCCCCCCCCCCCCAAAAAAAAAAGAGGAAAGAAGACTTGTAGATGTAGACGGCGAGGTCGAATTTCCGAGGTGATCGATCGCGCAGATCCCCTTTCACGACCTGAACTAGCGAGCTTATCTCCCGAGCCCAAGTCAGTTATGACGAGATTAGCAATCAGCTTCCTGGGCCTGGTTCGGCTATGCAGGTGGCCCATATCCGAACTAGAGTGGAGGGAAAGTTGGTGTGCTCTGCTATTTAAAATTTTTAGAAACGGTTCACGTTCCGAGAAAGGCGGGCCCACGCTCATACGTGTGTAATTTGTAACGGCGGGATCAAACATATATTACGGGATTTGAAACACCTTTTTGCATATCATGTTTTTCCACATTCGTCATCATAGCAAGAGGAATTTTTGTGCCCAGAAAGTCTTCTCTCTCCCCCCTTCTCTGTTCACAAAGTTCCCAATTTTTCCGACCACCGTGCCGCCGTTTTCGCTCCGTTCACAACCGCTTCAGAACATTCAACCTTAATTTCACAAGTAAGTATGGCTTCCCATTCTCGCGACTCTCAATCTAGTAGCGATAGCGAATGTCCTCCGGCCGGTTCCGCCGATGGGAGGGTTAGTTTTAGAATTTTTTCCTTAGGATCCCCGACTCTGACTGTTACAGCTTTAGTTGTGCCCCGCTGCGTAGAGGGGAAAGTAGCTGAATATTCTTCTATCCTAGACGAGTCTAGGATAAAATTTCTTGCCCAATCCTATAATTTCCCCCTAAACGTTGAACTTATAGAGCCTCGTCCGGAGGATAGGGCGTGCTCGCCACCTATGGGGTTTGTGACGATTTACGAGGACAACCTGCACTCCGGCCTTCGTCTACCTCTTCATGCGCCTTTTGCCGAGCTTCAAAGGAAGCTCGGGTTAGCCTTGGGGCAGATAACACTGAACGCCTTTAGACAGTTTGCCAACCTAGGCGTAGTAGCTATCCGGCACAATTACCCATTATCTGCCGAGCTCATCCACGAGCTCTTTGCCTTCAAAGCATCTGCGGGCTGGTACTATGCCACTGCTCGCACTAAGTTTAAAGGGAGAACTCTGAACAAGGTGGAGAAGTGGCATAGGAATTTTTTTTTTTTGTCTGCATGAGAGCTTAGTCGACCTGATGTGGAGGTTGGGCAAGCCTCGCGCTTGGGTGACAGACGAGGTGGATGAGGGTTTGGAGAGTGTCGCGAGGGCGATAGCGAGTTGTGGCCCGTTCGAGGAGAGCTACATCGAAGACTCGCTAGCTGAAGCGGGGTTAAGCCCGTTTGAGCCCCAAAGTATGGTGGATCCTGCAACGGGTGAGGCCCCGCTAGTGCTGTTAGGATTGTTTTGTTTGTTGATCCATCGTCTAACCCCTTTACTTGCCTTGCGTTTGCAGTGAAGTTTGGGAAGCAGGGAGCTGATGCCAAGGCCGCAGCTCGCGGGGGAAAGAGGCCGAGGTCGTCAAGACGATCTGCGTCGTCTGACCAAGGCCAGCTCGGAAGATCCTCCGACTTGGGTCGGCGAACCGAGGTGGCGGTGCCTGCTGCGACGGGCGTTCTCTCTCCTTCTGGCAGTCTATCCCTCAAAAAGTCTAGGATCGACGTGGAGATTGTCGACGTTTCGGGCAGTGACGCGAGCCCGGCTGCTCCAGTTCAGCTGGGGAATTTACCTTTTCCCGAGGTGACGATTTGTTACTTAATTTTCTGTAATTCTTGCTTATGTGTAGCTAACTGCATTCCTTCTCGCAGGGCATTGATATGGTCATGGCCTGGCTCAAGAGTGGCGTCGGGGAGATGTCAGCGAAGTACGAGGACGAAAAAAGTCAGTACTCGGAGAAGCTGATGTCGACCGCGGCCAAGCTGAAGAAGGCTGAGGGGGAGTTGGCCAAGTCCCGGGAGGAGGTGAAGACCATCAAGTCCGAGCTGGCCACTCAGCTCGCGAAGTCCGAGACGGAGGCCGAGGAAGCTCGGAAAAGGTTTGAGGCCGAGCTGAGTGCGGCCAAGGACAGGGAGGCCAAGCTTGCGGCTTGTCAGGGCGAGATCCTGCGGGTCTACACAAAGAGGCTTCTACTGTCCGATAGTTTCTCCGGCCTAGCCAATGAGTTGGCTGGGCTTATCAATGGGAACCACGCCTTGAGTGCTGTAGAGGAGGCCGCCAGGGACTTCCCCGACCTGGACATCTCCAAATATGGTTACGAGCGCCTGGAGGATGAGGCTCTCTTTTGTGAGTACGCCAAAGTGATCCAACGTCACCTCAGTCAGCTGCCTGTTTTGGACGAGCTCGCGCTCGAGTGTGCTCCTATCTGCCGAGCAGATTGCTGCCTGCTCGGCAAATCGGGACCCCGCCCTTGACGCAGTCTTCGATTCTCTTCCCGACGAGGAAGGAGAAGACAAGGAGGAAGAGGAGCGCGAGGCCTCAGCTGATGAAGAGGATCCCAAAGATGCTAGCGCTGATGGTTCTTCGCAGGGCCCCCCCTCCGGGCAGCCACCTCTTCAAGACAAGGAGGTCGACGATCCTTAAATTTTTTTTTTTTTTTTTTTTTTTGTAATTGTACTCAGAATTTTATGAATAAACAAAATTTTCATTTTCTTCTGTGTGTAGACTTCTGATTTCCCTGATATACCTTCTCTACACAAGCAAATAAGCCTTCTTTCTCAAGATCTATCTGAACAACGATCCCTAGCTCGGTTATGGATGGAGAAATGTCGCCGAGCTGAGGCACTTTTTGAGAAAAAGTGTGCTCTTTTGAAGTTAAAGGAGTCCGAGCTGGAGGAATGGCAGGTTAAGTTTGAGTCGCTCTGCGCGGAGGCTGAGGTCAAGCAGGTCGCTTGTCAAGAGCACGCCGATTTGCTTCAGGCCAAGCTGTTTCAGGCGGAGGAAGAGTTGGAAGTAGCCCGAGGTAGAGCTGGGCGTGTGCTGGAGGACCATGAGAAGATTGTCGAGGAGCATGCTGAGTATGAAGATATCATCCGTCGCAATGGTGGTATTACCATATCTGAGGCGGAACTGAAGACGAAGGAACTGTTGGAACAGTATCTCGATTTGAAAGCAGCATGCAGCCCCGAGTCTTGGGAGCTTCAAGGGGCTTGTGAGATGCTCAAAGAAAGCGCGAACATGTATAAATGCGTGCTATCCCGTCGTCCGAAACTTCGTGCGTTTCTGTCCGTTAGTGCGGATGAGCCTGCTCCGTCGTCTTCTCGGACTATGCCTGCTCGCGAGGCGAGAGCTGCTTCTCGGGGACGTCAGGCCGGACCGAGCCGAGGTGGCCGGGCCGCGGGGCGGAGTTCGGCTACGTCGCGAGGTCATGGTTTTTCTTCTGGGAGGAATCGAGGTCGGGGACGAGGTCGAATTTCCATCGACGACCTTCTGGGATCTACTTCCTTCGAAGAGCAATGGCTCAACTTCAGTAGGCCAAATCCCCCTCCGTAGATTAGCTCGCTTCTTCCTGTAATTTATGTACATACAATGCTGTAACTAGTCAAAAATAAAGATATATATATATGGTTTTTTTTTTTGAACTTGCTGCTCTTCGGGAAGAATGCTTCCTTGGTTTATTCTTGCTTTGTATTGTGGAGGGAGTCGAACTCAGACCTCGCTGTGTGACAAGGGAACCATAGTTCAGACCTCGTAATTTGTCTCCCGGGGAAACTTGGTTCCGACCCCAGTTGAGTTTTTTTTTTTTTGACGAGGGAGTTTGACTCGGACCTCGTGAGAACTTCCTTTTTGGAGGGAGACGAGCTCGGACCTCGAAAAGGGTTTCCTTTGCGCATTTTTTAGGATATAATTGCCCCATGTCGGGTCATCACTGACCTCGGAAGGGAACTTTAGTTCGTCCTTATGAGGGGACTTAATTCATTTGGATACTTCGTATAAGCAAACTAAAAGACACGAAAATATGCAAAACGAAAAGAAACTTTATTTAAAGAAAGATCAAAACAAATAAAGGTTTTGACGAGCTCATTAAAAACAAAACATTAGGACTCGAAAAGAAAAAAAAAAAAAACAGGAAAAAAAAACGTAAGACTCTATATGCAAGACTCTATACGTTCTGGGTATCAGCTCGCCCTAAAGGTAGGCGATTTTGTAGGCTCCTTTACCGAGAACTTCGTGTACTCTATAGGGCCCTTCCCACGTGGCTTCAAGTTTACCGAGCTTCTCCGAATGGCTTACTTCATTGTTTCTAAGAACAAGATCACCGACCTGGAACTGCTGGGGTTTGACCCTTTGATTGTAATATCGGGTCATCTGTTGCTTATACCGAGCTTCTTTTATGCTGGCTAGTTCCCGTTTTTCCTCGAGTAGATCCAGGTCGGTTCAGCGTTGCTCTTCATTAGCTTTGGTTGAGAAATTAATGGTGCGGGGGCTTGGTGCCCCGATCTCTACGGGTATGACCGCTTCTGACCTGTATACTAAACGGTACGGGGTTTCTCCCGTTGAAGTTCTGGGTGTAGTCCTGTACGACCATAGGACGTTCTAGAGGTTGTAGATCCATTCCGTTTTATCCTTCTCTAGGCGGGCCTTGAGTCCGTTCACTATTGTTCTGTTGGTGACCTCGGCCTGTCCATTAGTTTGAGGTCGGTGGACCGAGGTGAAATTTTGCTGGATATTGAGTCCTTCACAAAATTCTTGGAATGCTCTGCTCGTAAATTGCGTCCCGTTGTCCGAGATGAGGACTCTTGGAACTCCAAACCGGCACACGATATTCTTCCAAACGAAGTCGACGGCTTTTTCACTTGTGACTTTTGTGGAAGGTTCGGCTTCGACCCACTTGGTAAAGTAGTCGACTGCAATTATTAGAAACCGTTTTTGTTTAGGGGCCGGGTAGAAGGGTCCTACGATGTCAATGCCCCATTCCACGAATGGCCACGGGCTCTGTATAGTAGAGAGGTCGGTCTGGGGTACCCTCGTCACCTTGGCATGCAGCTGGCATTTCAGGCATTTTCTCACGAATTCTTCCGCATCTTTCGCCATTGTTGGCCAATAGTACCCCCACCGCATGATTTTCTGTGCTAGCATCCGAGCTCCGATGTGACTTCCGCACGATCCAGTGTGCACTTCATTTAGTGCGTAGTCCGCTTCCCTTGGTCCCACACACTTTAGGAGAGGCTGTAAATATGACTTTCGATAAAGGATTCCTCCTTCGAGGATGTACTGCGTGGATCTAGCTAGGATTTTTCTGGCTTCCGCTTTGTCCTCGGGAATTTCCCCACTCTCCAAATATCTTTTTAGAGGGGTCATCCAATTCGGGTCGTCCTCTTCGATTGTATTGACTTCCGCCTCTTCTATACTTCGATTCCGGACTTCTTCTACTAGAGTTGAGCCAGTTGAGTTCGCCAGCTTACTTAGCTCGTCAGCTCGGGTATTTTGGCTTCGGGGAATGCGAACTATTCTGAAGAACTGGAAGGATTGTTCTAGGAGCTTGACTTTCTCCAGGTATTTCTTCAGCTTCTCACTCATTGCTTCATACTTTCCCAGCACGTGGTTGACCACTACTTGGGAATCACAGTAGGTTTGGATAGCTCGTACCTGGAGGGTTTGGGCGAGACGTAGTCCGGCAATAAGAGCTTCATATTCCACTTCGTTGTTCGTAGTGGGAAACTCGAATCGCAGCGAGTATGTCAGCTCCTTTTTTTCCGGGCTGATTAGGAGTATGCCAGCTCCGCTTCCTTTCTTCCCCGAGGCTCCATCCACGTACATCTCCCAGCAGTTCGGGGGTGTCTTCTCTGGGATTTTTTGAAGTTCGATTTTGGCTCCAGACTTTTTTGGCTCGTCGATGACATCGTATTGAGCTTCCGCGAGGAAGTCTGCCAAAGCTTGCCCTTTTATAGCTCGGCGGGGACCGAATGATATGGAGTGCTCTCCGAGCTCGATTGCCCATTTCGCGATCCTTCCTGAAGCTTCCGGTTTAGTAAGAACTTGCCGGAGTGGTAGGTCGGTCAAAACTTGTATTGGGTGAGCTTGGAAATAAGGTTTTAATCGCCGAGCTGCATTTACTAGGGCTAGAGCGACCTTCTCGAGAGGTTGGTACCTTGTCTCCGGGTCTTTTAGGACTCTGCTGACGAAGTACACAGGTAGTTGTCGATCTCCTTCATCTCGGACCAACACCGCGCTTACTGCTTCCTCCGATGCTGCGAGG
This sequence comes from Schizonepeta tenuifolia, assembly GCA_029490685.1. NCBI lineage: Eukaryota > Viridiplantae > Streptophyta > Magnoliopsida > Lamiales > Lamiaceae > Schizonepeta > Schizonepeta tenuifolia. The sequence goes on from JANLIY010000014.1 coordinate 298,771, forward strand.
TATAGGTAGAGGGATTCTTCCTTTTTAGGGACTGACAAAGTTGGTAAGTCCCTTAGGTGGTGCTTGAGCTCCTCGAAGGCTAGCTCGTGCTCTGGTCCCCATCCAAATTCCGGTGCCTTCTTGAGAATTTTGAAGAACGGAAGTTGTTTCTCGGCAGCTTTTGAGAGGAAATGGCTTAGCGCGGTTATGCAGCCTGTCAACCTATGCACGTCACGAATAGTTCGTGGTACTTTCATTTCCTGCACGGCTCTGATTTTCAACGGGTTGGCTTTGAGACCCTCCGGCGAGATCCAGCACCCTAGGAATTTCCCAGATCGCACGTTGAAAGTGCACTTCTTGGGGTTCAGCTTGAGGTTCGCCTGCCTTAGCATGTTGAGCGTCGCTCGTAGGTCGTCCACTACTGAAGCCTTTTCCTTGCTTTTGACGACAATGTCATCTACATACACCTCGACAATCTTGCCGATGTGATCTCGGAAGAGGAAATCGACCATTCGTTGGTAAGTCGCTCCGTCATTCTTTAATCCAAAGGGCATGTATTTGAATGCAAAGACACCGAAGCTCGTGGCGAAAGCTATCATGATCGCATCTCCCTCGTCCATTAGTACTTGATAGTACCTCTTGTAAAGGTCAAGAAAGCTGAATACCTCGTATCCCACTAAGGATTCAATCTTCTCGTCGATGTTGGGGAGAGGGTAGCAGTCTTTTGGGCAAGCTTTATTGAGGTCGGTATAATCCACACACATTCTCCATTCCTCTCCTCCTGCTTTCTTGACTACCACCGGGTTAGATAGCCAAATTGGGTATTTGACCTCGAATAGGAGCCCCGCCTTCAACCATTGCTGCACCTCATCATAGATCACCTGATTTCGTTCGGCAGCGAATGTTCTCCTCTTCTGCTTAACTAGGGTGGAGCTCGGGTCGATGTTGAGTTTGTGCGTAATGATGTCCGAGGATACCCCCGTCATGTCCGTTGGCGACCAAGCAAAGACGTCTTGATATTCCCTAAGGAGCTGGATTACCTGCAGGCGGGTCTGGGGTCCCCCTGCAAAGCCGACTTTGACAACTTTTTCAGGGTCTACTTCGGATAAGGGGACTTGTTCCGCCGAGGTGTCTGAAATCGGCGTCGTCTCTTCCAACTCCTTGGGATACTTTGATTGCTATGCTTGCGGTTGACCTCGAAGAGCAACTTGCATGCACTCCTTGGCCTTTTTCTGGTCGCCTCGGACAGTTAGGATTTCGCCCGAGGTCGGGATCTTCAGCAACAAGTGGTATGGCGAGATGATGGCTCTGACCGCATTCAACCAATCCTGACCTAATATGATGTTGTAGGGGGAGTTTGCTTTGACCACGTAGAAGTGGATTAATTTGTTAACGCTGGTTGGCGGGCTGCCAATGGCGACGTCAAGCACGATTATCCCTTCCGGTCGCGTCTCATGCTGTGTAAAGCTCTTGAGGGGCAGGGGTGCGGCGTTAAGCCGAGCTGAGTCTAGTCCCATCCTATCCAAGCAATGTTGGAAGATAATACTGACGCTGGCCCCACCATCAACAAATACGCGGTGGACCAACTTATTGGCTACTCCGACCTGTATTACCAGTGCGTCATTATGGGGCGTAGCTATAGGTACAGGATCATCCTCGGAGAATGTGATGGTTTCACTCTTCTTGAACCTCTTTTTTGTCTGTTCCTCTTCCGACGGAATTGGTGGTCTGCGAGCTTCTGATCTCAGCTTAGTTTTTGTCATGCCTGGGGTTAGCCCGGAGATGGTCGACACCACCCCGTCGTATTGTGGCACGCCGCACTGAGGGTCATCATCCTCTTCATCATGATTGATTTTAGCTCGCTTATTATCTGGAGCACAACGACTCTGTCCGCCTTTTCGCTTCCCCCTTTTGTTTTTCCTTCCCCCGGCCTCGTATTTCTTCAGGGTTCCTTCCTGGGCTAACCTCTCTATCTCTTCTGCGAGGTCGCGGCAGTCTTCCGTATGGTGCCCATGGTCGTCATGGAAGGAGCAGTGCTTGTTTTTATCTCGAGGTTTTGACCCCGACATGGGGCGTGGTCTGGTGAACCAGTCCTCATGAAGTGCGAAGATCTCCGCATTTGTTTTCACAAGAGGAGGTCGTTGAGATTGCTTTGATCCCGGTCGAGGTCCGAGCCGGGACTGGATAGGTCCAGGTCCGAGCCGGGATTGGATGGGTCCTCGCTGAAAACGTTCGTGAGAACTTCTTCGATCACGATCATTCTGGCCCCGATCAACTTCAGCCCTCTTCTTCTCGGTTTCTTCTCGCTTCAACCGGTACGCGTCTTGGCCGTCCGCGAACTGGTACACAATTCTCCACATCTCCTGAGCCGTCTCGGGCTTCTGTTTAGCAAGCTCCTGGTTGAGGGATCCAGGGACGACCCCATTTCGAAAAGCCGAGATGAGGAATACGTCGTCGATTTTATCGACTTTTAGGCTCTCTTGCATAAATCGGGAGGCGTACTCCCTTATAGTCTCTTTGTCCTTCTGCCTCACCGATAGGAGATAGGCTGTGTCTCGGCAAGCCTGAACCTTTATGTGGAATCTTTGTTTAAAGATTTTTTCCAAATAGGTCCATGACCCTACACTGCCAGTTGGGAGGCTATCAAACCAGGCTCGGGCGTAATCAACCAGCATTTCGGGGAACAGCTTGCATATGCGTTCCTCTTCAAGGCCCTGGTTGTGCATGCTGTATCTGAAACGTGTCAAAAAGTTGAGGGGGTCCTCCAACCCGTTGTAGGCTGGTATGTTTGGCAACTTATATGTCGTAGGAAGCTTGGCATCAAGCAGCTCGTCGGTGAACGGGCTGACGAGTCGGGCTGGTCTTCCTTCATGTTGGTGTCGGTTTGCCTCGGGGCTGTAACTCCTGGAATAGCTCGGACTCCGGCCCCTGCTTGGGCTCCGATGTCGCCTTGGGAGATGGTGCCGCTTGGGACTCCGACGTGGGCTGGAGCTCCGGCGGCGGAGTGGGCTTCGTCGTGTGTCGTACTTTCTTCTCAGCTCGGGCTCCTGCGTCTTGGAGTGGTGAGGAGTTTTGGGTATAGACTTCCGCGAGGAACTTTCCCTAGCTTTGGATATTGAGGGCATCCGAGTTGTTGTGAGGAAGCGCTTGAAGCTCTCCTTATTCGCTCTAGCGAATTCAGTCGCGGCATAGGTGGTAGCGAGGTCGAAGTAATCGAGAAAATCCTCTTCCTTTTTTGACCCTGATTTCTGTGGACCCTTCTGAGGGATGTCTTCTAGCTCGGGCATCCCTTCGAACGGATCCTCTTCTATAGGGTTATTATTGTGTCCCTCCTTTGGGACCGAATTGCCTTTCTCGCGATTGCCCTTGTTTGTGGGGCGACTTTCTGCTTCATTGGGATTCCCGTGTTGGCTTTGGTCCTCCCGCACGCTTTGTGATCGCGTTACCATCATCGTTCTGCTACCAAAGAACTGCCGATCCTTTGTTCCCACAGACGGTACTATCACTAGATTTGCATACATGAATTAAGTTGAGCAGAAAATTTTAGTTAGTTAAATAAATAAAAAATTCTTTTTTTAGAGAATTACCACACGATGATTTTTTTTAAAGAATTACAAAGTATATATATTGTTGAATATAACATTTTTATGTTATGGTATTCATGTGTTTAGTGAAATAATTTACTTTACTCTCAAAAAAAATTGTATGTGACATAAGTAAAAGTTTTACTTCTTAATTAAAAATATGTGTGTGTGTGTATCAATTATAGATATGTCAAAACGATTAAGCACTCACTTTTAACATATTAATTTCTTATGACTTATATTCGTTATTCATATAATACGCAATATTAAACTATCGAATTTATTTTATAAATAAAAAGGGTAGTGATATTTGGCCACACTGTGGCCGACCACACAAGCTAAAAATAGTAATATTAGTTTTGAAAATAGAAATACACCCCAATTAGGAAACATAAACCCTAGGGGGAAAATGTGATTATTTCCATTTTTAGAGTCAACTTTCCTTTTCTGACGCGTGTGGCTGGCCACACGGTGGCCGACCATCATTACCCAAATAAAAAATAGAATATAATGTTTTAAGAATTACTATAGGAGTATATATTACAAGTATTGTTGTGGATGCATATCATGTATATATATTGAATGTTTGTATCATTATATGATATCTTAACTAAACGATGAAATCTACTTTAGCTCTAAAGAAAATAATAACATCTGACTAATAAATATCAGATCCGTTGTAGTCTAGTTGGTTAGGATACTCGGCTCTCACCCGAGAGACCCGGGTTCAAGTCCCGGCAACGGAAACTTTTTTGTTAAACGGTACTCTCTCTCTCTCTCTCTCTGAGTTAAGGTTTTGTATGTAATTAAAACAAAAAGGACTTCTATTACGAGACCTTATTATGAAGGACGATCCAAAATTCAAGATATTTTTGTTTCTCTATAAACAAATTCAGGAAAAGAGTTAATACTTAATAGAGACTTTTAATTACTTTTGTAATAGACAGAAAAAAAAAAAGATTTCTTTGAAAGAAAGAATAGCCTTCGCATATGCTTCAAATTTCCTTAAGGCATATCCCAAAATTTGGTGCCAACAATTTAAATCAAGCCACTTTATGCGGCAACTCGGGCACGATATTTTGTCCACACACTTTGGACTGATTGTGTGTGTGATTAGGATAATAAATTATCGTGCATGCACACGTTCTTACGTAGTTACGTACTTATTTGTATCTGTCCGATTAAAATTATTTGTAGTATTCATTATTTTTGGCACTTTCCAGCATATTGATTTTCTAGCTAAGATTTGTTATCATCATCTCTATTATTTTAGCTTACGCACGTACGTACCGAATTTAACAAAAACATTTGTTAAAAATATTTATGCATTCTTCCGGCATGATTATGCATGAGATATGCATGATGTTTACTCGATGATTAATCAAATACTTTTAGGGAGTTTTTATTAAGAGGGATAGAGATTGACTATTCTTATCATCATTCTAAGGATCTTGAATCTTATCCCTTCGGGTGGGATACATATCAATGCAATAGTCCCAATGCAATAGTCCCAAATAAGAACAGTAATCACGAGCTATGAATATTCTTTAAATCTAATCCTTAAAAGTAAACACTAGACTATCCTATATATCTATCCATACTTATCATGCTTAGTAAACGCTCCCTCAGTGGATATCATGATTAAGTTCCCAAATGATTGTCAAATATGAGATCAGATCTTCTATTGCATTCCGTATTGCATCTCCTATTATATTAACAATAGAACGACACGTGACGTGATAATGAGTTGAAACTTTAGGGAATATATTTTCCTTATATATACCCTAAATCTTGAACCCTTAGTCATGCCACATGTCGTTCCCTTATTAATACAGTAAGAGATGCAACATAGAAAGACAATTGAGGATCTCGTTTGGTCAAATATACTATTTTCATAAATGAAAATGTTGATCGATATATAAATTTTATAGAAGTTGTTTACCAACAATTGAAATTAATTAAGTCAACGATGTTGTACTCTATCTTCACACCACACACTTCACCAGTCAAACACCTTCAAACATATTGAATATTTTTTTTTATATAAATAATGGTATAAAAAGGTAAATTTACCTCACACTAAACAAGGTTCATAACCAAATATGCAAAAAAAATAGCAAGGGCAGAATCACCGGGCAAATCTCCTTTGGCAGTGAGCTCTGTAAAAAAATTAATTTTTACAATTTACTGTGCTACTGCCAAGGGAGTATTTGCCCTATAATTCATCCATACTCGTGAATCTTGAATTTTCTTTGAAGAGCAAGGTGCAGTTGTTGAGTCTATTTATAGGTGAACTGAGAGAAAAAAAATGAGCATTTCCTCAATTTACTAGGATATTTCTAGCATATTCTAATGTTCAGAGTTCTGAAGAATAAACCGTTTTTCAACCAGGATAAAGTTGAAAAAGGAGAAGGAAGAATTAAATCAAGTAAAAAAGAAAAGAACTTTTTGTTTACAAAGTGTATAAGGTTTTCTCTATATTCGTTTTTATAGGCGACATGGTCTCCAACATCTAATAGTAGGTTTAATACTTTAAATGGGCCAAACAATGATGGTGGACTAACTATAAAGCCCAATAGATTTATTGACATCCATAAATTAGAAACTTTTGTTGCAAAAGTATTTTTCCATAAATTTAGTTCACATGATTCGATTTCCAGAATATCTGTAACCAAAAATTTCTGAATTACTTATACACCTTGTATTATGTTAATATATATTTTACCTCATAATTAAACACATTTGGTCTGTTCATGGGGCATCATCATACCTTTTCTTAATAATAGTAAGTTTAGATAATCTTAATTTAGTTGAAATTTTCTTAAAACCCAATGGCAAAAACTCAGGTACGGTGGACTTCAGAAGGCTGCTATGCATCCTTTTTTTTTTCTTTCAAAACTTAATTTATTAATTCTAATTAAAAATTTATTTTTCACAAGTATCTTTATCAATCATTATTTAGTATATTAATTGTACTCCAATAAGAATTTATTGATATCCAATTAAAATTAATAGATTAAAAAATATATACACATGTAACTAGTACTAGTATATATAATAAAGAATAAATCTATGTGGCTACCCATAATTTTGTTCAAATAAGAGAAAAAATTGATTTATTTATAATTTTAAGTTCTAAATGACTTCTAATAGTATAAATATTTAGTTTATACAAATTTATGTTGATAGTATTTGAATTTTGAGGCAACAAAAATGTCGATATAGATAATAAAGTGAATACAAAGCTTTTTATTGAAAGAATGAAAGAATTATATATTTACACCACTTATGATAAAATTTAAGTCAATAATATGATAATAACATAAAATATATATTTATACTTCTTAAAATAAATCAAAAAATTATCTAAATCGATTTATTTTCATTTTGTTGATTGAATTATGGCTAGCCATATTATGACTAAATAGCATCACTCTATAATAAAACAATAAATCTATTCGGTCATACGGTGACCAACCACTCGCATGAAAAAAGAAAAATTGACTATAAAAATAGAAAATTAGAAATAATCACATTTCTCCATAGGGTTTATGCTTCCCCAATTAGGTTATATTTTCATTTTCAAAATTTATATTACCATATTTAACTTTTGTGGCTGGCCACGGTATATCCAAATAGCACTACATAAGACAATGGGCAGCGGCGTGCTTGCGCGCGCGCTCGCTGCCCATTGTAGAGCGTGGAGATCGTAGCGAGCTCGCGAGCTCGAGCTCGCAAGAGAGTGCGCTTGCAAAGGGAAAAAAATGAGATTTATGGTGGGTCCATCCACCTTTAGAGCTCACAAACGGCCGAACTCGCTGCAACTCTAGTGAGCGCGCGAGGTCGCTGTGACGTGGCCTATAAGCGAGCGTGATCTCCACAATCGCTGCTGCTCATAATCTAATAAAAATACTAAAATAAGGTGGAGTCCCAGTTGGGGTCCTTGGGAGGTCCCTCTAAATCAATAAGAGGAATTCAGGCCAATTCCATGCGTGATCATGTATCTAAAAGTAATCCAAAATTTTTAAAATTCTTTCAACACGACAACAGTCAAATCCATTAATTTGTACACTGAGAATTTCAGAGGGAGAGAGAGAGATGGGAGAGAGATGAGAGGGGGTTGCAGCATAAACATTGAAATATCAGCAGAATGAGTAGACAGAAAGTGAGATAATAAAACCCCACCTCTAAAATGGGGCCACTTCATTTATACTAAGCTACAAAATGTTGAAGAGTGATTTAAGGAGGTGTGTAGCTACTAAATTCCAATTTGTTTCTATGCTTTTCTGTTTTCTACTTCTGCCATTTCTTCATAGCATGCCTCTCTCCTCTCCTCTCCTCTCAACAAATTAATAATTGAAGCTTGGGAGAGAATCTCATCAAACTTCCATCAAAACCACCACCGATCGAATTTTGTTTTTCTAGCTCTACTTTTGTTTTCTTCATAGATACTGAAATTTAAATTGTCTTTATCCTGCCACTATGTTACATCTATAAAATACGAGCATGATCATAACTTTATCAATATCAAATAGTAGTATACCATAAGGTTAGATATTGTGATTCTCAATTGTATACTATACAGGAAGATTCATAATTTAATTGGTAAAAGTCTCAAATTAAATTAAAGCACCAACTCTCAAATCAAATACAGCAGTGTTATACAGCTCCAATCTAATTGTCGTAAAACTGCTACCATACAAAACTAGGGGTGAGCATCGATTATCGAACCAAATCGAACTGTCATACTGATTTAATTAATTAATTACCAACCCTATCTATATCGGTATAAAATCGACAAAAAATTCGTTAAGAAATTAGTTCCATTTCAATTTACACATTGCTGGCATGATAATGGTCTCTGTGCATGAATGGACATGTTCTTGTGCATTTGAGAAATTAAGTACACATCTAAACATTTGTTTCCCTAAAACCTCCCACATACTATACACTCACTTTTTTTCTTTAGTGTATTTTGTTTTTAGTGTTTTTTTCTTTTTTTTTTTTTTTTCAATTTTCAGTTTTTTTTGTTCTTTTTTTCTGTTTTTCTTTTAATTTCCAGTTTCTTTCAGATTTTTTTCTTTTTTTCTTTTTTATTTTCTAGATTTCTTTTTTTTTTCCATTTTTCTGTTTTTTTTTTCTCCAAACTTTTTTTTCTTTTTATTTTTCAGATTTCTTTTTTTTTCCTGTTTCTTTTCTAGATTTTTTTTTTCTTGATTTTTTTTAATTTCCAATTTTTTTCACCTCTTTTTTTTTCTATTCGTTTTTTTGTTAGCCTCATCGATTTTTTGTTGCCACATCTGCGAGGGGAGCCGAAGGCCTCAGAGCGAGCCGAAGAAATTCAAATTGTTGTCCGACGATGTAGAACTTGTCAAGTTCAAAAGTAGACATTATCGTGACGAAATATAATGATTGTAAAACATTATGTTTCTTAGAGCATCCACAATGGGTATTGATATAGATATTATATCTATCGCCGGAAAGCGTGATTTCAAAGATTGATGGTATTGATATAGATACTGGTGTAGAATTCCACAATGGGTATTGATATAGATACCAGTATCTATAATCATTGACAATGATTGAGTAGGTTTTATTTTGTTATTTTATTTTTATTTGTAATAAATAACATTTAAAAAAATTAATAATTAACTTAAAAAATTAAGAAATGATAATTTTATTCAATTAAAAACATAAAACATACACTAATTAATAAAATAAAAATACAATAATTAAGAAAATAAAATTTCAATAATTAAGAAAAAAAAAACACAAGAACTACTAGTGAAGTCGACCGAAACATGCATAAATCTCTTCAATCAAATCGTCCATAAGACGTTCGTGGGCACGTACATCTTGAATCCGAGCTTGTCTCTCAATATATTATTGGTGGAGTGGCGTTGACATACCTTGATTAACTGGTGCCCTGTTCACGTGTCTTTCGCCCCGTGCGTTCGATTCAGCATTGAATTGAGTTGCTCTAGGTCCTTCATCTTCAATGATCATGTTATGCAGAATGATGCAGCATTCATGACGTCACATAAATAATCTTGACACCACAAGCGAGCAGGGCCCTTTATAATTGTCCAACGAGCTTGGAGGACGCCGAAAATCCGTTCAACTTCTTCACGCCCAGCTTCTTGCATCCGAGCGAATCGGGCTCTCTTCAGATCTATTGGCGCATTGATCGTCTTCACAAAAGTGGCCCACTTCGGATAGATGCCGTCGGCGAGATAATATCCCATGTGGTGATGGCGGCCGTTTGCAGTGAATTCAGTTGACGGCGCTCTCCCATTGAGGACGTCACTGAAGAGAGGGGACTGATTGAGCATATTGATGTCGTTCAGAGACCCGGCGACACCAAAAAAACCATGCCAAATCCACAAATCTTGCTTGGCGACAGCTTCAAGTATGAGCGTTGGATAACCCTTTTGTCCACTTGTGTACATTTCTCTCCAAGACGATGGACAATTTTTCCACGCCCAGTGCATACAGTCGATGCTTTCAAGCATCCCAGAAAAGTCGTGCGTCCTTTCGTGCAATGCAGTGATCCTGGCGATGTCATCGGCGTTTGGCCGCCTCAAATAGTGGTAGCCGAAAGCAGATCTGATGGCGCGACAGAAATTTTTGAGAATCAAATTGCCCGTTGAATCTCCACAGTGCAGATATTCGTCGTAGTGATCGGCAGATCCACCATCGACGAGTTGTCTAAGAGCAACGGTGCACTTTACCCACACGTTAATTCTCAATCTTCCGGTGGCATCCGGGTATTGTTGAAAAAAATGCTCTCGTTGCTCAAGAGTTTGAGCTATTCTCAAGAACATGCTATTGCTCATTCGAAACCGCCGGCGGAAGACAACATCACCCCATATAGGGTTGTCGTAAAAATAATGAGCTATTCTCAAGAACATGTTATTGCTCATTCGAAACCGCCGGCGGAAGACAACATCACCCCATATAGGGTTGTCGTAAAAATAATCTCGCCGGAGGCATTGTTCGACCTCCTCACGATTCCGGTGCAGGTACGTCCTTTGATCTGGTTCGTCATCCGACGAATCATCACTGAATGCTTGTTGGTAAACCTCCATGGTTCGCTGACCCATCTCGATACATCGCCGACATCGCTCCTCCTCCTCTTCATGATTGAAAAATGTAGTCGGCCAACTCGTTTTTTTTGTTTTTTTATATCTTTTGGAACAAAAGAGTGAATTTTTTTATGTGAAGAATTGAATTTTGAAGGTGTAGAATGAATTTTGGTGTGAAGAATGAATGAATTGAAGGGGTATTTATAGGGGATGAAAAAATTGTAACCATTGAGATTTATTTTTTAATTCTGAAAAAAAATTGCTCTACCCAATAGGAACACGCCACGTGTCCTCGAAAGGCCCCCACCACGGTATCGAAGGCGGTATCGCAAAAACGATACCACCATCAACACCACACCGTCGATACTACACCCCAATGGCCTCGATATACCCTATATCAAGTGAGGGTATATCGAGGGTGGTATCAAGGGGGATCGATACCCCCTTCGATACCACCGTTGTGGATGCTCTTAGTGAATAAGTTTACTTTTTTCAACAACAATAATTACTTTAGCGCATGACTAAAATTAGAACTTGTCATATTTAAAAGTAGATATTATCGTGACGAAATGTAATTATTGTGAAATTTTACGTTTCTTAATGACAATGTTTACTAAAAAATTTGGAAATAAAAAAAATCTAGAAATAAATAAAAATCTGGAAAATAAAAAAAAAAACTAAATCTTAAAAATAAAAATCTGAAAAAAAAACTGCAAAATAAAAGTCTAGAAATTAAAAAAAAAATTAATGGGCGCGTGCACGTGCCATGCTCGCGGGGGCATAGTATACCCCTGTTGCACCAGAACACACCTCACACATCTATTATCAGACTAGCCGCAGCGGCTGTCTCGTGGGCTGTCTCGAGATAACCCCGGCGACGAGACACGCCGCTGTGGCAACCGCTGTGTCGAGCCCGTCCCGAGCCGACGAGACGGTCTCAAGCAGGCGCGTGTATTACACGCGCTAGACAATTTTTTTTTTTAATTCGGCGCGTGCATTGCATGCTCCATACAGAAAAAAAAATTAAAAATCTGGCAACGACTATGAGGTTCAACGGGCGAAAACGACTAATTTTTGCCGATTTCAATTTTTTTTTTTACATCACATTTTTAGCTATAACTATCACATTTCACACCACATTCATACTATATTCACCCCATTTATCTCCATTTTTCTCCTACAATTCCATTTTTTTTTCACATCTATTTCACATAATCATCTCTCAAATTCAGAAATTCTTTAGAGATACCCTTTAGAGACAGCCCCACTAGAGCTCACTGTCTCTATCTTCAAAAAATTCTTAGAAATATTCTTTGGAGACAGTACCATTGCAGACAGTTTAGAATGCATGGTACATCTCTCTTATTTGGTTTGATTTTGGGTCGTTTAATATTTTTACCTCTAAAAATAATAACGCAACCAAAATATCGAAAATTTCTGAAATCAATAAAACTCAACATTTCTTGTTCTGTACCATTTCTCGATTACAACCGAATACTGCTCATCCCTATAAAGTTAAAACAACCGTCATGATTTCTGCCATTAAGATTCAGCAGTTCAGCTAGAAGGTGAGACGTTTTTATCTTGGATCAAAGTAATTAGTTTAATTTTTTTATGATACTATCGGGTAAGCATTTTCTGCCTCTAAATTCCAGACATGCATGAAAATCACATTCATCCTTATAGTAAATCCCTTTAACCACATTATTGCTAATCATAAATTGGTTCAAGCAGAAAGAAAATTCATTAATTTATAATTTTAGTTCAAATTGACTTCTAATAATTTAAATTTTTAGTTTATACAAATTTATATTGTTTGAATTTGGAGTCAAAATAAATCTCCATAAATATAATAGAAAAAAATAAATGAACCACTTTCTCAAATATGTGATGACATGGTGACCTGAAAACTTCTATATGACAATTTCGTCTGGCTAACAAAACGAATTCCTTCTATCATATATGAACAACGCCATTTTGCAACTATAGTTATTGAAAAAAATTATATTTCTCTATCTATATCCCGAGAAATTTTTGTGTAGTACACCCACCTCTCACATTCTAATATTTAATAATATAAATCTATCCCCCCTCTCTACTCTCTCTATTGTAACAACCCCATGCCATCACCGTCCACCATTACCACTATTAGCGCGGACTACAGTCCTCGGTAGCACAATAGCAAAATCAATTTAATTGAGAGTTTAAAATTAAAAAAATAAACAATGATAAATATGACTATTTTCAAATTTGCCAACTGTTGGATCATTTGTGAAAAATCTTTGAGGTTCTATTGAATTTAAATCGTTTACAATTACATTATCGATCAATCATTTCACATATCTTTTGGAACTATAGAGAATCGTTCACTTTTTTGGTCTCTCGAGGTCGAGGTTTGAAGGGCTTTGCGCGATCACTATTTTCTCAAATTGATGTCCTTTATTCAAGAATTTATCTGACAAAGTTCAATCGGTTTTTGTGCTTGTGTACAATGTAGTAGTAATTCTTTTCTAATATTCTTGTTTTACAGCCTTTTAATTTTCATCTCCCGATTGATTGTACTTTGCTTTGGTAAACTAAATTTTATATCTATTCTAAAAACTTGATTATCCGTCACATTCATATTATTATTATTTTTTTATTTATCTGTCTCACTCATATTATTATTTTTTAAATAATCCTTCAAAAATAATATCACATATACTTACTTACCATCTTTTACCATTATTGTTGATTTTCGTGTCGTTGTAATAATATCTTTCAATATATTCCAAACTGTTGGATACTTCCAACAAGAATGGTGATAATCGACTCAGAAATATTCAGAAAATTTCCTACTATCTATACCTTTTTTCCTTTTAATTTTCGAGTAGATATATAGGTACTATATCAATTTGTTTTCCCTTCCTCACGGCTTTTTAAATACTTTTATTTTATGTGCTAAAAAAACACTTCACCACTCATACTTCGACGTTGAAATTTTGTTGGTGTAATAATTCTGCCTGGTTTTAAAAAAAAAAAACGGACCATGTGGTCAGATAATAATAAAATAAAGAGAATAAGAACCATATCTCTGAATTATTTACATATCATTAAAACAATTAAAATATTCTAGTAGTAATATGATTTTTGAATAAATCTAAAAATTGTGAAATTTGTGATGAACAGTAATCATGTGTCCCAAATATATGAAAGCATGTCACATTATTCAGGAACATTCGTGGGTGTAACTAATTTAGAGTATAGACTAGTAAGTAGCCCCGTCGAGACTCGACGGAAAATAATTTTATGATTTCATCTATATGTTTATATACTTTAAAAATAGATTTCTTTGATTTTTTATTTCACCAAAGTAAGTAATGTAAAAAAATATAAATATCTTACACGATAAAACAACAAATCAACAAACCACATCATTATAACTTTGAAAAAACTTATCTTTGTCTTTCAACGCTACTCCCTCACTCTCTCTAGAATTACTCTCCAAAAATTGACTGATATTTAAAAATAATTGTACTATAACTTATTTAGAAGTTATTATATTGTTTGCGTTAATTGTAAATCAATATTAGGAAATTAATTTTATTTCACGTATCTAAAAACTTATAATTATAAATGACAATAAATCATATACTCATTTATTAGGTATTTTTCGAATTTAAATTTATTTAGAATTTTTCTAATCTTGATCAAAACAGTGACTTTATTGTATAACCCGTCGCAAACTCGCTTCTCACAGCTGCTCTTTCCACACCTCCGGATATCTGGTGCCAAATTGTCGCCTTTGTTGGGTAATACTCGATAAAAATATGAACACTACAAAGTGAATATTAGCTAAAATTGGTAAAAAAATCTTCTTTTTATGTCTATTTGAATCGTCTCGTTGGGTTTTGAATCGTCTCGTTGGTTTAATTATTCTTTTTATGTCTATTTGAATTGTTTCGTTGGTTTTTGAATCATCTCGTTGGTTTTGAATTGTCTCGTTGGTTTTGAATTGTCTCGTTGATTTAATTATTTTTTTATGTCTATTTGAATCGTATCGTTGGTTTTTGAATAGTCTCATTGGTTTGATTATTCTTTTTATGTCTATTTGAATTGTCTCGTTGGTTTTTGAATCGCTTCGTTGGTTTATGCTAAATTGATATCTCTAATATTAGCTAAAAGACTGAGAAAGATGTATTTATATTTTCAAGATTTTTTCTTTCTTACTCTTTTTAGTTATCTATTCATACATTAGATCCAGTGTGATAAAAGATATTTATTTTGTTTTCATAAGGATTTTTTTATTACAAATTTTCTATTGGCCTCTTAAATGCTAATTTGTTTTTTTCTTTTTGTTGCTTTAAATTTAATTATTAACACTACTTATAGACTAACTTAAAGAATAATTTATTTTTCATAACTATTAAACATATAATTAAGGATGAAAATGGTTATATAATTCATATTAAGAACTTGAGAACATATGCATATTAAGTGTTGGGAAATTTATTAGTATAAGTTTTGATGAATTCCAAAACCGACTGACCCCAACCGAGTAGATGTTGCCAGAACCTAATGTTAGAATTTAGGCTCGCTGTTTGAGCAAAGTTAAGATTTTATCTTTACAGGTCTCCAGCTGAAGAAGGCAACAAGGAGTCACTCAAACAGAACATCAGTTGTGAAGAAGGACAACTGAGAGTTCATATGATCAGATGGAAACAAGGGGAAGTCTTCAGAACATCAGTTGTGAAGGAAACCAACTGAGCGTTCATCAGATGAGAAGCAGTAGAGAGGAAGAGAACATCAGAAGAAAAGAAAGCCATCTGAGAGTTCGAACCCAACTGACAAAATACAAGAATGACAACTGAGCGTTCTAGTTGGAACATCAGTTGTAAACTTAATCAGTTAATATCAACAAGATGAAGTTCAAAGTCAGCTGAGAGTTCAACGGTTCAGACAGAACATCAGCTGAAGACCACTCAGATAAAGATCAAGACTTTCAACCGACTAACCGAGGTTGACTGTCAGAAAGGTTTGAAGTTGAATTTCAAAAGGAAGTCACATGAAGGTTTGACCGTTCGGTCATTACCCCATTTGGCCCAACACAAGGCTGTCTCAGATGGAAAGCAGAAGAGCACAGATGTCATATCGGGAAAGTCTGCAGAGATGATAGACAAGCCATCGCTATCAAAGAACAGAGATCAACAACTCCTCCAACGGCTAGTTGATTCTCTCCGCCTATAAATAGAGGCTTCCATTCATTGGAGAAAAGAGCGGAAGATATACAAGAGAAGACACACGAGACGAGACAGAGCGAAAGAAAGAACTATATTCCTTACTCGAGCTGAATTAGATCTAGCCTCTAAGAATATCACTTGTTGAGTGTTCTAGAGCATTAGATTGTGTCTGAGTGTCTTTAGATCAAACCTTGAGAACATCACTTTGTGAGAGTTCGTAGAGTGTTAGATCCCAGCTCACTTCGTGTTCGAGCTGTTAGTTGGAACCTTATCTTTTATACCTGAAAAGGTTTAGGACCCTACTCTTCCTGTAATTGAGTAGTTAGGTTGTCAAGTATCCGCAAACTTGACATAGGTTGTTAAGTACCCGTAAACTTAACTGTAAAGGTTGATAAGTACCCGTAAACTTATTGCAACGGTTGCACAGCCCGGGTAAGCTGTGTGGTTTGTCCAGAAGAACTTGGACAGAGTTGTGTGGACTCACAACTCCCCGTGAACGTAGGAGGGTTATCTCCAAACCACGTTAAATCCTGTGTGTTCGTGTTTGTTTTCATTCAGTTGCTTATTGTATTCTTATCTGATCAATCTAACCTACATACAAATCTGCATATCTGAGCATTCTCAACTGTTTTGGTTGTTGACCAACCCTGCACTAAAAAGCGTGAGTTGTTTATAGCGAGTTTAATTTTCCACCACATTCCGCACAGCCGCACTCTTCTAGCTGAGGTTGCTTACTCAGCTGTGAGATTCCAACTGAGTCCGTTTTACTCGGTTGAAGTAATTTTAAGGGTAGATTTTTTTTTTTTTAAATCCCAACTGGTGTATTCCCCCCCCCCCCCCATACACCAGTAACTCGTTTCGGGACCATCATTAAGAATTGAGATATAGTATATAATATTAATATTATGAATTAATAACACACAAAAATTTAAAAAAGTGTGAAGAATAGAGATAATGATGGTAATAATAGATATATATGTGAGGTATGAGAGATTATAATATGAATATAATAAGTAATATATGTGTATTATGAATTAATAATGGAGAATATACGAGAATAAAGGAAAATTGGAATGGAGCACCGTGGAAGAAGAACCGTTTTTTCTATTATTAATAAATAAAAAAGATAGCCAAATTTTTATAGGAAATTTTGAGAACATTAAATAATTCTCCTCACGCTTTAGGAAATTTAATTATAATTTTTTTAGGAATAATAGAAACCAATTTATAGAAACTGATATGGTATATATACAAGATTAATAATATTCCAATATATAATTTTTCATGTGTCAATTTAATATAACACTTAGAAATTACTATAAAAATTATACTATCTAAAATTAGTATACTAAACCTCTAAATAAGGTTAAGTATGTTCTCCTTAGCCTTTAAGAAATTTCATTTAATTATAATTTTTTTAGGAATAATAGAAACCAATATATAGAAACTGATATGGTATATATACAAGATTAATAATATTCCAATGTATAATTTTTCATGTGTCAAATTAATATAACACTTAGAAATTACTATAAAAAATTATACTATCTAAAATTAGTATACTAAACCTCTAAATAAGATTAAATATGTTAGTAGAAGATACAATAGAATATATATGCAAGAGAATTGATGTTGCATGATAAATAAATATGCATGTGATTATATTATAATTAGAAAAGATTATATATTAATTTGCATAAATAATTGAGATTATATATATGATCGATATAGATGGCGTTTAGTTTTATGTAGGAGATTATACGTATATTTTTATATTTTATATTTAATATATTAAAGATAGTAATAATAGATATACATGTGAGACTTGAGAAATTATTATATGAATATAATAAGTAATATATGTGTATTATGAATTAATAATAACCAAATTATCAGAATCAAGAAAAATTGGAATGGAGCACCGTGGAGGGGGCACGATTTATTTTCCTATTATTAATAAGATGCAGTGCATATGAATATATGGTGACGTGGATATGGACTTATTGTCAATATATATATATATATATATATATATATATATATATAAAGGTCAACGGTTGGCCGGGTCAACCCGGTCTCATAATGTGAGACCCGTCTCACATAGTGAGACGGGCGCGTGGCGCGGGCACTGCACGTGTGCGCGCTTCACGCGCGGCGCGTGTTGTGCACGCGCCTTTTTTTTTTTTGCAATATATCCATATGCACACCACTATATATTCATATGCACACCACTTAATGTTCATATGCACACCGAAGAGTATCCATATGCACTAACTTTTTCTAGTTTTTTTTTTTTTGCATTATATCCATGTGTACACCACCATATATTCATATGCACACCACTTAATGTTCATATATACACTGAAGAGTATCCATATGCACCAACTTTTCCTAGTTTTTTTTTCTTTTTTTCTTTTTTATTTACAGCTTTTTTTTTTATTCCGATGGAGACTTCGGCTCTACCTTCGCTCCGATTACTAATATAAGGATAATCGTTGGACAACAATTTAGACTTTTTCGGCTCGCTCCGAGGCCTTTGGCTCCCCTCGCTCGAGTTTTGACCAAAAAAGAAGAGGCAAACAAAACAACGAAGAGGCAAACAAAAAAAAAAGTCCTCCATTGAATTGAATAGGGTGAGAAAGACAGGTTTGGAAATGGCCGGATTAGTAGGAGGAAGGTTTTTGACTTCTCTATTTGGATTTTGAGGGATCCCTCATATTGAGGAGGCTTCCCGGTGCAAAATAATTTGGAAATTTAAAAAATAAAAATCGAAATTTGGTTGTGCATATGGAAATACAATGTGGTGCATATCGGTTAACATACTTGTGCATGTGGATACACTTTGAAGTGCATATGACATGATTAAAAAAATAAGTGGAAAAAGATTGTGCATATGAACATAAAGTGCAGTGCATATGAATATATGGTGATATGCATATGAACTTATTACCAAAATATATATATAATAAAAAGGTCAACGGTTGACCGGGTCAACCCGAATTCAGACCGGGTCAACCCAATCTCACGATGTGAAACCCGTCTCACTAGATATTTTGCCAAAAACTTATCCATACATTTTCCCCTTCCCTTTTCCTTTTCCTTAAAATAGTTATTTGGATAAGGATACAAATAGAGTCGAATATTTGATACTTCCTCCGTCTACGAAATGATTGCCACATTATGGACGATACGAGTTTTAAGAAAAAGGTAGGTAGCAATAAATTATTGTGAGTGGAGTAAGGGTCCCACAATAAATGTGAGAAGAGTAGCAAAAGTGGCAACCATTTCGTGGACAAACTTAAGTAGCAAAAGTGGCAATCATTTCGTGGACGGAGGGACTATGAACTACCTTTTCCCTCCCGTTCAACATGTCTCACTTTTTTTTTGGTGTCTCGTTCAACATGTCTCACTTTTCTTTTTGGGTGTCCCGTTCAATATGTCTCATTTCCTTTTAAGGAACTAATTAAGAAATCATTTTATTCACTTTATATCATTTCAAAATCACTTTATATTATATTATGTATTTATATCTAGTTCTTTTTTTTAATCTCCGTACAGAAAAGAAGTGAGATATATTGGATGGGAGGGAAATAGTATTATTACAAGGTGCATGAGAAATTAATGGAGGCAGATGAGACATGGGCAACAGAAGCAGCAGATAGGCAGTGTATTAATTGTCAGGGCATGTGATTTATTCGCAGACAGATACAACTGCTCAATTATAGTCTTGAACGACGCCGTACCATCAGAATAAAAAATACTAGCTACAATAAAAAACACGAGCGCCAACCCTTAGATCGAACCTAAAACTCTCCCAATCACTACGAAAATTGTAGCTAGTATTTTTTATTTGTCTGTCCATAAAAATTGTTGCCAGTTTTTTTTTTTGCCAGTTTAAAATATAGTTTCACCTATTATATTACTTTTTATCTTTTTCTCTATTTATAATGGTGGATTATTTTTTCTACTCATTTAAAATTTACCATACGTTTATTAAAACTCATATTACAAATAACTCCTCACAATTGTCGTGGACATAGAGTAGATCGAAAAAAGAAAAGGACTAACTTATAACCATATTTTTTTAGTGTGAGAATTGACCGGATTGTTTTTGTAATTGATTTAAAATTCTTAATTTTACGATGACATTGTGTTTTATATACTTATGAAATGTATTTTGATTTTTTATGTAGAAGTTGTAATCATTATGTTCCTTAGATATGTCTCTTTATTCCGATGTCTAACGAAAAAAATTCTTGACGTTAAAATTCGAGATTTAACCATTATGAAAAAATGTGTCCGATCCTTCCTTACCTTGAACCGATTTCAATGTATTTCAAGGTTTGGTTTGACCCAATGCTAATCGATCAAAACCGTCAAATCCGATAAAAACAGCGGTCCAGTAAAATCGTTTCGGTTTTTATTTTAATATTTTAAAATGTAAATCTCTTGGTAAGAAGATTTGAACTTAGGGTTATAAAGGAGTCAAGCTACTCATGAATTTTTAGCATTCGACTCAATAAAAGTTTGTTTGATAATTTATTGAGAAGTTCGTTTAATTAAATGAGTTAAGCTTGAACAATATGATACTCGACTCGTTAGCTCATGATAAGTTCATTAAGTAATTTATCTTAAGAATACAAGATTATTAATATATATTTTATATTTTATACAAATAATTAGTAATATTTGATTAAGTATCTAGTTAACATTATTTATTTACAAGCAAATAGTAAATAGTATATTACATTATCGTGAATAAAATAACTTATACTTTCTCCGTCTTTGATAACTATAATACATGTTGACCGACGCGCGGGCTTAAGAAATATTGTTTGAAAGTGTGTAGAGTGGAGAAATGTGTGGTAGATTTGTTGAGTGGAAATGAGACTCATCATTTTAAAAATATGGGTGTTTAAAGGAGTTGTGTGAGGTTATATACAAAAATGGAAATAAATGAAAGTGAAACACTTTCAGGACAAACGAAAATGCAATTAGTGAAACGGTTATCAGGGACAGAGAGAATACTATTTTAGAAAAAGTAACTAATATTTTAAGTAGAATACTAAAATTTAAAAAGCTTCTTTAGGCTCAACTTGATAAGAGCTCGTTCGATATTCAAATATGAGAAGCACGTTTAGCCAAACGTTTCAAGCTTGAGCAAGACACTATTCGACTTGACTTGGTTCGATTAGTCACCTCTTTGTTGTTCAATTAATGCAATAACCAAATTCACCAACGCAAGACTTGTGTTTACTTTTTTTTAAAATCAATTAATTCAATCCATTGTTGAAAGTTGATGGTTAAACTTTATAAAATTTTATAGTAATTAATTATTTTTTGATCTTATTTTATTTTTGTGTAAAAGTTTTGATTATTTAGTTATAATATTGTACAAATATTGATGAACAATTCTATTTATTTTTTGTTGATACAATGTATAACTTTTTAAAATTTGATTATTTTATCATGATTGATAACAAGTATTTATATATATTAATATGCATATATCATGTAAATGAAAAATAATATTTATTGGATTATATAGTCTTTTCAAGACGGTTCAATCAGTCGAACCACTGATCCAACGACCCGACAAAATGACCGGTTCGAGGTTTAGTCCGATTTTTGAAATATTGACCTCTTGAAGAGTTTCTCATTTGTCATTGTGTAAGGTATAGTAGTTGAAAAAACACTCTTTTTTCATCTAATATGAGATCAATTGTAAAATAACTAAAGAATTGAAACTTTAAAATTAGGGCAAAATATTATACTATGAAGAAATTCAATTTCATTGGTCGTACGGAATACCCCTAAAGAATTGACCCGATAGACATCCGAGCAATGGGTCTTTGGCCTTGTCTCTCATAAATATCTTTCTGTAATTCCAAACTTTTCTAGATAACGATTGGGAAACAATTTAAATTCTAGACAAAGGATCTTGACTAGAGAGAGAGAGAGAGAGAGTATTCTGGTAATAGTACATATACAATTACTGCAAATTTTCTTCTATTTGTAAACTCCAAAATGAGGAGGGCCTATTCAATGCTAAGCCTGAAGGGTTCTGTTCTGGCGTTTGATGCTTTTGGCGCCTGCGTTTGGTGTCTATAAACACACAATTACTTTTCAGCTTATTATGGCTCTATTTGTGACGTTGACACTTCTTTTACTGGTCTACCATTTTTCCATCATCTTCATTTTTATGTTCAAACTGAGGAATTAAATTATTAAATTCAAATTATTTGACAACAAAAAAGCATCCAATGTGGTGTATAGGACTTGAATTGATTAAGTTCCATATGTTGGATATTGGACCCTATATCTTCCCGAGTTTTGGGTGTCTCAAAGTGGAAGATCAAGTGTTCCAATAATATTTCATTAAGTCGAATTCAAATCCATCGAGGGTTAATTCAAACTTGATTTTAAGATCGTCCAACAAATTTGAATTCCGACGTTGGATTTTATTAGAAGATTTACTACTATACAATCCATTTGTAATATGAGATCATCTCTCCCTCGATTTTGGAACCTAATCATTATTATATTATTATATTGCTAAAAGAAAAACGATTTTTACTTTCAAAAAAATCCTACGTGGCATCCCTTATATTCCTCCATTCATCTTTATATAAATTTTCAAATTTTTGAATATAAAATAATAGATTTTTAATATATATTCTAAAATCTTGTGTTCCACATCGGTTTCTCAATGAAACTTCACCAATTGAAAAGCTTATAAATACCTGGAATCAATGTGTATTTTCTCATCTTTTGCTCCACCAGTTTTATTTGGCCAATTTATTTATTAATCGGCCGAATAAATAACTATATTTTATAGTTTAATTTAATTTAATTTGGTCAATTTATTTATTAATCGACCGAATAAATAACTGCTATATTTTTATAGTTTAATTTAATTTAATTTGGTCAATTTATTAATTGGCCGAATAGATAATTATTTTTATTAGGGAACCAATTTATTAGTTGATAGAATAAATGGTTCCAAAATAATTTGGATAATTTATTGGTTGACCGAATTAAATTTGGGAATAGTCTAATATTTTTTTATTTAATTTGATAAAAAATAAGTAATTTCTAATTTCTCACTGACGGACACCTCAACTCGGGATCTCACTTGACACATTTTCATTCTTTATTCTTATTGATTTTAAAATTTTCATTTTATTCATTTTTTCATATATTTTCTAAAATCTAGAATCGTCATAAATTGTGCATTTATAAATCAAAATCGTGGTCAACGAGTCAGAATTGTGTATTTATAAATCAAAATCGTGGTCAGCGGGTCAATTCTGACCCGGAACCGTGGCGGTAGACGAGCCAATTCCCAATTGACACTCGATAAATTTTTTATTTTATGCTTTTTTTCCCATGTATTTTCTAAAATCTATAATCGTCATCCATGAAATAATTTTTACGTTATTTGTAGTTGGGTTTCCAGTTTTGCATAATTTATAATTTTAATTAACGAATATTACTATACGATTAAGGACGATAACGAATAGTACATCATTATTTTTATTAAATTTTCGATCTATATAAATTCTAAATAAATTTTATAAATTATGCACTTATAAATCAAAGTCATGGTCAACGGGCCAATTCCGACGCAGAACTGTGGCGGTAGACTAATATACGGATTTTTTTCAGAAAGGAACACAAATGACTAATTTTTTAATCGGATTTTAAACAAGTACGAGTATATAAATTTTAAAAAAGTTTGAATAATCCTAAACACATTATCTCAAATTGTTTAATTAATCGTCTCTGTTGGAACACGTAGAATATGTAGGAAAATTGGCAGAAAATTACTAACGATTTATCAACGAGTCAATTCCGACCAATAATCGTACGCGTATATGGGTCAATTCAATACATGCGGTACAACTTTTATTTTTAAATATATTATATAATTTTGAACTCATAAAATTAAGAATATTTATATGATCAACTATCATTGACTAAATAATTTTATGAATCACAATCATTTCACATAAAGTTTTGTGAAAAGGACAATCTACAAGTACATAGTGAAACAATTCTTGAAATTCTAATCTCAGTTAAAAAAAGTTATTCTTGAAGCTGGTAAAAAAGAAAACGAATGTCATCATTTATTTTTCTATGAATATATTTGGAATATGATTATTTATATAATACTACAATTTATAATTAAATTTTTATTGATTAAATATTGTGTGAATATTTTGGAATATAATTATCTATATAATTAAATATTAATTTCAGGTAAAAAGAAAACAAATGTCATCATTAATTTTTTTGTGAATATATTTGGAAGATGATTATTTATATAATTTAAAATCAGTATTGTAGTCAATAGGCCGGTTCCAGGTCGGAACCGTCGGGGTTGACGGGATGATTGTGAAGTGGTGATTTAACTTTTTTTTTCTTAATCTTGTGTTGAATTCATAATGTGGGGTATTTAGGGTCACTTTCATCTTATAGACAATCTTAACATCTATAATATTATTCGCTAGCTATATATCTCTTCTCTCTCTCTCTCTCTCTCTCTCTCTCTCTCTCTCTCTCACTACCTGCTCATTCATTTGTCTCCTTTTCTTCATAAAATGATAAAAAATTTAGCTTAAGAGTCGCTTTCCTTTGGAGAGAAATTTATTTTTGCCACATCGGTTTTGTAGAAGAACAGAGCTTTAACAATTATCGAAAGTAATGAGAATATATTAGATATAATTTTTAACAAACATAACTATATGGGTTTGAGACGTAAACATGTGGTAAAGTTACTTTTTAATTGAATTTGAGATGTGTTTAAGGAATATAAATTCTAAGCGAGTTTAGTAGATTGCATAATCGAATTATTTAATGCTAAAATAATTAACAAATAATATTTTTTTAATTTATCACATATTAGTACTATTTAATAATTTTATTAATTTTTATAATTTCCCGTCGAAAATCGACGGGTTATACGCTAGTTTATATCTATACTAATATAAAAAGAGCTTTATTTTACAAAATATGTTTTGTCTATAATAATATCCTTACTATATATTTAAATTGAGGATAATAATGTAATAATAATATGTATAAAGAATTATGATAATTTATTAGGAATTATATTTTCCTTATATCGATTTACATGATCGAATTTAACATATTTTATTATATTGATTTAAGATTACTTAATTTAACATATTTTATTATAGTAAATATTAAATTTACAGGATTATGTCATTAAATTAAAAAAATACAGTATCGTGACGAGAAGTTGAGAATATGCACAAATTAGGGATATACTTCTCAAATTTAACTTTTATGTTGTTACTACATTTTAATTTTCTTTCAATCATTAATACAAAAAAAAGGAGATTCGGTGAAACTAATGCATTCTAATTGTTATGATTGAATACCAAAAAAATACATATAATTATTTTACTTTCTCCATCTACGATATCGTTGCTACATTGTAAACGACATGAGTTTTAAGAAAGTGGTGAGTAGTAGTGGATCTTAGTTGGTATTGTTGTGAGTAGAGTAAGGGTCATACCATAATGTAAGTGAAGTAGAGGAAACATAAAATTAAATATAATGTATTATGTGGACCATACTACTATAAATAGAAGTGATAACCATATCGTAGACGGACCTAAATGACAAAAGTGACAACAATATTATAGACATAGGGTGCATTATACAATTTTTATTTTATTTTATGAAGTACATATATTATACATTCTTAATTTCATTGGTAAGGGTTTTCATATATAATTTCTACATTATTAATAACTGTTACTTAGATTTTTTTTTTTATTTGAACTATTGGTTAGGCATTAGTATTTCATTATGTAGACTTCTAATATTTAGAGGGTGTTCGGTTGGATAGATTATACTGCACTTAGTCTTATGAATATTGTTCGGTTGGGTAGGTTCAACCTGACACTCAATTTCAGGACAATATCACATAAGAGTATTATTCATGTATTTAAACGTGTAAATTTGTAATGTAATTATGATTATTAGTAATTTTATAACTTTTTATTCATTCCATTAGACAGAAACATCGTGAAAGGACGGTATAAATTAGTTTATTTATTTTAGTCTCAATCAGC
Source organism: Schizonepeta tenuifolia (assembly GCA_029490685.1). Classification (NCBI taxonomy): domain Eukaryota; kingdom Viridiplantae; phylum Streptophyta; class Magnoliopsida; order Lamiales; family Lamiaceae; genus Schizonepeta; species Schizonepeta tenuifolia. The sequence continues at coordinate 324,744 of JANLIY010000014.1, forward strand.
GGAAGATTTTCTACCTTTACTAATGATCATATATAAAATTTTTAGAAAATCTCAAAAATTATATCAAAAAATATAATAAAACTTGTTAGAAAAATATAATATTACGCACTCATAAGAGAAAATATTTGTTAGAATCATTCTTTTTAACGTGCGAATACGCATTACCGTTGCTAGTTCTAATAAACATATGCATGATCAAAATTAAGTAGACCAGTTTTAGAACAACAATTAAGATTTATATCCGAGCTGTTCTATTATGGTTTTATGAACAAAATGTGGGGTTATGCAAATATGATGACTACAAATTATAACTACGTAAGTATTTTTTTTAGGAAATTACAATGAGATATATATTTATACAATCAAATAAATCGCTATACCGCCATATAGGTATGACCTCTACACCACAATGTGGGACCACTATACCATCATGCAGGGTGGGACAACTACTCTACTATAAGGTGAGAAATAAACTACACCGTTTACAAACGAGATTAAACCCAAAACCTCTCATAAAGGAGAGACTTGTGGTACTTCAACCAGCCAATTGAGCTAGGCCTCATCGGCCTAACTACGTATGTATGATTGCATAGTAGTACTTAGATATTTGAACTATTTGAGTAATTACTATTTTCATTTGTTTTATGGTTGACTTACATTCTATTAAAAGAAAATTAACAATGTTTGCAGATTTTTTTTACAGTAATAGATTATCAATTTATGAGGGATGGATCATTCCGATTTTTATCTTTAACTCCAATATTTGCATTCCCTCACCAAAAAAAAAAAACACTCTAATATTTGAACTAATATCTTTAAGCCCATTTTAGATATTAAAAAATAAATTGTTTATAATAAAGTTGAAACCATAAATTAATTTTTGAATGTACTTTTGTCAAATCAAGTAGTATGAGAAATAAATGAATTTTTTTTTTTGTAAATATAATAATTTATGAATTATAATAGAGTGTTTATATATATTGTAGTTTCTGCTTTTAGAAATGGATGTAATAAAATGATAAATTCAAATAAAGGAAAATGAAGTTAATCAAATGATAAGGAGGAAGTAACATTTGTAATATTTGTGGAGGAAGGGAGAATAGGTAGGATAGTAACTTTTTTTAGGGTAAAGATAAATAGGTAATTGTACAAATGGGTATAGACCTGTAAGGCTAAGCCTCGTTAAAAATTCCATCCTATCCTACTGGGAGTCTGACAAAATTCTACTGCCGACATATATATTCTCGTCTCTTGCTTCAAAATTCCATTAATTTATGCGAAATTTCTAATTAATAATTTTATCATCTTATCTTTTGGAATGTGGTGAGGGACACTTCTAAATTTGGAAATGGTGTTCGAATTTTTATTAGCGGAAGTAAACCAAGTCAATTAGAGTGTGTTGAGAAATTTAAGTAAAGTTTTGATTGATTTCAAAATTAACTGATCCCAATCGAGTAGATATTATCAGATTCTAATGTTAGTAATTAGGCTCTCTGTTTGAGCAATGTTAAGATTTTATCTTTACAGGTCTCCAGCTGAAGACGGCAACAAGGCTTCACTCGGATAGAACATCAGTTGTAAGAATGACAACTGAGTGTTCAAGGGAGAAGATGTAAGAGAACATCAGTTCAAGAAAGACAACTGAGCGTTCAAGAGATAGAACATCAGATACAAGAAAGACAACTGAGCGTTCAAGATACAGAACATCAGTTGAAGGACTCGAACTGATAAGATCGACAACATGAAATTCAAGGCAGCTGAGAGTTCAACTGTTCCTATTCAGACAGAAGGTCGGAAGTAGATATCGATCAGATAGAACATCAGCTGAAGACCACTCAGATGAAGACCAACACTTCTCAACCAACTAAACAAGATTGAAAGTCAAAGGTTGAAGATTTGAATTTCAAAAAGGAAGTCACGTGAAGGTTTGACGGTCTGTCATTACCTCATTTGGCCCAACACAAGACTGTCTCAGATGGAAAGCAGAAGTTCACAGTTGCCAAATCCGGAAAGTCTGCAGAGATGAGAGACAAGCCATCGCTTTCACAGAACAGAGATCAACGGCTCTTCCAACGGCTAGTTGATTCTCTCCGCCTATAAATAGAGATCTTCATTCATTCACCAAGACTAACGAGAAAACAAGAAGACAGACAAGAGATAGACGAGCGAAAGAACAACTTTATTCTACACGAGCTAAAATGCATTCAATCTCTAAGAACATCACTAGTTGAGGGTTCATAGAGTATTAGATTCTGTCTTGGTGTTTTTAGATCTTAGTTTGAGTCATCTTTTGTTCAAGTTTAGATCCTAGCTCACTTCTTGTTCGAGCTAGTAGTTGGAAAAACCCACCCTTTTACACATCCTCTCAAAAGGATTGTTAGGACCCTACTCTTCCCGGAATTGAGTAGATAGGTTGATAAGTACCCGTAAACTTATCTGTAAGGTTGATAAGTACCCGTAAACTTATCTTAACGGTTGCAAAGCCCGCGTAAGCTTTGTGGTTGAATAACTAAAGAAATTGGACTGAGTTGTGTGGATTCACAACTCCCCGTGGACATAGGAGTTCTCTCCGAACCACGTAAATCTTTGTGTGTTTGTGTTCATTATTCAGTTATTTATTGCATATTCAACTGACCAACTAACCAGCACTCAAACTGCATTCTTACATTCTCAACTGATTTGGTTATTGACCAACCTTGCATATCTGAGCGTGAGTTATATTTTATACGAGTTAATTTTTCTACCACATTCCGCACATCACTACACTTCCAGCTGAGTATCCTTACTCAGTTGTGATTCCAACTGAGTCTTCTTACTCGATTGTGATATTTTCAGGGGGTTGTTTTTAAAAATTTCTAACTGGTGTATTCCCCCCCTCCCTCCATACACCAGAACTCGTATCGGGACCATCACAGAGATATATATTTATGATTGGAGGTACTATGAACTCACTCTTATTTGTGTAGTAATTCGTTTCCATGCAACACCAACGTTTAAAAATCGTTGTCTATGAATATTGTTCTTCTTCTTTTACATGGAGAAGGGGTGCAGCTGATCCGAAACCTATACTTCAATATACTTAGGCTATCTGCAACCCTTAGAGCACCCTTAAGGTGCTCTAAGGGGTGCTCTAGCACTAGAGCACCCTTAGAGACCTCTATCCCTGCATCCTCTTGAACCTCGCCGTCTTTTCGTCAGATTCAACCCTCGGTACTTTGAACAGTGTTGCCCAAGAAGGGTAGATCCCGTCGGTCAAGTAGTACCCCTTGTCGTAGCGATTTCCGTTGACGGTGAACTTGCACGGCGGTGAACAAGGGCGATTGATTGAGGACGTTGATGTCGTTGTTGGAACCGGCACACCAAAAAAAGGCATGCCAAATCCACAAATCCTGCGACGCCACCGCCTCCAAGATCAAGGTAAGCACGCCTTGATCGCCGCAAATGTGGATACCCGCCCACCCTTTTGGGCAGTTCCTCCAAGCCCAGTGCATGCAATCCAGGCTCCCTAGCATCCCCGGAAACCCATGCCGCTCCTCGTGCATTCGGAAGACGTGCAGTGTCGGCAACATTGGGCTTCCTCAAGTACCGCTTGCCGAAGAGGTCGATCATTGCCCGGCCGTGCTATCGCCAATCTTCAGGTACTCGTCGAAGGCGTCCGCAGCACCACCGGTGGCCAGTTGACGCACCGCCATCGTGTATTTTTGCACCGACGTCAGCCCCCAACGCCCGAGTGCATCTTGTCGATGCGTGAAGAAGTGGACGTTTTCCTCCAACGTGCTGCAGATGCGCAAGAACAGATGCTTATGCATCCGAAAACGGCGTCGAAAAAAGTGCTCGCCGTAGGTGGGGTTGTCGGCGTGTAGGTTCGCACACGCCGTTTCTCGGTCGCGGTCGACGAACCCCCGCGCCCTCTTCTTCTTCTTTTTCTGCTCCGCTAGGTGTGCACGTACGTAGCGATCCACGTCCGCCATCATCTCCATTACCTCGTCGTCGGTGCCGCCCTCGACATATTCCACCGACGAAGATGAAGACATTTCTTTGTAGTTGAATTTGAGAGAGAAAGAGGATGATAAAATGGTGTGAGAAGAATGAGGATTGAGGATATATTTATAGTAGAGGAAAAAAAAAATTAAAAATAATTTTAAACGGCCATTAGCCGTTGAACGGTCGATTTTTTTAAAAAATTTACGTTAGGTGCGTGCAATATATATATATATATATATATATATATATATATATATATATATATATATATATATATATATTTTATTCGCTTTTGGCCGCGCGTGTCGGCACGCGCCGGACTCGAGCAGCGCTCGAGCGCTCGGGCACGGCTCGAGCTTGCGCTGCCTGCCACGCGGGGTGCTCGAGCCACCCCCTGCTCGATCCGCGCTCGAGCACCCCCGCTCGAGCCGCGATGCATATAGTCTTACAAACTGAAGTCACGCTGTTTGGATGTTTATGAATATCATTCTAGTGGTGATCAGTTGGTATAGATATATGATTCTTTTGTTGTAATTTCGTGTTGCATGTGCATTATGACAGAATACATACCGTATGTGTATTAAATATCTAGTAAATTTGACATTACAAATGTAAATATGTTTGTGTAATTAGTGTATCTCTAAACTTAAAATTTTCAAATCCAATATGTAATGTTAGAGAATGTTTATTAGCCTCGTATAACTAATGATTATTTATATGGATGAATTAGTTGCATACATGAATCACACATGCAATAAAAATATACTCGACCCACTCATTATTGTCATCACTTCCTTATTTAGTGTAATACCCCAGATATTTCTTCCGTCGCTAAAATAAAAAAATTTAATTATTAATTAAGGCTTTGCACGCCTAAGTTAAGAATTTTCAATTCTAAGACTAACGGTGAAATCTGTTTCTGAAAATAAATTCCAGAAGTTGGTTGAACGACTACTGTATTAGGGTTTTCGCGTCCGATAGAATTTTCGTTCGAAAACTCAGATCGAAAAATCGTCAGACTTTACATTCACTTTTTCTGCGATACGAGTCTACTGGAGAAAGTTAGTTTTTATTATTTTTCCGGGCGAAATTTGGACTGTGAAATCCCGAGTTTTTATCGGATTTTGGAAAACGAATTATGCTTTCCGAGTAAGTGATTTATTTCTAATCTAGCGGTTGAATTAGATTTCGTCAAAAACGTAACCGTCTAGGATTTTAATTTCTCGATTTATAAACGCCGTATTAGACCCGTAAAACGCGATATTTTTGCTTAAAAATCAAGCATAAACCGCCACCTACACCCCATGACTCACCTTGTTAGATTTTTTCTCACTTTATAAGATAGTTATCATCTAAACATCTCACCATTTTCTTCTCTCTCCCCCACCTCATTGCCGCCACTCTCCATCTCTCTTCTCTCTCTCTTTTGTTCTTCATTCCACCATTGAAGCTCCCAAGTTCTTCAAGCCTTCAAGTTCGATAACTCAATCATCTTCCGATCGATCTTATTTCCGAGTTCATAATCGTTAAGGTAAGAGCTTCCTCTATAGTTTGAACAGAACAAAATTCCATTCTTTCAAGTATAGTTATTTTCGAAAATTTCAAGAGATGTAGGATGATGTTCTAAGATTAATACATGTTATTTCATGCCTAAGATTGGATTTCTATGGTTAGAATTAAATGAAAATCACCCCCCCACCCCCTTAATAATTGAAATTACCAAAAAATTAAGGAATTAGGGATTTAATGTTTTAAGTTGGATTTTAGATGATTGATTTGTGGATTTGTGTTCTATGTATTAGTAGATTGATGTTGGAATTAATTGAGAATTTTCTAAAAATAGAAACCAAGTTATAAGAGAGAAAGAAGTAGGGATTTGATGAAGTAATTGTTATGATTTTGATGATGTAATGATTTATGAGATGTAGTAAGTGTGTAGATGAACATATAATTTAATTAGATTTTTCTAAAAATAAAATAGAAATCGTAAGAGACGAAGAACCGATGATAAGTTAAGATTCGATAATAATTTGAGTATATGGTTTTCATATTGGTAAATCTTAGTAGTTGTTGAACGTGATTGGAAAATTTGAACGAATTCTAGGAAAGTCGAGTTTTTGGTAAGAGACGAGTAATCGAGTTTAATTGTCGATAGGAAAGTCAAATGAAGAAACTAATTTGATATTAGTATTTGTTGTCGATTAACGAACGAGATTGTAGTTGACGATATTTCCATACGAGATATGAATATAGAAGTTAAAGATTGAAATGGAATTGAAATGAAATTTGGTTTAGTAATTGGATAGTTGAAAAAGACGAGGAAATGTTCGTCGTTTGTTTAATCAAGAGACGTGAAGGTATTCACGATAAAGGAACGTGTGACTTAACTGTAAAATGATAGTAGTTTCACGCGCTTAAAGGTTGTATAGCTTTGATAAGTGTATTTTCGAATTGATTATCAGTGCATAAAATGACTTTGTTTTATGTGAGTTCTCTTGTGCCATTCTGAGTTAGAGACACTGTTAGGTGCTAACTTCAATCAGACCCTGAGTTAGTGACACCGTTAGGTGCTTTCCAGGAGAAATCGATCGGACTCTGAGTTAGTGATACCGTTAGGTGCTATCCAGAGTTAGTGTACACGGTAGCCGTTGTGTGTGGTACTCTGTTGAGGGGTAATCAGCCACGGTGAGGAACGTGCGCGGGAGAAAGACCTTCTTCCCCTGCGTTGAAAAGGACAAGTTGAATGTAACAGCAGTAAAAATACTCGCGCGAGTAAATTGAGAAAAGAAAAGAAAATGTTTAGTAAGCACGGGCCTTCGAAAGAAAAATCCCGTTGTGTTACTGTTGAGAATGCCTGATTAATCTATAAGTATGATAAGTTTTCGGCAATGTGCCCACTAAGTATGTTTATACTTAGCCCTGCATATGTTTATAAATGTGCAGGTTGAGTGACAGATGCGGCGGAGGAGGTTGAGTAGAGTTGTTATAGGAAAGAAGATCAGTGTTCCAGTTCTACATTTTCCGCTGCAAACTAGTTCTCGTTAATGTTTAACTTTTGGTCTAAGTTCCATACTTTGAACTTAGTTTCTTTTGAGAACAACTATGTCAAGTGATCCTTCGTGATCGACTCTTTCTTTTATATAATAAAGTCAGGTTCACAGTATTTATTTCGGTTATAAACGTGTGTTTATTTATTAATTCCCCCTTCTTCCTCGCTTCTTTAATCCAATCCCTAGTCGCACCCCGGCTTTGCCGTCCCTCGGGATTTGGGGCTGTGACATTTAGGTATCACACTCATATTGTCATCTACTCATCTTCCAAATAAGGAAAATTTTAACCCTTTAAAATCTTCCAAAAGTAATGAGACCTACCCACTTTTCATCTTTCTATCCTTATTCTAAATCTCCGTGTCGAATAGTAATATGACAATTTCAGTGGGTCGAAAAGAGTAATAGTTAAATGTATTAATGTCGTTCTGAAAAATTGACGATGTTGTAATAGTAAAAATAACAAGTGTAAAGTGTGATGGTTGCATCAATTAAAAGTGCATGCGTGAAGAATGTGGTATACATTGTTTTATCTACAACAATTAGTCCATGTGTTAAGAATGTCTCCATCCTAAAAAAGAAGGTTAATTTTATTATTTATTTGTCATTTTAATATCTTATGTACTTCCTCTGTTCCGTTCAAGTTGTCCTATTTTGTCATTTTAAGCGTCCCATTCAACTTGTCTCATTTCCTCTTAAGGAAATAATTAAGAAATCACTTTATTCACTTTATATCACTTCAAAACCACTTTATATCACTTTATGTCACTTCAAAAATACTTTATATCACTTTATCAATTAAAAAATACTTTATATCAATTTATTAACTATACTAAACACACCATTTATCATCTAATACTCTTATTCTTAATTTCCGTGCCGATTCTAAATGGGACAAGTTTAACGGGACGGATGGAGTATAATGGATCTCCCTAATTAATTTGCCGTTGAATTAATTTGAAGTAGATCGATCGGTAGCAATCATTATAGACTGATTAGTAAAAATAAGTAGAGTACTTTTGCTATTTATTACAGATAATAATAATTCAAGAATGATGACAAACTGAATGTCAGCACACATCTCTACATTCCGTGACCCCAAAAGCCAACACGGCATTCTCTATAAAAAGCAACCTCTCATTACCATTCTACTATGCAATAATCAGCATAAGATCTAGAGAGAGAGAGAGAGATGGCAGCTAAAACGCAAAGGAGAATGGCACTGCGCCGGAAGCTTCACATCTTGAGAATTCTAACCAAATCAAAATCTGTAATGATAGCTTCACATTTAATTTTGGTTCAAAATTTAATTTCTGTTATTTATTTTATTTTTATCATAGTTACTATTGTTATTTTCTTTTATTTAACTTTGTTTTGTTGCTGTTGAAGGTGAAAAAGAGTTCCATTATCATGGATGCTTTTCATTACATCTACAGCTTGAAGCTCCAAGTTGAGGCCATCAAAAGAGAGTACCACTACCTCATTAACCATATCAAAGTATCTCTCTCTCTCTCTCTCTCTCTCTCTCTCTCACATGTTATAAAGTTAGAGCCTCAAATTTATGTGACTATCATGAATGCTAAAAAAACAAAAAACAGGAAGTGAAGGTGGAGAAGTCGGAGACCGGACATCTAATAGTAATGGTGACTTGCAAGAAAAGTGAAGCAATATTTGTATCAATTTTGGAGGCATTTGAGAAATTGAATGTGAATGTTGTGCAAGTTAGGGTTTCATGCAAGCACTTTTTTGGGATGGAAGCCATTGTTGAAGACACTGTTGAGGCTGCAATCTTGAGTGATGCCGTTCTCGAGGTTATCCAAAAACAAACTCAAAAATGTACTAGTTTAAATTATTGAATAAATATTTCAAATTATAATAGTAGTAGTATTTTTACCTAGCTATATATAGTAATTCTGGTAACTAGTAATTTTGATTCGTTGGAAACGTTGTAAAAGTAGGCCACTTTCATTTTGAAGTATAAAAGGTGAGAAAGTGACCTCCCAAGTTGTGGGAAGAAACACAAAAGCAAAAACTAAGAAATTTTGGAATTATTTTTCTCTCAGAATAGTCAAGCGATCTTTGTTTCATCTCGTGTCCTTATTTTCGTGTTATTTCGTGTCGATGCCATCAATAATATCAGATCTCTTGATTTATAACGATAATAAATATCTGAATATTAATCAATCCGACGTGTAAATCAAATTCAATATCGAACCAAATTTTGAACACTCAATCGGATCGATTATTTTTAAAGATCAAGTTATTTTTTATAATGAATATAAAGATGAGGTTATTTGTCTAGACAAAATGAAGATAGTAAAATTCGATACTTTTGGAAACTATGTGTGTAGATGTTACACGAATGTGTGGTACATGATTTGAAATAGGAGATCTCATTCATTAATTCTTGAATTAATTGTATTGTGCATCGACAAAAACGGTTATCGAAAATTCGATCATTTTGGAATGCACGATTACCTGATTCGCAAATGCACGATTGGAATTTAATTTGAAATGGGAGAATTTGTCAATTTTTTTTTATGAAACATCAAAATCAAATAAAGTGGGTGTACACTGTTACAGTTGGACACAAAATGCATTCAAACGTCCTTTGCAACTGGAGGCAAGTGGGCTCCACTGAAAACATTTTTGAGCCCCATTTGTCTTGTGGAGTGATTGACGAGTGGCCCATATTGGGCCAGAGATTCCACACACACACGCGATAGTGGTGATAAAAAAAATCGAGATCCAAAAATTCAAATCGAATCAAACTGAAATATGAAATTCGGTTCGAATTTGTTAGGATTTCGAATTGGATCGGATCCAAATTTTTCATAATTTCGGATTTCAGATTCAAATCGGATCGGGACTTTAAAAACTGAATCCAAAATCCGAATTGTATATAATATATTATTATATTATATTATTAGTTATTAACAATTTTATAATTTAATATAACTATTCATTTCTAAACCTAAAAACTAAAATTTGTTTTCATTTAAGCCGTAGTTTTTGCTCCTCATCGCCTCCGTTAATTATGTATTTTCATTTTTCACATTTTTTGCTTAAATTTTGTAATTATTTTCGTTTGCTTATTTTTGCTATAATAATGAAGAAGTTTTCCCCATTATATTCTTGTTTTATCTTTTTTCATTTTATTTTGAGAAAGTAGTAATTAAATAGATGAATAGTTTCATTTATTTCGAATTTTTTGGATTTTCTAGTTTTTTTTTGGAGAATTTCGAATTGGATCAGATAGTATTGTTCGGATTTCGGATTTGCTCAGTTCAGATTTGTTCGGAGTTTAGATTGGATCAGATCCATTTTTTTCGAAAATTCGAATCTCGGATTCGGATCGGATTGAGCAAAAATTCGATCCATAATCCGAATGCTCATCCCTAACACACACAGTACACATTTATGAAATATGAAGAATATCACTAATAAGTTAATAACAAACTATAATGAATTTTTTTACCACATTAAATTTACCTAGGGACATGTTTGGTTTCAAGGATAAGATAGATAAGATTGATAAATATGATAGAATTATAGTAGTTGTTGAGAAATTTATTAAAGTTTTGATTGATTCCAAAACCAACTGACCCTAACCGAGTAGATGTTGCCATTTCCTAATGTTAGTATTTAGGCTCGCTGTTTGAGCATTATTGAGATTTTATCTTTACAGGACTCCAGCTGAAGACGGCAACAAGGCTACACTCGGATAGAACATCAGTTGTAAGAAAGACAACTGAGCGTTCATCAGATGAGAGTTAAAAAGGGAGAAGTTGTAAGAGACCATCAGATGGAAGAAAGTCATCTGAGCGTTCGAGCCGACTGATCAGATTCAAAACTCAAGAAAGACAACTGAGTGTTCAAGAGATAGAACATCAGTTGTAAGAAAGACAACTGAGCGTTCAAGATACAGAACATCAGTTGAAGGACTCGAACTGATAAGATCGACAACATGAAATTCAAGGCAGCTGAGAGTTCAACTGTTCCTATTCAGACAGAACATCAGCTGAAGACCAATCAGATGAAGATCAAACGACTCAACCGACCAACCAAGGTTGAGAGTCAAAGGTTGAAGATTTGAATTTCAAATAAGGAAGTCACGTGAAGGTTTGACTCTCTGTCATTACCTCATTTGGCCCAACACAAGGCTGTCTCAGATGGAAAGCAGAAGCACACAGTTGCCAAATCCGGAAAGTCTGCAGAGATGAGAGACAAGCCATCGCTTTCATAAGAACAAAGATCAATGGCTCTTCCAACGGCTAGTTGATTCTCTCCGCCTATAAATAGAGGCCTTCATTCATTTACCAAGACTTACGAGACAGACAAGTGCCAGAGCAAAGAGTTAGACAAGCGAACATCACCAGGTGAGAGTTCATATCGCAAACGAGCTAAATTGAATTCAATCTCTAAGAACATCACTAGTTGAGAGTTCTAGAGTGTTAGATTCTGTCTTGGTGTTTTTCGATCCAACCTTGAGAACATCACTAGCTGAGAGTTCATAGAGTGTTAGATCCTAGCTCACTTTCTTGTTCGAGCTAGTAGTTGGAAAATCCTCCCACTCACACACCCCTAAAAAGGTTGTTAGGACCCTACTCTTCCCGGAATTGAGTAGATAGGTTGATAAGTACCCGTAAACTTATCTGTAAGGTTGATAAGTACCCGTAAACTTATCTTAACGGTTGCAAAGAACGCGTAAGCTTTATGGTTTTTGTCCAGAAGAACTTGGACTGAGTTGTGTGGACTCACAACTCCCCATGGACGTAGGAATTCTCTCCGAACCACGTAAATCTTTGTGTGTTGTGTTTATTATTCAGTTAACTTATTGCATATTCAACTGACCGACTAACCAGCACTCAAACTGCACTTTAACATTCTCAACTGACTTGGTTATTGACCAACCTTGCATTGAAGCGTGAGTTATATTTATACGAGTTGTTATTTTCCACCACATTCCGCACAACACTTCACTTCCAGCTGAGTATCTTTACTCAATTGAGATTCCAGCTGAGTCGTATTACTCGGTTGTGACAATTTTTAGGGGGTTATTTTTAAAAGTCTTTATTGGTGTATTCCCCCCCCCCATACACCAGAACTCGATGAATTTTTCTTCAGTGGTTAACCGAACAGATCTCTTTATCACGCTAGTGCATATCTGCTTGCATTTTTCTTCTGTTGTTGTGTGCAGATGGATGTTAAAGACAAGATCGTGGTCATGTTCTCGATTGTGAACTATACATCCTGGAGAACTCGGATGAAGAAGATTCTATTGTCAAAGCATCATAGAATGCAACAAGTACTTAATCTGGACCGATCATCATAAGAGAGAAAGTCACTCGCACTCCTACAAATCCCAATGATGGGGATGCAACTGAGGAATTAGTGGAGAAGAAGCCAGAAGACTTCACTCCAGAGGAAGCTAAAGTGAGCCAGCTGGATATCTGGGCTCAGAGCACTATCATGTCCACAGTTGGACAAGACTATCTTCCTTGGATAGAAGAGTGCAACACCGCTAAGGAGATGTGGGATATTCTGGCATCTCTTAGCGAAGGGATTGACGAAACCAAGGAGAACAAATTCTCCCATGCATGTCAAGACTTCGACAACTTCTGTCTACGAGCTGACGAAACCATTGATCAGCTGGAACTTCGGTTCATGGATATTATCCGAAGGATTCAGTCCATCCGACGAGGGAAATATACTTTGAGAGAAATCAACCTCAAGGTATTACAAGCTCTACCAGCTGAGTGGGACACCTTGACCAACATCCATGAGAGCCGAGCTGACCTTGGAGAGATGGGAACAGAAAGGCTGTTCTCAATCCTAAAAAGGAAATGAGTACAAGGTGAATCGATGAAGGTCAACTCAGTCCTCGGTTCAGACGAGTCGACATGAGGATGTTGGTTCAGCCACAAAAATAGTAGCACTCCGAGCTGACTACTTCAAACCGCGAACATCAAGGCCAACACGATCTGCGGACACAGCTACGAAGGAGCCAAGCAGAGAAGAGCTGCAAAAGAATATAGCCGCCCTGTCAAAGAAGCTAGCTGACATGGATACTCGGTTCGAAAAATACAAACGGTTCTATAAATCCAACCGAACTCGAGAGAACTCAAAGCATGTGACCAACAGTTGCTTTGAATGCGGCAAAGAGGGACATTTCAAAGCTGATTGTCCAGACCTTTCAAAGAAAGAAAGAGAAGCGTTGAGGGCCAAGCAAAGTGGAAAGAACAAGGCCATGGTTGCAGAAGAAGCAGCTGATGACATGGACATCTTCACTGACACTGAAGATGAGGATGAGCTGACTTCCACCAACAACGCTATCGGTCAGGATCAATGCCTCATGGCATTTGGAACCGACCAGGATGACGCTGAGGTACAGTCTAGTCCTGCTAATCTAAATTCTTCCAATATTTCTAACATGCAGGAAACAGTAGAGGAAGAGTTGGAACCCTCCTGGGGTGACTTTCAAGAACTTAGTGAGGAACTGCATCAGCAATCGGTTGAGTTTAAGAGTCTTCAAGAACAGTTTGCCAGACTTGCAGAATCCTTAACCGAAAAGGACGATCTGATTAAAAGTCAAACCGAAGAGATTGATAATCTCAAGAGTCAACTGAATGTGGCCAACCGAACTAATGCTCTAACCGATGAGGAGTTGAAGAAGCAGATCCAGGAGCATCATGTTCAATTGAACAAGCAAGAGGCTCAGATCGACCAGCTGATGAAGAAGTTAGTTGCACAGACCGAGCATATAGCTGTTCTCCTCAAGGAGTTGCAAACTGAGAAGAACAACCTGATAAAGCTATATCAATCATCCAAAATCATCGAGAATCTCATCAGCAGCAACCTTCAAAGACAGATGGATGACGTGTCTGGACTCGGTTACGACGTGGTCAAAGATACTGAAATTCCACCAGCAACCTTCATCAAGGCAGTGGATGTCTCGGTTGCCAAACCTGACGCAGTTGAGTCTGCAACTCCCCAAATTAATCCAACCTCCACTTCTCAGCAAGCACAACCGACTAAGAGAACTTCAACTGAGAAAGGAAAATGAGCTGTGGATGGAGAACTGAAGAATCCATCAGTTGGGACTACAACCGAGGGGGAATGTTCTAAGACTCGGAAGAGGAACCAGAGGCGTCGGAGATACAATCAGAACCGATTTCAGAACCGTCCTCTGAACCGACCTCAGAGCCAACCTCAGAAAGAATGGAACTGACCACAGAACCGACAAGGATTCAACCATCTGAATCAACATCGGTTCCATCAACAGATCAACCAGAGGTTCCATCATAATCAACCGATGTGGAACGGTTCCAACAGCTACGGATATTCATGCCAGAACATGAATCAACAACAGGACATGAACAACTATCGCCAACAGTCAGGAAGATGGAATCAGAATCAGCCACAAAGATTCTAGAATGGCGTTCGACCTCATCGACAAAACCAACAGGATAAGAATCGCCATCAAAACAGGGGGAAAGCCTCTCCTCCTAAAGTTCACAATAGGAGAAATCCATCTCCTCCCAAGAAACAGAACATCACTACTAACAACAAGCCTAAGGATAACCGAGGTGTTGTTATAGTTAATGGAGAAGAAAAAGTGATTTGGAATGATAAATCTATCCGAGTATACAGGGAAAAACGAATCACAGTTCAAGGGGGAACTGGTTCTAACCCTCCAGGACCCAACTAAAATTGGGGACCTAAGCGAGTTTCTTTGTGCAGGAACAGGGGAAACAGCTGAGGAAGAATAAAGCATCACAAACCATGTGGGTGATGGATAGTGGATGCTCGAAACACATGACAAATCTGAGAGATTTGCTTGGGAGTTTCGTGGAGAAAGAAGGACCATCAGTTACCTTTGGTGACAACTCAAAAGGTCACACCAGAGGCCACGGTACCCTTGAAACCAATCACGTGTTTATTTCAAATGTTTCATATGTTGATGGATTGAAGCATAACTTGCTCTCCATCAGCCAATTCTGTGATAATGGTTTCTCTGTCAAGTTTGATGCACAGGGATGCTGGGTTAAAAATGTCGGAATAAAGTAGGTCATATTGTTGGGAAATTGATCCCCAACCGGGAATGTCTACTATGCTGACTGGAATAGTAGTCCTCCTGACACCTGTCTGTTATCAAAGAGCAGTTCGGATATGAGCTGGCTGTGGCACAAAAGGCTCAACCATCTGAACTTCAAGACTATGAACCGACTTGCAAGACAGGAACATGCAAAGGGCATTCCAAACCGAGTGTTTTCAACAACACATATCTGCAGTGCATGTCAGTTGGGAAAGCTCGCTAGATCCTCCTTCCGGTTGAAATCAACTCCTTCAACCGACCGAGTATTGCAGCTGATCCATATGGATCTCTTCGGGCCAGTTACACCAAAAAGCATGAATGGTAACGAGTATACCCTTGTTGTTACTGATGATTTTTCTAGGTACACGTGGACCATTTTCATGCGACACAAGAGTGAAACTCGAGATGAGCTACCCAAACTAATGGATCGGATATCGAACCAACAAGAGATGAAAATCATTTCTATCCGATCAGACCGCGGAACCGAGTTTCTAAATGAAACCATCATCGAGTACTGCGAGAAGCACGGAATTACTCATCAAACATCGGCTGCGCGTACTCCACAACAGAATGGAGTAGCTGAGTGGAGGAACCGAACACTGAAGGATGCAGCTACATCCATGTTGACAAGCTCAGCTCTGCCAAAGAGATTTTGGGCTGAGGCAATCAACACAGCCGGCTACACCCAGAACCGGTCTCTTCTGACCAAGCGGTTGAGAAAGACACCATACGAGCTGTGGAGACGCAGGAAGCCTAATATTTCATATTTTCGCGTTTTTGGCTCTAAGTGTTATATTCACAACAATGGGAAGACTCAGTTGAAAACTTTTGACACCAAGACTTTGAAGGGCATATTTCTTGGATATGCTGCTCGGATCAAGGCTTATAGAATTTTCAACAACAGCTCTCGTGTTGTGGAGATAACACCTCATGTTAGTTTTGATGAATCTACTTTTGAGTGCAGGGAACAGGCTAAAGGACGACAAGCAGATCCACATGTTCCACCAGTTCTCACCAGATCGCAGATTCTAAGGCAAAAGAATCTAGCTGAACCATTAGTATGGGCAACCGAGGATGATGATCCTTGTTCCTCTGAAGATGAATGCGAGGATCCCAGCTCATCTCAAGGGGGAACTCCAGCTGATGTCACTCCAACTGCATCAGCATCCGAAGCCCAACAAAGCTCAGTTCAAAATATTGTCAATGTTGAGGATCCAGACTCAACAGCTGATCAATCACCAGTTCTGAAGATTCCAGCATCTCCCACAGCTCAGGATTCACCATCAGTTGAAATCCTGGAACAGCCACTGTTGGAAGAAGAAGGAAGACGCAACAAGAGATGGTATGAAGATCATTCTACGGACAACATCATTGGAGATCCAACCGAAGGTGTGCGTACTAGGAGCAGAGTTGCAAATCCAGACTCAGTTGAGAAAGATTCCAACACTTACGCTCAATATGCTGAGGAGTTGGCAGTTCTTGAGGAGTTCGAGCTAGCAGGAGATGTTGCCATGATTTTTTTGTTTCGTAGCTGATGTGCTAGAACCGAAGAATGTTGTAGAAGCTCTCAACTGTGTTCACTGGACAACAGCTATGCAAGAAGAACTGAATGAATTTCTACGCAACTGTGTATGGGAGTTGGTAGAAAGACCAAATGGTGTCAAAATCATTAGATTAAAGTGGATTTTCAAGAACAAGAAAGACGCCATTGGACTCATCGTGAGGAACAAGGCAAGATTGGTAGCTCAGGGATATTGCCAACAAGAAGGAATTGATTTTGAAGACTCCTTCGCGCCGGTTGCAAGGTTGGAAGCCATCCGGATATTTCTAGCCTATGCCGCATTTCACAAGTTCAAGGTTTATCAGATGGATGTGAAGTGTGCCTTACTCAACGATGATATTAAGGAAGATGTTTATGTTGAACAGCCACCCGGTTTTGTGACTGGAGATGGAAGAGTGTATAAGTTGAAGAAAGCTATCTATGGCTTGAAGCAAGCACCTAGGGCTTGGTATGACGCTCTTTGTGGTTTTCTTTTGACCTCGGGGTTCAAACGAGGGTCAGTTGACAAAACACTGTTCACAATCAAAGTTGGAGAAGATATACTTGTTGTGCAAATCTACGTCGACGACATCATATTCGGTTCCAAGTCGGAGGAGCTGTGCGAGAAATTCTCAACTCTCATGAAGGAGAAATTCGAGATGTCAATGATGGGCGAGATGAATTATTTTCTTGGACTACAGGTGAAGCAGTCATCAAAAGGGATTTTTATCAATCAGTTCAAATATACAAAAGAGCTCATCACAAAGTTCGGTTTGCAGTCAAGTAAAACCACAAGGATCCCGATGAATACTAACTGGAAGATTGAACCCGGATCTGAGGGAAAACTCGTGGATGCCAGTAAGTATAGAGGGATCATCGGTTCTTTGCTATATCTAACCGCCAGTCGGCCAGACATATCTTATGCGGTTGGAGTGTGTGCTCGGCTCAACCGAGGGAAGCTCACATGTTGGCAGCAAAGAACATCATCAAGTATCTGAAGGTGTTATGATCTTAAATGAGAATGTTTGAAATAAATTCAAACATTCCTGAGCATGTCAGTTAGACTAAAATAGCCATCATAGCGCATTTAATGTAAAGTATGGCTGAACATCAATAGCCTACTTTATATTGCGACTGGGCTGACATGAAAAACATTTCACCTTCTCACGCGCTGGTTGGAACTCGGATTATGACGTCAAGTCAAAGCTAGTCAACAGTCACAAGATCTCAGCCGTTGATGGATTCGCGCCATTCAACCTTAGCCGTCGATTTCAACCGAGCCACTAACCTATAAAAGGCGGAAAATCAGGGAGCGATCTCTTACCTTCTACATTCGTGTTTATCTGCAGTAACTGTTCATTTTCGTCTCTAATTTGTCTCACCATTTTCTGCAAGTTTTTTCTCTCTATATATAATCTTCTTAGATCTCTAAATGGCACCTAAAGTTTCACAAGGAAGAAAGATGGCTTCTTCAGGATCTTCTCTAGTCCCTTCATCATACGACGAGTCCTTTGATATGCTGTTATCGAAGATTCATTTTGAGCAAATTTTGTCTGAAGATGAACTGGAATCGCCAGTATTGTCTCCCCTCGCCGAAACTCTCAGGGAGAACGGCCTCCTGGACTGGGCGACGCTCTTCCCGTCCCATCTTCTCAGGCGTCAAGTTGGAGAATTCTACCTGAACTTGCAGTCTCTCATCGACAGCTGAGACGGGGTCATTACAGAAGTTTCTTGCCGTCAACGCGACGTTTCAGCCAGAAAGATTCGCCGGGTCACTGTCCCCATTGCAGTCTCCGAAATTCTACGCCAAATCATTCCACCAAACCAGACAGCCACAGACACCATTGAGAATATAACCGACACGGAAGCCGATGAGTTTCTGGAGAGTGATCTCATCACTCCAGAAAAACTGAGGAGCAATATGCAGCGAAACAAGTTGAAGCCAGAACATCGACTCCTGTTCGATGTTGTATCCAAGGTTGTGTTCAGTTACAGCGGAGCCTTCGGAGACATCAGCCGACCGAAGCTCAAGCAATTGATTGCTTTGGAGTACAAACACAAACACAACGTCGACTGGTTCAAGTATTTCGAACACCAGCTGACTCTAGAGAGGCAGAAGATCTCCAAATCCACATCCGAGTCTGGAGAGAAGTTGTTGAGTGTCAAGGGAACTCTCAACTTCGGTTGCAAAATTTCTGCCCTGATCCTGTTCGCCACTAAGGATCAGAACATGGTCTGGGAAGAATGTGAGGAGACCCCTGTCAAGAGACTGATGCTCTTCCCAACCGCCAAGAAGGCTCAGGATGTGGTTAGGAGTGTTTATACTCCCAAGGAGAAGAGGGAAACTGGGAAGACAGCTGAAGAAAAGGATACAGCTGAGGAGCTGCCACCAGCTGTCAGCCGCCCCTCAAAATCGAAAGCTGCTCGCCGACAAAGAGCTAAGTCGGAGAAGGAGAAAGCTGAAGAACCAGCTAAGAAGAAGCTGAGAGTTCACATCAAGAATACAGTTGCAGTACCAGCTGAGGAGGTTCCAGCTGAGGATGTGCCAGCTGAGGATGCACCAGCTGAGGCGGAGCCATCTGAGTCGAGTCACTCAGTTGATAAGGACGCTTTCAAGATTGTTCCTCGCATAAGTGGAACAGATGAGTTGGAAGGGATGGAAACGGATCTGACCTCGGATGCTTCTTCTTCATCTGAGGAAACTGAAGACATTCCAACCTCCCACACGGCAGGAGCTGATGCCGTACCGCCCAAAGAGCCTCTCGCTCTCACAACCGACTCACAGCCAGAAATTCCGAGCTCATCGCTCGATGCCAACATTGAGACCATTTCTTCGGCCAATGTTGATGAACCTATTGATACCAACATCCCCACAGAATCCGAAATTCCGAGCTGCCCGCTCGATGCCAACGTTGAGACCACTTCTTTGGTCAACGTTGATGAAACTTTTGAACCTATTCCATAAAAGAATCTATCTCCCTCCCCCATCGATGACGAAGCTGATCGTCAGGCTGTCGCACAGGAGCATGAAGGCAAGCTGGCCTACTGCTTCCAGAAGCTGATCGGGATGTTCCCAGAAGCGCGCGACATGCCGGTTTTTGCCACTCTCGGAACTGCCGGTTTTTGCCACTCTCGGAACTGAGCTACTGTATCAGTTCAACATAATCTTCATCCACTGGTATGTCAAGGAAGACACCATCCGCATACACAGTTGGGACCAACTCAAGGCCGATGAGTCACGCATCAGAGATTACTTCGACTACACCAATCTTGAGGTTGTTTACAACAACAAGGTGGCACTGCTGACGCGTCGTCTGGACCTCAGCAAGGCAGAAGGCAGAGATACAAGGGAGATGGCTGAACAAGTCTGTGTTGCCTTCCTTGACAACATGCTTGTCAAGTCGGCTGAGTTCATTAATGATCTGGACGCAGCCGCCGCAGCAGCCAAGAAGGAAGAAGAAGAGCTTCAACTGTACATGGCCAATCATCAAGCCATGGTTACTGTTGACCAGCCAGCTTTAATTGAACAACAAGCTCCAGCTGATCAGCCGGCACCCTCAACTGAAGAAATTTGCTAGCTGATCGTTGAGAGGGTAAACCAACTGAGGAAGGAGATGCTTGCCAACTTCCAGCTTCACAAAGAAGATCAGCTGAAGATGTTGGAAGCATAGGAGGAAAAGAATGAGAAGCTCCAAGAGGAGAATGTTTCACTGAAGATAAAGCTGGACGAATTCTCAACATCAACCAGCCAAGACATCAATGCACTATGGACAACCATTCATGGAATCAAATCCGATCTGAACGTGTTCAAGTCCTTATCTGATTCCAACCTTGCCAAATCTCAACAGACTCAAGACCAAGAATGAGAGTCTCGGTTCGAGTCAAGATGGGATGAGTTCGTTGCTTTCCTGACCGAAGTCAATGAAAACCTCACTACTCTTAAGAAAGCCGAACAAGAGCGCCTGGACACTGAACTGGCGAAGAAGGTTGGAGTAGAATGCGCGGTTGATGAGCTCTTCAACTGACTCCAACAAGCTGAACAACAACTCACCTCTCTGGATGGCTCAGTAGCAAGCCTTGTTGCTGATGCCAAAAAGGGGGAAGATGAGAAGTAGTATGGAGTTGAGACTGGTGAAGATGTGTAGGGGGAAGATAAGGTTGGGGAAGTTGAGACACCAGCTGAAAAATCTCAGCTTAAGAAGACCCAGCTGACAAAGAAGACTCAGAAGAAGAAGTCCACTCCTAAGCCAACCGACGTCGGCGGAGTTGAAATGGCAAAGGACTTGGAGCAGGCGGAGCAGTATGAAGTTTTCTACAACTCCATAGTCGAGATCGCAGCCGAGCTTGATGCGGAACTCGACAGTATCACAACCGAAGAGTGTATTGCTGCTGCCAAGGCTATGGATGTTGCAGAGAAGGATTACATGAATCCAGATTGGATAAAGAAGTTTGCTGCTGACCAAGCTACAAAAGTCAACAAGTTTGAAGAGGAGCTTACCAAGATTTCCAAGAACCTGGACAGTTGAAGCAGCAGAGATTGCTTGGAAAAGTTAAACTGCAAAGTCGGTTCAGGCATGTGGATAAGTGGATGCCAGCCGAGTGGAATGAGGATTGGGAGTCGTTCAAGCAAGAGTTTCTGAATGACTTCTATTATAGGAAGGTGTTCACAACGGACGATCCGAGGAAAGCTTTCAAGGAAGCGCTGACCGAGCTGCACTCTGGGATCCGGGCATGTTCAGCCAGTTCAGGCGAGCAATGATAGAAGCAAAACTGGATATGAACACCGTCTCCGTCCCTCAGAAGGTCACGTATCTCCCTTCCTTCCTCCCAGACTCTCGAAACCCCAACCGACAGAAAATTGCAGCTGAGGCAAGACAAGTTTGTCGAGAGCATGGGGTTGACATCGCAAAGGAGTCAGATGCGAAAAGAGAAATTTTTGTGAGGATGTTCAGCAAATATGGGCTGAAATATTAGCCGAGTTAAAGTTTTTGAGCATCTGATGTAATTTTGATTTTTGTGCATTTTGTTGTAACCATCAGTTGTAATGAAAACTTTCATCAGTTATCCGATTCAACTTGACGTACAATCTCTAGTTGTCCAAGCTCTGAATCGCAAAGTTATTTCAATACCATGTTATAACTGTGCTAACCCTTTGATGTTTTAATCTTATAGACTGTCTAGAATTTCAGTTGAGATTTTAGATAGGTCAGTAGGATTTAGATCAGTTTGATTTGTAAGGGTTTTAGCATCATCAAAAAGGGGGAAATTGTTGGGAAATTTATTAAAGTTTTAATTGATTCAGAAACCAACTGACCCTAACCGAGTAGATGTTGCCATTTCCTAATGTTAGTATTTAGGCTCGCTGTTTGAGCATTGTTGAGATTTTATCTTTACAGGACTCCAGCTGAAGATGGCAACAAGGCTACACTCGGATAGAACATCAGTTGTAAGAAAGACAACTGAGCGTTCATCAGATGAGAGTTAAAAATGGAGAAGTTGTAAGAGACCATCAGATGGAAGAAAGTCATCTGAGTGTTCGAGCCGACTGATCAGATTCAAAACTCAAGAAAGACAACTGAGTGTTCAAGAGATAGAACATCAGTTGTAAGAAAGACAACTGAGCGTTCAAGATACAGAACATCAGTTGAAGGACTCGAACTGATAAGATCGACAACATGAAATTCAAGGCAGCTGAGAGTTCAACTGTTCCTATTCAGACAGAACATCAGCTGAAGACCAATCAGATGAAGATCAAACGACTCAACCGACCAACCAAGGTTGAGAGTCAAAAGTTGAAGATTTGAATTTCAAATAAGGAAGTCACGTGAAGGTTTGACTCTCTGTCATTACCTCATTTGGCCCAACACAAGGCTGTCTCAGATGGAAAGCAGAAGCACACAGTTGCCAAATCCGGAAAGTCTGCAGAGATGAGAGACAAGCCATCGCTTTCACAAGAACAGAGATCAACGGCTCTTCCAACGGCTAGTTGATTCTCTCCGCCTATAAATAGAGGCCTTCATTCATTCACCAAGACTTACGAGACAGACAAGTGCAAGAGCAAAGAGTTAGACAAGCGAACATCACCAGTTGAGAGTTCATATCGCAAACGAGCTAAACTGAATTCAATCTCTAAGAACATCACTAATTGAGAGTTCTAGAGTGTTAGATTCTGTCTTGGTGTTTTTCAATCCAACCTTGAGAACATCACTAGCTGAGAGTTCATAGAGTGTTAGATCCTAGCTCACATTCTTGTTCGAGCTAGTAGTTGGAAAATCCTCCCACTCACACACCCCTAAAAAGGTTGTTAGGCCCCTACTCTTCCCGGAATTGAGTAGATAGGTTGATAAGTACCCGCAAACTTATCTGTAAGGTTGATAAGTACCCGTAAACTTATCTTAACAGTTGCAAAGCCCGCGTAAGCTTTGTGGTTTTTGTCCAGAAGAACTTGGACTTAGTTGTGTGGACTCACAACTCCCCGTGGTCGTAGGAATTCTCTCCGAACCACGTAAATCTTTGTGTGTTGTGTTTATTATTCAGTTAACTTATTGCATATTCAACTGACCGACTAACCAGCACTCAAACTGCACTTTAACATTCTCAACTGACTTGGTTATTGACCAACCTTGCATTGAAGCGTGAGTTATATTTATACGAGTTGTTATTTTCCACCACATTCCGCACAACACTTCACTTCCAGCTGAGTATCTTTACTCGGTTGTGACAATTTTCACGGGGTTGTTTTTAAAAGTCTTTACTGGTGCATTCCCCCCCCCCATACACCAGAACTCGTATCGGGACTATCAATATTTAAATTATTTATCATATGTTTTTGTAGATTGATTATCATTTTAATTATTCAAGGAGAAATAGAGAGAGAGAGAGAGGCACACAAAGTTGAAGAGAGAGATAATAGTTTGAACATTGATATTTAAAATTGGGGGAAATTTGAGAGCAAAGTTGAAAATTTTCAAATGATTTGGATGAGTGATTAATAATCACCACAAAATAGGAATGATAGTTTATATAATTGGTTTGAGTGATTAAGAGTAATTGATAAATAATCATGTATAATCAAATGTTTGGTTTTCATGATTAGGCCCGTGATGGATAATTAGGCCCTTGATCGTATCAATTAAGTGGGTGATAAATTATCCTTTCTATTTTGGGGTGATTATTAATCACTCATCCAAATCATTTGGAAATTTGCAACTTTACTCTCAAAATTCCCCCAATTTTCAACATCAATGTTCAAACTCTTATCTCTCTCTCTCTCTCTCTCTCTCTCCAACTTTGTGTTACCTCTCTCTCTCTCTCTATTTATCCTAAGATAATTAAAACGCAATCAATCTAACCAAACGTATGATTAATAATCCAAATACTATAATCATATCCTATTTATCAATCTTATCTATCCTATATTTGAAACCAAACATGCCCTTGATTGATATGATTAAGGGTCTAGTTATCCATCATGGGTCCAATCATGCAAACTAAACATATGATTATACATGATTATTTATCAATCACTCCTAATCACCCAAACCAAACACACCCTAGGAGTATAATATATTTCTCATGACCCATGCAAGAAATTTGTTGAATTTTGTATTGGAATTGGGCTTACTACATAGCATTTGGAATGGCCCGTGGAGTGATTGACGAGTAAAAATCGTAATAACAAAGAACTCTTGGAAATGTATAATTTTTTTTAAAAGGTAAATAAAATTCAATTAAAAGAGTGTAACGGGTACTCAAACCCGAATTGTACAAAGAAAGAATAATCCCATACAGAAAACTAATTGATCTTGGAAGGAATACATCTTATGGGATCTACAAACCAGTCATGAGCCGAATAACAAAAATCATTAAACAAAAACACCTTAATCCATCTCCAAGTACAAATAATGACACTATCAACTGTCGTAGCGAGATCTTGGTTTTTGTTGTTAAAGACTTAATCATTTCGTGCTTTCCAAATCCTCTAGAAAATGCATTGCAAAATGATATTAAAGATCAACTTTTCCGACTTGTTCTTTAATTCACTAAAATGATCCACCAAAGAAGAAGACGAAATATGATGAATTTTCAACCAACTGCAATTGTATTCCACACTGAGATAGAAATCTGTCACAGCCCCAAATCCCGAGGGACGGCAAAGCCGGGGTGCGACTAGGGGTTGGATTAAAGAAACGGGGAAGAAGGGGGAATAAATACTGAATAGATGACTTAACTAATAATA
This sequence comes from Schizonepeta tenuifolia, assembly GCA_029490685.1. NCBI lineage: Eukaryota > Viridiplantae > Streptophyta > Magnoliopsida > Lamiales > Lamiaceae > Schizonepeta > Schizonepeta tenuifolia. The sequence continues at coordinate 349,652 of JANLIY010000014.1, forward strand.
ATAAACAAGATGATATCTATGAACCTATTTCATTAACAAAAGAGAGTCGACCTCGAAGGATCGCTCGACGAAGTTATTTCAGAGTAGCCTAGGTTTACAGTAAGAAACTTAAACCAAAAAGGTTATACAACAAAAGTGAAGTAGTTTGCAGCGGAAAAACGTAGAACAGAATACACTATTCTTCATTCTTATATATAACCTCTACTTAACTTCCGCCGTCTTCGTCACTCAACCTGCACATTTATAAATACATGCAGCGCTAAGCATAATCATACTTAGTGGGAACAGTGCTGAAAACATATCATAAGCTTATAGATTAATCAGGCATTCTCAAAGTAACACAACGGAGTTTTCCTTTCAAAGGTCCGTGCTTACTAAACATTTTCTTTTCATAAGCATAGCTTGATCAAGCATTTTACTGTTGTTACGTTCAACTTGCCCAACTTCTGTTTCAACGCCGGGGGAGAGTATACTTCTCCCGCGCACGTTCCTCACTGTGGTTGGCTACCCCTCAATAGATTACCACACACACCAACTACCGTGTACACTAACTCTGGAAAACCCTTCCGGTTAACTCAGAATCTGATCGCTTAGTTGGCGAACCAACTCACAATGGCACAAAAGAACTCACAAAAACAAATTCTTTTATGCACTGATAATCATTTAGAAAACGCACTTATAAAGCAATAAGTAAATATTTTGAGCAACGCTCACTTTATTTTGTTATATAGAAAAACCCACCTTAACCGGTTACAGAACAAACTTCTGTCTTCGGTTTTCCGTCCTTTCTTTTAATTGCGACTTTCTATAAAATCTAAGAAATTCAAATTAAGTACATGTAATCATGCATATCATCAATACATCAACGATATCATCAATCGGAAACATACAAACCCTCGTTTTCTCATTTCATTGATTTCAAACCTACTTACTTTCTTCGATTCTTGAAGTTTTACTAATTCAATTCGAATCAAATTAGTTTCTATCATCCTTTTACTTAATAATGATCATCTTAACACATTAACATCATCGAAACTATTACTTAACCAATTTACATCATTTTTATCGGTTTATGAACTCGTTTCTTCATAGTTGTTAATTAATTCCCAATTAATTCAACAACTAACCTAACATACCAACAATCACTAAAATTAAATTAGTTTTCTCGTTCGATTTTCCTATCGACGATTATGTTCGACTCTTCGTCTCTTACGAAAAGTTCGACATTCTTAGAATTCATTCAAACTTTCCAATTATCATCATTAACTACTTAGATTAACTAATATGCAAACCATAAGTCCATATCAACATCAAAACTAATTCTATCGACGATTCTTCGTCTCCAACGATTTCGTTTTTATTTTTAGAAAAATCTAATTTAAATATATGTTGAACTACATGCTTCCTACTTCTATTATATCACAACACATCATCAAAAATATAACAATTACTCAATCAAAATCCTACTTCTTCCTCTCTTATAAATTTAATTTTATTTTTTATAAAATTCCCAAACAATTCACACAATCATATCTCAATACATACAAACATATTCCATAAATCATATATCTAAATTCAAGCTAAATATTCATCAACTAGTTCATGAAATTTTCGAAAATTACCTAATTAATTCCTACATGATTTATATTCGATTTAAACCATAGAAACTTAATCCTAAGCATTAATAATCATGAAATAAACTTAGAACATCATCTTCTACTTCTCTTTACTATTTTCGAAATTTTCAAAAAAATAAAGGAATGAATTTTTGTACGGATAGTAATGAAGAGGAAGTTCTAACCTTTCCAAATATGTAATCGGAATTGAAATCGATCGAGAAATGAATAAGTTATGGAACTTGAGAGCTTGAAGAACTTGATGAACTTCTTGAAGATGTCTTGAAGATTGAAGAACAAGAGAGAGAAGAGAGAGTTTAGGAGGGGGGGGGGGGGGATTTGTGTGTGAGAGAGAGATAAGTGATGACTAATGAGATATTAAGTGTTAAAGTAGAAAATATCAAGGGAGAGAGAGAGAGAGAGAGAGAGAGAGAGAGAGGCGGTTAAGAGGGATAATTAAATCCCAAAATATCTCATTTACGGGTCTAATACTGCATACTAAAATCGATTAATTAATTTCTTAGACGGTTACATTTCCGGTGTAAACTAATTCGACCAATAGATTAGAAATAATTTACTTAATTGGAAAGCATGATTCGATTTCCGAAATCCATCGAAAAGTTGAGACATGACAGTCCAAAATTCGCCCGGAAAAATAAATAAAACTGACTTTTACCAGTAGACTCGTATCGCAAAATAAGTGAATGTAAAGTCAGACGGTTTTTCGATCTGAGTTCTCGAACGAAAATTTTATAAGACGCGAAAACCCTAATACAGTAGTCGGTTGAACGACTTCTGGAATTTATTTTCAGAAACGGATTTCATCGTTAGTCTTAAAACTGAAATTCCTTAACTTAGGCGTGCAAAGCCTTAATTAATTATTAAATTTTTATTTTAGTGACAGAAGAAAATGCCGGGATATTACAGAGAACGAGCATACTAGCAACAAGTTATCAGAAGATTCGTCCTGAGCGGAGCAGAAAGGGTAGGTTTGATTATTGTTCTCGAGAGCAATTCTTCTCTTAATCAGATTGCATCTTGTAGGAATGCGATCTTGAAGAGCTTTCCAAACAAATGTGGAGACTTTACAAGGAATGTATTTCATCCAAATGCTTTTGAGAACAGCTGGTGGGATGTCTACAGTCAAGGAAGCTTTATGAAGCAGTAAGTACATCTTCTTGGTTGAAAAGTTTCCTGGTAATCGAGCTGTAAAAACCATCACAATAGTTAATAAATAAATAAATAAATAAATAAAAACCATCACAATAGTTAATTCATGTTCAAAAAAATATAAATATAGGCATTCTTCAAACACCGAAATTAAATGAACATAGAATATTCAAACTACAAAAGACAATTTAGACTTTTTCGCATATCATTCTTATAACAAATCGAGCGAATACAACAATACACGGATAGGTGAGAGACTTACATCTCCTCTGCTTTTACAATATCAGATCCGTGAGATAATTACTCACTGTCACAACAGAGAATTTCCTAAACCAAATGAATCATTGTTGAATAATAATCTCCGTTATCGTCATATAAAACAATATAAAGAGTGAAAGTTAGCATAATATATATATATATATATATATATATATATATATATATATATATATATATATTTTCACAACAAGGAGCTAATCTATTTAGAAGTAGTTGGCAGCTATGAGCCATATACTAATCCATGGTGAAAGTAAAATGAAGTCAACACTAAAAAATCTGAACAACTTATGTTTATAATCATCACTTCATAAACACCATACAGATGATCTTAGAAATCCATTCTATAATATGTAGCATACTATGAGCAATAAGTGATTAGTTGGCATTTTCCTGCAAAATCCAGCGAGAGATCTAGCCCCCACCCCACGCCAATGCAGCTATTTTCTCATTTTCTATTTTTATGGTTTTGATATAGCTCAAAGCCCCTGCAACCTTCAACTTTCAAAATTATATAGAAAAATTAACTACTATGGCGAATCATAATTCCTAAATATGCATGTTTAGGGACAATATAAAAACCACATAAACTAATACATGGAAAACAAAAAGAATGGAATGAAGGAAGGAAGGAATGAATGAAGGAATGAAGCAAAATAACACGTTTTTGGATAATCAGAAACAATAGATACTTACAATATAGGAGGTGCTTTCAAGAATGTAGGAGCAAGTGTCACTCTTGCTTTTCACCAACACTTAACTGCCAAAATGTAAAATTATCACATTGAAGTGAAGCTTCAATAAGTGATCATGGAAGCAAGCACAAATCAATGATGAGTACTGACTACCCTCCGAGAATTAGATAGTTCTGATAAAAGATTATACTTGCGCCCAATATCAAATAATCATGTTTTGGAAAAGTTGTTTAATCTTACAACAGGTTTATACTTGCCCAATCTCAAGGCCGTATCAGTCGTAGGATCACAAGAAAGCCACATGGAATAGCTTATGTCATGTAAAAATAATGTACAATAACAAGTACAAGTTAATATACATAATACATGTTACTAATTGATTAATTTTCCTTGATGGTCAGTCATAACATAAGTGAAACAAAAGATTACTCAGTCACAATCATAGTGATGATTACTCTTTCAAAATAATGTTCCTAATGAAATAAACACACAGTCTTCACAAAATTCTAATCAATGATTGACTTCATAGATTTACTTTTCCGCTTTTACAATACTTTCAAAATGAAACTGAAAACTCTCCAAGAGCAGCCACCATTAAAGATTCCGTTTTTAACATAATGAAATTGAAAACTTGCCTTTACCATGGAAATTGGCGACGAACTTCGGCGCGGCATCGGGAAGGCAAAGGCTGGAACAACAGACGAAGAGTGGAGATGGAAACGAGAAGAAACTGACAAGAGGAACGGTAACAACATCACCGCGGCGTCCGGAAAGTATCTGTATTGGGGCTGGCGTCTACGGAGCGGTGAGGGCGGAGAGGAATTCGACGTCGGGAGATAGGAATTTGGGGCTAAGTGATAAATGGCAACAACTTCGAAGGAGGTGGCGGAGGAATCATTTGGGGGAATGGTTGCGCCGGCAGGCCGTGGCAAGGGTTCGCCGTGAAGATGAAAGGGATAGCGGTATTCTTTTTGTCTTTCATCGAAAAATTTTACTTTTACTGTAGAAGGGTTTTTACAATTCACCAGTTTTGACAAAATTGCGCTAGTTATTCTCCGCCAATTCTAAAATTAGCCAATTTTGAATGCGTTTACTCTAAGTGCCCTATTAGACTTATTAAATTTAACATATTTAAACAAATGTCCCAATAATAAATTTTGAGGCACATAAATAAAAAGTGTCTCTAATAAAATGTCTCAATATCTGTTTTTTGTTGCAGTGGTACAAATAAATATTTGCGGATTTGAAGTAAAAAAAAATGCGGGTTGCGATCTCTATATTTCTCTTCTGATTTGCCTCTTCAACTTGTTCTTGAAGATCTTCAAACAACTTCCGGGATTTTCGGAGATTTAGCCTCCTTGATTTTGATCGGATTCGAAGTTTGGACTTATAACGTTAATTCGAAGGGCCAACGCCGTATTTCTGGATCAAACGCTAGATTTGAGACGCTTTTGGTGAAGAACTCCTTGAACTCCACGAAGAACGCCTTTAATGCCGCGAAGAACGCCTTGAATGTTAAAAATTTTCCTACAACTCTTGAGCTCTTCAATATGATTTTCGGTGTCCTTTGACCTCTCCAATCACCCTGTAATACCCCGGATGTTTAATCCGTCTTTAAACTAAAAAGTTAATTAATAATAAAGACTTTGCACGCCTAAGTTAAGGATTTTCGATTCTAAGATTTACGGTGAAATCTGTTTCTGAAAATAAATTCCAGAAGTCGATCGAACGACTACTTTATTAGGGTTTTCGCGTTCGATAGAATTTTCGTCCGAAAACTCAGATTGAAAAACCGTCAGGATTTACATTCACTTTTTCTTCGATACGAGTTCACCGGAGAAAGTCACTTTTTATGATTTTTTCGGGCGAATTTTAGACTGTCTAATCCCGACTTTTTCTCAGATTTTGAAAAACGAATTAGGTTTTCCGAGTACGTGATTTATTTCTAATCTAACGGACGAATTAGATTTCGTCGAATACGTAACCACCCAAGAAACTATTTATTGACTTTTTAAACGTCGTTCTAGACCCGGAAACGAGATTTTTCCGACAAATAAAACGCATCCAAACACCTCTTAGTGTGTCATCACCCTTTAATTAGATATTTTCTTACTTTATGCTATAGTATCAAGCCTTGTCATCCTCCTTCTCCATCATCCCATTGCCGCCACCTCCCCTATTCTTCTCTCTCATTTTTCTCTCTCAAATTCCTCCATTGAAGACACCTCCTTCAAGCTTTCTCAAGATCACAAGTTCTCCGTCTACCGATCGATCTTAGATCCGACTTCATATTCGGCAAGGTAAGAACATCATCTACGTTATGAACCGAACACAAATCATTTCCCATTTTTTTTTTATTTTTTTCGAAACATAGGAGATGAAATAGGATGATGTCCTATGGTTAATTCATGTTATAGTATGCTTAGAATTAGGTTTTATGGATCGAATCATGAAGAAAATCATCCCCCTTTGCATATTGAAATTACCGAAATTTTTGTGAGATTTAGGGGTTTTTCCTAGTTCGATTTTCTTGTTGTTTGATTGATGATTTAGTGTTCTACATGTTGTTAATTGACCACATGAATTAAATTAGAATTTTCTAAAAATAAAAATGAAAGTGTAAGATAAGAACAAGTGAGGTTTTGATGAAGAAAATGATATGATATGCATGAATTGTTGATGGAAATGGTATGTAGTATGTTGTAGGATGAATATATATTTATTTGGAATTTTTCTAAAAATAAATTGGAAAACGTAAGAGACGGAAATCCGTCGATAAGTTGAAGCTCGTTAATGTTTTGATAATATGGTTTGCATATTAGTGATTCTTGATAGATAATGATCGTTGTTGTAAAATTTGAACGAAATTGGATAACGTCGGATTTTTAGTAAGAGACGAGCAATTGTCGATAAGTCGAGCATGAATAATGTTTTAGGTTTGTGATTCGAACCTATGATAATCTTGTTAGTTAATGATCGTAACCATAAAGTTTGAACGAATTCTAAGAAGGTTTGATTTTTGATAAGAGACGGAGAATCGAGATTAAAAGCCGATAGAAAAGTCGAATAAGGAAAACCTTTTTAATAATAATGATTGTTATTGATTGATGAACGAGTTTGTAGTTAACGACTTTTCCATTCGAGATACGAGACGTTATGAGTTATAGTTAAGAAATGAGAAGTTGATAAACGAAAATGAAGTAGGAATTGAATTTGAAATTGTTTTGGTATAGTAATTGGTTAGTTGGAAATGACGAGGAAATGCTCGTCGTTTGTTTAATCAAAAGACGTGAATGTGAACCTGATTAAAGGATACTTCATATAGACTGTCTTAAGATGGAAATTTCTCAAAAATAAAAGTGGAATAGTATTGATCGAACCTAGGGAATTGTGCGTCGAGATTTGTCGAGCATTAGGGTTTCACGCGACTGTTTTGCGACGTTTCACGGAAACTGTCATAACTTCTAGCTCGCTTAACAAAATCGAGATCCGTAAATTGGAGAGTAAACTAGACACCCATGGCTTTCTTTTGGTATAAAATCCATCCCCTGTTTTAATATGCTCTGTTCTGTGCGAACCCCAGAATCACTGACTTGTGCAGAAAGATTTCAAAACTTAATTTCCTAAGTTGAATCCTTTTCAACTTCGTTCCTTGTGAACTTTTAAGTCGTTCTAAGTTATCGACATCCATTTACCTACTGACCTAAGTGTTGAGTAATGAGCCAAGTCAGTTTATAAACGAGAATTGATCGAAGTCTCGTTTATTAGTTAATCAAAAGAAAGTAGTAAAGTGCAAAAGCCTTAAAAGAGACTAAACCGATTTCGATTTCCTGTTTCTTTTATCGTTGCGATAAAGTTATTAAGTTTGTTTATTTATGATAAAATGGGGAAGTCAGCACCGAGGATAGGACGGAAGACCAGAGACGGAAGCTCGAATTGTAGTTCTGTAATCAGTAAGGTGGGCTTTTTCTATATACGAAATAAAATGAGCGATGCTCGAAAATCTTTAATTATTGCTTTGATAATTGTGTTTCAAAGTGATAATCAAGGCATGAAAATATTTATTTTTATGTGAGTTCTCTTGTACCCTTCTGAGTTAGCCGACCTGCTATCCAGATTTATTAGTTAGCCGACTTGCTAAATAAAACGATCGGACTTTGAGTTAGCCGACCTGCTATCCAAAGTTAGTGTACACAGTAGCTATTGTGTGTGGAACCCTGTTGAGGGGTGGCCAGCCACAACGATATTTATTGGGCAAGATTGAACGTAACATCAGTCAGAAAATGCTCGCGCGAGTGATTTATGAGAAAAAAAAATGTTTAGTAGACACGGGCCTTTATTGAAAAACCCCGGTGTGCTACAGAAATGAGATGCCTGATTTATCTATACTTATTATATGTTTTCGGCAACGTGCCCACTAAGTATGTTTATACTTAGCCCTGTATATGTTTTATAAAATGTGCAGGTAGAGTGACGGGAGCGGCGGTGGTTGATGTCGAGTTAAGAAGTCGTATTTAGAATAAAGGACTTGTATGTCAAGCTTTACGCTTTCCGCTGCCAATCTTTTTGAAGTTATTGTATCTCTCTATTGGATCTAAGCTCGTACAATTAACTCAGTTTCTTTTTTGAGAACCTTGTCAAGTGATCCTTCGAGATCAACTCTTTCTTTTTAATGAAGTCTTGTTCATAGAGTTTATTCTGTTATTAATGTCTATTTATTCATTCATTCTTATTCATCCCCCTTCTTCCCCATTTCTTTAATCCAACCCCTAGTCGCACCCCGGCTTCTGCCGTCCCTCGGGATTTGGGGCTGTGACAGAGTGGTATCAGAGCAATCGTTTCTGCTCTGCATACGAATTTCTTTCAAGTAGTAAGATAGAGTATTTGTATATACTCTATACCCAAGTCTTCTTTCAAGTAAAGTTAAGTCGTAACACTAATTTTAAGAGTGTAGACGACAACTCAACCTCCCGCTACGTCGACTCAACCAAAGAAGAAAAGTAAGGAAATAATTTCAGAAGTATGATTTCTTTTAAGAAGAAATTTTTGATTAAGTATGCAAGAATTTGAGATTAAGTATGCCAAGTATGATTTGATTAAAGTATAAAGAATATACTTTGTGATATTACGTGAACTATGTGAAAACATGAATGCTATACTATGTGAAAGTATGTGAAATTATATGAGTTATAATTTCCTTATTCAAAATGTTTTGTCGGCCAGAGAATTTAGACGAATTCTAAGGCCTTCCCGATTCTTTGAGAACATAGACGTTTTAAGAAGCGTTGGTTCCAAAAATTTTCAAGAAACGATCGGATCGGAAAGGGCAGAATAAAGAGAATCAAAGCAAATAAACGAATGTCACCTGCGTATAGTGACATGAACAATCAACTCGTTGGAGTCAACTTGTTTTTGAAAATGAAAGACATAAGAATTTCCTTTTAAGGAAATTAAATAAAGAATAACAAGAAGAATAAGAATAAATAAGTCGAAAAGTTAAAGGAATGAAAAGAAATCGTCAAGAAATTTTCTTCGAGAAAGAAATAAAGTGAGAAAGTAAAAGAATAATAAGCAAAATGATGAAAATAAAATCGTGAATTTTTTTATATATATATATGTATTGTTTGAGTGCAATTTCTTGAAATTGCTAGATGATTAAGATAAGCTGTGATTAAGTGGTTAAGTGTTGCAATTTGAATAATGGAATATTCTAATTGTGATTTAAGAATTCTTTAAGATATGTTAATTACCCTACCAGTTACTGATCTGTGTTCTCTTAAAACTTTGTAGGATGCCTGCTACATGTGTTACGGCTCGGAAGAGTCGACCTTTGAGACAGCGTACAGTAGTTGATGAGATTTTAGACGAGTACCATGACTATGAGGTGGATCCGAATCATGATATCGGGCAGTTGGTTAGTGACTTCGCTGCACGCTTCTACGCAGCTCGTCACTTTTGATAAAAATCCCTTCTGGTGACTGCTTCACTTGTAATCCAAGGAAATAATTCATCTCGCCCATCATTGACATCTCGAAATTCTCCTTCATGAGATCTGAAAACTTTTTTCACAGCTCCTCCGACTTGGAACCGAATATGATGTCATCCACGTAGATTTGCACTACAAGTATATCATCTCCAACTTTGATGGTGAACAGGGTTTTGTCAACTGATCCTCGTTTGAATCCCGAGTTCAGTAGAAAACCACAAAGAGTGTCATACCAGGCCCTTGGTGCTTGCTTTAGACCATAGATGCTTTCTTTAACTTGTACACTCTTCCATCTCCAGTTTCAAAACCTGGAGGCTGTTCAACATATACATCTTCCTTAATTTCTCCGTTGAGGAATGCACATTTCACATCCATCTGATACACTTTGAACTTGTGATGTGCGGCATAAGCTAGAAAGATTTGAATGGCTTCCAGCCATGCAACAGGCGCGAAAGATTCTTCAAAGTCGATTCCTTCTTGTTGGCAGTATCCTTGAGCTACCAACCTTGCCTTATTCCTCACTATGAATCCAATGGCGTCTCTCTTGTTTTTGAAAATCCACTTCAATCCAATCATCTTGACACCATTTGGTCTTTCTACCAACTCCCATACACAGTTGCGTAGAAACTCATTCAGTTCTTCTTGCATGGCTGTTGTCCAGTGAACACAGTTGAGAGCTTTCCCAACATTCTTCGGTTCCGGTACATCAGCTACAAAGCAAGAAATCATGGCAACATCTCCAGCTTGCTCGAACTCCTCTAGAACTGCCAACTCCTCAGCATACTGGGCGTAAGTGTTGGAGTTTCCTTCAGTTGATTTTTGATTTGCAACTCGGCTCCTTGTACGCACACCCTCGGTTGGATCGCCGATGATGTTGTCAGTGGAATGAACTTCATACCATCTTCGGTTGCGTCTTCCTTCTTCTTCCAACTGTGGCTGTTCTAAAATCTGAGTTGGAGTCTTTAGAGCTGGTGATTGATCAGCTGTTGAGTCTGGATCCTCAACATTGGTATTAGGTTGAACCGGACTCGGTTGGGCTTCAGATGCTGAAGCAGTTGGAGGAACATCAGCTGAAGTTCCCCCTTGGGATGTGCTGGGGTCTTCGCATTCATCTTCAGAGGAGTATGGATCCTCATCCTCAGTTGCCCAAACCAGTGGTTCAGCTAGGTTCTTTTCCCTTAGAGCTTGCAATCTGGTGAGAACTGGTGGAACAGTTGGATCTGCTTGTTGTCCTTTAACCTGTTCCCTGCACTCAAAGGTAGATTCATCAAAACTAACATGAGGTGTTATTTTCACAACACGAGAGCTGTTTTTGAAAACTCTGTATGCCTTGATTCGAGTAGCATATCCAAGAAATATGCCCTTCGAAGCTTTGGCATCAAAAGTTTTCAACTGATTCTTCCCATTGTTGTGAATATAACACTTAGAACCAAAGACGCGAAAATAAGAAATATCTGGCTTCCTGCGTCTCCATAGCTCATATGGTGTCTTTCCCAATCGCTTGGTTAGAAGAGACCGGTTTTGAGTGTAGCATGCAGTGTTGATCGCTTCAGCCCAAAATCTCTTTGGTAGAGCTGAGCTGGCTAACATGGATGTGGCTGCATCCTTCAGCGTTCTGTTCCTTCGCTCAGCTACTCTATTTTGTTGCGGAGTACGCGCGGCTGATGTCTGATGGGTTATTCCATTTTTCTCGCAATACTTGATGATGGTTTCATTTAGAAACTCAGTTCCACGATCTGATCGGATAGAAATGATCTTCATCTCTTGTTGGTTCGATATCCGATCCATCAGCTTGGGCAGCTCATCTCGGGTTTCACTCTTGTGACGCATAAAAATGGTCCACGTGTACCTCGTGTAATCATCAGTTACAACCAATGTATATTCGTTGCCATTAATGCTCTTTGGTGTAACTGGCCCGAAGAGATCCATATGGATCAGCTGTAACACTCGGTCGGTTGAGGGAGTTGACTTCAACCGAAAGGAGGATCTAGCGAGCTTTCCCAGCTGGCATGCACTGCAGATGTGTGTTGTTGAAAACACTCGGTTAGGTATGCCTCTTGCATGTTCTTGTCTGGCGAGTCGGTTCATCGTCTTAAAGTTCAGATGGTTGAGCCTTTTGTGCCACAGCCAGCTCACATCAGAACTGCTCTTTGATAACAGGCAGGTGTCAGGAGGCTGCTGTTCCAGTCAGCGTAATAGACATTCCCTGTTGGTGATCGATTTCCCAACAATATCACCTGTTTTGATCCGACATCTTTAACTCTGCAACCCTGTGCATCAAACTTGACAGAGAAACCATTATCACAGAATTGACTGATGGAGAGCAGATTATGCTTCAATCCATCAACATAAGAGACATTAGAAATTGAAACATGATTGGTTTCAAGGGTACCGTAACCTCTTGTATAACCTTTTGAGTTATCACCAAAAGTAACTGATGGACCTTCTTTCTCCATGAAACTTCCAAGCAAATCCTTCAGATTCGTCATGTGTTTCGAGCATCCACTATCCATCACCCACATTGTAGCAGACGCCTTCTTCTTCCTCAGTTGTTTCTCCTGCACCTGCAAAGAGAAACTAGCTTAGGTCCCCAATTTCAGTTGGGTCCTGGAGGGTTAGAACCAATTCCCGCTGGAACTGTGCGTCGCTTTTCTCTGTAAACTCGGATGGATTTATCATTCCAGATTACTTTTCCTTCATCATCAACTATAACAACACCTCGGTTATCCTTAGGCTTGTTGTTAGTAGTGATGTTCTGTTTCTTGGGAGGAGTTGGATTTCTCCCATGTTGAGCTTTAGGAGGTGAGGCTTTCCCCCTGTTTTGATGGCGATTCTTATCCTGTTGAGTTTGTATGTGAGGTCGGACGCCATGTTGGAATCTTTGTGGCTGATTATGATTCCAACTTCCCGAGGGTTGTCTATAGCTGTTCATGCCCTGTTGATGATTCATATTATGGCATGACTATCTCCAGTTGTTCGACCAGTTCCTCATTGGTTGACTCGGTTGGAACCTTTGGTCGAACTGATGTTGGAACCGCTGTTGATTCAGATGATTGAGCCCATGTCTGTTCTGAGGTCGGTTCCATTCCTTCTGATGTTGACTTTGAGGTTGATGCAGAGGTCGGCTCTGATTCTGAGTTCGGTTGCGGTTGTGCCTTCGACCCCTCTGATTCCGCTTCTGACTTTTGGAACATTCCCCCTCGGTTGATATCCCAACCGATGGAACATTCTGTCCTACATCAGCTACTCCTTTTCCCTTCTCAGTTGTAATCCTATTGGTCGGTTGAACTTGCTGAGAGGTGGAGGTTGATTTAGTTTCTGGAGACTCAGCTGTGTCTGGCTCGACAGCTGTGACTTCTACAGCTTTGATGAAGGTTGCTGGTGGAATCCCAGTATCCTTGACAACATCATAGCTGAGTCCTGACACGTCATCCATCTGTCTACTATAACTGATAAGATTCTCTATGATCTTGGATGACTGATACAGCTTAATTAGATTGTCCTTCTCAGTTTGCAACTCCTTGACGAGTACAGTTATCTGCTCGGTTTGTCCATCTGACTTCTTTATCAGCTGTTCGATCTGAGAATCTTGATTTTTCAACTGATCTTGACGTTCCTTGTTCTGCTTTGTCAACTTCTCATCAGCTGGAGCCTTAGCCTCGTTCAGTTGACTCTTGAGATTCTCAATCTCCTCGGTTTGGCTTTTGATCAGATCGTCCTTTTCGGTTAAGGAATCTTCAAGTTTGGCGAACTGAGCTTGAAGACTCTTAAACTCAACCGATTGGTGATGCAGCTCCTCACTGAGTTCTTGAAAATCACTCCAGGAGGGTTCCAACTCATCGTTCAGAGATTCCTGCATGTTAGAAGTATTGGAAGAGTTTAACTGAGCAGGATTAGATTGTACCTCAATATCATCTTGGTTGGTTCCAAGTGCCATGAGGCATTGATCCTGACTGATGACGTTGTTGGTAGAAGTCAGCTCATCTTCATCTTCGGTGTCAGTGAAGATATCCATATCGTCAGCTGCTTCTTCTGCAACCATGGACTTGTTCTTTCCAGCTTGTTTGGCCCTTAGAGCATCTCTCTCTTTCTTCGATAGATCTGGGCAGTCAGCCTTGAAATGACCTTCCTTTCCGCATACAAAACAACCGTTGGTGACAGGCTTTGAGCTGTCTCGAGTTCGGTTTGATTTGTAGAATCGTTTGTATTTCCCGAACTAAGTGTCCATGTCGGCTAGCTTCTTTGACAGAGCTGCAATGTTCTATTGTAGTTCCTCTCTGCTTGGCTCCTTTGCAGTCGTGTCAGCCGATCTGGTTGGCCTCGATGATCTCGATTTTGAGTAGTCAGCTCGGAGAGCAACTGACTTTGAGGCTGAGCCAACATCCTCAATTCTACTTGTCTGACCTGAGGACTGCGATCTCCTCCTGTTGACCTTATACTCATTTCCTTTTAAGATTGAGAACAATCTTTCAGTTCCCATTTCACCAAGGTCAGCTCGGCTCTCGTGGATATTGGTGAAAGTATCCCACTCAGCCGGTAGAGCTTGTAACACTTTGAGATTGATTTCTTTTAGTGTGTATTTTCCTCTTCGGATGGACTGGATTCTTCTGATGATGTCCATAAATCGGAGCTCTAGCTGATCAATAGTCTCATCAGGTCGCAGACTGAAGTTGTCGAAATCTTGACATGCATGTGAGAACTTGTTTTCCTTTGTCTCATCGCTTCCTTCACTTAACGATGCCAGGATGTCCCACATCTCTTTTGCAGTCTCACACTCCTCTATCCAAAGCAGATAATCTTGTCCAACTGTGGACATTATTGTGCTCTGAGCCCAAATATCCAACTGGCTCACCTTGGCCTCCTCTAGAGAGTAGTCTTCTGGTTGTTTCTCCACATTCTCCATCACTGTATCTCCATCGTTAGGATTTGTGGGAGTGCGAGCTATTCTTTCTTTAATGACGATTGGTCCGGAAGAGAGAACTTGTTGCATCCTGTGATGCTTTGACAAAAGGATCTTCTTCATTCGAGTTCTCCATGATGTATAATTGACTACTGAGAACATGACGACGATCTTGTCCTTGACGTCCATCTGCACACAAAAAAAAAACAGGACAAAAATGCGAGCAAATATGCACTAGCGTGAAAAGATCTGTTCAGTTGACCACTGAAGAAAATTTCTCGAATTCACACCTTGTGAAACAGAGTCAGCAGTCTTTTGAACCACTGCTCTGATACCACTTGATGGTCCCGAAACGAGTTACTGGTGTATGGGGGGGGGGGGGGAATACACCAGTTAGGATTTTAAAACTTAACACTTAAAAAATACTTCAACTGAGTAAAACTGACTCAGTTGGAATCTCACAGCTGAGTAAACAACCTCAGCTGGAAGAGTGGTGCTGTGCGGAATGTGGTGGAAATTAAACTTGTTAAAACAACTCACGCTTTTAGCACGGTTGGTCAATAACCAAAACAGTTGAGAAAGTGCAGATATGCAGATTGTATGCCGGTTAGTTTGGTCAGTTAACAATGCAATAAGTAACTGAATAAAATAAACACAGACACACAGGATTTAACGTGGTTCGGAGATAACCCTCCTACGTCTACGGGGAGATGTGAATCCTCACACCTCAGTCCAAGTTCTTCTGGACAGTTCCACACAGCTTACCCGGGTTGTGCAACCGTTGCAATAAGTTTACGGGTACTTATCAACCTTTACAGTTAAGTTTGCGGGTACTTAACAACCTATGTCAAGTTTGCGGGTACTTGACGACCTAGATACTCAATTACAGGAAGAGTATGATCCTAACAAACACTTTTTTAAGGTGTGTATGTGGGTGGATTTTCCAACTATAGCTCGATCACGAAAGAGAGCTGGATCTATGGCTTGAACGAATAAACACTCAAACTAAGATCTAAGACAGATTATAACTCTATGAACCCTCAGCTACTAATGTTCTATCACTCTTGAACTCTCAGATGCTGATGCTCTTAGAATGTGATTTTTACAGATTTTTCTTGCACTTGTTTCTCTTGTGATTACACTTCTCTGTCTCTTGTCTCATGTCACTCTCGAATAAGAGAATGCCTCTATTTATAGGCGGAGAGTATCAACTAGCCGTTGGAGGAGCTGTTGATCTCTGATCGTTGAAAGCGATGGCTTGTCTCTCATCTCTGCAGACTTTCCCGATTATGGCATCCGTGTTCTTCTGCTTTCCTTCTGAGATACCCTTGTGTTGGGCCAGATGGGGTAATGACTGAACAGTCAAACCCTCATGTGACTTCCTTTTGAAATTCAAATCTTAAACCTTTCTGACAGTCAACCTCGATTAGTTGGTTGAAAATCTTGATCTTTATCTGAGTGATCTTCAGCTGATGTTCTGACTGAACCGTTGAACTCTCAGCTGACTTTGAACTTCATGCTGTTGATCTTCTTGTTTGAGTTCTACAACTGAGGTTCTGAAACTGAACCCTCAGTTGTCTTCCTTGTATTTAGTCAGTTGAGTTTGAACCTTCAGATGACTTCCTTTTCATCTGATGTTCTCTTCCTCTCTACTGCTTCTCATCTCATGAACCCTCAGTTGGTTTCCTTCACAACTGATATTCTGAAGACTTCCCCCTCATTCCATCTGAACATATGAACTCTCAGTTGTCTTTCATCATAACTGATGTTCTGTCTGAGTGATGCCTTGTTGCCATCTTCAGCTGGAGATCTGTAAAGATAAAATCTTAACTTTGCTCAAACAGCGAGCCCAACTTCTAACATTAGGTTCTGGTAACATCTACTCGGTTGGGGTCAGTCGGTTTTGGAATTCATCAAAACTTTTACTAATAAATTTCCCAACAACTTTGTTACTGAGCGCCAGGCAATAGCCGATTTGATCGTACGGCTACCCAATGAGTGGTATGGTTGGGCACATGCCATAGCCTGGTACCACATTGCAGTGATTTGTGACGATCCCGAGCCGATTGGCGACTTTGCCGGTTTCGCCTTAGCCATACACAGGCAGTTCTTTCACAGTCGAGTCATGTGGCCTATGCCAGTACAGGAGCACCTCCCCTACCTTCACATTCCGACAGAGTCTGAGGCCGAGTTTGAGCCTGAGCCGTTAGCCCTAGACCTAGAGTTTGCCGCACTGTTGGAGCTACCGCCAGTGTTGTCACCTGTTGAGGGATTAGTTCTAGGAGACGAGTACCTTGAGAGAGACGCAGAGCTGGCTGCGATGTTAGAGTTACCATCTCCTCTTACACCACTGGAGGAGATCTGTGCTGAGTGGACTAGAGTCCGGGGACAGGATGAGGCGGGGCCGTCTAGAGCCCGTTTTGCAGAGGTGTACCCATCTAGTTCACTTCCTGAGCACCTTCTTCCCCTGAAGAAGCGTGCAGTGGTATCGAGTTCAGACTACCTGATTTCAGACTCGGAGAGGACTACTTCTGACGTGCCTTCACCACCACCACTTACACTTCTGGACGACACTACTTTGAGGGTTGACGAGGCACTTCAGCTCATCTTTGGTTCAGATTCTGAGGAGGAGGATCTGGAGGAAGATCCGAAGGAGGACCCGATAGAGGAAGACCTTGAGGAGGACCCTGAGGAGGACCCCGAGGAGTTGCAGGCCGTAGAGGGCAGTAGTGACTCGACAGCAGCTTGTTGAGCAGCGCGTCTTAGACGCATAGTAGTAGTAGAAGTTCTTTTGTCTTGTAAATAGTCGGATCAGTAACTATCCTTTTGTAGTACTCTCGCGGATACGAAGTTTTTGGGATCGTTTCCGTTCTAGTACTTCCAGTAAATACGGAGATGCAACTTGTTAGTGCACCCGGTTCATAGATAGACAGTTAGCCTAGTTTAGACTAGTCGTAGTCTAACCTTTTGTATAAGTCCTCGTTGAAGGCAAAACTAATATTCTTTTTGACGTGTATATATATATATGATGACCCGAGAGTGGGCTTAATCTTATGAAAAGTTTCTTCTAACTGCGTTTGGAAGAAAAAGTTTAGATGAATATTCCGGTTTAACTGAGAAGTTAAAAGTTTAAAGAGCTAAGAATCGAAGCTATTTTATCAGTTTTCTTTTCCGTGAACTTGTTTAAGTTGAGAAAAGGGTTAGTAAGTAAAAGAAGGCTTAAAAGTAAGGTGCTAATGAGAGTTTTGTTCTTATAGTTTCAAAAGAAAATATGCCGCCGAGAGTAGTTAACAATCGAAGAGGACCTGGTAGGCCCAGGGGACATGGTAGACGTCCAGCTCAGAATGATAGGGAGGAAGAACAGGAACATCATGATACCCCACCCCCACCATCACCATCACCACCTCCACCACCACCCCGTCGTGATATTGTGGATTTGTTCCTCAAACGTAACCCACCTATGTTCAACGGATCTGGTAGCCCAAGCTTCAAGGTAAACTCCTTTTCCTACTCAAACTTACATTCGTCTAGAAGATTTTTAATAAGCTTCTGTCTAGGGAGCTCGTGTCTACCTCCTGCCGTGTTGAAAATTTTTAATAAGCTTCAACCTTCGAGCTCATCAAATTATGCCCTTCTACAAGTTGCACACTACGTGTTCGACGAAAGTCCTGAACAAAAAGACAGATTTTTTCCTTAACTTTCTTAATACGATTTTCTTCCTTTTTTCGTATTCTTTAGATATCAACTGGAAAACATGGAGTTTTAGCTGATTGAAGTTCATTATTACACCAATTCATTTCGTGTATTGGTGAATTCCATTAAAATTCCATTGGTTTACATATTGCACGCCACTTGTTCGATAAAAAGCCTGAACGAAAAAAATAGATTTTCTTCGTTGTTTATTTTTTTTAAAAATTTTGAACGGACTCTTTTTGTGACATTGCAGGAAAGCAGCAGCAAGAAGAAGCCGGAAGATCATAAAGCGAATTCCTCAATCTCGTTTGCACTCCATGCCTTTCTTTTGCTGTTGTTTTGTGAAGATCATCATGGTTTACTTCAATGATATCACCAAAAGCAAGAAGACTTACTTACTTACTTTGGACAACGAGCAACAGCATATAGAGAAAGGGACCCGCTTGATTTACAAGTCGGTACTTAGCGATGATTGGCCCAAGTTTGTCAATCCACTTCATACTAAAGGATGGTGCCAAGATAATGAATTAAAAGGAGCTATAACTCGGATTCTTCAATCCACTCATCATCACGGGCCGGCCGATTCAGACCCACTGCCTACCTTGGGGAGACGTATGATTGATGAAAAGCTTTCGTAGGGAAGAAGCACGGAGTTCGTTGGAGAAGCTCCTTACTTCAAAGGCTATTGAGAGTGGACCGATGATGTGCTTAGCCGTTGTAGAGATGACCTTTGCACAACCGGGCTTTACGATGCTATATATACTTCGTTTTTTACTTACGATCGAAATACGGAAGTCATCAAGGTTTTTTGCGAGTCTTGGTGCTCTTCCAGCAATACTTTACTTACTTCTTCCGGCAAGCTTTCAATCTCACTTTGGGACTTACATACTTTGTCCGGACTTCCCATGAATTGCATGCTTTACAATGAGGTGGTTCCGTCTGTGAAAGAGTTGCTGGGTGCCGATGGAGGAGGAAGATCTCGTGTCCCAGCAAGTTGCAAGCACTTACTTCATAGCTATCACATACTTCGGAGTAAGGCGAAAACTTATAATAGTTCTTATACTTCTAATACTTCCAACTCTTCAGTCCCAGTCGAAGAGTGGATCCGATTTTGGTACTAGGGTAATTTGAAGTATCAAAGACCTCCTTCTTGCAAAGAAGCAAAGAAGTCAGGGCGTCCAAAGCCAACGTACAACCCTAATGGAAAGCTTGTGAGTCACGTGTCATGGACTTCTTCCCAAAAAAGTTCCATTTACGGAGACAAGTGTTAGAGAAAGATATTGGAACGAAACGTATCTGGCTGCATTCCTTGCTTGTTGGTTGAGCACCTTTGTTCTTCCCGAAGATGAAGTAGACGTAATTCAACCAAGCTCATTCAAGATGGCTAGCATCATGGCGAGCTAAAAGAAGGTTGCTCTTACTGTCCCTGTTTTGACAAGCATTTATAGAGGCCTAAACAAGATCTCCAAACTTCGCGATCTCGCTCGAGTTCATGCAGTGTTCCCTATTCACTTCATTTATGGTTGGCTAGCATATTACTTCAAGACTCACTTCCCTCTTGATCACATGCTGCGCATACCTTAAATGATTCAATACTCGGGCGAAGAAGGAGCATGATATTACAAAGCTGAAGATGCTCGCAAACGAATCTACAAGTGGGATGAAATTTGTTGGAATGCTACCATGATTACCAACAATGAGAGTACTTTATACAGGGATGATGGGAATGCGAATGAAGTCGATCGTGCTTTCTTCATGGCCATCCGCTCCAACTACTTAACTTGGAGGCTTGGTGATGAGTTTGTCGTCGAGCCCTATACTCCACATCGCTTCAGTCATCAATTCGGGTTCTACCAAACTTCTCCAGGCGTTCTTAATAAGGATGTCCACCGAGCTAACCTAGATGAAGGCATTCAATACTGGCGTGCCTGTTTGCTCCAAAAATCTTATAGCAAGGCCATAATTCCAAGCTCGCTTCAAACCTTCAGAAAGCTCCACTCGCTTGCGTTCAAGAATTAGTGGCAAAAAGTCTATGAAGAGTCCATATGAAAGCACTTTAAAATCTTAAAACAACTTCAAGGACATGATGCCCCCAAAGACTGGGAAAAGGACATACAAATCAAATCCCATGGTGTTAATGAGGAAGCGACTTCGGCTCCGTTGAAAGATTCACGAAAAAGAAAAGCATCCTTAGAAGAATTCTCTAATGGAAAGCGAAGATCATCTTCAAATCACTTGGATGGTTCTCTTAGCAACAATGCAAATCCTCGTCGGCAAAGTCATGTTAGTCCGCCTAAGGAAGCTTCTTGCGAAGATAGTGTCGATCGTAGATGCAAAGTTACTCTTGAGGTTTCACTTCTCCATTTTTACTTTCCTCTTTTTCATGTAAGTAGTTATTTCTAACAAACTTTTGTTTTATCTGTTTTGTAGTTAGAGAAAGTCCTTGGCATCGATGATCTTGAAGACTCTCAAAGCTGCCATCAATCTTGTGAGTCAAGTCAGTCACTTGGGATGCACCATTCCAACAGGCAAGCAGTAGCAAAACAAACACCACCAGTCGGAGCTAAGTCCGAGTTCAACAGTACCGCTCTGTTTGCCGATCGATGTAAGAGACTTTTGCAAGAGTTTTGGGGCGATCTTCAAGCCAAGATAGTAAAAACTTCGGTTGATGACTTGTCATCCATAGAAGATGAAATTTGCAAGGGAATGTCGTGCATGCAGAAGTATTCTTATGGCTTTGATATATCTCATCTTGAAGAGAGCTTGAACACACTTTTTGATAAGGCTGGTGACTATGACAAAGCCCGATCGACCTCTCATGACTTTGAAGGATCTACTGCACAACGCTTGAAAGAAGTCCAAAAGAAGTTCCATGATGCAAGTGAAGAGGCAAAGGAACAAGCTGCTCAAGTCGACTCCGTAAAGGAAGAGATTGCTAAGCTATCATCAAAGATGAAGCAACTCCAAGGCACACTCCAAATTACTCAAAATAAAGTGCTTGAATTCAAAGAAGAACTTGACAAACTTATGGATGCACCTCTAGTGAATGATGAAGTGTTGAAAAACTTGAAGGACTCGAAGGAATTTTGGAGGCTGCTGAACAATCATTGAAGGATCAAAAGCCCTTTGCTTAGACATAGTTTTCCTTGTTTTATTTTTCGTACTTTGTTTTACTTCTTTTCTTTTTTTGTTGCACTTTTGATGAGCACTTTACAGAATAAGTACTTTATTCTTTTTCCTCTTGCTTCTCGTCATTCATGGATGTCGTCTCTTTATCTTGAATACTTGCTTCAATTTGAATTTCAATTACTTGCAATCATCCAATTTGAAGGAAGACACAAAGCATAATTGACTTAAAAGCATGACTGAAGTTAGAATCTATCCAAGCTGCTTACGTACCTCTTTATATAAAAAGGATCAAGTAAAAACGTAGTTCAAGAAACAATACTAAATTGACTTTCAAGGGGGGAGGGGGGAAGCCGTACACAGTTTATACTCATGCGGGCCATAAGTGACTGTTTATTTAACCACTATATAGACAAAGTGGAGTAAATAACAGTTTAACCACATAACTTTACTTTTTGGTGGGATAATTAAGTTTAGCCACATTAACTTAACTCTTGGTGGAGAAGTTAGCAGTTTAACCACGTACACTTTCATTGGTGGGTGCCTTTACACAGTTTATACTCATGCGGGACAAGAGTAACAAGCAGTTTAAGCTCGTGCGTTATGGAGCGGACTTCTTTCTCTTTCTTTTGGTTTTTTTGTTTTTTATTTCCTTTTTCTCATTTTTTTTTGTATAGGTACCCTTCCACCCTTCAAGGATAGTAGTTCTTCAAGAACGTTTCATTGATCGGACCAACGTTAACATTGTCTTCATCAATCAACTTGTAGGCACCGTTGGTGTAGACTTCTTTGACAATATAAGGACCATCCCATCTCGACACAAATTTATTTCCAACACGATGAGTGGTAATAATTGGTCTCCTCACAGCTAGCACTAAGTCTCCAACTTGAAAAGAGCGCAACCGCACATTCTTATTGAAAGACTTTGAAAGGCGAGCTTTATAGCACTCCAACCTTTGTTTCGCCTCCAATCGCTTCTCATCCAAGACTTCTAACTCTTCAAGGCATAGACGAGCATACTCTTCTTCAGTCAAACCCTCTTGGATAGCAATCCGCAACGAAGGAACTTGTTGCTCTATGGGATTCACAGCTTCCACACCATACACCAAGGAATAAGGGATCGCTTGTGTTGGAGTTTTATATGTCGTTCTATACGTCCATAATGTTTCTCCAATCTTCTCATGCCAATCGCGCTTCATCTTTGCAACAACCTTCTTCAAAAAATTGCACAAAGTCTTATTGAAAGCTTCGGCAAATCCATTAGCTGGCGCACTGTACATGGATGACTTCATTGCTTAAATCCAAACTTCTCACAAAGCTTATCAATGAAGGAATTGCTGAAATTCCGTCCTTTAACAGTGATGATGTAACGAGGAATCCCATGGCGATAGATGATATGATCTTTGATGAAATCAGCAACATTCTCCTTCTTCACTTCTTTCAAAGGGATCGCTTCAGCCCACTTGTAGAAGTAATCTGTTGCAGCCAAGATATATAGATGCCCCCTTGATGATTTTGTCAAAGGTCCAATGACATCCAATCCCCAAGCATTAAAAGGCCAAGACGCAATCGTGCGGTGTAGTGGTTCGCGCGGTTGATGAATGAGATTTGCATGAAACTGACAAGGTTGACATCTTTGAGCATACTCCATGCAGTCATTCACCATGGTTGGCCAATATTAACCCATCCTCTTGATTCGAAAGTGCAATTTTGGACCGGACTGATGAGCACCACAAACTCCAGAATGCGCTTTCTCTATAGCTTTTGCACCTTCTTCCTTTCCCAAACATCTTAAGAAGATTCCATCACATGAGCGCCTATAAAGTGTGCATTTAAAGTAGATAAAACGAGCAGCACGACGACGAACATCCACTCTTATATCCGGATCACTTGGCATCTTCTCATACTTAAAGTAATCAATCAATACTTGGCACCAATCTTCTTCTTCTATCTCAAAGACCTCAACAACATTACTCTCATCATCTTCAAAATCTTCTTCTTCGAAAATAGGTGGAACAATCCAACTTTAGCAGACTGGTACTGAAATCTTATCTTCGGACATGGCTATCGTAGAAGCGAGCTTAGCCAACACATCAGCTTGTTTGTTTTCACTCCTCGGGACATATCCAAGTTCTACATCTCCAAGCCATGCAATAATTCTTTGGGCGTACTTGACATATGGAAACAACTCTGGCTTATTCACTTCGTACAATTCAAGTATTTGGTTTATTACCAATTTACAATCACCATACACCTTCATGTGTAGTCTCTTTGCATCCACCGCCATCTCCAAACCAAGGATGAGCGCTTGATATTCTGCAACATTATTGGAGCAATTTTTAATCAAAGTAAAAGAATATGGCAACACTTCTCTTTCGGGTGTGACAAACACCACTCCGGCACCGGCTCCCTCTCTATGAGATGCTCCATCAAAATAAATCACCCAGGGAGGGCAAACATCAATCAAAAGTGCATCTTCATTGGGGAGATCGTCGGTCAACTCCTATTCGGCAGGGATTGGATGATCAGCCAAGAAGTCTGCTAACACTTGTCCTTTCACTGCTTTCTGGGGAACATACACAATCTCAAATTGTTGCAACTGTAAGTACCACCATGCAAGTCTATCAGATAAGACAGGCTTAGATATCACACACTTCAATGGATTTGCCTTGGAGATAAGACGCAACGTATGAGCTTGAAAATAATGCTTCAACTTTTGGATAAAGAATATGAAAGCCAGATATAACTTCTCGACCGGGGAATAATTCAGATCGTTGGGCGTCATCATCCTACTCAAGTAGTATAGGACATTCTCCTTTCCTTCTTCATTTGTTTGTGCAAGTAATGCCCCCATAGAACGTTCTTGAGCAGCAAGGTATAAGATCAACGGACGACCCGCAACAGATGCAGCCAGAACATGAGGTTTCATCAAGTAAGTTTTGATACTTTTGAAGGCATTTTGGCACGACTCATCCCGTTCAAATGGTATGCCCTTTTTCATGATCCTGCTAAAAAAGGTTGACACCTTCCGGCTAGGTTCGAGATGAACCTTCTCAGGTATGCCAATTTCCCTTACAAACTTTTTAACTCATGAATATTTCGAGATTCAGGCATCTTCATAATAGCATCAATCTTGGCTTGCTCTATCTCAATGCCTCGATGGCGGATGATAAAACTAAGAAATTTCTCGGACTTCACTCCGAATGCACACTTTAATGGATTCATCCTTAGCTCATATTTCTTTAAGCGTTCAAAGATTGTCCTTAAGTCTTGAAGATGATCCTTTCTTGCTTTTGACTTTACGAGCATATCGTCTACGTAACACTCGATGTTCTTGTGGAGCATGTCATCAAATATCTTTTGCATGTCTCTTTGATAGGTAGCGCCAGCATTCTTCAATCCAAATGGCATTACAGTGTAGCAAAATATTTCTTTTGGAGTGCGAAACGCCGTCATTTCTTCGTCAGCCGGTGACATGCGAATTTGATTGTAACCGAAAGATCCATCCACAAAAGATAAGGCTTCATGTCTGATTGTCGCATCAATCATCAGTTCGGCAATGGGTAGTGGAAAGTCATCTTTAGGGCATGCTTCGTTAAGATCTCTAAAGTCAACACAAACACGGATCTGCCCATTCTTCTTTCTTACTGGCACGATGTTGGAGATCCATTTCGGGTATTTTTCTTCCCTAATGAATCCAACCTCAATGAGTTTGTTTACTTCAGCTTCAATCAACGGGATCAACTCGGGTCGAAATCGACGTTGGGATTGCTTGACAGGTCGTGCCTCCTTCTTAATAGCTAAGTGATGAACAACTATCTTTTGATTCAATCCTGGCATCTCCTTATATGTCCATGCAAATATATTTTTGAATTCTTTCAAGAGCTCAACATATGCATGCTCCTCATCCGGCATCAATGAAGCGCTGATATAGGTAGGTCGTGGATCATCAACGGTACTCAAGTTAACTTCTTTCAACTCATCGATGGTGGACTTCACACCATCTTCAAATTGTGGAGGTGCTATGTCCGCATCTTCTTCTTCAACGCTACCTTCTTCACAAAGAGTAATGTGATGTGATGAGGCGCTCTTCAATGATCTCTTCACTCCTTGGCACAGGGCTTTGAAAATCTATGCGTAGCCTCAATGTGCCATCTCTTTGCCTCATTATAAGGACCTCTTTTATATCACTTACTCTAACAGTGCTGCTTATAAGTAGACGAGCGATCTCTTGATGTAAATTGATTTGAGCAGCTTGATATTGAGCAGATTGACTTTGAGCACTCTCGATAGTGTAGTAAGACGATGCCACACTTTCTCTATCTTCTTCATCATCCTTTTCGGGGACTTGTATATGAATGACTGTCTTCATCTTGGCCTTCAATATATCTTCACATGACACGGTCAGTATAGTACTTCTTTTCATGCGAGACGGGACGATACTTCTCAACCTTTGGGTTGCTCCTTGCTTGTTTTTCTTATCTTTGCCAAGTCTCTTGAAAACAGACACTCGTTTTGCCCATCCTTCTCCTAACCTCTTGAAGGCTGACACCCTTTCAACTTTCTTCTTTTTGGAGAGACTTGATCTAGATGACACCTCTCCTTCAAAGATATGGTTGGTAGTTGCCCTTTTAATCTCAATACGAATTGGACCTCGTGAGACAAATCCTAAGCCTACCTTAGTTCCTTGGACCATAGGATCATCTTTCTTTGATTCTTTCGAGCTTGAATTACGTTCAGGAGCATGTTGGCTCGTAACCTTCGAATTCTCCTTGGGATCGTATCCGGCTTTCACAAGTAGCTCATATGTCTTCGGTCCAAAGCACTTAGCGACTTCAGGGCTTGTAAGTTCGCCATGCTCCGTAGCACTACCTTATTTTGGCTAAACAAATCCTCCAAATGATTGTTGAGTGAGTTTCGTAGCATCAATCTTTGTTAAAGGCACGGTGAGCCTGTCCAAAGACTCCTCCTTAGTGAGTGACACCTCCTTCTCCTTTCTTTCAAGTCCCTCTTGGGATTCAACTTGTGCTTCTTTTGGAGACTTTGACTTTACCATGTAGTACTTTGCTTCGGCGAAGTATGATTCGGTTTCCGCAAAGGGCTTATGATCACCAATCACTGTCTTTACCGCACTATTTTGATAATACTTGAAGCATTGATGCCATGTTGAGGGGATGACACCATATTCATGCAACCATGGTCTACCAAGGAGCATGTTGTACGAGGTTTTAGCATCGATTACTTGGAATAACGCGGTTGATCTCATATCATCAATTAGCAAGTCCAACCTTATTGTGCCAAGAGCTCTTTGTCCTTCGTAATTGAAACCATGGATCAGCAACCGACTGCTTGCTAGCTCCTCAACTTGGATTCCTAACTCCTTCAAAGTTCTCAACGGCAATATGTTTACCACAGATCCTCCATCTATGAGTACTCTATTTACCGTTTGCTCATTAGTATAACAACTCACGAACAGAGGTCGGTTATGAGGCTCGGATCCAAGCTGCAAATCTTCATTGGAAAATGCCACCATCAACACATCTTCATTCTCTTGATTTACTACTCCGCAAAAAGCTTCGTTATCTTCTTCTATGCTTTCGGCAATGATGAGGTTTGCCCGAACATTGTCCTCTTCAAGCGTTATCTTTCCTTGTCTAGCCAGTTGCATAACCTTGTCCTTGAAGATGAAGTAATCGTGTATGGGATGACCCACTAGCTGATGGTACTTGCAATATTTTGGATCATTAGTTTGCCCTGCTTCATTCGGTCGCTTCATTTCAGGCAGTTCAATAAGTCCCTCATTGATTAAGTCATCAAATATGCCAGAGACATCCGAATCCAAGAAAGGATACTTTTTTTGCTGCTGCTCTTTCAAAGTCGGCCTCCTTTGCCGCATGTCTTGAAAAGCATTTGGTTTATCCTCCTTATTGACTTCTTTTCTTGAAAACTTAACAGAAGTTGCTTTCACTGCCATCAATTCTTTCTTTTGAACTTTGTCAAAAGAGTTGCCTCCTTTCTTGAATTCTTGTTTTTCTTTAAACCGACGAGGTTCCTAAAGTGGCGGTCCTCCAACTCTGTTTGATGCCATGCTCAACTCCATATCATGTGCTCTTATGGCTAATTCCTCGAATGTCTTGGGTTGAATTCCATGCAGAATATATTGCAGGCCCCAAAGCATCCCTTGAATACACATTTCAATGGCAGACGACTCAGACAATCGATCTTTGCAGTTAAGACAAAGGTTCCTCCATCTATTGATGTAGTCAATCACTGGTTCATCTTTGAACTGCTGAGAACTTGTGAGCTCCACCATATTGACCGTCTTTCTAGTGCTACAGAATTGATTGAGAAACCCGTGTTCAAGCTGCTCCCAATGATCGATTGAGTTCGGCTCTAAATCCGTGTACCAATCAAAGGCATTCCCTTTAAGTGAGAGAACAAACTGCTTCACCAAATGATCTCCAAAGGTGCCGGCATTATTGCAGGTTTCGATGAAGTGAGTTATGTGCTGCTTCGGATTACCCTTTTCATCGAATTGCTGAAATTTGGGAGGCTGATAGCCGAGGGGCATCATTAAGTTATCGACTCTTTGAGTATATGGTTTTGAGTAAACCAATGAAGACTTGGAACTCCCATCGAATATGTCTTTTATGGTTTCTTCAATGAGCTGCTTGACTTGTTCAATTGAGATGAGAGTGTCTGAAACGGATTTAGACTCTTTATCATCCGAATGCTTCTCTTCACGTCTTTTGGACACATCATCATCATCATCCTCGTCTTCATCTTCCTTTTCATTTTCATCATCATGCTTGGATACCCCTTTTTCCTTTTGCAAGCTTTAAGATCATGGCATCTTGTTTGATCATACGCTTGTCCATAGCCTCCATCATTGTCATTAGATTTGCTATTTGCTCCTCTAAATTCGTAGTACCAATTGTCATTACAGATACCTCAGATGAGTAATTCTTCACCGAACAGTCTTTGGGTGATTCGGAACCATCACTCGTGTCATCGCCATCTTCCATAATGTGCGGCTCCTTTTCCGCGGCGAAAGTTGACTTGGCAGCTTTAGCAGCTTCCGCAGCTTCTTGCAACATCTTAGCTTTCCTTCGCGTCATCATGCCACCACCTTCCACAAGGTCCTTCGAAGTGAAGTCATTAGCATCTTCCAAAGGTTTCTTCGAAGTAAAGTCACTAACATCCTTAGCTTTTGGAGACACAAATTTTAATTTATTGATAACAAACACAATAATTCGTGTACAAATAAATATTTGCGAATTTGAAGTAAAATGCGGGTTGCGATCTCTATGTTTCTCCTCTGATTCGCCTCTTCAACTTGTTCTTGAAGATCTTCAAACAACTTCCAGGATTTTCGGAGATTTAGCCTCCTTGATCTTGATCGGATTCGAAGTTTGGACTGATAACGTTAATCCGGAGTGCCAACGCCTTATTTCTGGATCAAATGCTAGATTTGAGACGCTTTTGGTGAAGAACTCTTTGAACTCCACGAAGAACGCCTTGAATGCCGCGAAGAACGCCTTGAATGTTGTAGAGAATTTTCCTACAACTCTTGAGCTCTTCAATATGATTTTTGGTGTCCTTTGACCTCTCCAATCACCCCTATTTATAGGTGAAAATGTAGCGGACTTGGTGGGCTTTTGGACTCCAAGACGGGCTTTGGGGCTGAGGTGACACAATTTTATTGGCTCCTCAATTTTGGTAGTTATCTCCATCAAATCTTTGACTTAATGACCAAGAAATGACACTTGTCAATTTTTAATTGGTCGAAAATCTCCATCTTTTAAATATCAATTTATATTTATTTAATTTAGGATTTATCTTTAATAAAATTTCTAAAATATAAAGAACATCTAAAATTAATATTTGTTTATTGTTTAAATAAATTTTATACGTCTACACGAGCCTTTCCAAGTTAAAGAATCCAACTTCTTTGGGATAAAATATTATAGCTTATTATAATATATTCAATATTCGTAACACTGCATATATTTATGAGGCAAAACTTTGGGTATGGCCAACTGTATTGTGCAATTAGCTATAAGTACGGGGTGACTAAAGTTAAGAGGATTATGGAAAGTTATAGTTTATTCATGTCAATTAAAATTTATTTAGCCTCTATTAGAATATTATTATCCCAGTAAAAACTTATTAAGCTTCAATTAAATTAATTAAATATTAATTAATAACAAAATTAAAAAAATACTAGTACTTTATCCGGTGAACTTGTCTTTATTTCTTTTTTAGGTTGTCCCACTGAACTTGTTATGTTTCTAAAATAAAGAAACAATTAACCTTTCAAAAGTGATAGGACATACCTATTTTCTATCTTTTAATTTTTACCATTATCCTTAATACCCTTGCCGAACATTAACATGAATATAATATACTATAATAACAGGGTAGACAAGTTTTTGGTGTGGTCCACCGTACCAAAGTGTTGCGCTCTAATATATATATAGTGATAGTTGGAATACACTAATATATGTTATTTGGATAGTCAAATTTCGATCTGCTGCAAATGATCTCAAATATTTTATAAAATTCAATGCATAAATGTCTTTAAGATCATTGATAAAACTTTGGAGTAGTTATGTGTACCATACTATGACAACACTTTTGAGTAGTTAGGAACTTTCCATGAAGTTACCCGTCTTATAAATGTTTCAACCCAAGCACGCTTAATATTAGAGTTCTTTTTACAACGAGCACCAGGAAAAGAAGATGCATCTTGATGATTTGAGTAGCACCTATCAATTCATTTAAGTTCTCCGCGAATATGTAATCTCATTCCAACAAATTCTCGAAATCCCTCTCGTTCGGGTGTTTTCCGATCCATTCCTGTCCTCTTTTCTTGGAAGTCTTATCGGAGCCTTTCCTTGTATGTGCCTTGTACACCGGCGATTACTACGTACTTCTGCCCCAGGCGTCACAGGCCCACTAGCTTCCGCTTGGTTCGTCCCATAAAACAAAGGGTAATTTTAAACACAGCCCCCGTTTCTCTCTTTGTAGTCTTCTATTTTTATAAAAATAATCAAAATAATTATAAATTTACTATTTAAATTATTAAGTAACTTTTTTTTTATTTAACAATAAACCATAGCCCCCAACTCCGATTAGAAGAAAAATACGTGCAAATCACCATCAAATTTCCTTTTGAAATCATTGAGAAAAATCGAGGATTTGACATTCCAATTTGTCGATTTCCACCGGAGAAAATGAAGACAAGATTAGGATAGAATGAAAGTGATGATTACCGCTGCAATCAGAGATGGACACACATTTGCCGACAAATAGCGGGATGAGGGCATTCCTCTTCAACCGAGAAGGAGAAGGAGAGTCAATAGGTTCATGAGGAGGAGAAGTCATGCGGGCTGATTTGCCTAGACTCAGTCAACCGGACAAACTCAGTTTTGTGACCAAAAGTCGATTGGACGAGGTGAATTCGGTGACAACGATGAGGCAACGCTGCTCATCAGAGATGGTGGGCCCATATGCGAATTCACCATCCTCGACGACACCCAAAACACCATGAAATTTCGAAAATTGGAGGCGTGGGATTAAAATTGCTCATACAAATCAATGAATTCAATCCCTATACTGAAAAATGAATTGTGTGATCAAAGAGAAAAAAATTGCTTAATGTTTGAAGTTGTTTGCATCTTCTTCACCTTTTTTTCCTTCAAATTTCTGGGGCTCCATGAATTTGAGGCTTCGTATTTCATGGAGGCTATGCATATGTTTTACTCTATTCTGTTTTTATCACTGAGGATATAGAGTTCATATTTTTTAGGAATTAACTTTGTGGCTATAAGGGGAGAGATAGTAAATCTATAATTCTTTTTATTATTTTTATAAGAATGGGGTTTATAATCTAATTTGTGAGGATTTTACTTTTATTTTTTATGAGTATCTTTAAAGATCATTGCTTTTACATTATTAGAGTTGAATTTCTAAGAGTTTGAAAGGTATTTTTTTTTTTTTTTTTTTCTAGGAGAATGGATTTTACTGTCGTAGTTTGAACTCATTAGATTAATCTGGGCCGGATGGCTCAAAGATGCTTTATGGGCCTTTTGGAGCAATTATCCAAAATTTGGGCCGAAACACCCTATGCCTACGAGGTCCAACAAAAAAAAGGATTTTAGTATTCACTGACAATTAAATTAACCTTTGGGAATAACAAATCAAATCAAAAGATTATGATTTAGTTATCTTCTTCTATATAATGATAAAGTTTCTCTAAGGTCTATTTTTCTTACTAATTTTTCTCACAATCGCTCAAATCTTGGTTACTTTGTAGTACTAAGTAATTCATCAAACGGTGAATGTTAATGAACTAATCAATGGGCCTAAAATTCCATAACCTCAATTCCGAATTCATAAAAAAGTAGTACTAACAATAGTATTCTTTTGCAATAACTAGGTAAAAAGGAAAATCATAATTTAATAACTATTTCGCGTAGTACAATCGTGAATTTTTTTTCAAGTATCTTTTTTATTTGATAAGATTTAAAAGCATTTAATCAAAACTGTTTGGACTAATTACGTATTGAGTATTGATATTTGGACAACACTTGTCCAGACAACAATGGTATATTCGTAATTAAATATTTTTTCATTTTTTTCCAATAATTAATATAATTAGTGTTTTGTCTATAACACCCTTTTCCACTTAATTGTATGCTAATTTCTAATATTAATTAAAATAAATTAATATCATACATAAATTCTTGAAAATTCAAAATAGTAATTGAATTTAAAGATTAACAGTTGGGAAAGGGTATTATAGACAAAACACTAATTATATTAATTATTAAAAAAATTAAAAGACTATTTAATTACGAATATTACACCGTTGTTCGGACAACCGTTGTCCAAATATCTTTATTCTTTGAGTTCTAAAACTCACTCTTTTTTTTTTTTTGAAAAGAAATCAATTGCATTAACTAGCCAAATCAGCAGAAACAATATCTAGAAACCAAGACGGAAAGTCTGACCTCCAAATAAATACACCAGAATGCTCTAGAGCATAACGCGCTAAGTTATGAGCCGTTTTATTAGTTTCTCGACGAGCATGAAAAAATTCAACAACGATCTTCTCCTTTGCTGCGCTTATGGCCTCAAGCCATTCGTCATATAGGGAATCCGATCCTTCCTTCACATCGCTAATAATATGAATAGTGAGCATAGAATCTCTGTACACAAAAATAGGACCTAAATCAAACTCCAAACAAAAACCCACTCCCAACATCAACGCATGAAGTTCTCCTACAAGGACAGTCGGAACAAACTCCGCTTCTCTTTTTTAATAATCAAAAGGTTCTAATTGAAATCTAACTTTTGTAACCAATAATCTTGTAATATTAAATAAACTAAGAGATTAATTTGAATGGTTCATTTTTCCTTTTTGTGCTATAAAAGGAGATTGACGGTTACCATTTTAGTAGTATTCCAAATAAACTTATTTTTGTGCTTAAATACACATATAGTTATAAAAGAAATAAATCGTACTGAAGAATCATGTGTATTTCGATCTTATTTAACTTCAAGTACAGTATGACGAAAATACTCATTCCACCATTGAAGTATCTTAATACTTGGGTTATGTATATAAACTTTTTATTAATTTTTTTCTTATCTCGTGACAAGAAAAATCTGCTGCCATAATCTAAATATGCGTTACAAAATTATTTATAACCAATGTTACAAAATAAATAATGTGAAAATATGAGAGGAGGCAAGAGAAAAGTCAGATAGAGAAATAATTTATGTTATCCAATGCACGATTTCGTATCGATAGGGCAAAGTGAGAAACATCAATATAAATTAACACGTTTTCCTTCGTTAATCTAGAATATTTCCAGATTATACTAACTACAGTTACCACATATGATCTCTCTCTCTCTCTCTCTCTCTCTCTCGCCCCCCCCCCCCCCCCCCCCCTCGGGTCTTATATTAAAGTTTAGATGTAAATTTTTTAATTGTATTTCAGATTGGTTTATTGATGAGATCTCTTATTTTCACATTATATTTTTCTGCTTTTGAAATAATTTTTTTGTTAGATGCAGTATTATATTTTTTTTCACGTTATATTTTTCTGCTTTTGAAATAATTTTTCCTTAACTTGTTTGACTATATCGCTATATTTTCTCTTGAATTTATATTGGCTCTTAAATTCTCAATTGTCAACTTGTCCACCAAACATAAGACTTAATGGATTCTAACCGGCCAAAGCACATGAATAAAATTAGAATTTTTACGAAGCCATCGCATTAAATGTGACATTTTACGCGTAATCATAATATGTAATGATAGAAAATTTGTGAAAGTAACAATAATGAAATTTATTTACCGTAAAATCTCAATTGATTCATATTACTGGGACTATAAAAATTATTTCTAAATAGAAGTTATTCCTAAATGGAGATGTAAGAAGATTTTTTTTTTCTTTTGCTAAGTGCGTGCAAAATTAAATAAATGTTATAATTATAAAATCCATGTGTACCTAGAATAAATTTAACAAAAATATATTGTACATGCATATATTTTGTGTTTTCTTGGGAAGAAGTTTTAATCTATATTGTCATAATTTATATTTTTTTCCAAATCTCATCTTTAGAAAATACACATCCATTAAGGAATAAATAATATTAAATATATATATATATATATATATATATTTTTTTTTGTTACAATAGATTTAAGTAATTTAATATATATCATTTGTCTTTTGTCTGACAATAATTTAATATTTTGTATCAAACAATAACTTTATCATTTATCTTTTAACTCCATCATTTTACTTTTTTTAATTCAATAGCTTGTTAACATGATTTTCTTCTTGTTGAATTCAAAATATTTCCTACTTGTCAAGCAGGATTAAAGCTTTTTAATAAACCTTTTGTTATCACCAAAAAATATATATGTATAATATTATTTTTGTTAAATTTATTCTAAGTACACATGGATTTGTTGAAAAATTATTCCTATTTATAACTGATTGGGACCATAACTTATTAGCCAAAAATTTATATTGTAAGAAACCATGTACATCTGTGTAGTGATTTGACATAGATGGGTGACATTTGCATGGAAGTTTGATAAGTGAGCAATCTTTAATTGGATGATTAGACTGTCTGCAGTGGTGCTATCTCTAAGGATTTCTTGGAGATGGAGACAGTGAGCTGCAGTGGGGCTGTCTCTAAAAGGTGTCTTTAAAGAATTTCTGAATTTGTATTTTGCATTAATTTTAATAAGAAAAATTAAAATTTTCATTAATTTAAACAAATAACTAGTACAATACATTAATTGAAATAAAACAAATAAAAACATTACATTAATTGAAATTAAACAAATAAAAAACATCCTACTCGTCAACTGCTCCAAATCGGCTTCAAAGATGCTCGATCAATCATTTTGAGCCGATGGTGCTTTCTTACATCTCTCAATGCGGCGTCCCGTTTGAGAAAATTCTTCCATGATTGCGGAACGGGGACATGAGTGACATTACTACCCGGCGTTGTTTTCGTGTCCTCTCTCCAGTTCTCAGCATCCTCCCTCTTGTCTTCAATGATCATGTTGTGCAAAATAATGCACGTAAACATGATGTTGTGGAGGTGCTTTGTGTAAAAGTTTTCGCGCCGGGTTCCGGATAATTCCCCAACGGGCCTGAAAACACTGAATGCCCGTTCGATATCCTTCCTTGCCGCTTCCTGCATCTGCTTGAACCGCGCCACCTTCTCGTCTGTTGCAAGCGGAGGAGCCTTGATCAGAGCAGCCCAATCCGGGTAGATCCCATCGGTTAAGTAGTAACCGCCATCGTAGGGCTTTCCGTTCACCACGTACTGGCACGGCGAAGCACGTTCTTCAAACACGTCCTCAAATAGGGGAGACTGATTGAGGATGTTGATATCGTTGTTGGAGCCGGCTACTCCAAAAAAGGCGTGCCAGATCCATAAGTCTTGAGATGCCACCGCCTCAAGAATCAAGGAAGGCACGCCTATATCTCCTCGAGTGTAAGCAGCCGACCACGCCTTCGGGCAATTCCTCCACGCCCAGTGCATGCAGTCCAGGCTACCGAGCATCCCCGGAAAGTCGTGCCTCTCCTTGTGCATCCGTAGCAGCCGAGCGGTGACTTGTGCATTTGGCCTTCTCAAATACACGTCACCGAATAGGTCGATGACACCTTTGCAGAACTTCCGAAGGCAAAGACGGCCGGTGCTATCGCCGATCTTCAAGTATTCGTCGAATGTATCCGGCGCTCCACTGGTGGCTAGTTGGCGAATGGCCATTATGCACTTTTGCACCGACGTGAGGCCCCATTTGCCGGTTGCATCTTGCTTCTGCTGGAAGTATCTCACATTCTGCTCCAACGTCTTGCAAATCCTCAAGAACAGATGCTTGTGCATCCGAAAATGCCGGCGGAAAAATGTTGGGCCGTACATCGGGTTGTCGTTAAAGTAGTCGGCCATCAACTGCTGCAAGGCCGCCTCCCGATCGCGGTGGATGACCGTCCTCTTCACTTTCTTTTTTTTCTTTTTGGCGAAGAGTCGAGTGGCAGCAGCTTGGAGGTTCGACACCATCGATATAATCTCGTCGTCAGTGCCATGTGAAGAGTAGCTGGTTGAGGACTCGGACGACGAAGACATTTTTTTTTCCAACATATTTGAGAGAAAAGTAGAGAGAAAATAAAAGGAGGAGGAGGAAGATGAATTTGGTGTGGAATAAATTGTGGTATGGAGTGAGGTATTTATAGGGATGAATTACAAAAAAAAATAAAAATTAAATCGGCTGAATAGCCGTTGCCGAGATGTAGCCGTTGGATGCAAGCCGTTGCCAGATTTTTATTTTATTTTATTTAAGGCGCGTGCAATGCACGCGCCTTTAAAAAAAATAAATAAAATTCGGCATCGCGTGGAGGCCACGCGCCATCTCGAGACTGTCTCGTCGCGACGAGACGGTCTCGAGCCTCCCCGCCCTGCATCAGGGTGTCTCGTCCTAGTTGTGGACAATCTTATGATTGAATCACTGTTGAACTTCTATATTATCTATTGTAATTAATTAAATATTTTCATATATTTATTTAGAACTAATAAATTCCTACGTTTATTAAAGACAATACAACAAAAATATATCAATCATACCAAAAGTCGAATAATATTATGAAAGGCCAAAAAAATAAAAAAATTCCTCTCACAAGCAAAGAAATGAAGTTTCCTCTCGAGATTTATCTATACCCCACTCGAGAGGGATTTATGGTTCTCGAAAGGGATCTTTATGTTTTTTTTTTTCATGGTGTTATTGTTTTTGGTATTATTTATATATTTTCAGCAATTGTTTTTAATAATTGTAGGCATTTATTAGCACTAAATAAATATATGAAATAATATTTTACTAAATCAACATGAATAATATTTCACCAACTTTATCAAATTCACTTTGAAATACTGATGATTCCGTTTGGAGAACTATAAAACCCTCTCGAGTGGCATCTTAATACATCTCGAGAGAGATCTCAATTTTTTTCATCTATCCGAGAAGGATCTTTAGTTTTTTGGCCTTTGATAAGATTCTTTGAATTTTGGTATGATTTATTTATTTTCCGTTTATTATCTTTTAATAACTCGTGGGTTAATACTAAATAAATATTGACAACAAAATATTTAACTAATTAGTTAATCTTCAATAATATACAAGTTCAACAATGATTCAATCATTTTATCCAATAATTGGTTACTTTATCAAACTTTCATGCAAATGTCATCCATCAATATCAAATCGCAAGATAAAAATACACATTTTCTTACGATGTATAAGAGATGTCAATAATTACCAGCTTCGAAGTTCGAGCGTGTAATTTTCATTCATACAAATTCAAAGTGTGCATTCTTATGGATTGAGACTATTTTCAAATAGAATTTATTTTCTAAATAGAGATTTTTTTTTTGTTTGTTTGTTTTTTTTCAGTGATTACAGTTTTACTCTTGTAATTTCGGTTCAAGATTCTGCGTTCATTATGTCGAGATCCCTACCACATGGGATGCATTTCTTGGGGTGAGGCTATAGAAATATTATAATCTCTTAGTCAAAGGTTCCGATTATCATGCTCATTACTACACGCAAATTGTAAATTACGTGCTAATGAATTTACTACAATATTCTTTTCAAAAAAAAAAAAAAATGGTAAGTTACTTAAATATTTTATATATAATGCAGATGGTGCTTAATTTATTTTATTTCGGGTTGCTTCTAGGCTTCTAGTGCAGCATGATTTCGCCCTTCTTTACCCACACAATCGTCCATATTATTATACTATATACTATATTGTATATATTCACGAAGTGAACTATATAAACAGAATATAACTCAAGACAAAAGACAGTAACAAACCAGAATAAATAAATAAATGAAAAGTCAACTAGACGAAATGAGTGCCACTCCATAATATTAACCCCATATATAAACTTTTATTTAATTTATTTTATTAGACTTGTCTTTTTTTTTGACATAGGGAAGGGGAAGCGGTGGGGTTCGAACTCGAGATCCTACTGCATACAGACTGAAGCCGTACTGTTTGAATATTTCCTTGAGGACTATTAGACTGGTCTTAAAATTTTAATAAGTGTGAAATCGAACCTATTGTTCCAGCATATATAAAGACAACTGACAAGATATATGTACGCATATATATTTGATCAGTATATAGTGACTAATTAAGAAAATCTAAGTTTGTTTGTGTTTCTTCAGAATGAAATAAAAAACAAAATTAAAAAAAAAAAGCCTTTAGGCCTGCTTAATTATCCCGCATCGGTGGAAAAAGTGACTTCTAAACTGGTGCATTAGTAAAATGAAACTAATAATAATAATAATCAATTATGTACATACGTTTGGTTGAGATCAAATAAAATATAGAAGTATAATTTATTTTTTCCATTAAAAGGAGTAACTTCATTACTTAATCAATATCAGACAATACAATTTCCTATCTCAAAGAGCCATTCGACTATCTAAATAGATCCAAACAACTGGACTTGAGCACTACCCAACAAATTGTGCTAGTTAGTTATGCCAGAATTAATATTTCAAATTAATATGTGCTTATTTTTTCCGATTTGATTTCTATATTTCAAAAATATGTTTCAACTTTGATTAATTAGTAGTATTAGTATATAATGACCTTAGTAAAGTTCTACTACATATTAATCAAATGTTTATAATGTCGTCATATACATCCACCGATACAACAAGGATAAACAAGTGAATGATAAAAATTAATCTGTAATTAATTAAAGCTGTCACGTTCTCATTATAGTATTTTATCCTATTGAGGTATCATTATGTGCCACGTATGCAGCCATAAATATCTGTGACAATATAAATATAATAATACGCACGTCATATGTATAATAAAACAAAGACTTTAAGATAAAAAAAAAGAATTGCTCGCACAAATTGATACTACTATAAGGCCCCCTTTCACATTGGAACAAAATAAAACAAATAATATTCAACTTTGGATTGCTTCAACATTTTCTCGCACGTCCATTATATTACTATAACACTACTGTAGCATTCCGACCCCATATCATAATAACTCTCCCACCCAATCCTCACCTCCCCCTCTCTCTCTCTCTCTCTAAAACACGCGCATAGATAGCATACAGTTAGTTATACATGATCATCATTACTAGTACACAAAACCATGTATAATAGAATCGGAAGCAATCATTTTGTAAGAGAATCAGAAAATTCATCAGAGAATAATTCGCCTGAACACAGCGGAGATTCTCCCAATTCCGCCATGGCCAAAGGTCTCAAGATCGCCTCAAAGATAAGGTAGCTAGAGAGAGAGAGAGAGAGAGAGAGAGATGAGGGACTTATGGTTTGATTATTTTGGGGTTAATTTAATATGCATGCACAAAAACAAGAGAAGGGTTCTTTTTTTTTTTTTTTTTTATAATAATAATTCTAATGTTCAAGCTTCGTCTAACTAATTCTGTCTAAACAGACGGGCGACCGTCGGAAAAAGAGTGATCTCAGTGCCGATCAAAGACGTCGGAAGATTGAGGCTTAAAGGCGACCACGTGAGCGCTCCACCGTCGGATTCTTGGGCATGGAGAAAATACGGCCAAAAGCCGATCAAAGGTTCCCCATATCCTAGGTAATTACAACCTTAATCCTTGATTACGCTAATTAATTGTCTTAAAAATTAAATTAATCACTCTTAATCATAAATTTGCAGAGGTTATTACAGATGCAGTAGCTCAAAGGGATGCGCTGCAAGAAAACAAGTAGAGAGAAGTAGAGCCGATCCAAACATGCTAATCGTCACATATTCTTGTGAGCACAACCACCCGCCGCCGTCGTCTCGGAACGTCCACCACCGTGCTCCGCCGTCCGCCGCCGCAACTTCGGTTTCCGAGGAAGAGTTGGAGGAAGAAGAAGAGGAGGAGGAGGAGGAAGAAGAGGAGGAGGAGGAAAAACCTATAGATTTGCTTCACAATCAATCTCAAGAACTGGTTTCAGATAACAGATTTTCGAATATTGGTGAAGGCAATCTGATTCATGGCGGCGAATTCGGATGGCTGACTGATTTCGAATATTCCACATCTAGTATGATTCTTGAGAGCCCAATTTTAATGGAGGAGAGAGGGAGTACGGAGAGAGAAATGGCGATGATTTTCAGCATGAGAGAGGAAGAGGAGTCTGATCTTTTCGCCGATCTCGGCGAGCTGCCGGAGTGTTCGACGGTGTTCCGCCGTGGGATGGGGGAGCAACGGCGGTGTAGCTTGGCCACCACCGGCTGAGGCGGCGGCCATGTGCGGGCCCGTAGATAGTGGATTTGTCTGCATTAATTATGTGATCGTTTTTACTTAATTCTGATTTCTGTGGGGAAGAAAATGATTAATTTATTGTTGAATTGATTTTTTTATAATGTAATGTAAAAATGATCCTCTTGTAGTTAGCATCTTCTCTTTGTTTCTAACGGCTATTGATCTTATCTAAATCTCATAAAGTATAGTAGTATTTAAGAATTTCCCAGTAACTAATTAATTCATGCATTACTTGTACTGTGGAGTTTTTATTACATTGTCAATTAATTAATGGCACAGCTAGCTAGTTTAGTTATTTCGAAATTTGGTCTTTGGTAAAATACTGGCATTTCAGTGGCGCCATATGATAATTTAAATTCTAGAATTCTTTTTATTTAATAAAATATATATATATATATATATATATATATATATAATAGAATACTTTTGCTAGACATATATATAATGCAATTGAGTATGCTAGTATTATATTAGTAAGTAAGATATATAATTTCTTAATTAATTTCCTTTTTTTTTTGCAATTAATACTTGTATGTGATTGGTTTGTGATCGATGATCTTTATATTAATATATCTTTTATAATAGAATGATTTTATTTGAGGTTTTTTGCAAATCAGGATTCTTGCCAACAGTTCTATGTTTGGTATTGATTATGCTTTTGGCATGGCATTGTTAATTTCCGTTTCCTAGCATTGTGAGAATTGAGAGGAAAAGAGAAAGAAAAAAAATCAATTATTTTGAGTACGTAAATTGAGAAATTGCAAGTTTGGTTCATCAAAGGTCATTTTATTCGTTTTGAGAAAATAACCTTTTATTTATATATAAATTTTAATGAAATGTGTTTTGTGTTAGTGTGCAGTTGGTGGGGCAGTTGATTTTTGACAGAAAAGCTAAAGAAAAAACGTTTCGCTATATATAGATGGATAAGTCGTTTTAGGATAGAAAAGTAGTAATATAATAAAAATATTAGATGTGTCATCATTTTTTTTTATTTTCCGAAACTGCTGCATATATACCCCACATACCAAAATAAAATAAAACTAAAATAGGTGTATATACTTTGAAAATTCAAGGTTCTTTAATGCCCAACGAACATTGACTTCTTCATTTTTTTACTCACTCAATCTAAAATAATGTGTCTTCACTTATCCTTTCTTATTTATTCATGAAATTATGTCTTATTTTACTTTATGTATTATCATATTTTTTATTCTTTTTATTATTTATCAAATTTTAACTTTATTTCATACGCTACAACTTATTTTACTACCTTTCAATTCTAATTTATCTCACTTACAATAATTTTATCAATATTTTCTAATACCCGTATCACTTACATTCTAGACACATTATCACGGCGGAGGGAGTATTAAAGATAATTTCTAGATAAGTTGTGCTACACTTATAGGTTCGTTGAGCTTACAATTCTATTCTTTTTTTTTATGTTGTTCAATCAATTTATGAAGCGTTGAAGAATTTGAACTTAGATAAATTAAACTAATCCCTACCTGATCAGTTCTATTTTCCTATTATAATTATTTATTGATCAATCAATTTGTGGAGAGATTAAGAAATGGAACTGATCAGATAAATTAAATTAATCTCTAATTGATATCAGTTCTAGTACTTTTTCTATGTTAGTAATATTTTACTCAATCAATTTATATAGAGTTCCCATCTCCAACCCTAATAGAAAAAAAGAAAAAAAGACGAAAAGAAATTTGAATATCCTGATGATAGTAATTTGTAAATATCTAACTCGGCGGATAGCTAGACTCATAAATTAAATAACTAAGGCTATCTGTAATGCGGTCTCGAGCCGCTGTCTCGAAGCCGGCTCGAGACCTCTTGGAATGGAGACCACCGCGTTGTAGGGGGGCACGGCTCGAGACCGGCTCGAGCAGCGCGTGCGCTACACGCGCGGAGGCGAAAATAAAAATTTAATGGCGCATGCTGAGCACGCGCCTAACGGGCAAATTTGAAACGCCGACAACGGCTTGAAATGGCTAGTTTGCCAATTTTTATATTATTTTCTTTATTTTATTTTTTTGGCTATAAATACATGTATTTCTCCGCACTCTTCACACCTCATTTCTTCATCTCTTCATCTACAACTTCTACAACTCTTTCATCTCTTAAAAAAAATGGATCCCAACAATCCAACAATCTCTTCTCGTCGTCGTGGTATTTCGACATGTTTGATGACCATTTTGCTTACACGGGGACGGGGCTTGATTCAATCAATCTCAACACTCCGGCCTCCGCCGAGTCCTACCCATTCTTCTTCCCCGACAGCAACAGCCCAATTGCAAACATCGATAACACCAATAATCACCTAATTATGCCGCCGCCGCCACCACAACCCTCTGCCAAAGGAAAAAAGGGCAAGGGCAAGAGCAAAGCCATCGCCACCTTCGCCGCCGCTGCCGATGAAGATAATGACGAAGTCGGCAAGGACTGCAAGCGTCACAACTACACCGACGAACAAGCCACCTACTTGGCACAGATTTGGGTGGAGGAGACCTGCAACTCCATCGTCGGATGCGACATTGCTGCTGACAAATACTGGGGAACGGTAAAAGGCTTGGATTGTCGCTTTCCGCAAAGCGGCAGCTCGCTGGCAAAGCGGCGCTGATGACCAGGTGGTGGTCGATGATGCCCAACAAATGTACAAGGTATCAACAGACACCCCTGCTTTCCACTATTTCACTGCTTGGGAGATTTTGAAAGACTATCCCAAATTTCTTCTGCATGTTTTCCCCAACGTCCCCTCCATGAAGAGGACGAAGACTATGGCGAAGGGCAACTACACATCTTCTGAGTCGGTGCCGTCAGCGGAGGAGGCCTCCATAGAAGGAGAAAACGCGCCTCTCCGAAAGGAGGGTCGAGATGCGGCAAGGGCGGCGGCAAAGACCAAAGGAAAGAAGTCGGCAGGTGAGTCATCCGAGCTCGACTCCCTTTTGGATAAATACAGCTCTCGACTGGGCCAGTTTGCCGACGCCAAGCACGAGATTGCGGAGGCAATGCGCGAATCAGCTCGGGCGAAGATCAAAGCTGTTCGGGCGCGATAATATGCCACCGACTGCAAAATTATCTCTAAGGATACGAGATACATGAAGCCGGAGCACCTCCACGTTCACATGCAGATGGTGGAGAAGGTGAAGCAACGCTGGGGATGGGCGTAATTTTTAACTTTTTAGTTTTTTGTAATTTTTATTTTTTTATTAATTAGTGTTTTTTTATTGTGAAAGCATGTAGTTTTCCAATTTTCAAATATTAATGGAAAATTCAAATTATTGTATTGATATTAATTAGTGTATTTTAATTTTTTAATGAATGTTATTTTCTAATATGAATTAAAGTTAGAGACAGTTGGATTGCAAGGGTAGGTGTCTCTAACCTGTCTCTAGTAAAAAAATGGGGTGGTCTCCAATGCAAGGGCCGCAGACCCTTTGTGCATGTTCATTTAGTGTTTTTTTTTTTTTGTCTTATAAATTTCTTTATGAAGGGGTTTGTCCTTATAAATTGAATTCATGTTAAACTATATATTCATTCTCAATTCTCAATTCTCGCAGTGAAAGCCTTGTTAGATTTATATAGACATTCATATCTCTGTGTTGGACGACAGGACAATCGATGGAAATGATGGTATTCATTGATAAGAAATTAGTGGTAAGCATTTCTCATATGTTCCGTTCAACTAATAGTGTTGCTAATCATTTATATAGCCTCTTTAGACTGTCTGCAGTGGTTGTCTTCATTGTTGTCTCGAGACACTTAACTCATAGAGACAGCCCAGTACAGCATTCACTGTCTTGAGACTGTCTCGTTCCAACGAACGT
Organism: Schizonepeta tenuifolia; assembly: GCA_029490685.1. Taxonomy (NCBI): domain Eukaryota; kingdom Viridiplantae; phylum Streptophyta; class Magnoliopsida; order Lamiales; family Lamiaceae; genus Schizonepeta; species Schizonepeta tenuifolia. The sequence continues at coordinate 393,807 of JANLIY010000014.1, forward strand.
CTTATAGAGACACCCCATAGATGGAGACAAGTTAATATTCAAAATCTATTGACAAAATTAATATTCAAAATTAATAAACTAATTAGATGGAGACATCCCATAGAGACAGTCCCACTGCAACTCACTGTCTCTATCTCCATCACACCCCATAGAGACACCTCATAAAAACACTACCACTACAGATAGTCTTATAGCTTCATCAGGTTCTAGTTAAATAATCTAATTAGACAACACATTTATCAATCAAATTCTAGACTGTGGACGATTTCCTCGAATAACGCTTTGCTTTCTGCAAAGAACGTCTTGAATGTTGGAGAGAATTCGTAGGAAATTTTCCTTCACTCTTGAGATATTGAATGTGATTTTTGGTAGTACTATTTTTTACCTCTCCAACTATGAAGCACAAATACGTTTGACAGGCTTATGTATGCCAAAAAAAAAATGTATTTAATATGATTACGAAATAAATATGCTCAATTAAAATACATTTTTATTAAGTATTTTTATTATTTAATTTAATTTTATTAATTTAAAAATTAAATACGAAATCACATAAACGTTTTAGCCCAAGGTTTTGTGCACTCTCACTAGAACCTCTGAAACTTAACAGTTACCTCTCCATCGCTCATGCTCGGATTTTGGCCTCATTTTACGCCGCCGACAGGCAGGGCCGACCCTTGCATAGGGCCCAAGGGGCAAAAGTCTAGGACCCCCAAATTTGAGGGGTCCCAAAATTATAAAAAAAGTCCATTAATATTTAGTGGAAAAAATATATTTAGTTGGTTGTATCTGTTAATTTATGAGCATAAGGGTTCTCTCAGTTTATTGTTGATTTAATCTTTGTGGACCTTAAATATTGGAAGATACACTTGTTGTGTTGATGTGGTTTATTTTTTATAATACTTTGAGATATGTGGCTGATTTTCAATAGTTAAGATCATATTATGTTTGGTTCTCATTTTGTTTTGGTTAACATTATTTGTGTTTACTAGGCAATGTTCTTCTTAAAGAATTTGTCTTCCTTATGAACTCGAAACGAACAACGCCATATTTAAGCATAATTCCGACAATATGGCATACTAAATGACTTAAAAACAGTGTAAAATGATTATTTTTATCAGCTATTTTGTTTATTATGCAGTTTTCTTCATAGTTAATATATGCAACCATGCAAGCATGAAAGAATAAAAACGTTGGAGTACCTTTTTTTTTTTTTTTTTTTCCTTCTTGCCTAAGGCCCCCGAAATGTCAGGACCGACCTTCCGACAGGTTAGTGGTGACGATCAGGTCTGCCATTTCTTCTCTTCTTTCACCCTTAGATTTGATTTTCGTTTGGGTTTTTGATTGATACATTAATTACGCTGATTTCTTCTCTATTTTCTGGTTCGTATATGAGACAGAGAGAGAAGGTCTAGAGCAACGTAGAGGGAATACATAGTAATGAAAAATCTAATAACTTCATGCCCTAATTATTCACGTTGAAGTTACCATATTGTTTTGACTTCACTAGTTCTTTGTTTAATTTATTTTGAAGTGAATGTATTTATATTAAAGTTATAATTAATACTCTCTCCGTCCTGCCGAATACGGCCTAGTTCATATGGGCACGGAAACTAAGAAAAAAGTTATTGGATATAAAGAAAGTGTTTAGTGTAGTGTGAATGCAATATTTTATAAAGCTAATAAAGTTATAGATGGGATGGTTGAGTGTGTAGTTGAAAAGTAGGTTAGTGGGGTTTAGATGTAACGGTGACCCATGTATATAAACTAATTGTTTCCTTTAAAGAAAACATGTCAAGTATAGTGGGACGTCTCAAAATGAAAAATAGGCCGTATTCGGTGGGACGAAGGAAGTAATAAATAAAATATAAAATATTTTATAAATAAATATAAACATATTTTTTTAACATATTCGTATGTTATTTTTTGGAAATAAGCATATTTTCATATGGTATCATATTTATATTCGTATTTCGTATCCGTATCCGTATCCGTGCTTCTTAGCTCTCCAATAACCTCAACCTATAGAGTGGATTTTAGTGGATCTTCGGGCTCCATGTTGTTTCTTTTGGATCGAGTAACAGAATATTATTGGCTCCTCAAAAATAATTATCTCATAATCAAATAGTATTTAATTGTGGGTTTGGAGGGGGAGGGGAGATTAATACACTAGTAGGGATTTTTAAACAAATATCGATTTTAACTCTAGGTGAACTTATCAGTTTAAGTCGCTCGACAACTGTAAAGGACAGTTGGAGCAATTCACTCAGTCAGGATCTAAGCTGACTGAAGTTTAACCAGAGTTTGATCTAGACAACTTTTGATGGTCCCGATAATGAGTAACTGGTGTATATGGGTTGAGGGTGGGGGTGGGGATTAATACACTAGTAGGGATTTTTTAAACAAATATCGATTTTAACTCTAGGTGAACTTGTCAGTTCAGTTGGCTCGACAACTGTAAAGGACAGTTGGAGCAATTCACTTAGTCAGGATCTAAGCTGACTGAAGTTTAACCAGAGTTTGACACTTTGCGGAAGTTGGTGGGTTTAAGACTCGTTACAAAACTGAAAACCTTTTGAGGGAAGGTCAAGTTCTCTAAACCGTTTTAGTACAAAATGAAAGTTTTTTTTCGTACAGGGGTTAGTTGGTTAGATTGCAGAATATAAAATACTGAAAGTAAATGACACAGTATTTTAACGTGGTTCAGAGATCAACTTCCTATATCCACGACGTTTTTTTCGGGGAAGTATTTTAACGTGGTTCAGATTTGCTTCTTTGTGTGTGTGCTCTCTTGTGTGCGCTCTCTCTCTCTCTCTCTCTTTCTCTCTCTCTCTCTCTCTCTCGCTCTCTATCTCTATCTCTTCTGTAATGTGGAGATAGAGAGAGGTAAACTAGTTGTTGGAAAGAGCCATTTGGCCTCTGCTAAAAAGTATGGCACTCTACCTACTCTTCTGTAATATTTCCTAAAATGATAACTGCGACTCTTGCTTTATGCAAGTCCTCCCCTCTCGATCGGTCCATTTATGAAAAGTTTCCTGGTTGACTTGAGCTTCTAAGTAAATTTGAATTTCAAACTTCAACTCATCTACTTTCTCCATCTTCAAGGTCTTCTCTTCTTAACTTTGCGACGTCTGACTTCATCACACCTTCTCGACATGCTTGAACTGCACGGATCAACTGTAGAGTCAACTGAGCTTCAGTTCGACTAGCCAACTTGCCTTCTCAATCCGACTGACTTCATCTGAATGAAACCTATAAAGATGAAAATCCATACGCTCAAACAGTGAGTTTCTATCTAAGTTCAAACTGATGGCTTCATCTACTTGGTTGAGGTCAGTTGAGTTTGGGGATGAATCAAAATCTTTATTAATTTTTCCAACAACTTTTAATTGGTCGAGAATCTTCATGTACAATATTTAAGTGTACATATCTATTAATTTATTTTAGGAATTGTTTTTAATAATTACAATTCCAAAAATATGAACAAACGCAAAAACTTCCCTACATTCGGTTGCATACAATGCAACCAGTTCTAGGGAAAGTTATATATTAAGTTAAGGCGGATTAATGCATAATGAACTTGGTAGGCCAGTGCTAGAGCTCCACCCCTAAGTTGTTCCTTACCGCTAGAGGCACAGGTTTGAATCCTCTTTATCTCAGTTCTTGTAATTTCTTTCACTTCCTTTCTTTTTTGTTTCTTTTCTTAATTCTTTTAATTTTCTTTTTCATTCTTTCTTATTTCTTTTTAATTATTTATTTTCTTAATTATTTTTCTTAATTTCTTTCCTTTATTTCCTTTCTTTCCTTGTCACTACAACAAAAAATAGATATTGGGACACTTATATAGCGACATATTTTATTAAGTGACTCCAAAATCTAGTATTGAGGCATTTGGTCAAATATATAAAATCTTACAAACCTAATGGGGCACTTAATAAGTTTCCTCTCAATAATTTTGTATTTAAAGAGTTTTGGGAATAACTCTACACCATTCTCATCTCTTATCGGTTAAGCCAAAACCCTCCTCTGTATCCAAGAAAAACCAATAATCTCTAACCAGAGAGAACGTAAGTGAGCGTTAAACCAAGAACCCACTAATCAAAGAGAACGGAAGTGAGCGTCGAGATGCAAGAATGTTTCATAGACGAATTTGTAGGGTTGGTGCTCCCTCTTCTCTTTACCCCACCCGATCCTTCTTTGTTTTGTCTTGAATTGTTGATTTCTCTGTGTATAAATTGTTAATTTCTGCTTTCGATGGCAATAAGATAGGGAAATTATGTATGTGATTTTATTAAAATATACTAAATGTGCCGAAACCGAGCTCACCAATTTGCTAAATTAAGTTTGTAGGAAGAGAAATGATATCAGATATGGCTGGCGGCGGAAATCGATGATGGCAGCGGAACCATTAATTAATGGTATGAGTGCTGATTTCTTTCTTTGCATTTGTTTCCCTGGTTGTTGGTTGATGTTTCTTGGAAAGAAAAGATAATTCTTTTTTCTTCCTAATTTTAATTTTGTAAATCTATTTAATTAGTCAAGATATATTTGTACTGGAATTTGTTTATTAGAATTTTTATGCAGGGGTTATTTGAATTCTTCCTTCTTATGATATTATCAAACTACAAGTTCTAGTTTTATTGGTTGCTTATCTGGTTGGACTGCTCTTAATACTTTACTTTTAATTATTATTTTTATATGTACATACGTCATATTAATCATGTTGAAGAGTGTTATCCTTTAGAGAAGAATTGATGGTGTTAATTATATGTTTAGAGTGAGAGATTGTTATCTTGTTTTGGTTTATTAATCTAATACTAATGGACTCTGGCTGAGACCAGAAATGCTTTTTCAAGGATTTTGTAAGTTGCTTTAGACCTTTGAGATCATGTGAGGTGCTTTAGATTTTCCACGAACAAGATGGTCATGTCGATAAGAGTATGAGTTTTTATTTTTTTATTTCTTGTCATGGAGAATCTGAGTTTTCTAGGCTGCAGATCGTAACTAGTAAGCACAATTAGCTCTCCTTATAGTGATTCTATGTGCATGAATTTCAAATTATATTAGAATAGTCAATAGTGGATTCAAATTCAGAAACTTGAGCAGACTCTGTTACATGGTTGAGGTATTTGTTTGAGTCATACTTGTTCTCGCAATGTGTGTGCGTACAGAAATCATTGGAAATCCACTTTACTAATCAATTACACTATAATGTTCTATAGGTGCAGACAAAAATTTAGAAAAGAACTCTAGAAATGGTGCCCATTTGTTAATGTATTTATTTCCTTAATACTTTAATCTCTTGGAATTATTTTTCACCATTTTACAGAATTTTACCATTTGTGAAGTACTTCAAAATAGTTATAATGCTTACCTTGTAAAGTCTAACTCTTTTCCATTTCCTATTTTTTTTTTTTTTTATGTATTTGAGAATCATAAACTTTGTTGTGCAGTTCTTTATAAATCATTACAAAGTTTTTTTACAGAACACTGAGGGCGTTGGCTATTTTGAATCTCAAGCTTTTCAAACATTTACAGTTGAGAAGCATTACCATTATCAGGTATTGACTTAATGTTTTGTTGTGTTGCATTTATAGACCTCATACGGACTTGACATAGAAAAATAAGAAAATTATGACATGATCAGATGAGATGATGTACGTTCGAGTCCCCTACACTTTTGTGCTGATAGAACTATTTCAATTTATTCAAACTCTGATGATACACTAATTAAGATAATTGTCTTTTGTTAGGTGCTTTACCATATGTGTAATATTGTTGTAATACTTCACGTTGAAGAATTGACTGTGTTAATAATTGACACTCAATGATATATACTTTTGTTTCTTTGCTATGCATCTCTGTTCATGAGGGCATTAATTAGGAATTTCAAATTGGTGTGTTAGCTGTCACAGCCCCAAATCCTGAGGGACGGCAGAAGCCGGGGTGCGACTGGGGTTGGATTAAAGAAGTGGGGAAGAAGGGGGCTAACTGAACATACATACATAAGAGACAACATACAAACTATGAACAAAGCTTTATTTACATAAAGGAAGAGTTAATCTCAAAGGATCACTCGACTGAAAGTACACGGTAGATGAACTAAGTTATAAGACAGATCTTAGTCTACAGTGATTACATATATGTTCATCAAAATACTAAAATTTTACAGCGGAAATGTGATTCATACTAACTAAAGTCTTCCTATGACAACTTTATTCAACCCTCGCCGCTTCCATCGCTTCAACCTGCACATTTAGAAAACATATGCAAGGCTAAGTACGAAAGTACTTAGTGGGCACGTTGCCGAAAACATAATTCATAAATATATATAATCTGGCATTTTATAACCGTAGCGCATCGGGTTTTGTTGAAAAGGCCCGTGCCTACTAAACATTTTCTGACTGATTTGTATAAGGCAGCTTGCGCAAGCATTTTTAGAGTATGTTATGTTCAATCTTGACCCAAGCTAATTCACCGTGGCTGGTTACCCCTCAACAGGATACCACATACACCACAGGTTACAAAGTGCACTAACTCTGGAAAGCACTTAGCAGCTAACTCAGAGCCGATTGTTAGTTAACCTAGTTAGATTAACTCTAAAAGTCTGGAAAACCCGAAGGTCAACTCAGAAATCTGGTAAACCCGAAGGTTAATTCAGATAGGTACAAGAGAACTCACATAAAATAGTTGAAACAGTTTATGCCAAGATTATCACTTTGAAAACACAATTATCAAAACGATAAATAATACTTTCGAGTTGTGGAAAAATCCACATTTTATTTGATATAGATAAAAGCCCACCTTAGCGTTTACAGAACTAAGTACTAGCTTCCAATCTTCAGATCTTCCGTCCTTTCTTTACAGCTAGCTTCCTCCTTCATCGTAAAATAATAATACTTAAAAGCGGGTCGTAAAAGATAATCGATCAAAGAGAATCGAAATAAGTTTTAGTCGTTTCATTCTTTAGGCATTTGCACGCTTACTAGATTCATTTTACTTAAACGGGAACGAGACTCGCACAAATCCTGTTTAGAACTCGGAAGGTCTCATACTCGACTCTTAGGTCAGTAGAGAGGGTAGTCGGTAACTTAATACGACTTAAAAGATTATAAGGAACTAAGTTGGAAAGAATCAACTTAGGAAAATTAAGTTTTAGTTCATTAAACGACTTATGAAATTTCTCACTTACTACTTCTTTATTTGAATGGACAAGAGATAAGATCTCGACTGGTTTTATCACTCAAGGCCCTGTACTTGACTCTAGGGTCAGTAGGGAGATATTCGTTAGTTATTACGGCTTAAACGATCGAAAGAAAACTAAGTTGTGAACGAAACAACTTAGAAGAAATGAAACTGAAATTTCACTGCGCATTACAGTGACTCTGGGGACTGCCCAGAACAGAGGATTTGGAAACAGGGGATGAGCCCTATACCATTGGAAATTTTGGGATGTCTAGTTTACGCTCCAATTTACGGATCGCAAATCCGATAAACGAGCTAAAAGTTATTACAGTTTCCGGCGAGGGTCGCAAAACTGCCGCGATAACCCTAGATGCTTGATAGGTTCGATGTATAACGTCTTAGGTTCGTTCTAAGCTCTCGAATTCGATTTCTTTAGCAACTGGACCCTCAAGGCAGCCATCACGTACTCCCGTACGTGGTGAACTCCTTCTCAAAACTCGTCCAATAGCACAACGTTCTAAACGTCGGCTTTTAACTAACAATTACTAAACCAACAAGTTATGAAATTCGCGTTCTAGTTTTCGACTATAACTATAGCTCATATTATATTAGCTCGAAAGCTCATGACATCAACTATAAAAGTTATTCCCAAGTCCATCATAGACAATAATATCAAATTAGAATTCTTATTCGACTTCTCGGTTACTAGTTACGTCTAGTTGTTCGTCTCTTATGAAATTTTCAAAGTTGTCGGATTCCGTTCAAATTTTACGTCATTAAACTACATCTAAAGAGAATCACTTTCATGCATGAAATCATTTCATATCAACACTATATTTCAACTTACGATGAGTTCTTCGTCTCTTACATTACATAAAATATTTTTAGAAAATTCTCAATTAAATCCTATTATCAACTAACATCAACTACAACATAATTCCATCATCAATTCATCAATTAAAACAAACATATGAAAATCCCTAAAACTACTATAAATTTCGGTATTTATAGATATGTTAAGAGGGTGATTTTCTTCTCCAATTAACACCATTTACTTATTAATCAACCTACTATAACATCAATTAAACAATTGAAATCCGATTACAAACTATCATGCAAAAATCCCTAATTCTATACTCAAACCCTAAATCGGTTTTCACAAAACATGGGGCTTTCGATTCCTCTTTGTTCTAATCACTAATTAAGCACCTCTTAAGCATGAATTTATCATTAATTAAAGAAATCCAAAAATCCTACAAATTCCCTAAATTTTCGGTACATACATAGGATTAGGGTTCTTAAATTTCAATCAATTTCAAACCTAGAATTCACATCCTAACACTTCTAATTTCATTAATTTAAGATCGAAACATCTATTTCATCTTTCCTTAAATTTCGACCAAGAAGAAAAATAAAAGATGGGAAATCCAATTGGATAGGAGTATGGAGGCGATGAATACCTTGATAATTAATGAAGAAAGTATTAGGTTTGGGTGGTTGGATGATGACTTGTGTTATTTCTTCTTCTAGATCTTGAAGGTTTCTTCAATGGTGAAAAAGGAAGAACAAGAGGGAGAGAGAGTGGTGAGGCTGCCGAGAATTGGGGAGGAAGGAGGTGATGGGATGATTTAATTTGTGTTAGCTTATGATATAAGGTAATAGGTGTAAAGGGTGAATAGTGTAGTAATAGGTGTCACTTACTATACCATATAATATCAAAAAAAATATCTAACTAAAAGAGAGAGAGGTCGGCTGGACAAAAATAGGAAATAAGGAAAATCCCGCTTTTCCGATTCGTTACGACGTTACGGAAAACGACGTATGAAAAACATATTTCGGCACAAAATCGGCGAGATCCGATTCGACCATAAATCCTAACGTATAAAACTTAATTGGAAAATAAATTTATAAAATTTATTTTGACAAAAAACTCGGGACGACACAGTCCGAGTTTCGTCCGGAAAATCATAAAAATGAACTTTCTCGGATGAGTTCGTATCGCGATTTCGTGAATGTAAAAATCAGACGGTTTTCCGTTCTGAGTTCACGAACTAAAAACTTATCGTACGCGCTAACCCTAAATACAGTAGTCGTCTAACTGACTTCCGTAATTTATTTTCGGAAACGGATTCGACCGATAGTCTTAGAATTCAAAATCGTAAACTTAGGCGTGCAAAGCCATTTATTTAATTAACTTTAAATTTTTTTAGATCGCAAGGAATTTTCGGGGCATTACATCCTACCCCCCTTGCGAAAAATTTCGTCCCGAAATTTGCTTATCCTCTTTAACTGCTTGAAGTACTTCTTACTCAATTCTTTTCCGAATTCTCACATGGCTTTCTCTTGCCTGTGATGACATTATGACGCTATTACTAATTGTCTCGACTTGCCCCTTGACTTTTGCGTTTTTCGATCCAAGATCGTTTTCAATCTTTCCTAATAACTTAAGTCGGTTTCTAGAACGACGTCTTGCTGATAGAACCTCGTAGAAAAAAAAAACGAATATATATTACTTTCTTAGAATGAGATTTACTTAAAATAAGTATTTCATAAACTTGGCGATAAAGCCATAACTATTCGTATTGGAACTATCTTTTCCAAGTTACTTACTAATTATATAGGTCTTTGTCAACATCTGAACTTGACACGAAACTAATGTTTCTCATTAACGGAGAAATCTTAAGGAGCTTTTATTTTCCTTCTCGATTATTAAGTTCGAATTGTCGTACATACTTAAGACTCTTGTCTTCTTTAAAACTCGTTTTCTTCTGACTCGAATCTATCGAATGATCTCGATCATTTCATTGACCGCGTCTGGTCCTAAATTTTTGCTTTCACCTACCTTATAACAATAAGGCAGCTATGTAAATCTTTTCTTTCTACAAGGTCTCGTAAGTCGTAATACCTATCGTAGCTTAATAATTATTGTTACAACAATTCGGTTGTTGGCTACGTGTTCTTCAATTTGCTCTTTGGCTAATCTTATCGTTCTTAGCATATCAACGAGTATCTGAATCGTTTTCTCGGATTGTCCATCCAACTGGAGGTGAAAAGCAGTACTAAAGTTAAGTTTGGTATCTAACTTTTCTGCCTTATGACCTACAAACATCTCGTTGTCATAAAATCGTAACCATATCCTTCCATTTCCATTCTGGAATACCTAAATGGTTATCACAACTCGTATAGTTGTCAGTGAAAAGCTTTCTTCTACTTATAAACTAAACATCTTTCTATCAACGAAACAACGTCTCGTTTCACTCTATTCCACTAAAAACCCTTTTCTTAATTCTTAAATTCGTTATTGTTGGAATTATTAAGTCCACTCTTAAATTTCTATCATAAAACTCATTGCTTTAGAGTTGTTGTCTGGTTTATCCATTCTTTTCCTTAGTCGAGGCTTATCCATCGACTCGTCCTTTCTCTAGATACTTATAATCTTTCTCGCAATTTGGTATAGCTACTCGTGCCGCTATTTGCCCTGCGATCGATGCTGATGCATCATGCAGTTCCATATCCATCATCTCGAATCCTCGTATAATCGTTTCTTCGTCGTTGTAGAGATACCTAACTTAATTGGAGTCTTACAACTAAGCGTATCTATTCCTACCCTTAGCTTTACCTAGATGGTAATTATTTTCACAACATAATATCTTTCTAGTTCGAGCCATCTCCTTCGTCTTATGTTATTTCTTTTGCTCGAATAAACACTCCAAATTTTGATGATTTGTGAAGATCTCATCCCTTACACCATATAGATGGTGTGTCCAAATTTCATTGCATGTACTACGGCTGCCAGCTCTAAGTCGTGGGTTGTACACCCAATTTCCTGTGGTTAACGTGTCGTGAAGCGTAAGCTATCACTCTCTCATTTTGCATTTATACCATCCTAACCTATTCCTTGTAGTATTGGTATCTACCTCGTATTCCTTGTCGTTTCTGGGGGACTGAACCTAGGTAGTGGTCAATTTTTTTCCTAGAACGTCTACGTTTCTATTCCACAATTGTTTGTACATTTATTCTCTTCCTTCTATGTAGTTGCGCCATAAGTCTTAGTAATCACCGAAAACTCTCAAGTGTCCATTAGCACTTCTTTTCAATGATAACTGTCCGAATCTAAGAAACTCCTTATTTCTTCTGGACTAGTAACCGGCTTCCATTTAAATACTGCCTCTACCTTAGCAGGAATCTATCTTAGCATCTTCTGTCGACAAAATATATATCCAAGAACATTACTTCTCCATTCGAGCTTGCTCTTACTGAATTTGGCATCTAACTCCCGACTCTATGCGTTCTAGCACTATTCGCAAGTGTTCTTCGTGTTCCTACTTGTTCTTAGCGTATGTGAAATCGTTGTCTAAGGATACTAAACAAATTATTTTCTAAATCTAGGTGAAAAATTCTATTCATGTGGTTCATGAATACTACGGAGCACTAGCCAATTAATGGCATAACTAAGCATTCGTAATGGTTTTATCTGGTTTAGAAGATAAATTTTTGGGTATATCACCAGTTTATCCTTTAACTAGTGATGCTTAGACCTTAAGTCTATCCTTCCAATTGTACTTGTTTCTTTTCAAGCTTATCAGGGGTCTTCTATTCTTGTTAAAGGATACTTATTCTTAAGGGTTATCTTTATTTAACTTTTGACAGCCTATATACTTTTTTGCAGAATCATCCTTCTTCGATGATGAACATCTAAAATGTTTTCCATGGTGAAAACGCATCGTCATCTAACAACTCTTGCAGTTGGGTCTTAAACTCCTCTAACTCCTTCGACATCATTCTACATAAGGCCTTTAATTTGGGAGCTGCTCGCAGTTCTAAGTCGATCGTGAAACCTACGCGACAATCTGGTGATAAACCAGATAATATTTCTGAAAACCAGATACTATTTCTGATAAGACATTTTCATATTCTTTCACAACGCTTACGTTTGAATGATCTTCTTGGCTCCTGGATCTTTAACTAGGTATATGAGATAAGTTGTCATATTTTTCTTCTTTATCAACGTCTTGGCTTATAGGGCGGACATTATCGGTATCCTCCTGCCCGTTGGAATTTCACATACTTCTGTAGGTTCTCTACTCGAGGTTTTGAAAGAGATTTTTCTCTCGTTGTCGAGAATCGTGGTAATTCTCAAACAACTAATCTATTCCTAAAATTATATATATATATATATATATATATATATCGTACATTTTATTACTTCCCAACCGATTGCTATGTTCTAACAGAAAGACCCTAAATTAAATTCTGTGCTTAACGAAACTAAGGGAATAATTCTCTGAGGTCATCAACACTCCCTAAAGCGTAGTTGTTCTTATTTCAAGATTAGAGCGTTCTAGTCTTAGTCCTATAGTGTCAGAGGGTACTAGTCAAATGAATATAACGCTCTAGTATGGTCAATAGGTACTGGAAAACTGGTATATAGTTCTAGTACGGGTCAACAATTTTGACAGGGTAATTTTATAAGGTTCATCCAATACCTGTCAAATCTTCCTTTCCTTCACTATGCCCCTCCTGCCTAATCATGTAAGCTCCCGCATTCTGTTGTGGTTGTAGCAGTTGTGGCTGTGACTGAAGTTGAGCTGTAATCAGTGGTTGAGGCTGGCCGTACTGAAATGGTACTATCATTTGAAACAGCATTGGGCAGTCATTACTCATATGCCCCAACATTCCACAGTTAAAGCATCTATCCATGTTTGCTAGACATACACCCTTAGGCCCTTATCACGTCCAGCACACGCAGAAACTCCTTGTTTCTGTTTTGCCGCTTGCCTCAGTTCTGGGCAATTTTTCTTAACGTGTCCCTTACGCAAACAATTGTAACAAACACCAGATTTAGCTAGACATATCCCGGGGTGTTTCTTACCACACTTAGGGCAAACTGGAGAAGGGATCTTTTCTCTAGTATTTCTCTGAGTTTGGAGCTGATCGTGCTGGTTAATTCCATTTGCCGTCAGTGGTTCCGGGCAGTTTCTCCTAATATGTCCCTTATGTCCACAGTTGTAACAGTTGCCAGTGCCTACCTGACACACGCCTGAGTGCGATTTATCGCATTGGAGGCAAACATGAGTGTTAACCCTTACTGTGTGTTTTCCTCCCAGATTTTCATTCCTTTGCTGCCCTTGCAGCTGTCCTAGTGGATTGTTACTCTTGCCCTGACCGGTTTGTTTATTCCTCTGTGGATCATTCTTTTGCCCTGCTTTCTTTCCATAGTTACTTCCTTTTCCTGGCTGGTGGAAGCCTTGCCTAGTCCTATTATGCTTCCCTTGACTGTTGTGGCGCTGGTAGCACTCACTGCTACTTCCTTCCCATTTCCTTTTTCCGTTATGGTTAACCTTATTGCTGGGAAGATTTTGGGTTGAGGTCTGGTTTGGTGCCGGTGTGGACCTTACTATATTTTCCTTACTAGGCACTATTGCCTCTATTTCTCGAACTCGTTCCAGTAATTCGGCATAACTCAATCCCTCTTGTCTGGCTACTGCTATTCCCAGTTCATACTTAAGTTCTCCCTGAAGCTTCCTGGCTATTTCCTCCTTAGTTTCGACTTGATCGGTTACATACTTTTCATAATATGCCTCCTTAAAACCATTCCAGGTGGTTAGAGCCGCTTGTTCTACCGGCATAAGTCTCTGTCTAGTCTTCCACCAATATTTAGCTGGTCCGGTTAGCTGATACCCAGCGCATGCTAGACGCTCCTCATCACTAAGTCTAATCGGCTCAAAGATTCTCTCCATAGAACGTATCCATTGCTTGGCCTCATTCGGATTACCAGATCCATCGAAATATGGTGGTTTACTTCCGAAGAATAAATCCTCAATGCTATGACGTTGCGGAGATAGGGGAAGTGAAAAGGTTGCCGGGTGTTTTTGCCTTTCCTCACTTATACGTTGTTCTTGACCTCTATCAGGTCCTCTAGTATTTTCAGGTCCTCTTCGATCGTTAACTGCTCTCAGCGACATTTTTGAAACTATAAGATACATAAATTTTCTCATTAGTACTTGCTTTTAAATCTTCATTTTCTCACTAACCCTTTTCTTTTCCCACTTAATACTTTCACATAAACGAGAATAACGAATTAACTTTGACTCTATTTCTTTCAACTTTTAACCTCCAAGGTTAAATTAAACTCTCGTTACACGAGTTTTGTTTGATATTCTGGTTTAGTTATACGCTTCATAAGAAACTTCTTGTGATTAACACCCTCTCATGGGTCATGCATATTATATATATATATACATCAAAAAGATTATGTTAGTTTTGCCTTCAACAAGGACTTATACTAATTAGACTACAACGAGTCTAAGCTAGGCTAACTGCCTACGCGTACAGAATGCACTAACATATTACATTACCGTACTACTGGAAGTACTAGAACGGAAATGATTCATAAAATTTTGTATCCGTTGGAGTACTACAAAACTATCTAGTTACTGATCCGGCTATGTGGATTATTCAACCTCAAAGGATCTTTAGAAATTTAGATGTGTATTTTGTGCATTTTGTATTATGTAGTATTCTTTAACTCTAGCTATTAAGTTTTTCTTGCATATAATGTTGGACAGGAGATTCTGTAGTAGAAATTCGATGACACTATTCAGTTATTAAGATGTTGATGACAATACCTTATTTAATAAATTTATTATATATAAATTGCAAATGCATTTTATTAGTTATACAAGATACTTTCAAGTGTCTCTATATACTATTTTGGGGGCACAAAATTTTAGTAATACACTTGAAAGGCATTACTAAGTGCCCCAAGATATAATCTGGGGACATAAAATTAATTTGACGCTACACATTTGTGTCCTAATACTTATAATAAAGACATAAATAAGTGTCCCGATATTTGATTTCAAGGCACAAATAAATATCCCTATAAACTTTCAATATATTTCTAAACCTTTTATTGGGCATTTGTATGTGTCTCGATAAATCAATCTCGGGGCATAATAAAAAGCCTAGAAAGCAATTGGTATAGAGGCATATAAAAAGTGTCCCTAACCCTATTGGGACACGACACTTGGAGGCACATGTATTAAGTGCCCCGAAAATAAGAAGTGCCCCAATAGATCACATATTGTGGCACTTTTTGGTGTCCGAAAAACCATTTTTTGTTGTAGTGTGTTCCTTTTTCTTAGTTCTTTTTATTTTCTTTCTTACTTGTTTCATTTTTTAATTCTTTATATTTTCTTTTCCTTTATTTCTTATTTATTTTTTCTTAATTTATTTTCATAGTTATTTTCACTTATTCGTAGTAAATTAGTAAGAGTTATTAGTTACTTATTTTTACATTTCCTATTCTTTGTTCTTGTTTTATTTTTGCTCTTTGTTTTTAGTTTATTTTCCTTTCTTTCTTTTCTTTTTTCTTAATTTATTTTTTTAATTACTTTCACTTATTTATAAATTAATAAGAGTTAGTTACTAATCACTATTACTTTTCTTAACGATAATATTTACTTTTATTTACGATAATTTGCACTTTTAGTTATTTGGTCAAGTAAATATTGTAGTCATGAAAAATAATTATTGATATGAAGAAAGGTAATATTTCACAACTATTACTTTTTCTAATGACAATGTTTACCTTTATTTATGACAACTTGTCCTTTTATTTATTCATTCAAGTAATTATTATCGTGATGAAAAGTAATTATTGGTCTGAAGAAAATTAATATTTTTGAAACATTACAGTTCTTCATATCAATAATTATTTTTTTTACGACAATAATTAATTGACAAAATAACTAAAAGTGCATGTTCTCATGAACAAAAATAAACATCTTCATGAAAAAACGTAATATTTTTAAAATATTACATTTGTTCATGTCAATAATTACTTTTCATTACGACAATAATTACTTGACCAAATAACTTAAAGTACAAGTTGTCATGAATAAAAGTAAATATTGTCGTTAAGAAAAAGTAAACATTACCTATTTGTTCATGTCAATTATTATTATTATTATTATTATTATTATTATTATTATTATTATTATTATTATTATTATTATTATTATTATTATTATTATTATTATTATTATTATTATTATTATTATTATTCGTAAAATAAAATTATTATTAAACCAAATTTGCAATGCAGTATAAACACTAACACACCAAAACCCTAATCAAGAACTAGAGCTAGATATATCACGACTTGAGATGATTAGCTAGCTTCCTATCCTTATGACAAACCACAGCGCCAATCACTTGCCATTCTTTAACAATATCTACTACTGAGCTCAGCTTTCCTTGGAATCTTCGCGTGTTCCTTTCCTTCTAAATATGGTAGATAGTATGGATACCAAGACTCTATACATGGCTTGTGTTCCCTCATTGGATTTACATTGTTGCAACAAGTGTTCCATCTCGTATCTCCACTCTCTTCTACTATACTGAATACTCCCCCATTCTAATAGCTCCTACCACATACCTGTTGAGAAGTCACATGCAAAGAAAAGATGTTGCAGGCTTTCCTCAACTTTCCCACACAACACGCAAGTTTTATCACAAGTTATACCCACTTTCATCAAGTTCTCACATGTTACCAGTCTCTCCAAAATTACTAGCCATGCAATAAACATGCATTTAGGTGGAGCTCGATTATTGCATATCATCTTCCTCCATGACACTACTTGAGCATTTCCTCTGAGTTCCTTATACACTCTTCGGATTGAAAAAGTGTGATCATGAAGAAGACTCAATCCATTTGGAATGCAGCTCAACTCCCTCCTTGCATTAAAGATCTTCCTCACTTGCCATGAAGCTTGTTTAGGACACTTCATGATAGTGTCCTGCCCTTTTATGTAGTACTCGTGAACCCATTTAATCTATATTCTATCCTACTTTTGAGTAAGGTTCCAAAGAAGCTTACAGATGGCAGCTTTATTCCATAGCTTCATATTAGTTAGGTTCCATCCTCCTACACTCTTAGGTTGACAAAGGGTTTCCCACACTACTAGTGCTCTCTTGGTAATGTTGGAAGTTCTAAACCAAAGAAATGATCTACACTCTGCTTAGATCAACTTCACCGCCTTCTGTGGAATGATAAAAATCTGGCACCAGTATGTTTGGATGCTACTAAGTACAGATTTTATAAGCTGAATACAACCTGCATATGTGAGAAGTTTGGAAGTCCAACATTCCACTCTTGCAAGAATTTTCTGAATTAATGGTTGGCATTATAGTAGTAAGCTTCTTGGTGGATAATGGAACACCTAGATACTTGAATGGTAGAGATCTCTTTTGCAATCCAAATTCATTTAAGATGCTCTCATGTATGTGATTTGGAACTCCCTAAAGTAAATATTGCTCTTCATATGGTTTGCCTTGAGACCAGAAGCTAGAGAGAATCTTTGAAAAGCCTGCATCAGTTTTCTAATAGAGATGATGTCTCCCCTTGCAAATAAAAGGAGATCATCTGCAAAACACACATGAGTAATCCTAAGTTTTCTGTATTTGGGATGAAAGTTGTAATCACTATCTGTTCTCAATTCTAGCAGACATCTATTTAGATACTCCATCCCAATCACAAAGAGAAATGGTGATAAAGGGTCTCATTGCCTTAGCTTCTTCTTGGCATTGAAAGGAGTAGTCAACTCACCATTAACATTTATGGTATATGAGACAGAAGTGATGCATGCCATGATAAGTTGAACAAATTTATAGGGGAAACCAAGCTTAAGCATAAGAAACCTTAAGAAAGGTCATTCCACTGTGTCATAGGCTTTCTGCATATCTATCTTCACCATGCAACGAGGAGAGATATGATTTCTGGAATAACCCTTTACTAATTCATGGCTCATAAGAATGTTATTACTAATCAGCCTCGCTTTAACAAAAGATGATTGGCTAGAGCTGATAATGGAGCCAAGGGCCAGTTGTATTCTGCTTGCTAATACTTTTGCAATTATCTTGTAAATAACATTACAACATGCTATTGGCTTGTAATCCTAACAGTGCTTGGGTTGCTTATTTTTGGGAAGTAATGTGACCACTGAACTACTGATATGATGAGGGAGTTTTCCTTCTTCAAAAAAATCTTTCACTGCTGTAGTGACTTCCTTCTTTATAATTGGCCAGGTTTTCTAGTAAAAGAACACATTTAAACCATCAATTCCAGAGGCCTTTAAAGAATCCATTTGAAACAAAGCTTTTTTGATCTCCTCATCAGTGATCTCAGCTATAAGCTCCATTTGAAAATGATGAGGTAAAGTAGGACCTCTAGCAACTATATGTCTGTCCACCATTGGGATAGTTTAAGCTGAACTTCCCATCAAACTGTGATAGAAATTCCTTACTTCCTCATCTTTTAATAATAGTTTGATTGTTTGGCTGCTTATTCTTGCTTTGGCATATGAGTGAAAGAATTTAGTGTTAGAATCTCCTAGCCGGATCTAATCAATTTTGGTCTTTTGTCTCTAGATTTTCTCTTCAATGCCACTCCATTTTTCTAACTCTTGAAGTCTGAGTTTCTCTTCTTCTATCAGCACAGTATTCAGATGGTCTAAAGCCAGCTTATTTTGGGTTTCCTAAAGCAATTCTCTTGCCACTTTCACCCTTTATGTTGTATTCTTGAAATAGATTGTATTAAGCTGCTTTAGAGAACCTTTGAGGAGCTTCAGTTTCTTACAGATATTGCTCAGTTTATTATCATGATATTGATGTCTCCAGCTCTCAGACACAATGTTCATAAAACCTTTATGTTCACTCAAATCATTCAGAAATCTGAAGGGTGTATTTCTTTGAATGTGTAGTTGTTCAAATCTCATTAACAAAGGGAAGTGGTCTGAAATACTTCTATCCAAAACTTCCACCACAATATCTGAATATTCAGCTTGCCAATCTCTATTGGCTAAGCATCTATCTACAAGAGAATGAACTCTCAACTCCCTTTCTTGTTGATTACACCATGTGTATTTATTACCACACATTCTAATCATCTGCAACTCATTTCCTTGTATAACACTGGCAAAATCGCTTGTCTCTGCTTTTGTTACCACTTGTCCTTGCAATCTATCCTCAAGATGAAGCACAACATTAAAGTCCCCCCCCCCTACAACATAAGAGGTCCATTAATACTAGTACAGATTCTAGTTATAAAAGACCAAAGCTCTTTCCTCTTATCTATTGTATGAAAACCATAGACATCCAAGAAGTGAAATATCTTACCATTCTGAAGGTTTGTAACCTCACATAAGATGCCTTGAGGATGAGATTCCAGACCAACTACATTTACTTTCCTTGGATTCCACCCCACCCACACTCTTCCATTCTCTGCTACATCATAGTTATTTTGAAAGTGCCATCCAAGGCAGATTTTATCAATGCACTTCTTATACTTATGTTGTTTAACTCTTGTCTGCATCAAATCCATTATATCTATTTTATTCTTAAACATAAAGTTTTTCAATTCATTCTGTTTAAAGGGCTTATTACAGCCCCTAATATTCCACATTAAGAGCTTCATTTCTCACCCAGGGGGATAGGGTCCTCGCCCCTTCTATCTATTTCTTTCTCAAAATATCATGATATGAGAATACCTGATATGAGTTAGCTACTGAAAGGTCTGCTGCTCTTTCCGGCTGTGGAGTTTTTTAGCTTATTTTCTTTGGAAGGTTCCAAACTGAATCCACTTTCTCTTGTGTAATTTTGACTAGATTCTGGGCTGCAGTTTCCTCTTTCTCTTTTTCCTTCACTTCGGAAATCTATTATTGTTTCACTTGCTTATTCTGATGAACTCATGGTTTGGTGCTAGTCTCCTTCCTTAAACAATCATGTCCTGCTTGTTGACATTTAGTGCCAAAATGGAGGGAGCTATTCATAGATAACTCTTTGTTCAATCTACTGACCTGCATATCCTTCAATTAGAACCTTGTGTTTCAATGGTTGGGTCACATCGATCTCCACCAGCAATCTGGCATAAGAAATGCAGTTTTGATTCAAAACGTATTCATCTGCAATAAGAGGCGTCCCCAACACACTCCCAATCCTACTTAGTGAATCCATCCCTCAACAATTCAGAGGAAGTTTAGGTAGTTTTATCCACAATGGGATTACTTTCAAAATTTCTTCCTCGGAGCATAAATCCGGGGTCCAAGCCTTTACTATCATAGGCTTACTTCCCAACGAGTGAGGCCCTGTATATAGTATTGCTTCTCGTTCCTCTATATTAGCACAACGGATCACAAAGTAACCCTCATGATTGAAAAATATTTCAGGTTCCATATTATTGCACTGTTCCATTAGAAAATTGCGTAGAAAACTAATAGAAGGGGAATTCCTGATCACATACAGAATCACAACATATTTTCATTTCATTTCCTCAGCTTCCATAGCAGATCTATCCAAGCATGCAACATGAGAGCCATTTTTAAGATTGGGAGGTATATAAGAGAGTTGCATACCTTTGGTGGTCCTTCGAGCAGGAATGAGCTGATTTGGATGCTCCTTTGTTTTGATCGCTTCAGATCTCCAATTATCCTCCCTCGAGATCGCCGTTTTAGACGATTCAGGCAAGTCTAGTCCACATGCTATGATCTCAGCATATGATTTCCTTTGGCTTCCTTGTATCTCCTTGAGTTGAGCTGTGGATTTGAGGAAGGCAGCAGTTTCCTCCGTCAGAGTCTCCTGAGAACCATAGTCGAAGTCCTTGGCGACCGGCTTCTTTCGCGGTCGCTCTCTCTAGCTCGGCTCCGACAGCGGCGCACGATAACACGTCCATGGCTAAAATGCGCTGAGAGCTTTGCTTGAGCAGAAAGCTTATTGGCAACGCTAACTTTTACCCAAATGTCAATTATTACTTTTTATTATTGTTATTTTATACGTTTTTCTTATGACAAATGTTTGTTTGAGCAATTTATATTAATTTTTATATTATCAATCCTCTTAGGGTTTATCAATTCCAATTAGAATTTATTAAATCTCCAATTAAAATAAAAAATGAGAAAAAAATAGAAAACCAATAAAATTTACAAAGAAAAGTGAATTTGTTTAAAAAAGCGAAATAAGGAAAAAAATGAAAATGAAATAAGGGAAAAAAAAGGAAATTGGATAAAGGAAAAAAAAAAACAAAAAGGAAAAAAGAAAAAAAAAATGAAAAATGAAAAAATCACCAAAAAAAATTGGAGCATTTCTTAACGTTACCTATTTGTTCATGTCAATTATTATTTTTTATTATTGTTTTTTATACGTTTTTCTTATGACAAATATTTGTTTGAACAATTTAAATTAATTCTTTTTATATTATCAATCCCCTTAGGGTTTATAAATTCCCCAAAAATGAGAAAAAAAAATAGAAAACCAATGAAATTAAAAAAGACTAATGGATTTAAAAAAAAGCAAAATAAGGAAAAAAAAAAAGGAAAATGTTTAAAGGAAAAAGGAAAAAAAAATGACCAAATAATAAAAATCTCGAGCAATGCCCCAGTAGGAAATCAAACTTGCATCTCCTGCTTATAAGGCAATCACCTTGACCGCTAGGCCAAGTCAACTTTTAATAAATTCTTCAGTGGTTTGTTTTTATATACCTCTGCAACACATTTTTTTTTTTTTTTTTTTTTAATAATGTGCAGGCAAGTCGGTTCTTGCGGGTCGAATTGATTGCACCCAAGTCCTCCCATGAACAAAAAGATTTTGACATTTATTGACTTATTTTTCAAATGTGTCACAATTTCATTGGCCGTGAAATTTAATGTACCTATAAATGTCACGAGGAAATGGATCAGTCAAATAAGTCTCAATACTTAAAATTTACTACTATTTGATAATTCCCACCCACATATAAGAGCTGTTGAATGTTGATATATTAGATAGACTAAACTCGTATCAACAAGTTCTTAAATTTAAAATTTGTTTGAAAATTTAGTTTCGTTCCGTGAAATTTTGAAATTTATTAGAAAGTTCCCACGTATTAAGCATTTTTTTGGATTTAAATACATAAATAATTTAAACTCGTATACCGAAGCTTCTTGAATTTGAAACTTGGACTTCAACAATTCGGCTTCCTCAAATTTGGACAGCCCAAATAAATTGTAAAATTTTGGCAGCATTAGCAAGTAGCAATAGAAGCCTAATGTCATTAATTGACCCAAGCCCACAATAAAATGGCAAGAAATTTTATTTTGTTTTGTAAGCCCAATTAATAAGCCTACAAGTGAAATTGAAATGAGAATTCTTCCATTGTTGTCCACCTGTCAGCTGTAGTTTTACTTTTGAAACTTTTAGCGGCAAGTTTCTTCATCTTTCTCAAGTCAATCGTCTAGCACTATATCCTCTCTTTATAGAAATCAGAGTTTGACCTTCTACAGCATATAATTTGATTATATACTACAAAATTCTTATTCGTCTCAATTCTTGTGTAATCCCAATTGAATATTAAGGCTTTCGACGGTGAATTTATCAATGGAAAATAAAAAGTGGGAAAATATTATTATTTTATCTTTTTCTAATCACATATTTTTAACGGTGGAAAAGAAAATCATATCAAATTATTTTTGTTAGGAAATAACACACATACACAAACACGAAAGTAATGAAAGTACACACGAGAATTGTTCACCCAATAACTACGTCTTAGGGGCTTGTCAAGCTAGGTATTCATCACTAGAGAATTTTGAATGAGGTTGTATCTACAAATATGCTATTTTGATCTACTCCTGATCTAGCACATTATCATGTTTTCCTGATATATCTTTATCTAACACACAATGATACTACAGATCTAACTCAATCTGGGATATTTGCACACATTATAATTACAATGAGAGAGACTATTTCTAACAAAAGAAAAACCCTAACTAAACTAGGAAGAAACTTGTGGCCTAAAAAATTCTTATTAAGATTGGGCTTATGAGGCTCCATAACCCAAGAATCTGCCACCTAGAGATTAATCTCATATGTAATCTTCGATTTTCAACCTTCAATCTTCAATCATGAGTCTTCAACTTTCAACTCTGCGGCAATGCCAAACCTTTATTTTAAGTTCCAAGGCAAGTTCAATCTATGCAACGCTCCAATTTGTCTTGACTCCTTTGCTCCCACCCAAATTAGAAAATAACTAATTTAATAACTTGCGTGTCTCTAGCATTTCCCTCGACATATGGCTCTGGCTATGTGGAGAGCAACGTTCTTGGATAACGATAAATGTACCATGCTCATCGTCTTCCTGTCCAACAGCTTTCAGTCATATTTTTCTTGATGGTCCCGGTAACGAGTAACTGGTGTATGGGCAGGGGGAAGGGGGAATACACCAGTAGCAATTTTCATTTTGCTTAACGTCTTTTCACTGAGATATACTGCTCAGGTCCGTTTACTCGCAACTGAAAGAGACAGTTGGAGTAGCTCTACAACTGAGTTGCTCAGTTGGAGCCAATCACACAGTTGGTAGCTCATCTGACTCCTATATATGTCTGAAGTTCAGCTGTTTGCACCAACTAAGGTTTTAAACAGTTATGCAATGCAGAAGATGGTGAGAGATAAGCTCGTTACAATAACTGAAACCTTAGTGAAATGGGAGGATTAAACTTCCAAGTTAGTGCAATGCATATGTTATGTTAGTTGGTTAGGTACTGAATTTAAATACTGAATGTAAAGTACAAAAAGTAAGCACACAGTATTTTAACGTGGTTCGGAGATCGAGCTCCTACGTCTACGACTTCCTTTTCGGGGAAGTAATCCACTAAGTAAGCTTACGCGTGCCTCACCAAATGCCCACTTGGATTCCGGATTCCAAGCAAACCTAACCAGTTCGATTTCGGTTCGAACAAGACCCCTCAACACTTTTCCGGGCAAGTTTTCAGCCTGTCTTAGATTCCTGGTTGTAAGGGACCACTGTTTGGATTACGGGTTCCAAGCGACCTGGTATTGGATTACTAGTTCCAAGGGACCACTGGAATTTGATTCCGGGTTCAAAGTCAGAACTGGGTTTGGATTTTTTGGGGGAAGAATTCAACAAGGAAGCCTCAACACTTTAGGGGAGTGGAGGCTTCAACCCAAGGCTAAGAATTCAATCTCTTTGAGACAGAGTTCTGAGGGGGATACAAAACAAGCAAGGACTAAGTCGCTAGCCTCAATCAAAAAGAAAAACTTCTAAGAGGCTAGGAGAAGAGGAGAGAAATCACTCTACTCCTTCTTCGCTAGTCAACTTGCTTGGAAAGAGAGAGAGGTGAAAAGCTGCTTGCGCCGCTTCACTCTTTATGTTGTCTCTCAGCACTCTGGAGTGTTTTTTCTCTACTTGTATCAAACCCTCCATTTAAGCCTTGTTGTGGAGACCTCTATTTATAGATGAAAGGTCAAATACAGCTGTTGGAAAGAGTCGTTTGACCTCTGCCAAAAGCATAACACTCCACGTGCTTTACTAGTAACTTTTCCAGAAACAGAACCTGTGACCATGCTTTTTGCATGTCGCTGTTGTTGGCCCATTTATGGAAAGTTTTCCAGCTGTCTTGTGCTCCCGAGTAGATTAACAAACTAGACTGCAGCTCCTCTGTCTTCAGCGTCTTCTTTTCTCCGCTTCGAGACATCTTGACTTTGGTCACAACTTCTCTTCACGCCAACTGTATGCCTTCAGTTGCGTGGTTCAGTTGTGAGTCAACTGAGCTGCTGTCCAACTGAGTCTATGCTTCAGTTGGGTTTGATGTCCCAACTGACCTTGTGTCTCAGCTGAGTGTGATCCCTCAGCTGAGTCTGGGCCTCATCTGAGTTTGAGTCTCAGCTGAGTTCTTCACAAACCTCCTTCTCTAGTTCGGATGACTTCTTCTGCTTGACTCTTGTAAAGATAAAATCTCCACGCTCAAATAGTGAGCTCTAGCTAAACAGACTAAAGGCAATCATCTACTCGATCACGGTCAGTTGGGTTTTAGGCATCTTTCGAAACCTTTATAATTTTCCCAACATCATCTTTTTTTGGTTTGGTGTCAAGGGATTGATACAGATCTTCGTCGTGGAGATAATCCTCGATCTACATCATCAAGAACCACAATTTGCTCAATCGAACAACCCCTAACAACAACTGACCGGAAAATGGTCATTTTTAGCTCGATTTTTTTTATTGTCTACTATAAATACATATATCTTCACGTAATTCACTCCTTTCTCCATCTTCTACACTAAATTTCTTTCTCAATTTCTTCCAATTCATCATCTTCATCATACTAAATCGCCTTACGGTCAAAGTGAGTTAGATGGGTCGAAGTCCTAATTAAAACATGCAATGACATATTTTAATTTTATTAGAGTTAATTAACATTGTGTTTGAATTCGAATCTTATCTTGCCTCACAAATTTTAATTAACCGACGATCTTAAGCAAGACTCTCCTCGCTGTCACCCACCGGCTCTCAAAGCATAACATATTTGATTAGTGCTGCCCATTTTGTTCTCCGAACTAACTAATAATTGAAGGACGCAATAATTACATAATTAAATGAAAGAAGAGTTTTTTCTCTCTTTTTTGCAAAAAAATGAAAGAAGAAGAGTTGCTTCCTAAAGAAAGATTAGAGCTTGCATGTCCTAGCTAATAAAAATGGTGAAATTAATTCCGTCGAAAAGCGACAAAATTATCAATAAATATTTGTTCTCACGTTTAGATATTTCTCTAACCGCAACCAGCCGGTCCAGTGATCGGTCAACATAGGATTGATTGCCAAATAAATCTCGATTTTTTGTCAAATTCTATATTTAATCATCATCTTTTAAATCTGTCTTCAAATTCCTCGCCTTTCGTTTTTTTCTAATTTATCCCACGGCAAAATATTCCGATCAAGTAAGAAAAAGAAGTCCTCTCCTCGATTACTCACAGACTAATAACTTTGAATTACCCAGAAATGGGAATGATGTGCAGTGGAATCGAGAGGGAAAAAAGAGGAAATATAAGAGAAAAATAGGACAACTTCTACAAAAAATAGAGATGGAATCGTTAAACCCTCATATTAAGTCTTTATTTTCATGACGATGACGTTCAATGTTTAAAATACTACTTCGTTTCATTAGTTGCGGCAATTTTCCATGTCGACATTTCCGACGTCCAGCTCAGCATTAATTTGGGAAAAAAATATTAACGGGAGAAAATACTAGAAAAAACGAAAGGTGGAGATATTTGTTGGCAGATTTAAAATGTGAATATTAAAGTCAAAAGGTCGGGATGTATTTGACAATTAACCCGTCAATATATATCAATTATGACTGAACATTAAAAAAATATTAAAAACAACGTTTTGGACTTTGAATTATATCGAGTAGTAATTTTTATAACATTATATCGAGTAGTAATTTTTATAACATTATTGAATTATAAATTGTTTTCAAGAAGAATTATATTTTCTTAATCATGAAACTTGCGATTGGGCAGACAATCGATTATTTCCTCAAACATAGGGGTATATTTCATTAATCTTAAAGCAAGCATATCTGTATACTATTTTGATTTTCGTTATATTTTCTCATTATGCATTTACTATCATGTGAAAGTTTTTTCTTTAGAGAATTCAAATTTATTGTTCGCTATTTATGAGCACTTTTGTAAGGCAACGCTTTATCTTTACACGTACATTTTTTTAAAAATATTAATTTTTATTATAAAATCCCAAATTAATAAATTTTCTTTTCAAAAAAATATCAATTCTACTCTTTTAATTCATCTATTAAAACTTTAAGATAAAACTAATAAAATAGAAACAATAAAAAAATAATAAAATAGAATAAAATATTACTCCCTCCATCCCACTCCAGTTGTCCTAGTTTTTTTGGGCACGAGAATTAAGAAAAAAATAATTAAGGGTAGAAAGTGTGTTTAGTGGAGTTATTAAACTGAAATAAAGTTGGTAGAGAGAGAGTGAATAGTAAAATAAAGTAGGTAGAGAGAGAGTGGATAGTAAAATAAAGTGGAATAAAATGAGTGGAGAGAGAATGAAAATAGTGAATGACACAGAAAATGAGGAGAAAAGTAGGTTGAAAGGTGTAAAGTGAGTGTAATTAACTAAACTAATTATTTCCATAAAATGAAGTAAGACAACTGGAATGGAACACCCGAAATAAAAAAATAGGACAACTGGTGTCGGATGGAGGGAGTAGAAAAATGAGAAATTGATAACTGAAGTCATACTTACTTTGGGTGAAAAATAATTAGTTCCACCATCAGACGGGTATAGACGACGACATTTGTCATTTTTGCGTCGCAAATACTTATTTACGGCAGGTCGCACCCCATGCGACCGCGCGTGAGGCGTGTGGGGTGCACATGCCTATATATATATATATTTTTTTTTAATTTTCGGATTTTTCTTTTTCCTGTTTTCTTTTTTTCAGCTTTTATTTCAATTTTTTTTTTAAATCTATTTTTTTGCACCTTTTCTTTTTTTTTCCTCTTCATTTTTTTGTTTGCCGTTTCTTCTTTGGTCAAGATTCGAGCGAGGGGAGCCGAAGGCCTCGGAGCGAGGTGAAAAAGTCCAAATTGTTGCCCTCCGATTATCCTTATATTAGTAATCTGAGCGAAGGCGGAGCCAAAGACGGAACCGAAAAAAAAAATGACCGGATCAACGGGTCAAGCCGGCCCGGATCCGATCGCATGTGCCCTGCGACCTGCCGCACAGAAGAGTTGCTCTTTTTGCATATATCAAGAGATTTTTTTTAAAAGCCTATATCAAGATATTTTTATTTCTGTGAATTCTAGATTTTTTTTTATGTAGTAAGAACCCGTAGCCGCTTCCTTCGCTGCGTACTGGTAAACCTCCGTTTCTGTGCAATAGCCTGCAAACTACATAGAACACGTAAACCACACTTTCCAAATACAAGTGTTGCAGACTCGACCTATAGAAGCACTTCATTAAATTCGATCTGAGACCTTTGAGTCTCAGACGCCTACTTTTACCATTAGGCCATTCCTAATGGGAGTCGGACATCTTTTTCTTTGATACAGATGAAGTCCATGCATCTAAGTACCGTGACAGATAATCTTTCTATCTTATTGAGAAAAATAATATTGGACGAGATTTTTCTATACATCCCTCCTTACTTACTCGTCCGAAATAAAAATTTGCTAATTCTGAAAAATATTAAGCAGATATAATAAGGGAAAGTTTAACAGACGTCTATAATAAGGAAAGCCGACTATGATTTTGGGGTCGAAAAAGAAGAAATTATTATTAGAAGATACTTACCAATAATGCCTTACACGTCTACTTACTCCATAATAATTGCACATCTCTCTCTATCACTCTCTATCACTCTCTCTCTCTCTCTAGAATTGATAGATGCTATATGTAGAGAGAGAGAATTCATGCATATGCACATATATATTTTCTTCAGCTTCCAATGCATGTTTTAGTGTAATCTCGTTGTCGCATACCCTACCCTACCACATTCCCACAAACCAACAAACACTATTAATTTCCACTTTTCCTTTTCCACCGTATAAGTATTCATTTTCATTGACGCATTTTATCAGTAACTTGTTGTGCACAATTAATTTAATTTAGTGAAGAAAAATGTCCATCTCTGAAGCCTCATCCTCCTCTCCCGATCATCAACTCCCAATCCCTTCACACAGAATCCAATTGGTCTCCAAATCCGTCTCCGACAGACTCCTCTCCAAATTCTACGACGTCTCCGAATTCGACTTCGACTACGCTCAGAGCGGATTGTGGTCTCCCCCGGTTCAGAGAAACTCCTTTCTCACTTCTCCCGGCAATATTTTCACCGACCACGACATGGCCGTTAAGCTCAAAAGCGCCCTTCAATTGCACCACAGACGAAGATCTCGTCTCTCCTTCAATGTAGGTATTTCTTTTTCTCCAACGAATTTCATTTTTATGGAAGTATATATTCTCGTAAGTATATAATTTTTTTTATTTTTTATTTTTTTGAAATTTTGCAGGGCTGTTTGTGCTCTCCGAAGAGATTCTGATAACTTCAAGTTTGGGATTTTTATGTTTAGAGTGATGCGATTGAAATTGTATAATAGTAGTTCCTTTATGTGTAAAAAAAATATCATATCCATGTTTTTTTCTAGTTTGCTATCTCATTTTTTTTTTTAAATTTAAATTTAGTATTCTTGGTAGTTGACACAATGTCAACGTTAATGTGGCCTGTCATCGTATTGATGGAACTTGTTGGAAAAACACAAAAAATTGTGATATCTTCTATGATAAGTTAGTTCAAGAATATTAATTCAAAAGTCCTAACGAATCTTTATGCATGCTACTCCTACTATAAATATTATTATAACTACACAAATAAAACTATGTGTAACAATTTAAAGAAATATAAGTAGAACCTCACCATTGTCTCTAAATGTCGAGTCCATAACACTTGGTCTTATTGATTGTATCCCTACAAATCTTTAATTGAGCTTCTTTTGTTCTGTATTTGAATTTGGGTTCATCCAAACTACTTTGTTACTTTTCGAAGTACATCTGGTACTTTAATTGAATGAGAATACTATGGTTTACAACAATTCCACAAGTTTTAAAATTTATGCATTAATTGTGGATGCATTTAGGGCAATGTACGGTACTCAACAAGAAACATCAAATGCAATAAATACAAAGATGCTCTTAGTACAGTTTGTCTCATTCAACAACAGGAGTCAAGGATTATATATATACATAGAATACCCCACCTTTTATTAAATTTTCGTTTAAATTCTCACCTTTTAATTTTTTTAAAAAAAAATCCTCACTTTTCATTCTTTCTCAATTTCATCCCTCCGATTGTTTTTCCCAAATTTGTTGCTGATGTGGAAGGCGATAAATCTTACATGGCAAATCGGCGGCAAGAATGAAACGACGTAGTTTAAGTAACGCCAAAACATCACCGTTTTGCTGCAAACAAACACTTATAAATATTATAAATAGGGTTTAGACATCGTTCATTATCTCCGGGTTATCCACAGAGTTCGAGGGCTTCATTACCGCACGATCTCCACCTTTGCAAAGCCTCTGAGGTTCGAAATTCGATGTATTCATTAAGCCCATGTGCGAAGACGAAGAAGCCATGAATGATTGAAACGTGAAATATACAAAGGGGTGAAGAGGGAAAGAGGAGAAAACCCCAAAAATTGAACTTCGATATTTGTACGATGTCTAGATCCTAAATATAAGTGTTTGTTTGCAGCAAAACGACGACGTTTTGGCCTTACTTAAACTGCGTCGTTTCATTCTTGCTGCCGATTTGCCATGCAAGATTTACCGCCTTGCACATCAGCAACAAAATTGGGTAAAACGATCGGAGGGATGCAATTGAGAAAGAATGAAAGGTGAGAAATTTTTTTGCAAAAACTAAAAGGTGAGGATTTAAACGAAAATTTGATAAAAGGTAGAGTATTTTTTTGCAATTTAGCCTAAAGAATATTAGTCATATGCCATTAATTTTTGCTAATAGAGAATTTTATCATTATACTTTGCTTAGTTGGTGGAATAGGGGTGAACAGATTTCATCGTGTCCTGCTCCTTGAGACAACAACTGCACTTGAAAACCCTAATTAGCTCAAGATTTCATAATTGAGGAAAATTAATTGATGTTTGTAACTGTAAGTGGAAATGAATAAAAAAGCTTACGAAGAAATTGGTGAGGCGGAGTTAGCGGGGACGAGCTTCATCTGCATATCAAATATTCTGAATAAGTATTCATTCTTCGACTGGAAGCCGGAGCCGGAATGCTGGTCGAGCGAGAGGGTGAGCTGGCGGCCCCCGTCGAGAATGTTGGTGCGGCTGTCGCCCCAGGTGATCTTGGCGTGGCGGTAGAAATCGGCGGAGGCGAAAGTCAGAGCACCAGTAGCGAAGAAGATGGAGAGTAGAAGGATCTGTGATTGGGATCTGTGATTGGCCAAAGAGAAAAAAGATGGAGAGTAGAAGGATCTGTGATTGGGAGGAATTAGATGAATGAGGTTGATGATGAGTCAAAGCAGGTTTCGTATAAGGTGGTTGATGCTACTGGGAATCTCCGCTAGCGATCGCGTGTCCGCCAGCGGACCGCGTATCTCGGCCTCCTTCATAGCGTCTCCGCCAGTGACCGCGTGTCGCCTGCGATCGCGGGGAGGCCGTCAACGACCGAGAAAAACATGCGATCGCGGGGATGTGGATTTCTTGTCGCCCGAACTCCTTAAAAGTCCATCCCGAACTCTCCCAAACTCCACCCTCAACTCCCATAAACTCCATCCAAATTCTATGGAATTCAATTCCATGGAGTTCAATTCTATAGGGTTTAACTCCATTAAAACCCACCAAACTCTCAATCCAATACACCCCTTAATCTTGGCATAGTGGCATATAGGATTAATCGTGCATCATGAGTCTTTGCTTCCTACCTATGATAAAAATAATACTGGGCCATATTATTGCAATTCAATCTTATCCAATCTAAGACCAATTTAATCTTGATAACCGAACGCACTAATTTATCAAAAATTAATGGGATAGGAATATGATTTGATTTAGAGTTAAATCTCCTATGTATCAAATATAGTCTGGACCCTCGATGTGATTCATTGAAATACTAATAATATTTTTTAAGCAAATTATCACTGTGATCTACAGATTTAAAAAGGTAGCATAAAAATCTACTACCTCCGCCCTCCGGTTCCCAAATTTCTTCTTATCTTTCCTTTTTAGGATGGTTCTTAAGCCTTTTCCTAATTTTTGGACATTACCCCATAACAAATTATTATCTATTACCCTTACTTTATCAACTTATTTACCTAAAATATCACATACGGTCCACCACTATCTCAATTAATTAATATATCACTACCCTCAATGTGAGATCCTTTCTCTACTCATAATAAATTTAATCACTTTTTCTCCACTAACAACCAACTCATCAACTTTTTCCTTAATACCCTTATCACTTCCTCCTAGAAAGAGACTTGGTGATCGGAGGTAATATAAGACTGTGAGTAGCGGTGATCTCCACGATCGCACTTGCTCACAGGCTACGTCACAGCAAGCTCGCGCGCTCGCTAGGGTTGCAGCGGCGAGCTCACTCGATTTTTTTTTCTTTTTTTTTTCTTTTTATTTTTTATTTTGTTTTTGCATAATTAAAACTAATTTATATTAATTTGCATAACTAAATTAAATTACATAATTAAAAGAAATACAATGCCATAATTTAACAAAAAAAACCCTAATCACTAAAAAAATCGGGCACATCCTTCACGAGGTGTCACACAGCTGAATGCTTGAATGCCTCGGCGTGCATGGACGCTCATTTATTGAGCGTCGAGTTCAAAACCATCTTTTCAGTGATGTCGGTCGGAGCTTGATTCCGGATAGTCCTGTATATCGCGTGGAATAACCCGCAAAGTGATGACGCAACTGCGTCGAGTTGCGCTCCGCCGAGTACTGTGAGTGATTCGCGTTGTAGCGAGTCGCCACTCTCGTTCAAACAGCTCCGTTGCCGACGCCGCCATTGTGGACGTATAACCACACCCGCGCCAATTTCAAGGTTTCGTCATCGATGTAGGGATGAGGTGCCATCGTCGGGAAGATCGCCGGAGATCGCCAATCGAGAGAGATTGAAAGAGAGGGAGAAGGAGAGGTATGATGTTTGAAGGAGGGGAAAAGGGTATTTATAGGGGTAAAAATAGAGGATAAAAAAAATTGAATTTTAATCGTTGTAATCGCCAACGGTCGCCTGACGACGTTGTGCGATCGCTACGTGTTCGAAAAGCTACCAATGCGTGCGACGAGCGGCCATCGAGCGCGCGCTCGCAAACACCACACTCGGCAGTGGACTCGTTTAGGAGCGATCAGGCTCGCTAGGGCAACGAGCGAGCTCACACGCGCGGCGCTTCCCTGAGCCTAAGTAAAGTTTGTCAGCCGGAAAAGGGAATATTACAATCCTGACAATGTCGACTGATTTAGTCTGTAAAAGTCCAGAATATTCACACATATATGTATAATAAGCATTAAAATTTACTATAATTCAAATTTTAAGTTTGGCAGCCTTTTTACATGAGCTACAACTGTCAATTCTTGGCTGCGACGCCGCCTGCAAATTTTTACCATTGTCTTGTTTTACTTAAACTACTGGTCTACTGCATTAATACATGGATTCAACTTTCCTTCAATTAAAATTTAACATACCAATTTACACTAGTTGTATTTCCAAATAAAATTTGTCCTTGGCTTCTAGTTTAGACAACTTTCTGAAATATAAAGAGCTTTCAAAATTAGCTTTTGCATAAAGGTTTTTTTTTTTTTTTTTTTGAGAAAAAGCTTTTGCATAATGTTGGCAATTCTTTTTGTTTTTTTTTTTTTTTGAGAAAAAGCTTTTGTATAATGTTGGCATATGAGAATTGAATCCAACTCTCGTATATATATATTGTGGTACCCTATCAAAGCTGAAACTACTATCATCACCAGAATCAGGAAAAAGTTTATTGGGAGAGGCTTTTATATGAATTCATAAAAATGTACCGATTTGGGGGTTTCAGTTCAGACAATTGAAACTTGTATTGCTAAATATAATTTTCAATTGGCATTGGACTAAATCATCTGATGCTTCTCCCTATTTTCACGATTTTCATAATTTTTTTTAAATGTTACTAGTATTATAATGTAATGAACAATATTTTCTATATTTGAAGCTTTAACAACCTAATTAAGAAATAATTATCCTTAATGATTATTTCTGAAAATTAAATTCTAAAAATAGTGATGGGAATAGTAGCATTTTGCTCCTTACCGTGTACCTCTCTACCATAGTTACTTCCTCAAAGAATA
This sequence comes from Schizonepeta tenuifolia, assembly GCA_029490685.1. Classification (NCBI taxonomy): domain Eukaryota; kingdom Viridiplantae; phylum Streptophyta; class Magnoliopsida; order Lamiales; family Lamiaceae; genus Schizonepeta; species Schizonepeta tenuifolia. The sequence goes on from JANLIY010000014.1 coordinate 427,717, forward strand.
TAGGGGATGAGTTAGTTATGCATAAAATATTAGTGGTGAACCCGCATAACATGAAACAAAAAAGGAAAACAAAAAAATGTAAAGGGTATTGTTATATGCATTAGGAGAAGGGGGAGCAAAATGCAACTTTTTCCTACAATAAAAACCCTAAATACATATAATGAACATTAATTAGTAACTTATATTAATAAATTATATCACTAAACTTAAAATCAAATAAAAGAAGGAAAGATAACTAAAAAGTAAAAGGGGATACTACTAAAAATTTGGATACAGTATCCTCAAGTAGCTAGTATTTGAAACTATATCTTTCCTACATTGCATAAGTTTCAAAATTTGTAATTAATCAGGATTACTTTCAAGATCATAAAAAGAATAAAGAACAAAAATTGTAGATTTTTAAGTTTGGAACAAAAATTGTAGATTTTTAAGTTTGGGGGCATCTTGAATTCTACGAAATGGAAAGTTTTTGTTTCGGAGGCAAAGTTTAATATTGACAAAATTGGGAATAGTATATGGAATAAATAATGAAACCTATATACATTAACACATTTCTTTGTGCTGCTGATGTTATGGCACATCGGGAGATTGAGAATGGAATTTTATTTGTGCCTCATGCTTGTATTTCGTATTTGGTTGTTAGAGCATGCATGCACGACGGCTGGCTCGAGCCAGTCTAATGCCACACCGCCGAGAACGAGCCGGAGTAGAACGAGTTGGGGCGATGGGTTTTAAATAAGACTCGTATTGTGCACGTGCCATTAATAAAAATAAAGAAAAAGAAATTCACACGTGGTTTCCGTAAGCGGCGGTTGCCATTGAAGAGGGTGTAGAGAGAAGAACAGACAGAAACATACCGGGAAGAGAAGATGAAGCAAGGACGATTGAAGAGAAAAAATAGAGGGATAATTCTAAATATAGCCCATATTTCACTCTTTATAGCTACCATGTTAAAATTTATATACCTATATAAAAAGTGTCTTGTTGAAAAAATTTGGTTACCTATAATACCCTTGTTAATATATAATATATTATTATCATTAAATATATATTTTAACTGTATATATTCTTATTAAACCAAATCTACGCAAGGAAAAAAAAGATAAGGCCTAAGCATATATATAAGGTAAAAGTGTTTTGTTGAAAAAATTTGATTTACTTATAATTCCCTTGTTAATATGTACTAATATATTATAATTGTGTATATTCTTATTAAACCAAATCTACGCAAGGAAAAAAAGATAACTAAGCATAGTAAGGTTGGATTAGGCCAACATATTAAAGTTATAGTTATAATATTATAATCACAAATTACAATAGGTTATAACCCTTCATTGTATCATTGGAGTAATAGGACTTTTCACTATTTATTTAACATATTGTATTATTTTATAGTACAATCTCACAAATTACGTGCACGTAATGTCTGCTAGTTAAATAAAATTATGATTAAATTTCCTAAGCCACCAAAACTTCTTCAACTTATCCCAAAATCCAAATATGGCAAAATACCAAACTATAGCCCCCATTTATCAAAACTTTTTGTGAAGTTCATCAGCATGTCATGCCACTGCTGGAGAAGATGACTTCTCCTTCGCCGGCGAAAGCCAACCAACATTAATATAAACTCATTCAATTCTTCAAAATTGAGGATAGATTAAAATAATAAATCAATCATCAAAATTGGGGAGAAAATCAGAATCATAACTAACTCCCTTTTGAAAACTGAACTAAGCCAACACTCCATAAATTCGCTAGAAAACTTGAGCTTATAATCGACCAAAGATTCGCCGGAAGCAAACTCCAAATGAATTTCTCCTTCACAAAAGTTAAAATTGAATAATTCGATTTTATCTGAATAATTTTTAATCAACATACAAGACCAAAGTGAATTGGACTTGTTTAAGGGTAACGTGAAGATAAAGATTATTGCACAAATGTGTGAAAACAGGTCACAAACTAAAAATGTTAATCTAAAAAATTGTACAACTGCTCATCACCAACTTGTTCGAAATCGATCCATATCAACAAAAAATCAAAGGGTTCGGCTTTCTTCTTTTATTGCTTCCTTGAATATCTGAATATCCAAGAGGAAGGAGTCAAGGAGGAATAGAGAAGAAGATACACTGTAAAAATGGTTCATCAAATTTATTGGGTTGATGAACGGGGCTAGGGGCTATGGAGATGAGTATTAGGGGGCTAAGAATTTAATTAGGAGGATTAAGGGGTATAATAGGAAATCCATAAATATATTAATTAGTATTATTTAAATTTGAAGGACTATAGAAAGAGCAAAATGAAGACTATGTTTAGAACTATCCAAAATAGAGTAAGGTTAATAAAAGTTAAGTATATATTAATGGGCTATAATTTGGGCTTAAATTGACTTAATGTAAAATTTTCCGTTTTTATTAAAATTAATGTAATTTTCGTTTTCACTTAAATTAATATAATTTTATTTGTATACAAATTTTATTCAATATCTCAAAACTAATTCTATCAGGCCATTTATCAAACGAACTATTGCAGCAAATGGCTCTATATGGAGACCATAACCCATCACATCCCTAAGCAACGCAATATTTTCCCATTTTGGTGTTTTCCCTCTGGATTTTTGCCAAATAGGATGATTACTTAAGTTGACTAGCTTGTGGCCCATCCTAATTCTTAAGTTTTTCTTTTCTTTTTCTTAATTTGTACTCCCTCTGTCAACGATAAGTGTGGTCTGATTTTTTCTTTTGACCATCTACGATAAGTATAGTACGGTAAAATATAGACATGTCCATTTACACCTTCATTCTTAAAAGTCTCTTTAGTTATTGTAGTGGACAAATTCCGTCTATTAGTCCAAGCCCAATGGTCGATTCAAATTGGTCCAATTTGTTAAGCAAATCCGCTTGTCTAGCCCAATAAGTTATAGACTAAGTTGGAGCAACCCGGGTTGGATATTTCATAACCAGTAACCAACTTGGACTTGCGATCAGGTTGTATATTTCCTCTTCACGACCAACTTGGGCCAAGAACCAAGTTGGCATTTCACATTCAGCTTGGGCCCGTCAAGCTAGTCGGATAACCAAGTTGACGTAGTCATAAAATACAACTGACAACGCCAAAATGCCGATCAAGCCAATCCACCTAGTTGGAACGGTCAAGGAGCATATCTTTACGATTATGCCAAAATCGTAACAGCCGGGAGCGTAGGTCATGTGCGGATAAGATCGGAGCCAAACCCTAACAACTTGTTGCTCCTATATATACAATCCGACTAAATCACAACCGGGGACACGCTGAATACAACTGAGCAGATGAATCGGAAGAGGGAGAGATGCAAGAAGTTGGAAATGGAGAACGCCAACTTATACGGTCGTCTCTAAGCTTTGGAGCCTATTGAGGTCATTGAACCCAGGCTTTCGGACCCAAGTGCCTCCCATGCAGCCTCTGGGAGACACACCGATCACCCACAATGATGGATCTAACTCTCTCGTGACGGACCCGTCACCTTCGGTAAGAAACCGTAATGTCATTGGTAACCCAACTGATCCGGCTCGTGGTATTTTGAATGCAGGTGTCAACATTCCGCCATCTGTGCTTGAGCAAGCACGTGATCCAGGGCAAACCAATCCAGACGCCACTGGAACTGGAGGAATAGCTCGACCATATGGAACAATCACCACCGGGGGACAACATGCTCAAACCATTTTCACCACCCCGGGCATGGCAATGAGCAATGCCGTCGCAGGAAACATGCAACCTACCATACCAGAGTCCAATCAGACAATCACTCCAGCCAAGTCAACCAACAGGCCGTCGGACATGGTCAGAGGGAGATCACTCAAGATCAGTTGTTCGCCAACGAATTCGCCCAACCAGCCACGACCGGCCAGTATGCAATCAGAGATGAAAGACTTGGCAAGAAAATTGGCCGAAATGGAGGCCCTATCCAGTGAATTCCTGGCGTGCCGGCACCCATCCACAAAAGTTCAGAGAACTGCTACGCCGACTCACCATTCGCCCAGCCAGCCACGACCGGCCAGTATGCAATCAGAGATGAAAGACTTGGCAAGAAAATTGGCCGAAATGGAGGCCCTATCCAGTGAATTCCTAGCGTGCCGGCACCTATCCACAAAAGTTCAGAGAACTGCTACGCCGACTCACCATTCTTGGATGAAATTGCCTTGGTTGAAATGCCCGTAAAGTTCAACTTTCCGAGCATGCAGATGTTTGACGGCACGACTGATCCGACAGATCACATTGCTCAATACAAGCAAAGGATGTTCACCGCCGCAATTCCTCGTGAATTGAGATAGGCCTGCATGTGTAAGGGGTTCGGTTCTAGTCTGACAGGACCGGCCCTCCAGTGGTACACTAGTCTTCCTAATTATTCTATTTCAAGTTTTGCTCAACCAACGGATATTTTCGTGCAGCAGTATGCTAGAAGCAGGAAACTTGAAAAGATATCAGAAGATCTTTACGCCGTAGTGCAACGGCGTGGCGAGTCTCTTCGAGACTATATTGGCCGTTTCAACAAGGAGAAGGTGTCCATAACCAACTGCAACAACCAAACAGCGGTCACTGCCTTCCGAAAGGGTCTCCTACCCGACTTAGACCTATACAAGGATCTCACCAAGTATCCTTGCAGACTGATGGAAGACGTCCTAGCTAAGGCATGGGCTCAGATCAAGTGAGAGAAAGATCAATACAACCACCACCGATCTTCACCAAGCAGAAATGCTAGAAGAGACTCCAAGGTGGATAAGAGGACGAGTGATAGGCGGTCCGAGCCTTACCCACCTCCACGGAAAGAATACAGAGGGAGGCAATATGATCGCCCTTATGAGACTCGACCACGTCAAAGAGCAGAGATACTCGAGTACAACTTATCCATCTCACCAGCTGAGGCGGTCTTAGCCCTCAAGGGACTTGGAAACAAGATTAAATGGCCAGAAAAGATGAGGACGCCAGCTGATCAGAGAGACAAGTCAAAATGGTGCGATTTTCATGCTGATCACGGACACCGAATAGAAGATTGCATCGCGGTGAAGTTAGAATTATCGCACCTACTGAAGCAAGGTCACATGACTGACCTCTTTACTGACAAAGGACGCCAGACCTTGCAACAAGCCCAAGGTCGTCAGCAAAGCAATGCAGATGTCACCCCACCTAGACCGCCAACACTTGATCGAACAGTTAACGTGATAACCGACGGATCAAAAGTCAGTGGAATCACTCATTCAGCAGCCAGGAGACATACTAGACAGACTGGTCATTTCCAACCAGAACATAACGAAGCTCAAAGAAACACAACCATCCTGCCTGCACAAACCATCACTTTCACCACATCTGAATCAGATAGACTACTTAATCCTCATCACGATGCTTTAGTAATTTCAATTTGTATTGCAAATTGTTTAACCAAGCGTGTACTAATAGACAATGGCAACTCTGCCAAAGTCCTTTTTCTGTCTACACTCAGGGAAATGGGGATAGACGAAACAAAAATCATCAGAAAGGCGACAATCTTTATCGGCTTCAGCGTAGAGCAAAAGAGAACAATTGGTGAAATCGAATTACCCGTCTACGTTGAAGGAGTCAACCTCTACACTCGCTTCCTAGTGGTGGACTCTCCCTCTGCTTACAATGTCATCTTAGGCCGACCATGGATACATGAAATGGAGGCTGTACCATCCACTTACCACCAAGTCCTTAGGTTCCCGACTAAGTGGGAAGTAAGGGAGATTCGAGGAGACCAAAAGGATTCCAGATCGTGTTATCAAACAACAATGAAAGCAAAGCAAGTTGTCTTATAGCAATTACAGCAAGGAGAATCATCTGACACCCAGCTGAGTCAGCAAGCTCAACCTGATCAACCTGACGAGGTGGAGCTAGATGAAGTCTTCATTCGCCCAGACTTCCCGGAAAATAAAGTTCGGATCCGAGCACAACTTGAGCCCGACCTCAGAGAGAAGCTTATTCAATTTCTTTCTGAACACTATGATTGTTTCGCTTGGTCCCATGCGGACATGACAGGAATTGATCCTGATATTATTGTTCACAGGTTGAATGCCGATCCCGACTACCCTCCAAGGAAGCAAAAGCGAAGAAAGTTCGCTCCAGAAAGAAATAGAGTCATCAACGATGAAATCAAACAACTTCTGGACACCGGGCTGGTCAGAGAGGTCCAATATCCCGACTGGCTAGCAAACGTGGTGGTCGTTAAGAAAAAGAATGGCAAGTGGCGAGTGTGTATAGACTTCACAGACTTGAACAAGGCGTGCCCTAAGGATTCATTTCCACTGCCTCACATAGACATGCTCGTCGACGCCACAGCCGAACACAAGTTACTCAGCTTCATGGACGCATACTCCGGATACCACCAGATACTAATGCATTCCGATGATCAGGAGAAGACAACCTTCATGTCCAACATAGGCATCTATTGTTACAAATATATGCCATTCGGATTGAAGAATGCGAGAGCAACCTACCAGTGCTTGGTCAATAGGATGTTTGAGGAGTTGTTGGGGAGGACAATGGAGGTCTACATTGATGACATGCTCGTGAAATCTCTGCGAGCAGAAGACCATATCGACCATCTCCGACAATCCTTCAACATACTTCGTGAGTATAACATGAAGCTTAACCCGACTAAATGTTCTTTTGGTGTGACTGCAGGTAAATTCCTTGGCTACATAGTGACCCAAAGAGGGATAGAAGCCAACCCGGCCCAAATTGATTCCGTACAAAGAATCACATCTCCAACTTGTGTGAAAGACGTCCAAAAACTTACGGGAAGGGTAGTGGCTCTCAACCGATTCATCTCAAGATCATCGGAGCGGTGCCACCCCTTCTTCAACATATTGAGAAAGTCAAAGGCGTTTGAGTGGACACTAGAATGTGAGGAAGCACTCAATCAGTTGAAGCAGTACCTGACGAGCCCGCCGCTCTTGTCCAAACCCAAAGATGGTAAAACACTTTACATCTACTTGGCCGTGTCAGAAACAACAGTTAGTGCGGTCCTAGTTTGGGAGGACGAGGGCAAGCAGTCACCGATCTACTACATCAGCAAATCATTACTGGATGCGGAGACAAGATACAGCTTGCTGGAGAAGCTGGCCTTTTCTCTCGTGCATGCAGCAAGAAAACTTCTTCCATACTTCCAATGTCATCTAATCGTGGTCCTAACAACATACCCTCTGAAGACCATCCTTCATAAACCGGAGCTGTCTGGCAGACTGGCCAAGTGGGCAGTTGAACTAAGCGAACATGACATATCCTACAAGCCGCGTACTTCATTGAAGTCACAGGTACTAGCTGATTTTGTCTATGATTTTACGCCTAACCTTTCAGCACAGGCAGACAAAGAACTATGTTGCCTAGCTGAGGACGGAACGTCTAAAATGTGGAAGCTCTTCGTGGATGGTTCGAGCAACAGACATGGAAACGGACTTGGGCTCGTACTCTCATCACCCCAAGGCGACAAGATAGAACAAACAGTCAGATGCGGTTTCAAAGCAACTAACAACGAGGCCGAATATGAAGCTATGTTAGCCGGCCTCGGATTGGCTAAGGAGATACGAGCCAAGAAGATCAGTGTCTTTAGTGACTCCCAACTAGTAGTAAATCAAATGCAAGGAACCTACCAGGCTCGGGAAAATAAGATGACGACTTACCTGGACAAGGTGAAGGAGTTGCAGTCAAGCTTCGATGAGTTCACCGTCAGCCAGGTGCCCAGAGAAGATAATAGTCACACAGATGCCTTAGCCAATCTCTGTTCCTCTATCCACCGTCTCCAAAACCATTCCAATTATCTACCTCCAATGGCCGGCAGTCTGGAAACAGGAAGAAGAACAAGTGTCCGACATTTCAGACAGTCGTACCTGAAAATACCCCGATACTAGAGTACCTAGAAAAAGACGTACTTCCGAACGACAAGAATGAAGCACGTCGAATAAAAGCTCAGTCGGCTCGATTTTCCATCATCCGAGGTAAGTTATACAAACGATCATATTCCAGTCCATACTTAAAATGTATTAACCATGCAGAAGCAAAACACGTCTTGGCCGAGCTACATGATGGAAAATGTTGGAACCATTCCAGTGGAAGGAGTTGGGCCCATAGAGCTTTAACCAGTGGATACTACTGGCCCACGATAAATTCCGATTCAGCCGATTATGTCAAACGATGCGACAAATGCCAACGATTTTTCCAAGTGTCCCACCTTCCACTGAACCATTGATCTCAGTCACGTCACCTTGGCCCTTCATGAAGTGGGGGATGGATAACGTGGGCAAGCTACCTAAGGCACCTGGGCAATTGGAATACATGCTGGTTGTAACAGACTATTTCAGCAAGTGGATAGAAACCGAAGCATTCCACAAAGTCCGGGATACCAAGGTGAAAGGACTCATATGGAAAAACATGATATGCCAATATGGAGTTCCAAAAGAGATAGTGACCGACAACGGGTCCCAGTTCATCAGCTATGACTTTCAAGACTTTTGTGAGTCTTGGAACATCAAACTCAGCTTCTCAACACTTAGATATCCCCAGGAAAACGGCCAAGCTGAGTCATCCAACAAGACAATAGTCAACACCTTGAAGAAGAGGCTCGAAAAGGCCAAGGGCTTGTGGGCCGCCGAACTATTCGGAGTGCTCTGGTCATATCGAACGACCCCCAGAACCTCGACGGGAGAAACCCCATTCTCCTTAGCTTACGGGATGGAAGCAATCATTCCAACTGAAAGGAAAGTACCCACCGCCAGATCCGAGCTCGCGTCAAACAGTCAAAACGACCAAGGAATATGTCGTGAGCTGGACACCCTTGACGAAAAAAGAGATAATGCAAGGCTACGACTAGCCTCATATCAACAAAGTGTCGCCAAATACTACAACAAGCATGTTCGCACTCGGACATTCAAGTTGGGTGACTGGGTACTCCGACATGTATTCCAGAACACTAAGGAGATTGAAACCGGCAAGTTGGGTCCAACATGGGAAGGTCCGTACTTGGTCACCAAGGTGTTTGGGAATGGAGCATACAAACTTCAAGCCAAAGATAGGCGCGACATGGGCAACAGTTGGAATGCAATCCATCTGAAACAGTATCATTTCTAAACTCACCTTTTCCATTTTTTTTCTATTAAGTTTATTATTTTTCCCACACTATTGCTAACAGTTTTACCCAGGCCAATTCGGAACTACATCGGACTTGATCCCGTCAAAGGGTATGTAGGCAACTCTACGGAGCATGGCTCTATGGAGCACAGTCCACCCCAAGAACTACATTTGGCTTGATCCTCGAAAGGGGTATGTAGGCAGCTCTCCGGAGTGCAGCCACCAATCTTAATCAACATGTCCCAATTTGCCCCATCTCTCCACGATGTTAGCGTCTTACAAGGTACAAGCCACCGATGGTACAACTAGACGGAGAATATCAACTTGTACAATCAAGGAAAAGAACGCCATCAAATGTTATCGGACGCAACACGATAGTCAAAAGTTCATCTGTAATCGTCAAGTTGGACGAATCACCCAACTTGGAGCAGTCAATTGTTGTTGTCAAGAAATTTTCATTTGTATTTTAAAAGTCAGAGTTAGCTACTTGTTCATATATTCACGTGAGATTGTATTAGCCACAATTGGCCAAGGTCAGTACGACCCAACTTAATGACAACCAACTTGCATAATATCAAATATTTGATTTGGCAATACAAGTATATCCGTTTTTTTTCCTTAAGCATAGCTACAATGAGCTCAAGATAATCCTTTCATGTTCGTCTAGCAAGGAAATTTACAAATAATGAGCTACACTTTCTCCAATTCGATTTATCCTCATAAAAACAAGCCGCAACTTGCGAGAATAAAAAGTCGAATATTACACAGGCCAACTTGGCTTGTTTACAAGTTGACATAAGTTGCAAGAATAAAAGGACGAATAATTTATGGGCCAACTTGGCTTCTTTAAATGCATTGCTTCACAAGCTGGCACAATCGTTTCCAAAGAACAAAGGAAAATTGTCCCAACCTCTCGATGGAGTCTACCCAAGCTGCATATATACATATATATATATATATACAAAAGAAAAGTATTTTTATCTCTCCACTTATCTTAGAAATTACATTCAAGAAGAAGTAGCCGACCATAATCGGTCCATGACCAATTATTTGTGAATGCGGCAACAAACAGATGCATTTATTCCTACATGTGAAAATTCAACATGTCTTGCATATTTTTAGCTTGCAAAATTTACTCAACTTGACTTGCATTTATTCAACCTGCAATTTACATAATAACTAAATAAATCACAAACAGATGCAATCTGGCTCAACAAAAGTCAATTATCAAACTAGCTCAGTCCGCGTATCAAGCTGACAATATTTGCTCGCATGTAAGCAAAATGCTTTATCACAACTTGCAGTCGGGCTCATCTTGGCTTAAACATATATATATGCAAAACAATGATATGAGCTGTAGAACACTTCCAGCCTAACTCAATCAAACAAATGCAATGCTTTAGGGAAATTCGCAAGCTGGTAAAACAAATCGAATAAGACAAATTGAAAATTATCTTACCTTTTCAATCGACTACAAATTGGCTAAAGTCATTTACTATCACATGGCTGCTACTTTATCATCGGGTCGAAATCGATGCACGTATAAAAATGGCTCACAAGCTAGTGATCCAACTTGGCTCTAACAAACAGAGGTCATGCTTTAAAAATCAAGTTCCAAGCCGATGCAACTACATTCAACCTGCTTGATCAAACAGAACCAATTACATTACAACTTGTTGGCCAAAATAACCTGTTCACACTAGCTTCTCACATTTAGAATTATTCAAATAATTAGAGAGGCAGGCTGTGGGGGATGACCGCTCAAATCAACAAATCATGGATCAAATAGAAGCCGCAAAACCATAACGTCAACACACTTCGTTCAACCCAAAAGTCAAAAATCGACAAGTCAATCACAAGGTCCTAATATAATTAGATAGGCAGTTCGAACCTAGCCAACAAACTGAGGTTCAAACTGAGGGGAAAGAGGGCACACACGCCCACACAAATAATTGTCCAAATATCAAGTCTTAGAAGAACATAATGCATAAAATGATGTCCGAATAGATAAAAGAAAATAGGCATAGCCTGAATCACGCCAGTGGAACCTTAACCAGGATTCTCTGACTTCCATTCTTCAAACTCGGCCAGATACCGAGTGACGTCCCAAGTTTGGGGATACCGAGTGACATCTACCACTTGCTCCTTCAATTGCCTCACTCTCTCTTGAAGGGCTTAGCAATCAGCTGCAGCTCGACGAGCATCCTCCAACCTGTCCAGCTCCAGCTTCTTGATAATCTGATGAGCTTCAGCAAGAGCTTCTTTGAGTGCCGCCATTTCCTTCCGCCAGTTAGCTTTTTCAGATTTCAACACCTCCAACTCCGCCGCCATTGCTAGAGTTCTCTCCTTCAAAAAGGCAGCTTTCTGCATACCCTATAATAAAAAGAAAGGGACAACGACCTAAGAAACAATCAAGTACACAAAAGACTATATACATGCAAGTAAATACTCACCAGAAATGCTTGTTCAAAGAGCGCAGTAGCAACGTCCCTATCTCTCATCTCCTTCAATACTTCTCGGTCAGTTGGGAACAAGAGCTGTTCGGCCGCACCACGGACCGACTCAAACTGAGAGTGAGCAGAGACATTTGAGAATGGCAAGTTGATAATATCATCAGGGTGTTCAGCCCGACTTGGATCAGCTAGAGCGAGTCTCTTCTCCTATTTTCTGGTATGAATGGGAGAAGGCGGAAGAGCATGTGCAACAGCTTCCTTCTCCGACACGCGACTCGAACAAGCAGTCTTCTTCTTTCGGCTGCGGAATCTCGCCATAGCACCTTCTTGTCCAAGCAATGGTGGGAGTGACTTTGGCGGTTTAGACATTCTGTGATCTGCAAGTTGGAATAAAAGTGCATTAGTTATGTTAAAGACAAGCTGAAAATAAACATGGATCAACAAGATAGCAATACCTGCGGGAACGTGACTCCACAAAGAACTTGCTCGTAGATTTGCTTCGGTCAAGATTTTAGAAAAGTAGCGCTCTTTTTCGTCAACGCCTAGAAACCACTCGATCTTCTTATAACTCTCATCAGACAAGCCAGTAGGCACCCTCTTTAGACAACCTGCAAGACAACGAAATAAATCAAATTCAAAGAAAAAACAAACCAAGGCATATATTTTAAATTATTTAACAGGTAACACTCACTACATGCTTCCCATGCCAATGGAATAATTGAGTCATGTGGCTCCCCTAATGTATTATGGGATATAAAAAAGTATCTAGAGCTCCACTCTTTGGGACTATCTGTAGGAGGTAACACAAGCGGATAGATCGCCTTAAGCTGATAACGAACTTTGTCAAACCTATGCATCTCCAAACTATAAGCGAGCAAAACTTCAGGAAAAGAAAAATGAACATCCCTTAGCTCGCTAAACACTTGAATGGCCATGAGAATACGCCACGCATTTGGTACCAACTGACTTGGAGTGATGTGGTAGAAATTGAAGGCCTCAAATACTAGTCGAGGAAGAAGAAAACGGGCACCAAACTGAAGAAAGCATTCGTACATGACTGACCACCCAGGATAAAATACCAATCTGGCCTTTCCAAGTCGGAAGGAGCAGCCAAATCCGCGCAGACAGGAATAGCATATTTAGCACGAAGATCATCCAAGTATTCAAACGTAATAAGGGACCTCGGGCTTCTACTTCCCAACATAAATCTAGGAACACATTACGCCTAGCCCGAAAACCTGTTCTCACCCGAACTAGAATCAAATTCGACTACATTACGCCTAGCCCGAAACCTGTTCGCAATTTCACAAGTCGGTACATCTACACAACTATTGTCATTCCTTTCACCACTACTCAACCCGCTCGAATAACATGGTTCAGAAAGTGCAGACATATCCAAAAACACCTAAACAAGCAACCTGCTAAGCACTAGTAGAATAGGTGCGAGAGCAAAAAATGACAAATTATACAGTTACAACTCAGAAAAATTAAATCGACGCTACCCGATAATAGCAAATAATCATGAAGATCGGTTGAGCAGACCATACTATTATCAATTAACAAGAAATGTCAGCTTGTACTGATAAATTTTACGAACAAAATGATATTTTAGCATACACTTATCTATGTATCAATACTCTGCACTTCTCTAGCCAAGTAAAATCTTTATTTTTTATCCAAGTTGCATGCTATATACATTTTAGGATTAGTAACTTGGTTCATTAAGAGTACAGGCTGCTTCGCTAACTCAATCTTCCCTACTGTTTTTCATCTGATTTAAAATATTAAGACAAAAAGATTCTGAAATTGAGCCACAAAACTGATTTAAATTGAAATCTTACTTGGATAATTGTTGTTCTTTTATATCTTTTCTCCTAGTGTTCTTAAGATATATGTGAACAGCTTCATTCATCTTCAAAAAATTTCCATATAAAAATTATTAGCAGCAGAAAATGCAGCACGAAGGAATCTCATATTCATATTACGACTCCAAATCAAGCACAAATACAGTGTTCGACAAATCAAAACTGTAGAACCCCGAAAATTCGAGCCTAAAAATTTCGTTGTAAGTATATAAAAATTTAATTAGAGTTAATCAGATAATAGAACAGTCACTTATTCCCAATAAATTTTATACGTCTAAATCATAAAAATTTAGACGTCATATGCATTGCATAGCACGAGCATTCATATTTTATTATTCGAGTGAAATATGTCGATATTATTATCGCCTATACAATAATGTGATTAATTAGAAATAATTAATCAAAAAGATAAATTATATATATAATATAAATATGAAGCGTTTGTTTATTTAATTTTGTAAAAGAATTAATTTATAGAATAATATGGATATTGGTCTCGTTAAGACCGAAATAATTAGTTCTACGTATATGCTCGATCGAAACTTTGATCGGATGAGCGAATGTCGTATAATGGAAGAATAATCGAAATACTATATAAAAGGAAATTATATAATATAATAATATATATATTATATATAGGTAAGTGAATGTGTATCGCGTGTGTGCCGTGTGGGTGAGTGTGCGTGTGTTTAATTAGAGTTTTTTTTTTATTTCTTTAATTGATTAGATTTTGCTTAGATTTTTCTCCCTAACATAATCATATCCCTTTTTCATTCTCCCATATCACCTCCCGTAATCCCCAATCAGAATAAAATAGAGTAATGATATTCCTAGTTGCCTACAGATTCCCCCTCCCCTTCATTCACGTTAAAAAAAAAAGGTTGCAGATGAAACTTTTCACCATCTCTGCAAATCACCTTCTCCTCAAGCCCTAATCCCTTCTTCTTCTACCACCATCTACCACCATCTATCACCATCGGAACCACCACCACCACCATCTAGTAAGGCCGGAGAAACGGGCAGCCGTGAGGGAGGAAGGAGAAGGAGAGAGAACCGAGAGTAAGAGAGAAAGGAGGAGGAGAAGAAGGCTAGGTATAAAGTCTAAACCCTCGTTTCTCTTATTTCTTCCTTCTTTTCAATATCTTAGAAGCATGTTTAGGGAAAGAAAATGGTGGAACCTTTGGTCTTGGTGTGAAGAAGATGATGTTTATGTGATTTCATAGTGTAGTGATGGCAAATATGATTTTGTGTGGTCTTGATGCTTGTTGTAAAGTTATACTCGATTATATGCATTCTAGGAAGAGCATGACTTAGGAATGTATGTTCTTCATAATCATATGGTAGCTATAGATGATATGTGAGTTTGTTTAAGGCTGAAAACCGAGTATATTGCTGCTGTGTTGGTGTTTTGAGTTTGAATAAACGAAGCTTGGAATGAATCGTGTGCAACGTATGAAACTGCACTGCTCTGATTTATCCGTTTGGATATGATAGGTTTCGAATTTGAATCTCAAATTTTTATATGTTGTAGATAAGCATGTTAGGATGGTTATGTAAAATTTTCAGAATTTTTCGTTGAAGCATGTAATTTTGGTGGATTTAATACTCTACTGCTCTTGTTTGGAAATCTAATCTGCGCAGAAAAATGTATAAGTATTTTTCTCCTTTGATTCATAACTTTTGAAGGCTTAGCCTTTTGGAAATTGAAACTAGACATCCTAAGCATTTTAAGTTAATATTCCTCATCCCTTGAGGCCAAATGAAAAATTTTATATTGAATTTTCAAGTAAACTGTTGTGCAGTAGAACTTCAATCTTTGGCAGATTCACTGATCTGCAAACGAGGCTCAATTAGGACAAGTAAAACCTTATAATTTTGAAGTGTAACAACTTCTGGAAACTCTATTATGTGTTAGGAGCATGCCATAAAAATTTCAAGCCTTTTTGATCTCGTTTACTATTTTAATTAAAATTTACAACGTCAAAGTGTCATGCTGAAAAAAATTACAGAAATATGTTTATTATCAATTAATGCCTAAATTCGATTTTATTGCTAATAAAATACATATGTGAGCCTCAAGAATGTACTAAGTAAATTATTTCCAAAATGACATGATAGAGTATGAGTTGTTGGAAATTATTTTATGTGTTACCATAGCTAATTAATTAGATTTAAGCTAAGTTGTTTTGGGCCAAAATAAATATAATGAATTGGACTTGGGCCAATGGGCCAAAGTTTTCAGATTTGTATGTACTTGGGCCAACTTAATAATTTGTGTGTGTGGGCTATGTGGTTCGGGCTCGAATTAAAATATTGTGGGCTTTTGAATTGATTTCGGTTGGGTCCGGATTTATTTTAAAAATGGGCTATATTCTTTAAAATTGAAGGAGCCTAATAACATAAAATTGGACCTATGTTGTTATAATATTGTTGGATTGGACTATCCCAAGTTAATAAAAAGAAATATGAAATGGGCTTAGTCTTATATTAGTTAATGTAATTATGATAGTCCAATATGACTTGTTATGTGCGATATGGACCCTTAGTCCATATCCATATGTAATTAAATGTGAAGTTGTATATTATATGATTAATATTTATTATTATTATTTATGTATTCAATAGTCAAATGAATATCTTACATATTTTAAAGTGTGATCATATGACATGAGATAAGCGATTAATCAAGTGCACATGAATTAATATGATGTGATGAAAAGTATATAGTATGCATAAGACATCTATGTAACTCACGTTACATAACATGCATGACATACATGTTATAACTCGGGAATAAGCTTGACCTAGGATGCTAAGACTTTAGACACTTTTATGCTTGTGAACCTAAGTGTTTAAGACAACTCTTGTAGGATCGAGCAATCCCTAATTCGAGGACTAGTCAAACGAACTTGAACCAAGGTGGATTTCTATTTTCAAACTGTGGGATTACAAACTCCCACTGAGGTAACTTTAGGGTTATTAAACCCAATGCTTTCAAAGTGTGATATGTATGCTAAATGTTTTATGCTCAATTGCTTGTGGTTTACCTATGTTGAAAGTTTTATAATACGATCGGCCTTGTGCTCCGTACAAGCCAAGGTAGTGTACACATGAAGTTATGACGGTTCGGTTGGAGGGAGTGGCTCCCCTCTAATTGAACCGGGTGGTAACCTAAGAATGTGAGATGCTCTATGGTTCGAACCGTCAACTGTTTTAAAAAACTTATGTGAAGGATATTTTTACCAAAGTAACCCCCTTCCATAAGAATGAAGCATGCTATATCTTTTGAAAAATTGTTATCAAAATGGGGCACGGAATCCACTGAGTGCTTTTGTACTCAGCCCCTGCATTATTTTCCCTAATGCAGGTTGATCAATGTGGAGGCGAAGGAAGGGGATGTCGATGTCGCTATTGTCCGTTGTTCGTTTTCAAGTACTTGTCGTGTCGGTCTTTATGACCATTGTTGTGTCTTTAGTAAGGCTTATGCCACCAAACTCATGTTACCTCTTATGTCCTAATCATCTACTTGTAGATGGTTATCTTTTGAAACGCTTCCACAGTGCGGGGCCGGTGTCCTCATACATCGACCCCAGTTATGTTATGCTAGGGCATCGATTTTGAACAATTACCCACCTTTCCTTTATTATCCCAAACACTTGTCATTTCGATTTTTCAATAAATAACTATTTGTTATCATTTATGAATCATGATTATATGGTTTCACCCCACCCACTGCGTGGCGGCTCGGACGGATCCGCATAGGCCGGGTCGCGGGTCGTGACAGACATGGTATCAGAGCAGTTCGTTCGCTCTGAGCCCTAGAAGCCTTAATCATTCTTTCTACTTAGAGTCAACAGATATAAACCAACCAAATTCAGGAACTCTTCAAGTTCAATGCTAAGTTTCTCATGACATCCCTTCCATCCCTCCACGTCGGTTGAAAAAAAAAAAGGAAAGTTATACTTGAACTCTTATGTGGGTTATTAAATTGCTATGTTTGATATTTGAATTCATGCTCATGAACTTTACCCTTGCATATACTATGCTCATATCATGCTATGTGTGCCAATACATGTTTACTTACTCAAATTACGTGTAATTTTATTTCTTTTGCACAAATTCGTTCGTATGAGGGCCGTCAACCTTCGATGATCGTTTACAATCACGAGTTGGGATAGGAATCCCGAGTTGACTGACGAGTGTGCGCCGGGACTAAATTGTATAGGTCGGAACCTCTTAGAACAATCATCGAGAGGACCCAAACCGAACCTAAACTACAGTCCTGAACTTAGTTGTTTTAAGATTTTCACTGTAAGATATGTACTAATAGAACCACTCTTTTTATTTTTTCCTTGTAGATGGCAGGATATCCCGGACCAACCTACAATGAGCTTTTGCAGCATTTTCATGCTATCCGGAGGTACCCGGATGAGTCAGTGGGACAGTTCGTGACCCGTTTCTTGGAAGAGAGTCGCCTAGTTGGAGGAGGTCGCTGGACAAATTACGAAAACTGTAGAATCATGGTCTATTGGTTGCCCTTGAATTGGGGCGTTTGGGCAAGACAAGAGTTAGAATTGATGAAGATGGAGGGCCTTCAATGTCGGCCAATGGCAAGCCTAAATGACCTATCCCTACTGATCCTAATTCGCTGGATTCAAGACCCGGTAGGACCACCTGCACCAGGCCCGTACGACCCGATACCTCAACCACCCCCGGGTTATATCCCTCCAATTTTCCCAGCTGATTTTCATGTGCAACCTCAATACCCTCTTCCACCTCTTAGGATCCATTCCCCGGTGAGGGATGGATCTACTTTTGTTCCTCATGCACCTAGTGCAGTCCCGCCTCACTCCAGGACGAAAAGGCCTTTTGTCGACTTAACCGTTGACTCGGACACCGACTCAGACTACCTCTATTTCAGTGACCACACTACCCCCAAAGGGCGACACGACATAGAGGCTGGTCCCTCTCACCCACCTCAGTTCACACCACTTTCACCCTCCTACACACCAGAGTCCCCTACTTACACCCCGAGCTCCTTGCCACCTTCACCTACTTACACTCCTAATGTACATTTAACTGCACCTACTTCTCCACCTTGTCCCCAGCAGCCACCTCTACCCGACTCCTCTGCCCATGAGACTAGCAGTTGCTTACGAGGACCTAGCACGTGGTATTCAAAGTACATCGTGAAGAAGAAAATTCAAAGGAAGGAGGAGCCGGAGAAAAAGTTGCTTAGAGATCTCGACCGGTTGATTGAGAGAGCTAGACAGGGCCTCGAGACTAACCCGTCCGGAGATTCATTCACAAACGAGGAGGATCCCGAGGAGGACCCTGACGAGGACCCAGAAGAGGAGGACCCAGAGGAGGAGGAGCCAATGGAGGACGACGATGAGGACGAGAGTTAGAGAGAGAGAGTCGATATGTTTGTTGTTATTGTTGTACTATTTCATGTTTTGATATGATGATGCTGTTGCACTTTTATGTTTCCTTCATGAGTCCATATTTTGTTGTTATGATGGCACATTTTGACAAGTTTATGAGACCTTTTAAGGTTATGTTGTTTTCATAAGTCCTCGGTTTGAGGCATTTTTGTTGACATGAGACCTCTTGTATGAGGCAAGTTTTCATGATGGGCCTTTGTTTGGGCAAACTTATGATATGCTATGATATGACATGTTATGAAAAGCTTTTTGCAATGTTATGTTATGATGTGATATGATATGATCGACATGAAGTGAAATGTTATGATGTTATATGAAATGAAATGCTATAATATTATATGATATGATGATATGATATTGAAATTAGCGAACAAGACAATTCACGATACATTATGGCCGAAAAAGTTTTGTTTTTTTTTATCTTATTATAACAATGACGAGTCCTGATAGACAAGCCAAAATAAGATATGATAGTCATTCGACAATGAAATAAAATGATAAGGCAATAATGAGAGGCGTACAACTAATAGTTTAACCTCGAGTTTCCTCTTTTAAGTGCACGTACCTCAAACAAATCGAGAGTCGGATTTTCATTTTCTTAACTTACAAACCGTTTCAGAATGGCTGACCAACATGAAGAAAACTTTGAGGAAGGACAAGGAGAAGGGTTTGAGCAAGGGCAAGGCCAAGGGCGAGGCCAAGGCCAAGGACGAGGACGAGGTCGAGGCCGAGGACGAGGCCGAGGCCGTGGCCGTGGTCGTGGTCGTGGTCCAGGAGGCGGCCGAGGAGGCCCTGAACCACATGACGAGGAATCGGATCATGAGGAACGTGCACCACCTCCACCCCCACCACCTGAGCAACGAGTCGAGACTCGCTTTAGGAAGCAAAACCCGCCAACGTTTGGAGGACTAGCTGAACCCCCGGAAGCTGAAAAGTGGGCACGTAGCCTAGAAAGGATATTCGACTTCATAGAACTTAATCCTAATGAACGGGCCATCTGTGCTATTTTCCAGCTGACTGACGAAGCTGATCATTGGTGGGAAGCTGAAAAGAACGCAATGAACCCTGAAACTCTGAGAGACCTGACTTGGGACCAGTTCAAGGAAAAATTCTTTGAAAAGTACATCCCAGAAACTTACCGTCATCAAAAGGAGAACGAATTCTGGAACTTGAAACAAGGAACGAAGACTGTGACTGAATATGATCGACTATTCAACCAGCTGTCACGTTATGCTCAACATTTGGTGAGTACTGAGGAAAAGAGGGCGTTCAGGTTTCGTCAAGGATTGAGAGCGGAGATTAGACTACCTCTAGCTAGTCATGGACGCTTAACTTACTCCGATACGCTTAACATTTGGTGAAACACAATCTTGCAAGCACACGCTGCATTTCAATGTCTAGTTATACAGTAGTCATGAAGTACTGATGCTGGCATGAACGAATTTGCATGCAACTAAAGAAGTAAAGGTGGAAGATAAATTTTTGATGATTAAGTCTTCGAGTAAATGAAGCAACTTAAGTTCAGAAAAGAGAAAAAAAGAAAGCATATAAGAAAAATGATAAGCAGGAAATCAAATTCATTGACAAAGATTACTTTGGTTACCAGAATGGATAGAGAATATGTCGACTATACCACTATCTCTATCTTCATCTTCAAATTTTCCAGAGTGCTTATGAGGAGCCTCATCTCCTTTCTTACATCATGGAGCTTCTTCTGGTACCCAGTCTTCTGGTAAATAAAATTTCAGAATGAGGAAAAAGAGTGAAATAAGGACTCTTGCAACTCCTTACCTCGTTTAGGAGACGAATGAAAGCTGAAATCCTCGGAAAGTTGATAGCCTTTAATAAATTCACTCAACCACCAACTTCAAAAAGCTGAAAAAGAAAAGATATGAAAAGATTATAGAGCAATCACACCTTTGACATTAAGCAGGAATCTTGAGCATTATAGTACAAATATAGGCTATGACCTTCTCACTTTATGGTCATATGGAGAATCCTACTTCATTAACATACAAAGGGAAAAATAGATGCATGTTTTAAATCAATAAATAAAGTAGAGTGCCTCTGTTGTGTACAATTTCTCATGAAAATGCTACTATCGAATTTATTATATACATATATGACAGCCCCTAATTCAATGAAAAAAGAATGTAGAAAGGAAATGTATATACGTCCACATATGTATAGTATACATATACATATATTTTTATATATATAATCCCGGTATGCGGTCAAGTACAAATCTTTACCTTCTCCGGCTTCAAATCGACGTCGACGACCTCCGCAAATGTCACGCAAGGGGCAGTTTTATCTTGCTTGAATAGATTAATCGAATTCGACAGACCCATTTCGCGCTTCCAAATTGAATCGACATCAGTTGCTAAACCACTGGCATCGACACCATGGATTCAAATCGGAGAAATCCGAAGAACTCACTTAATTGGAACTAAATACAATCTGTAGCAACTAAGACCCATCTACGATAGTCGAGCTATCGAGATGGATTGTGACAATTAAACAAAAATAAGAAGTAATAGCTGGTTGGAACACTCTAATGTGGTCTGGATCCATCAAATGGGGGCAACATGATCGAAGAAGTAAAATCACAAGCTGGAACAATTTCTTCACAGAGGAAGCAAAAATTTTAGCCCCAATTTGTCAATTTGACCATCCAAGCTGTGTACAGGTTTTATTTAAAAAAAAAAAGGAAAAATTTGAGGGAAAAAGAAATTCCAACTTGTCTTTTCTACCTATTCGGCGCACAGTGATTGTAGCTTGGAATGACTCAATTCGCGAGCTCACACCTTCATTCCCATTGATATTAAAATCTCTCAACTTGTCTCGTAAATAAAATGTACAAGTTTCTAATTCTTGTTTACCCATTATGGTGGGCCAAGCAATTTCAAGTAAATAAATAAGTAAAATGTGAATTCAGCTTGGCTTTTGGAATTCCAAGTTGGGAATGCCAACTTGTATATTACAGACTATTTCCAACTTGGCATTGGGTTTTCCAAGCTAGTGATGCCGAGTGTATATTACAAATTACTTTTAATATGGCCTTGTCTTACAAATTGGCGGACTCAAATTGAAAAATATCCCAACTGGTAAATTAAATATTTGTACGGGTTGCTACATTTCTTTAGCGACTCCAAGCTGGTAATCGATAAATCCCAAGTTGGCGAAGCGGGTTCAGCTTGAATCATGTATTTTCAAGTTAGTTCACGCCATCTACTTGTGCGACAATTCTTAAATTGCGAAGGCAGACGAAATTAGCTAATCCATCAACTAATCATCCAAGCTATATATTTATATATCTATTTATTTATCATGGTAGTATCGATTCATGCAACGAGATGGCTAAACCAATCAACTCTCCAATTAGAAATATCTAATTGTAGAGTGGGGGGCAAACTGTAGTGGACAAATTCTGTCTATTAGTCCAAGCCCAGTGGTCAATTCAAATTGGTCCAATTTGTTAAGCAAATCCGCTTGTCTAGCCCAATAAGTTATAGACTAAGTTGGACCAACCCAGGTTGGATATTTCGTAACCAGTAACCAACTTGGACTTGCGATCAGGTTGTATATTTCCTCTTCATGACCAACTTGGACCAAGAACCAAGTTGGCATTTCACATTCAGCTTGGGCCCGTCAAGCTAGTCGGATAACCAAGTTGACGTAGTCATAAAATACAACTAACAATGCCAAAATGCCGATCAAGCCAATCCACCTAGTTGGAATGGTCAAGGAGCATATCTTTACGATTCCGCCAAAATCGTAACAACCAGGAGCGTAGGTCGTGTGCGGATAAGATCGGAGCCAAACCCTAACAACTTGTTGCTTCTATATACACAGTCCGACTAAATCACAACCGGGGACACGCTGAATACAACTTGCATAATCACTCTTGCTCTCACGATCTCTCTCCACTCTCGCTGCCTTTCCAACTTGTTCTCATACATCGGATCTAGCCAACTTGGGTTAATCTGCCTCCAGCTTGCCATTACTACTTACTCACTGTCACCGTTTTCACCCTCCGAACGCATCCGAAAACTTGGAATAACCATTGCTACCAACTTGTCTTTCTCTCTTATCTATCTTATTTATCATTCCGTTTTAATAATCCGGTACTAACTTGAGCGTCGGAGGCTCTACGGTCGACACCCCCTCCCAGTGCTCAACCTAGAGCTCTTACGTGTTCTTGTGTTGACAGGTTGCTAGTGCCCAACCGATCCAGACGTGCCAACGTTATTCTCAATTGTAGATCTAGCCTCCACAATTTGGCGCCCACCGTGGGGCCCTAGCAATCAAGCAAATTAACGCACTTTCTGTAGATCTCTTCCACCATCAAGCATGTCTGACGGACCTGACGGATCTGAAACTCCCGATGCACCCAAAATGATAGCTCAGGCTGATCTAGCCGTCCAGATCGCCGCCCTCACTGAGCAGATGAATCGGGAGAGTGAGAGATGCAACAAGTTGGAAATGGAGAACGCCAACTTATACGGTCGTCTCGAAGCTTTGGAGCCTATTGAGGTCATTGAACCCCCAGGCTTTCGGACCCAAGTGCCTCCCATGCATCCTCTGGAAGACACACTGATCACCCGCAATGATGGATCTAACTCTCTCGTGACGGACCCGTCACCTTCGGTAAGAAACCGTAATGTCATTGGTAACCCAACAGATCCGATTCGTGGTATTTTGAATGCAAGTGTCAACATTCCGCCATTTGTGCTTGAGCAAGCACGTGATCCAGGGCAAACCAATCCAGACGCCACTGGAACTGGAGGAATGCTCGACCATATGGAACAATCACCACCGGGGGACAACATGCTCGAACCATTTTCACCATCCCGGGCATGGCAATGAGCAATGCCGTCGCAGGAAACATGCAACCTACCATACCAGAGTCTAATCAGACAATCACTCCAGCCAAGTCAACCAACAGGCCGTCGGACATGGTCAGAGGGAGATCACTCAAGATCAGTTGTTTGCCAACGAATTCGCCCAGCCAGCCACGACCGGCCAGTATGCAATCAGAGATGAAAGACTTGGCAAGAAAATTGGCCGAAATGGAGGCCCTATCCAGTGAATTCCTGGCATGCCGGCACCCATCCACAAAAGTTCAGAGAACTGCTACGCTGACTCACCATTCGTGGATGAAATTGCATTGGTTGACAGGTTGCTATTGCCCTACCGATCTAGACGTGCCGACGTCATTCTCAATTGTAGATCTAGCCTCCACAGTTATCAAATAACCTTGATGGTTAATTCTCCACTACATATAACAAATAACTGCGGATTTTATTCTCCACTCATAATTTCTTTCTCCACTCTCACTTGCTCTTCATTTCTTAAAATATATGACACTCCCTCCGAACCACACTTATCGTGGATGGAGGGAGTACAATATTTCGTTCACGATAAAAATCAAGTGCTCCCTCCGTCCATGATCACTATTTTGTTTAGCTATTTATCTGCAACTCTAATGGGTAATTTTAGATATAGTAATCGCGTATCGTATTCACAAGGAATATTAAGTGAAAATATGACGAAAATAAAGTTCATACACTTTCATACTATTCAAGCTTTAGAAGGGGCATAATTTTCGGATTTCTTAACAAATGAGAAAGGGAATTAAAGTAACTAGACAAGCAAAAACAAGATAATCACACAAACACGATCAAAGATACGATAAAAGAAAACGTTGATTCTAGGGATTCGATCCGGTTCTAGATGATAAGAAAATAACTTCCTAATTCACATAACCGTGTTTAATTTCCTAATTGAGAAGCAAACACAAAACTAATCAGTATCCTCTCTCGAAAAATAGCAAAAGAAGATCAATCTATCGACTCTCTCGGCTAAGACTCAAGACGATAAATCAACTCCAAAAGGCACAAAGATTAAAAGCTTCCATGCATGAATTCATGACCTATTAAGTCTCAAAACCATGCATGATATGATAATTTGATTTCAATGCTTGTAAAAACCTACTAAGTATTTTACAAACATTTGGCATGCAAGAAATATGATCAATAATTCCCACATGAAAATAAGAGTCAAATCAACAATCAATTATGATAAGGTAATTAGAATTAGAAAATTAAGTTCAAAACACCATTGAATCTTCACAAATCCTTAAAATCAACAAAGGAAAATTAGCCAGACATAATTAAGGAATTGACAAGAGGAATGAGAAATAAAGCCATATATAAAGATAATAAATAACCCAAATGGAGCAAATTTTCAATTAATCCTTCAGTGATAATCAAATCCAACCTTTTAATTCAAATTCAAAACATAAACCCTAAATTATACTTCAAAAGGAAACTTTCGGAAGATGAAATGTTGTCAACCAACAAGTGTGTCTCGTTTTTGGAGCTAAGATCCCTTTTTTTTAGGGTACAAGAAGTGCTAATACAAAGTAAAAACGTGAAAAAGGTATTTTTGGATGAATTTGCGGCAAAATTGGAGAACCGGCGGTCCAACCGGTGACTCGGAGATGGACCGCCGGTTTGGCAGGTGAAGAATCGGCCCTCCATTTTCAACCGCCGATGGGCCCGCCGTTTTCACTTAACACTTGATGGAGAAACAGGTTCAACCGGCGGTCGCTGGTTGCACCACCGATTTGACTGATGAACCGCCGATTTTACACATTTTCCCGTTTTTTCGATTTCGTTCCTTCTTTGCCCGATTCTTCAATTCCGACCTTTTTTGAGCTTCCATACGAGCATAAAAATCCTCATTTTACAAAGTAAAAACGTGAAAAAGGTATTTTTGGATGAATTTGCGGCAAAATTGGAGAACCGGCGGTCCAACCGGTGACTCGGAGGTGGACCGCCGGTTTGGCAGGTGAAGAATCGGCCCTCCATTTTCAACCACCGATGGGCCCGCCGTTTTCACTTAACACTTGATAGAGAAACAGGTTCAACCGGCAGTCGCTGGTTGCACCACCGGTTTGACTGATGAACCGCCGATTTTACACATTTTCCCGCTTTTTCGATTTCGTTCCTTCTTTGCCCGATTCTTCAATTCCGACCTTTTTTTAGCTTCCATACGAGCATAAAAATCCTCATTTTACATACACACAAGTAAAAACTCCACCAAACGTGATACAATTTCAAATATAGATAATTCGTAACAAAATATATCACAAATCGGTTGAAATCTCAATAAAACGAGCAAGTAGAACCACTTGATTGCCACAAAATGAGTGCTTATCAGCCCATAGCCATTTTCTTTTTGACACTTGTACTAAGGAGGCTATAAAATGGTAGGGGTTTTACAAGTTTTTAGGAAAGTAATGAATTTATTTTTAGCAGTACCTTATGTGGGACAATCGAAAAAAAATGTTGCCAGCTTATACGTGTGAGGTAGAGAGTAAAAAGGTAAGGCTTAAGAAAACTCATAGCAAAGAAAATATGTTTCGGCCCAACAAATAATTAAACAATTTAACCCAAGAAATTACACCGACTTCTGAGAACGAGAGGCCTAATAATTTAGTTGAAAATTTGTCATCTTAATTTCATCTTTTTACGTTTTTAACTTTACATATTGCTAGAGCCGGAAAAGTGGGGGAAAAGTCTCGATAGTTTTTGGGCCGCATAACCCCGCCCAGAAGGCTAATTGGGTCGTTAGGGCTTCGGGCCGAAAAGCCTGCTGATTCCATGTCTGAATAAATCAATCTAAAGTAATTTATTATAGAGTAATGATGTTCGCTCATACTGTAGTCGACTACACAAGTTAAAAATGGTAATATATATTTTGGAAATGGAAATATATTTTAATTAGAAGCATAAATCCTAAGAAAAAAATATGATTATTCTCATTTTTAAAATTAACTTTCCTTTTTTTATGCGTGTATCTGGCTACAATATGTGGCTGGCCACGATAGGGCCAAATATATTACCCTTTATTATAATATCAAAAATATATTGTATTATTCTATATTGATCTCCATTGAGACATCCTTCATTAATTACCATTAAATTTAATAAATCATTTACTTAAAATAATAAAAGAAAAATATCAAAAGGTTTTCAATAGGTGACGTTAACTAACTTATCCATATTATACATATATTTTAATAACTTGCGTTTATTACACACGCACTGGGACGGATCCAAAATTTTGGCTTTAAGAAATTCTGCTACTACGTATAATAATTCGAGGCTATTATAGTTGAAACTTAGGAGGATTTTTGCAATTAAAAGTGTTCTTACTTGATTTGGTACTATCATCATTTTTTTTAATAATAATTGGTGGTTCTAATACTTTTTAATGAAAATTTTCTATAGTTAAAAAATAAATTAAAATGTCATACTTTCGAAGTTTCTAGCTATAAAACAATACATAATCTTTTGGAAACAAACAATCGAAAATCCTAATATGCACATTTCAATCTTTTTTTTTCCAAAATCAAAATCATGCAATCCAATAAACCAATACTGGAATTGAATCCCTAGTGATTGAATTGCTTACAAATTTTGAGCGAATAGAAGCTCTGAAAGAATGCAATCCAGTTAATTAGTTTTCAACTATAAATTATATAATCAAACCTGAAAATTGGAATGAAATGAAAGTTTCAGGTTGACGCGCACATATTGAGATTTCAGATATGAGGGAGTGAGTCGAATGGGACAAAGTCTATGAGGTTTACACTTTGAAGTTTACTTATTTCATTATTAATTTAGTTAAATACATATAAAACTATAAAAATATACTCCATCCGTCCATGATTTATCTCCCTACTTACCTACTTTTTTATGTCCATGATTTATCTTTCTACTTAACTTTTTTTTTGAATAACATTACAAGAAAATTTAATTACCGCGTGACGGAAGACTCGAACCCATGACCTTTGGTCCGGGTATTAACCTCACTACCACTAGGCTAACCTACACACACTCTCTATTTATCTTTTTGTATAATTATACCCTCTTACTTTTTCTTTATTTACATTCATTTGTCATTGATAATTTCACCTCACAATAATTTTATTCCTACTTTTTGATTAATATCACTATTTTTTAGTCAATACCACTATTTTCTATCATTATTCACTATACGTACATTCCAACTTTTGCTCCATTCAAAATAATTTTTCAACTTTTCTAAATGTCGTGCCGGAAAAGAGTGAAATTGTGGACGGAGTACTATACTAGGTTATAAAACAAAAGGTTATGGGGGCACGTGCCCCATGGGGTAACATAGCTCTGTCATTGCACACGCGGACACTCCAACGTGCTGGATGACCAAAAATTCGCCGGAAATAATTTTTATGACCCTATTATGGAAAAAATGTAAATGACAATTATTTTTTTTCGTTTTGTTTTTTGAACGATTGGCTTATAGTGTAACATTATTGTTAAAATGGTAAAACATTAGGATTTAAAGTCACGTTCTCATAAAGAAAGGAAAAAAAAAAGAAATAGAAGAAAAAAAATAAAGAACAAAAATAGATAATTTATGTAGTCTTAGATTTATTACTATTCTAACTAGATGGTTCTTTCATCGTCAAAATCCTATCTTTTTTTGCATACTAAAATAAATCGATAAAAATCCTAAAAATGTAATTAGTTGATTTGACAAAATTAATTTTTCAACAGCGGGAGGAAGAATTGTCTAGAGAGAGCGGACACCTAGACTAGGAACATGATGAGTGGCCCGTGGATCGGGTGTACATGCTATGCCGACAATTTAGGCATATACGTATGTATGTTTGTCTTTTACAAGGTAGTATGTATTTTTTTTTTTTTTCTAATTTCTGTTTTTGTTCGAATTTATTGAATCAAACGACAAAAATGTACAGAAAATAATAAAGAATTTTGGCCACGAGATGGAACACTTCTAGTTAAATGACTTTTAAATTAATTTATTAATTAAAGTAATTAAAGTTTTGTCTAGTATACCATTTTCAATCTTTAAAATTAATTTTCAATATTTGTGCATGATTTTAATTTCTAGCTAATATAAGAAAACAAGATTCTTATCCACTAGGACAACTAACTTAATTATTAAATAACTACTCTCTATGTCCTATAATAAGTGGCTCATTTTATTTGGGACGAAAATTAAGGTAAAGGGTAAAAATTGGTGGACAACTAACTTAATTATTCTCCCTGTCCTATAACAAGTGGCTCATTTCATTTGGGTAGGGTATTAAGGTGAAGAGTAAAAATTGGTTAAAGCGGTATGACCCACAATTTTTGAAGGGTTAATTGTATCCGTATTTGGAAACGAGCCACTTGTGATGGGACACCCCGATATGGACAACGAGCCACTTGTTCCGTGACGGAGGGAGTATAATTTAATTAATAAAACTTGTAATTTCTGAACTTTAGTTAATAAAAAATTTAAAATTCCAATATCAAATTTCCGTAATGTTTAATTTTTAGTTTATGCAACGAGCCAATGCAGTACCCCATCCCCCTGTTTACTAGGCATTTCGACGCGCCACCCACGGCAAACAGTCATACATGCATGGTGTGATCACACATAGAATCTGAATTTGTTTTTTAATTTTTCTTAACTTTCAAATTTAAATTTCAGATTTATAGATATATGAAATTAACTTTAAAATTAAATACACTATAATATACTGTAGTTAGTCAAATTAGATTGCAATTACTTTGAATTTGACTAGACTATATAGTCTAATTGGTCCAATCGGAATGAAATCAACTTAATATCCCTACCCTATAGTATAATTGGTCAAACTATAATGTTATTGATTTTTATTTTCCTACTCTACAATGTAATTGGATAAATTAGAGTGAATTTAACTTTCAATTTCACAACAATATAGACTGATTCGTAAAACAAGAATAAAATTAACATTCAATCTTACTATACTATAGTTTAATTCGTCAAAATATAATGCAATTGGTTATAATTTCACTATATTAAGGCAATTGGGTTAAATTTCAGCTGACTGTATGCTCGTTGAACCATTGTGTAGATTTGGATTACAAATTTATTAACTAAAATTCCAGAAGGCAAAATTGTTGCTACAATTTAGTATTTTTATCTATACAATTTAGTATTTTTATTTATATAATTGCTATTACTTTTAAAATTGAACACAATGCTAGATATTTAGAAAGGATAATGATGAAAAGATTAAAATTGTTTATGAATTTTATAAAAAAAAAATGCGTTTAAAACAAAGAAATAAGGGTTTTAAAATGTAGCAGATTTAACGACCCCATTTAGGAAAACTAATGGAGGTCAAAATAATGTAAAATTTTGATAATTTTGGTTATTTTGATGTAATAGTGAAAGTATGGGTTATTTAAGCGTAAATAGGTATAGTTTGGATTATTTTGATATATTTGGCCTTTATATACCATTTCTTTTGGAATTACACGATATATATATATATATATATATATGAGAATATAGTCATATAGCCATATAGAGCAAACAAACCCAATATATAGCTCAACTTCTTAAAAAACACAAATCATAGCAATTTTTTTGAATTTGGGACCTATTTACCCTTTACTCTCTTATATGCGGATCCATCATTGCTAGACTCTTTTTTCCTTTTTTTTTATTTCCAAGTTTTTTCTTTCTTTTTTTCTGCTTTTCTTTTGTTATATTTAATTTTTTTTTTTCAAAATTCTTTCTTTTTTATTTTCCAGATTTCTTTTCTTTTTTTTTATTTTCCAATTTTTCTTTCTTTTTTTTCTGTTTTTTTTATTTTCCAAATTTTTTCGCCTCTTTTTTTATTTGCCTCTTCATTTTTTTGTTTGCCGCTTCTTCTTTGATCAAGATTCAAGCGAGGGAAGCCGAAAGCGTCAGAGCGAGCCGAAGAAATTCAAATTGTTGCCGACGATTATCCTTATATTAGTAATTGGAGCGAAGTCGGAGCCGTAAAATCGGAACCGAAGGCGGAGTGATCACTAAATTTACTTAGCAATATAAACCGCAACTCTAACGGGCTATTGTAGCATTAACAATCGGATATCGTATCCACAAGGACCATTTGACCGAATTTATAGAGGAAACGAAATTCATGCGCTTCCTACTATTCAAACTCCAGATTCATCATGATTTTGGTTGTTTCAAATACTCAAATAGAAAATTAAAGCAAATAAGACAGTCACAAACAATTAAACACACAAAAATGTTGGTTCTAGGGATTTGATTCGACTCTAGATGACATGAAAATAGCTTCCTAATTCACGTAAACATATTTAGTCTCCTAAATGAGAAGCATTCACAAATCTATTTACTATCCTCTCTCGATAGATAGCAAAAGAAGATCAAACTATCGACTCTCTCAGCTAAAACTCAAGACGACAATTCAACTCCAAAAAGCACAAAGAATATAAGTTCTCATGCATAAATTCATCACTTGCTAAGTCTCAAAACCATGCATGAAGTGATAATTTGATTTCCATGCATGTAAAAACCTATTAAGAATTTCTACAAACAATTGGCATGCAAGAAAGATGATCAATAATTCCCACATGAAATCAAGACTCAAATCCACAGTCAAATAGGAGAAGGTAATTAGAATTAAAAAGCTAAGATCATAATCACCATTGAATCATCTCAAATCCCAAAAACCAACCAAAGAAAATTAGCTAAATATAAGAAGAGAAATAGCACAAGAAAAGATAATTGAATGCATAATTAAAGATACTAAGAATCCAAATGGAGAAATCTTCAATTAAATCTTTAAAACAATCTAAATCCAACCTTCTTACTTAATTACAATGATTAAACCTTAAAATAAATTTGAAAAGGAAACTTTGGGTAAAAGAAACTAAGCTAGGAGGTAAGATCCACGTTTTTTGGGCTAAGACCCCTTTATATAGGGTACAAGAAGTGCTAAAGTATGTTAAAAACGTAAAAAGTGCAAAATAGAAGTTTTGGTGCGAAAATATGCTAACCGGCGGTCCAGCCGTGCTAACCGGTTGTTTGGACCGGCGGTTTGGCTCTAGGGCTCCGGTTAGCATTAACACATGAAACATTTTCCAACAACTCTTGGCAGTTTAGAGGTGCTAACCGGCAGTTTAGCCCTGAACCGCCGGTTAGCTCATTTTGAGCGCCAGTTAGCTCGCCAACTTTCTTTCGTCCGATTTCTTTACTTCTTCATCCCGACTCTTTGATTCTGCTTTTCCTTGAACATTCACTTTAGCTTAGAAATTCTTATTTCATCTACACACAAGCAAAAACTCCACCAAACGTGATACAATTCCAAAATAGATAAATTATCATATTAAACAAATTACAAATTTGGCAAAACTTAAGCAAAATGTAATAGTAAACACGTATAGTTGCTACGAAAATGAGTGTTTATCACGGAGCCGCTAAATTGGAGCAGTATAACTTGTTATGTACAAAAGTACACATTGTCGTGACGAAATGTAATGATTGTGAAAATTTGGTACCTTGGCACTAATGACCATATTAGTGCCAAAAGTACCAACAGAAAGCACAAAAAAATACTAGTGATTTGGTACTTTGGTACTAATGATAATATTAGTGTCAAAAGTGCCAACAGAAAGCACGAAGAAAAATAAATAATTTGGTACTTTGGCAATAATGATCATATTAGTGCCTTAAATGCCAACATAAAGCACAAAGAAAAAGTAAGTTGATACTTTGGCACTAATGACCATATTAGTGCCAAAAGTACCAACAGAAAGCACAAAAAAGTACTACTCCTTCTGTTCCGTTTAACTTGTCTCATTTTGCCATTTTGGGTGTCACGTTCAACTTGTTCTATTTCCGTTTAAGGAAATAATTAAAAAATCACTTTATTCAATTTATATCACTTCAAAACCACTTTATATCACTTTATGTCACTTCAAAAACACTTTATATCACTTTATCAATTAAAAAATACTTTGGTACTTTGGCACTAATGGCAATATTTGTGTCAAAAGTGCCAACAGAAAACACAAAGAAAAATAAATAATTTGAAAGTGTCAACATAAAGCATAAAGAAAAAGTAATTTGATACTTTGGCACTAATGACCATATTAGTGCCAAAAGTGTCAACATAAAGCAAAAAAAAATATACTACTCCCTTCATCCCACTCCAGTTGTCCTACTTTCTATTTCGGGTGTCCCATTTCAGTTGTTCTACTTCCTTTTGTGGAAATAATGTTTGGTTAATAACACTCACTTTACACCTTTCAACTTACTTTTGTCCTCATTTTATGTGTCATTCACTATTCTTCTTCTCTCTCTACTCACTTTATTCTACTCCCTCCGTCCACGATGTATTGACCCATTTGGGGTCTGACACGGAGACTAAGAAAGCTGAAAAAGTAGTAGTGGGTGGAATAAAGGTGTAATTGAATAGTAGTTTTAAACAAGGCTTTTACTTTTGTTAATCTACAAAAGCTGCAACATTTAATCTTATTCATTAAAGGGTAGTAGTAGCTGTGTTGGCTTATTCATTTTCATTGCAATTAAACTGTTCTTTTTTTCCCTTTTGTATGTGCATTTTTTTTCGTTATTTTTGTTAATGCAATGTAAATGTATAATAGTGAATTAAAAAAAGAAAAAGGCAAACTCACACGTTTACTGTAGGCAAGATAAATGAATAAAGAGAAGGCAAATTCAGATTTGGAGGCAAGATAAATGAATAAAAAAAATGGAGGCAAACTTGAAAAAAAAAAGAGGGAAAAAGGAAGTTTCATTCAATAAACAAAGATTTAAAGTACAATTGATGTGATCAAATATTATGGTGGGAAATTCAAACAACACCTAACCCGCTAAAAACATCAATAAAGGCAGCTTTAAAGGCAGATTTTGTTCATTACAACCACCATCATTAACTATACTAAGAAAAGGCAGTAATGGCAATAGGAAAACCAGATTTAACTACTGCTCAACAAAATACAGTAGCACAGTTTCTCCTCCAACGCAGCAGTAATGAGAAGCTGAAATGAGGAGCAAAAAAGGAGGCTGCAGAATTCTTTGAGGTCAGTTTAAGTACCATTTGGAGGATCTGGAAGAAAGCAGCACGTCAGCAACAACAAGGAATCCTGTGCATGTAACATCAAAGAAATGGGGGTTAGTGTACAAAGATAAAAAACAGATTGATGTAGAGAAAGTGAAGAACCTCTCAGTTCTACAAAGATCATCATTGAGAATCATGGCAGGTAACCTTAGTGTTAGTAAGAGTTTAGTTCATCAGTGGATGAAACAGAAGAAGCTAAAGCTACATACCAATGTTGTTAAACCCTTTCTTACCCCTGAAAATAAGTTGTACTGACTGAGTTGGAGCCTCAGTCAACTTGGTTCAATAATAGAGAGTGGCAAAATTAAATTTCAGACCATGTATAATACCATTCATGTAGATGAAAATGATTTTATCTTACCAAAACAAAGGGTAGATACTACCTTCTGCCTGAAGAAAATGAGCCATAGAACATATAAATCGAAGAGGTTCATCCCCAAAATCATGTTCAACTGTGCAATTTCAAGACCAATTATTGATAAGGAGGACAAAGTCAACTTTGATGGAAAGTTTAGTATCTTCCCTTCATTCAAGAAGAGCCAGCTCAAAGAAATTCCAAAAACAAAATCAAGGGCACAATGGAAATTCATCCAATTCTAGCAATCACAAAAGAAGTGCATAAAAGTTGTTTAATCAACCAGGTCAGTTTGCATTCATTACCACAAAGTCATCAGAATTTACATGGTAAATTCATCATTTGAAGCGTTTTATATCCATTAACATGCAGATGATACCAGTCATCAAAGCCAAGTGGCCAGAATTTATGCCAAAGCATATATTCATACAACAAGATAATGCAAAACCTCATATCCAAGACAGTGACCCTGACTTTCAAGCAGTTGCAAGATCAGATGGATTCCACATCCAACTGATCTGCTAACCTGCTAATTCACCAGATACCAATGTTAATGATCTTGGCTTTTTTAGAGCCATTCAATCACTCAAATATCAGAAACCAGCTAATGGTGTAAAGGAGCTACTACACAATGTCAAAGAGGCATTTGAAGAATACTCACCATTTAAACTGAACAATGTTTTTCTAACTTTGCAAGGCTGCTATGAAGAAATTATGAAAGTGAGAGGGGACAACAAGTTCAAGATTCCTCACATGGGTAAGGAGAGGCTGCTTAGGCTAGGACAACTTCCAGAGTGCCTTGAAGTTGATGAATAGCTTGTGAGAGACAGCTTTGAGTTCCTGAATTTGCATGGAAGTGAAGAAGATAGATTCTGTAATCTGGATAATCTACTAGCTCAACAGGATAAGGTTGGTTTAGAAGATTAGTGGGAGGCTAATCAAGTGTAGTTGATAGTTTACAGGGACAAACAATGTAAAAGAAGTTTTTGAGTTGTTTGGAATGTAAACTCATGGTTTTTGTGAAGGAAAGATGACTATTTGTATCAGCAAGATCATTTTGCATCATTTACTTACACTTACAACAACCTAGTGGTGCCTCCTAAACTAGGGAATAAATCACCTAGTGGTGGCATCCTTTAAACTGCATGAAGTGCATATACACAAACCTCAAGGCAACAATTCAAGTGTATCATCAAAGATTTATCAATTTACATCACAAATTTGTAGCATCACAGAATTGTAGCATCACATTTTGTCTCAGCAAGATCAATTTGCATCATTGACAAGTATAGATAACATCATTCACTTATCAGACTCATAGTAGCTTTGATTTTAATTAAAAGCAGCATTATCACAAAACCAAAAGCACCATTCTGTAATCAGTTTTTGATTCAAGTTAGCAATACATAGATCAAGAGTAGCATCATTCTGTAATCAGTTTCACACTCAAGGCAACAATACATAGATCAAGAGTAGCATATAAGGCAACAAATACACATATCACATTATCACATCACATATAAGGCATCACCAGCCTACGAATCCACACGCATCAGGCATCACCAACCAATATACCTACACGAATCAGGCATCACCAGCCCATAAGCCAAAAATAAGAACATAGTAACCTGTTTATATGAGCCTTAGAACGCTAGGAACGAAGATCCCTATGGTCTGCAAATACCTAACTCGTTCTTCTTCGCTCTTCCAGACATTTGGAATAAAAGGCGGCATCTCCGAATCAGAGAGTGGATGGATCTGCTTTTCGGTGAAGGCAATTTCTGGCACCACGGTTTCAGATCCAACCGAGGCAAATGCATCGCAAGTGAGAGTTGATTCACCAAGGCGAAGAATATCGCCATCAGATTCATCACCGGTGAGAGGAGATTCCGGCACTACCTCATCCCAATCA
This sequence comes from Schizonepeta tenuifolia, assembly GCA_029490685.1. Classification (NCBI taxonomy): domain Eukaryota; kingdom Viridiplantae; phylum Streptophyta; class Magnoliopsida; order Lamiales; family Lamiaceae; genus Schizonepeta; species Schizonepeta tenuifolia. The sequence continues at coordinate 463,849 of JANLIY010000014.1, forward strand.
ATCTGAACCTCAGTTTTCTCCCACGAATAGGTTGGTATTGGGGACAAATGAGTTGCTTCTGGGCACGATAGATCGTCCAAGGACCAAGAAATTTCGAGATTATCAAAGAAAGGCAGTGGGATGGGAGATTGAGAGTTCATTGCGTGAGAGTTTGAGAGAAGAGCAAGAAGAACTAGGGTTGCAGACGACGAATTTTGGGGGAATTGAGTAGAATATGAATGACAGATTATGGGTTAGGATTAGAGTAGTGCCGATTTTGGGCTAGGTTGGGTGGGATATTGGGTTGGATAATTAAGAGTTTAATTAGTGAGTTAAGTGGGTTGGGTAATTTTTTTTTGGTGGGTCCATATTGGTAAGGGTACTAAATAAGGAATGGGTATGAGGGTATAAGTGTAAAAAAATTAAAGTAGGTCTATTCATTGTGGACAATTTTTTTTTTTGGTAAGTGGGTCAATACATCGTGGACGGAGGGAATACTTTATTTCATTATTCACTCTCTCTCTACTTACTTTATTTACTTTATTCCACTTTATTTCACTATTTACTCTCTCTCTACCTACTTTATTTCATTTTAATAACTCCACTAAACACACTTTTTACCCTTAATTGTTTTCTCCTTGATGCACGTGCCTAAAAAACAACTAGAACAACTGCAGTGGGACGGAGGGAGTTAATTTGGTACTTTGTCAAACACAAAGAAAAATACTAAGTAATTTGGTACTTTGGCACTAATGAACATATTAAGTGTCAATATAAAGCACAAGAAAAATATACTAAATAATTTGGTACTTTGTCAAACACAAAGAAAATACTAAGTAATTTGATACTTTGGCACTAATGACCATATTAGTGCCAAATGTGCCAACAGAAAATACAAAGAAAATTAAGTAATTTGGTACTTTGGTACTAATGATCATATTAGTGTCAAAAGTACCCTACGCTTTGTACCCAAATCCGACCCAACCAGTACCCTGACCCGACCCGTGCGCCCTTCATTAAGGGTATTTTTGTCTCAAATTCAAAAAAAAAAAAAATAGCTAAAATTTGTGTTTTTGAAGAAGATGGGCTAAAATATGGCTATATCAAAAGTTGACTACAATGCCATATATGTGGGACATCAACTTTACATAAAGGTAGAACCACCACACCACCATACGCGGTGAGATCAATACACTACCAAATAAGGTAGGAATATCATGCAACATAGGCAGGCGGGATTGAACTCAAAATCTCTCACTAATGAGAAACTTGTGGTTTCTCAACTAACCACTTGAGTTAAGTCTCATCAGCATAATTTTTATATACTTAAATAAGTAATACCATGATTAATATTATTGTATATATTAAAATAAAGGTGGATGATTTTTATTATATATTGAAAATGGATATTCCTTTCGTTTTTTTAAGTGTCCTATTTTAGTTTTATTCCATGTTGCCGAATAAGTGTCCTATTTCATTCCTTTAATAAAATTGATGCAAAACTTTTCATTTTACCTCAGTTATAAATAATTATTTACTTTTTAAATTTTTGATGGAGCTATTTGGACACACTATGGCTAACCACACTAGCTAGAAATGGTAATGTAGGTTTTGAAAAAAAGAAAATACCCTTTAATTGAGAAATTTAAATCTTAAGGGGAAATATGCACGATTATTTTCAATTTTGTTACTAATTAACTTTTCTTTTTTACGAATGTGGTTGGCCACAGTGTGTCCAAATTAAATTATGGTCAAATTTGTAGGCAATAATCAAGCCTGGCCCTGAGGGTGGCGGGCCTGGGCGATTGCCCCGATCTCCAGAATTTGAGGGGCCAAAAAATTATTGGTTACGAGTACTGAATAAATAACAATAATTATTTTAGCTCATTTGAGTGAATTGCCTACCTTTTATGGATCTGATCTGAGTTCGATCCCTCCTTCTAACAAAGTTTTTTTAATTTAATTTTTCTTTGTGTTGGGCCCTAACTTGGATTTCCTTCAAATAATTTTTTTCGTCCCTTAGAGCACTCACTATTGGGATCGATCACCAGTATCGATGCTGATGTCAATCCCCCATCGACCTCACTATCCTTCGATACCACGGGGTCTAAGCCATAGTGGCTTTTATTGACATCGGTGCGAGAGTGCAGGGTCGAGAGTGGTATCGATTTATCGACACTGCTCTCGACCTCACTCTCACCCTCCTTCGTTCCACGTGGCTTCACACTATTGGTCCAATTTAATTTTTATTTTTTTTTACTTTTTCTGATTAAAAACAAAAAAAAAATTATAATTATAATTATAGATCCGAGGTCTTATTTAACCCCAATTTTTACCAGGGTCTTATTCAACCCCACCAATCATTAAAATTATACTTCCCTGCAATAGATCTGAGGTCTAACTCAATACCCGTAGTGGATGCTTTTGGTTCTCACTATGTTCCACATGTATACATATGAGTATGAGCCACTTCAATTTATTTTGAAGTTTCTTTTATGAGTAATGATATTCGGATACACTGTGGCCAGCCACACGCGTGAAAAAAGGAAGTTGACTGTAAAAATGGAAATAATCACATTTACCCCTAGGGTTTATGCTTCCCAATTAGGGTATATTTCCATTTTCAAAACTTATATTACCATTTTTAGCTCGTATGGTTGGCCACAGTATATCCGAATATCATTACTCTTCTTATACATATATATATATATTGTGTTATTTTATACTACTATATAAATAGAATAGAATTAGAACTCTAAAACAGATTAGAATAGAATAAGATAACTATTATTTTAATTTATTTAATTTTTTTTGCTAAATAGTTACTTGTATTTGTAATATAGTATGTAGTAAATTATATGTCCTTCAAAACAATAATATTTCTTTTACTAAATACACTTAGAAATCTCTAACACCTCAACTTATTCTTTTAATGTTTAAGATCATGAAAATAGTTAGAAGAGAAATATCCTCTACTAATTGGTTATCTATTGATATAAATTTCATTACTTTTATACTTTATTATAGGATAAAATAATTGGACGAGCAAGAGAAATTCCTACGATCCTCTTATTTATACAAAAATAACTTACCAAATATTTTTTGGGCATATGATCATGTATTTAAATTATAGTAATGTTCTTCAGGAAATTTTGCTCAAAAAGTTGTGTGAAACGAAAGAAATTATAAATTATACTAAATAAAAGAATTAGAATATTTTTTATGCGTGTTTAAATGAGCGTCATATTATGATTTTTTTTTAAGAGGATTTTATTTTGCCCTGAATCCATTTTTCCTCAGGACCGACTTTGACAATAATTATAGATAAAAATAGAAATTCATCCATTTTCTTGGCATGTGTACTTTGACCTATGAAACTCTTTTATAGAAAAGAGGGAGTAAGAGTATATGTATTCAATACATATAATTTTTTTTTTATACGGATACAATTTACAAAGTTTGCAAATTTCAAGTGGTTCTTCCTTAAAGTCAACGACCATTTCAACTGAAAGAACGGAACAAGTAACAAGTAATAAAGAATTCAATCGCAAAATTGAAAGTGCCCATACTTGGATCATGTAGGACCTAACAATTACCGACACCAAATCAATAATTTAACAAAACAAATAACCAAATTTAATATAATTAACTTTTCAAAATAAATTAATATAATTAATACTAATATTCATTAACATATACGCAGTTGGTTGTATTTCTATTTTATTTTCTCCTATTTATATGACGACGAGTTTTATATAACGCTCAAAAGGGTGAGAGACTGCACGACTCAACGTACGCCCCTCAATTCCCTTATTTCCCAACTAATATTAGTTAATAACGCACATTTTTCGTACTTGTGTCTGGTCACTTTCTTTTGAAGTATTTTTAAGGAATTAAACTGGGGCTATAAGGATAAAAATAATTTATTAATTACTACTGTATTATTATTATTATTATTATTATTATTATTATTATTATTTTAGTTTTTTATATGATGGCTTGTATTAACTACCTATTATGGCCAGGTTAAGATTAAACTAAAAAAAAAATTACGGCACAGTGCAGATGCAAGTGGGTTTTTTTTTGGGATAATGACATGTAAATTTCCTAACTTTTTGAGTTATTGAGTTTTACACCTCAAAAAAAAAAAATCTGCCTTATAATTTTTGAATTTTTACTTTCGTCAGGATTTGCTACCGACTCGATTTCCGAGCTGACATGGCAGCCGGTAAGATGACGTGTACAAATTTATTTTAAAATAAAAATATATTAATGACATGTAAATTTCCAAACTCTTCGAGTTATCGTATATTACACCTAAAAAAAAATTGTCTCACAATTTTCAAACTTCCAAAACGCGATAACTCAAAAAAATTTACAAATTTACAAACCATTAATCCTTTTTTTATCAACAAAAAAATATATATTGTATATATATATATGAAGCAGACCTAAGTGGGGTAAGGAGGGGCTCCAGGCTCCCTCCACCAACATTTTTTTTAAAATCTAATAAAATTATCAAAAGTATCAATATGTGTTTGGATTATTGTACAAAAACCTCCATCACTAAATTGAATAACATAAAAATTAATTTTTATATTATTGAATATGAAATATAGAAAATCTTTTCTGGGTCCGGTGTTTCCAAAAATTTCAACCAACCAACTTAAGCTGATGGATTGCAACTTATTTCACTCTTTTAATTTGTTATTTCCAGCATTCGATATCGCGAATATGCAGAAAATAATATAACTTCAAATTTTCAACGAAATTCGAACTCATAATTTTGCAATCAAACAATACATCGTCAATTAGGCCTAATAATATAACTTCAAATTTTCAACGAAATTCGAACTCATAATTTTGCAATCAAACAATACATCGTCAATTAGGCCAATTTATAAGAGGCAACTAAATATATAGTGATGGTAAATGGTAAATAGATTGAGCTTAATTTGTCTTTACTTTTACAATTATCCCATTTAAGAAGGTAAAGAAAGGGCACTTAGCTGGAAGAAGACATTAATTTAGAAGCTATTCATGACTGATCGATTTAGAGTGGTAGGCTAATAAATGTGAGTCCTCTCAAAAATAATAATAAATGCGAGTAATAATGCTAATTATAGGTAGTTAATTTGTATCATAAGACGTAAAATCAAGTGTTAAAATATAGTAGGAGGAGTAGTAATTATTTGGTCGCTTGTGAGATCCCCTCGGCTTACTCTAATTCAACATCTTCGTTTCGAATTGATCTTTTTCATCATCATACTTGATTTTTTTTTCTTTTCCAAATTTACATTTATAATTAAATCGCATATATGGAATTTATGTGCGTGACAGAATAGAATAATGAACATAATTCCAACAAAGAATATATGTACAGTCCGGTTAAGTCTCCCTCAAAATATATCAGTGTCAATACTTATTTATAGTTGAAATTAGTATGAAAATTGGCCGGCGGCTTAGCTCAGAAACTACTCTACTCAATATCCATACAATAGACCCTTGTCATTAAATACTCCTTCCGTCCCGTTTTAATTGGATAACTTTTTATTTTAGATGTCTCACTCTATTTGTCTCACTTTCCATTTAAGGAAATAATTAAGAAATCACTTTATTCACTTTAATCATATCATTTCAAAACCACTTTATATCATTTTATGTCACTTCAAAAATAATTTATATCACTTTATCAATTAAAAAATATTCCATCTGTCCTGTTCAACATGTCTCACTTTTCTTTTTGAGCGTCTCGTTCAATATGTCTCATTTTTTTAAGGAAATAATTAAGAAATCACTTTATTCACTTTATATTACTTCAAAATCACTTTATATCACTTTATGTCACTTTAAAAACACTTTATATCATTTTATCAATTAAAAAATAATTTATACTATCACATTATTCACTACACTAAACATACAATTTACATTTAATACTCCCTCCGTTCGTCAAAAGTTGTCCACTTTGTTCTGGACACGGAGTTTAAGAAAGTTGATAAAGTGAAAGTTAGTAGGGTAAAAGTTAGAAAGTAGGGGTAGTAGATAATGACAAAAAAATAGTGGTATTGACAAAAAAATGTGGTATTGACCAAAAAGTAAGAATAAAGTTGTTGGGATGATAAAAAAGTAGGAATAAAGTTGATGTGAGGTGGGGTCCTTAATGGCAAAGGGTAGTAATATTTGGAAAGTAGAGAGGGTAGTGTAGTACGAAAAGGTAAAGTGGACATGTTTTGGTGAACATGGTTACTGTTCAAAAGTGGACAAGTTTTGATGAACGGAGGGAGTACTTCTTTTCTTAATCTCTGTGCCGAAAAGAAATGGGACATATTGAACGGGACAGAGAAAGTACTTTACATCACTTTATTCACTATACTAAACACACTCTTTATATCTAATCTCTTTCTTCTTAATCTCCGTGCCAGTCTCAAATGAGACAAGTAGAAAGGGACATAGGGAGTATAATTTATCTAGTGTAATCCGTTACAAATCATATGTTTCAATATTTATGTGTAAGATCCTATCCATTATTAATTTCACTAATTTAACAATATTTTTTGTTATGAAAATATAAAATTATTTTCATATTATGCACCATAGTACATTAAAAAGTGGTGATTAAAAACTATACATGTACCCCGGCCCATCATGGATAATCAATCCCAAAAATATAATCAAATTTAATGTGAAAAATATTTATAAAATGTAATTCGATTTATGAACCCTAAAGAAATGAAGAGAAACATTGAAGATTAATAAATAAATTTTATAGTGGGAAGCAATTGAGATACCATTTTGAGGAATGGTCTGATTTATTTGAGTTGACAAGTTCTTACTGTGAGACTTAATAGTTGTTTGTCCTAAAATAGTTATAAAATAATAATATAGTACTAATATTAAGATCTTCGAGTGCTATGTTGTAATAAGTGGTGGTTGAGCTTAAAGGGAGCAGTGTAGCTTACAAGTGGTCATTTATCATTACAAATTTTCCACCAAATTAAATTAGTTACCAACTCCCTTCCACGTACGCATCATCTATTTATTTATAAATCTTGTAATAACTCGATCTAGTTTATATATACTTTGTTGCCATCATCTATTGGATCATATACCTAATAATAAATCGAACAAAAATATACTATCAATAGAATAATAGATCTTGTAGCTTAGTAATATCGCTATCAATAATGACAAACAGACAACTGTTGTCCGGACAACTACCGATTTTAGGCTTGAAAATCGATCAAACTAATATTATTTAAAACTGTCGGTTTTTGTTTTCTTGAAAACCGGTCCAACCAATTCCTTACACCCATCATTTTATTTTTTGTAAATGATTTTATTAATTGATTATAAATTATATTTTAATCGATTTTAGCATAACTTTTCGGTCGAGCTTAATTAAAGAAATATTGGTTGAACCGATTTGCAAGGTTAAAACCGATTAGTTGTCCGGATAACAGCTGTCCGTTTATCAATTACCCTATTGCTATATCTTGAAATGAGCGAGGACTGATGATATATGTACTCGATCCTACATTCACGCTCACAAAATAAGAAAATATTTAAATGTAAATATAGTAATGAACGTAAAATAGGACGGAAGAATGATCCAAATCGTTAAGGATCAATAGCTCGCATATGTGGAATCAAGCAAGATTTTGCTTTATCTGAAATTGGATAATGTCTACTATTTGATCCTATTTCCCTCCCTTCTATAGATCAAAAAACTTTCAATCATCATATATATTTCAGAATAGTAAAACGTAAAATTTACCAATCAAGGCAAACCATGATATTAAGGATCAGTAGCACAAATCTCGGGTGGAATTAGTTTCCTAGCTTTGGATCGGATCACTCTCCATCAACACTGCAAAGTACGAATTACCAATAAAATATTTCATCCGAATTTTTTCATTGACCTCATTTTATCTTATTTGAACGTATCATTTCATTAAGTCCATTTTATTATAAATAATTCATTTTTTTAATATGTGTGCCAAATCAAATATGCTTACTTAAAAGATACAGAGGAGGGAGTACGATATTAAAATACCTATTTGTAAATAAAAATGTAGAATATTCACCAAGTAAGAGAGGAGTTTCTTTCAAAACAAAAAAAAAAAAAAAAGAGACGAGGAGTTTAATTTGACTTGGCCCAACTACCTTGAGCCCCAAGATCTTCTCTTACATACCATCACGCGTTCCTACTCTCTCTCTCCCCCCCCTCTCTCTCTCTCTCTCATTGTGTGTATATATATATCCTCCACGACCCAAAACACTCCTCATTGATCACACACACTCTCCCCATCTCTCTCTCAAAATCAGAAATCCTTCAAATATGGCCCGAAAATATCTAATCTTAATCGCTTTGCTGGTCCTCTTTTCAACCTTAATATCCTCAGCAAACGGTCGGAAGCTGCTGGTGGCCGAACGGCGGCGCAGCGAGCTCCCGGCGATGGACGGCAGCTTGTACCTGGCGGCGCTTCCGAAGGGCACCGTGCCGAATTCCGCCCCGAGCAAGAAAGGCCACGCAGACATCGTCGACGAGAAGCTCATCGCCCGCCACCTCGCCGCCGTCGACCGGATTCTCCGCTCCGTTCCCAGCCCCGGCATGGGCCACTAGCTAATTAAGCAAGCTACCTCATAATTAATAATCGCTTTATTTTTTTATTTTTGGGATAAACAGATAGTTTTATTTTATTTATTTCTCGATTCGATCTTTATCGAAATTTTGGACTTCTTTCGTTGATCATGATCATTTAGAGATTCAAGGCTTTTTTTGAATCGGTAATAGGATAGGTTAGAGGTTTGCACACATCAAAATCTGTACAGAATAATCCTTTATTTTTTGGTATGTGATTTATAATGATAGCTTATATATTCTTTTAATATTGGGACAAAAAGTTTGTTCATCTCATGATCCAATATGAAAGTGCACAAACTATTGTTTAAGCTCACCCACCACGCGAGATCTTCTATTCAACATGTGTACTGATGAAATAAAATGCGAAATAAGTTTCTCAACTTTCAAAATCGAGTCGAAACATAATTAAATGGATACGATCTGTCAATCCATCATATTTGAGGTTAGTTCTCTACCAAAATGTTGAGGAACTCATCGAATTGATTTTTTGAAAGTTACAAATTTTCTGATTGAAATTTTTGTCGGATCAATTGGTTGATTTTCCATTGGAGGTATATATTTCTGAATATGGTAAGACTGTAGTGAGGAAGAAAAAATAAAAATGAACAAAAACTTTTTTTTCCATGTCTATTTTGTCGGTGGCTTTAGTAAAGTATATATAGCACAAATCCAAGCTTTCCAAGAATTTAGTGCAATTTCTGGGCCACAAACACCTAATACGTTACACCTTATTTGCAGGTGGCGAGATGCTTTAAAGAAATCCTGCAATTTATGTGGATTTAATTCTTTTCCATTTAAATCAATTTCGCTTAAATAACAAAGATTGATGATGTTAGAAGAAAAAGAAAAATTAGGAATGTCGAATTCTATGCATAAAGTTTATTTCGATTCGATCCGGTTGACGTTGATGGAAGTTGATATGATCATTTCACTGAATTCGAAATAATAATAATAATAATAATAATAATAATAATAATAATAATAATAATAATAATAATAATAATAAACAACCAAATTATGTAATATTACTATACATAAAAAATAAGGGTAAATGATAAACGGACAACTAATCGGTTTTAAGCTTGAAAATCGGTCCAACCAATATTATTTAAAATCGCCGGTTTTTTTTATTTTATTGTTTTACTATTGTATCTCTTAATTAAGCTCGAACGAAAGGTTATACTAAAATCGATTAAAATATAATTTATAATCAATTAATAAAATTATTTACAAAAAAGAAAATGATGGGTGTAAGGAATTGGTTGGACCGGTTTTCAAGAAGAAAAAAATTGGAGGTTTTAAATAATATTAGTTTGAACGGTTTTCAAGCCTAAAATCGGTAGTTGTCCGGACAACAGTTGTCCGTTTGTCATTATTGAAAAAATAATGTTGTAAACCAAATTAATTTGGACAGAGGGGTGCCGTAATATGCAATTAACACTTTTTATACGTCAAACTATGTTACAAAAAAATTAACAAATTAAAGGATTGATAGTTGTGTTTATATAAGTAGTATAGCCTGCTTTAGCACAACTTCAAGGTTATTATTGTCGCAAATAAATTGTAATAGTACGTAAATGACATTGATCTTCTCTAAAGTATTATAAACAAATTAGTTATTACTAATGTAAGAGAGAAAATACACATATATGGACAGTCTATTTCGTTTGAATTTACTTGTGGACGACTAGGGATGGCAATGGGTCGGATACCCACCCATTAAGCATTTCCCAAATTCAAATTCATAAAATTTTTCCACACCCAAACCCGTCCCAAATCCGACTAAAAAAATATTAAAACCTATATATACCCGATCCGAACCCGTTGGGTAATACCCGTTTATTACCCGCTAAAACCCGAATACTAAAAAGTAAACATCAAATAACAAAATATTATAAATATTATTAAAACATAAACATCAATAGAAAATTTCACTAACATTAATCTTAATGCAAAATACTACGAACTTACAAAATCTTAAAACATAACTAGAAGATTATGAATTATTGAAGATGCCGTTGTATCGTCATATTTCGGAAGTACATTAACAGAAGTAGAGGAGAAACATTAAAGACTCGACTCTTACGAAATGTGTGTGTGGGTTAAGAAAATAATATAAAACCCTAAATCTATTATAATATTTATACTAATAGTTGTAATTATATGATAAATTATACATATAATATCTTTCATCTTATATATATATAAATGGGTTTGGATAACGGGTACCCGGAGGTATTTGCCCAAACCCGACCCAAACCCGTCCCAAAACCATTTAATATTTCCCAAACCCGTCCTGTTGGGAAATTTAAGTAAAAGTTTTGATTGATTCCAAAACCAACTGACCCCAACCGAGTAGATGTTGCCAGTTCCTAATGTCAGTAGTTAGGCTCGCTGTTTGAGCATTGTTAAGATTTTATCTTTACAGGACTCCAGCTGAAGACGGCAACAAGGCTTCACTCAGATAGAACATCAGTTGTAAAGAAGACAACTGAGCGTTCATCATATGAAGCATTGAGAAAGGGGGAAGTTACACTCAACAGATACAACATCAGTTGTGAGGAACACAACTGAGCGTTCATTCCATGTGAATTCAAAAAGGGAGAAGATACAAGGAAGACAACTGAGCGTTCAGTTTCAAAACATTAGTTGTATAACTCAACCCAGAAGATCAACAACATGAAGTAGAAGTCAGCTGAGAGTTCAACTGTCAGTAGTCAGATTAAACATCAGCTAAAGAACAAGCTAGTTGAAGATCGAAAGTCTTAACCGACCACTCCTTGTTGGAAGTCTGTTGTTAAGATTTGAATTTCAAAAAGGAAGTCACGTGAGGGTTTGACCGTTCAGTCATTACCCCATTTGGCCCAACACAAGGTTGTCTCAGATGAAAAGCAGAAGAGCATAGATGCCAAATTCGGAAAGTCTGCAGAGATGAGAGACAAGCCATCGCTTTCAAAGAACAGAGATCAACAGCTCCTCCAACGGCTAGTTGATACTCTCCGCCTATAAATAGAGGCCTTCATTCATTCAGAGAAAGATACAAGACACACACGCGAGAAGAAACCAGAGAGCGAAAGAAAGAGCTAAATTCTTCAAGAGCTGAACTGCATTTAATCCTTTAGAACATCACTTGTTGAGAGTTCTAGAGTTAGTTTCTGTGTCTTTAGATCGAACCTTGAGAACATCACTTGGTGAGAGTTCGTAGAGTGTTAGATCAAAGCTCACCTTGTGTTCGAGCTTTTAGTTGGAACCCATCTTTTTCACACTTCCTCTCAAAAGGAGTGTTAGGACCCTACTCTTCCCGGAATTGAGTAGATAGGTTATTTAGTACCCGAAAACTAAACTGTAAGGTTGATAAGTACCCGCAAACTTATCCTTAACGGTTGCTCAGCCCACGTAAGCTGAGTGGTTTGTCCAGAAGAACTTGGACCGAGTTGTGTGGACTCACAACTCCCCGTGGACGTAGGAGTGTTATCTCCGAACCACGTTAAATCTCTGTGTGCTTGTGTTTTTCTTTATTCAGTTATTTCTTGCATTTTCAACTAACTGACTAACCAGCATACAAACTGCATCTGTGCATTCTCAACTGTCTTGGTTCTTGACCGACCGTGCATAAAAGCGTGAGTTATTTTTAAACGAGTTATTTTCCACCACATTCCACACAACACTTCACTTCCAACTGAGTGTTTCTTCCTCAGTTGTAAGTCCAACTGAGTATTTCTACTCAGTTGTGATTCCATCCGAGTCTTCTTACTCGGTTGTGATATTTTCAGGGGGTTGTTTTTTTTTTTAAGCTTTATCTGGTATATTCCCCCCCCCTCCATACACCAGAACTCGTTTCGGGACCATCAAGTGGTATCAGAGCAGTGGTTCAAAAGACTACTGACTCTGTTTCACAAGGTGTGAATTCGAGGTATTTTATTCAGTGGTCAACTGAACAGATTTCTTTATCACGCTAGTGCATATTTGCTTGCATATTTCTGTTGCTATTGTGTGTAGATGGACGTCAAAGATAAGATCGTGGTCATGTTCTCGGTAGTAAATTATACATCCTGGAGGATACGGATGAAGAAGATCTTACTGTCGAAGCATCATAGGATGCAACAAGTACTCTCGTCCGGACCGATCATCATCAAAGAGAGAATCGCTCGCACTCCTACAAATCCCAACGATGGGGACACAGTTGTGGAGTTTGTGGAGAAGCAGCTGGAAGACTACACTCCAGAGGAAGCCAAGGTGAGCCAGTTAGACATCTGGGCTCAGAGCACGATTATGTCAACTGTTGGACAAGATTACCTCCCTTGAATAGAAGAGTGCAAGACTGCAAAAGAGATGTGGGATATCTTGGCATCGCTGAGTGAAGGAAGCGATGAGACAAAGGAGAACAAGTTCTCACATGCATGCCAAGACTTCGACAACTTTTGTCTGAGAACTGATGAAACAATTGATCAGCTAGAGCTCCGGTTTATGGACATCCTCCGAAGAATCCAGTCCATCCGAAGAGGAAAATACACACTAAGAGAAATCAATCTCAAAGTGTTGCAAGCTCTACCGGCTGAGTAGGATACCTTTACCAATATCCACGAGAGCCGAGCTGACCTTGGTGAAATGGAAACTGAAAGATTGTTCTCAATTTTAAAGGGAAATGAGTATAAGGTGAACCGAAGAAGATCTCAGTCCTCGGTTCACACGATTCGACATGAAGATGTTGGCTCAGCTACAAAGTCAGTTGCACTTCGAGCTAACTACTCCAAGTCAAGAACATCAAGGCCAACCAGGTCAGCAGATACAGCTGGAAATGAGCCAAGCAGAGAGGAACTGCAATAGAACATAGCCGCCCTGTCAAAGAAGCTAGCTGACATGGATACTCGGTTCGGGAAATACAAAAGATTCTACAAATCCAACCGAACTCGAGACAGTTTAAAGCCTGTGACCAACGGCTGCTTTGAATGCGGCAAGGAGGGACATTTCAAAGCTGACTGTCCAGATCTCTCGAAGATAGAGAGAGAAGCGTTGAGGGCCAAACAAGCTGGAAAGAATAAGGCCATGGTAGCAGAAGAAGCAGCTGACGACATGGACATCTTCACTGACACTGAAGATGAGGATGAGCTGACTTCCACCAACAACGCCATCAGTCAGGATCAATGCCTCATGGCACTTGGAACCGACCAAGATGATACTGAGGTACACTCTAATCCTGCTAAGTTAAATTCTTCCAATACTTCTAACATGCAGGAATCACTGGACGAAGAGTTGGAACCCTCCTGGAGTGACTTTCAAGAACTCAGTGAGGAACTACATCAGCAATCGGTTGAGTTTAAGAGTCTTCAAGAACAGTTCTCAAAACTTGAAGAATCCTTAACCGTGAAGGACGATCTGATCAAAAGTCAAACAGAGGAGATTGAGAATCTCAAGAGTCAACGGAATGCGGTCAACCGAACTAATGCTCCAACCAACGAGGAGTTGACAAACAGATCAAGGAGCAGGAAGATCAGTTGAAAAATCAAGAGACTCAGATCGACCAGATGATAAAGAAGTCAGATGGACAAACCGAGCAGATAACTGTCCTCCTCAAGGAGTTGCAAACTGAGAAGGACAATCTAATCAAGCTGTATCAGTCATCCAAGATCATCGAGAATCTTATTAGTTACAGTAGACAGATGGATGACGTGTCAGGACTCGGTTATGATGTGATTAAAGATAGTGGAATTCCTCCAGCAACCTTCATCAAAGCTGTTGAGGTCAAGGTTGTCGAACCTAACATAGTGGAACCTGAGTCACCACAAAGTAATTCAACATCCACCTCTCAGCAAGCTCAACCGACCAAGGCAACCACAACTGAGAAGGGAAAAGGAGCAGTAGATGGAGGACAGAATGTTTCATCGGTTGGGACATCAACCGAGGGGGAATGTTCCAAAAGTCAGAAGAAGAATCAGAGGCTTCGAAGGCATAATCGCAACCGAACTCAGAATCAGAACCGATCTTTGCATCAAGCTCAGAGTCAACATCAGAAAGAATGGAACCGACTGCAGAACCAACAAGGATCCAACCATCTGAATCAACAGCGGTTCCATCATCAGTTCAACCAAAGGTTCCAACCGAGTCAACCGATAAGGAACAGGTCAAAGAGCTGGAGATATTCATGCCACAACATGAACCACCAACAGGGCATGAACAGCTACAAACAATATTCAAGGAGTTGGAATCAGAATCAGCCACAGAGATTCCAACAAGGCGTCCGACCTTACAGACAAATTCAACAGGATAAGAATCGCCATCAAAACAGGGGGAAAGCCTCTCCTCTGAAAGCTCGCAATGGGAGAAATCCAACTCCTCCCAAGAAACAGAACATCACTACTAACAACAAGCCTAAGGATAACCGAGGTGTTGTTATAGTTGATGATGAAGGAAAAGTGATCTGGAATGATAAATCCATCCGAGTATACAGGGAAAAGCATCGCACAGTTCCTGGGGGAACTGGTTCTAACCCTCCAGGACACAACTGAAATTGGGGACCTAAGCGAGTTTCTCTTTGCAGGTACATGAGAAACAGCTGAGGAAGAATAAAGCGTCTGCAACAATGTGGGTGATGGACAGTGGATGCTCGAAACACATGACAAATCTGAAGGATTTGCTTGGAAGTTTCGTGGAGAAAGAAGGTCCATCAGTTACTTTTGGTGACAACTCAAAAGGTGACACCAGAGGTTACGGTACCCTTGAAACCAATCACGTTTAAGAAGGCCCAATTTAAGATTTTGGGCTGAGGCCATAAACACTGCATGCTACACTCAGAACCGGTCTCTTCTGACCAAGCGGTTGGGAAAGACACCATACGAGCTATAGAGACGCAGGAAGCCAGATATTTCTTATTTTCGCATTTTTGGTTCTAAGTGTTATATTCACAACAATGGGAAGACTCAGTTGAAAACTTTTGATGCCAAAGCTTCGAAAGGCATATTTCTCGGATATGCCGCTCGGATCAAGGCTTATAGAGTTTTCAACAATAGCTCTCGTGTTGTGGAGATAACACCTCATGTTAGTTTTGATGAATCTACTTTTGAGTGCAGGGAACAGGCTAAAGGACAACAGGCTGATCCACAAGTTCCACTAGCCCTCACAAGATCTCAGATTCTAAGGCAAAAGAATCTAGCTGAACCACTGGTTTGGGCAACTGAGGATGAGGATCCATACTCCTCTGAAGATGAATGCGAGGACCCCAACTCATCTCAAGGGGGAACTCCAGCTGATGCCCCTCCAACTGCATCAGCATCTGAAGCCCAACCAAGCCCAGTTCGAAATGTTATCAATGTTGAGGATCCAGACTCAACAACTGATAAATCACCAGCTCAGAAGAGTCCAGCATCTCCCACAGCTCAGATCACGGAACAACCACAGATGGAAGAAGAAGGAAGATGCAACCGAAGATGGTATGAAGATCATTCCACTGACAACATCATCGGAGATCCAACAGAAAGTGTGCGTACAAGGAGCCGAGTGGCAAATCCAGACCCAACCGAGGAAGATTCCAACACTTACGCTCAATATGCTGAGGAGTTGGCAGTTCTAGAGGAGTTCGAGCAAGCTGGAGATGTTGCCATGATTTCTTGCTTTGTAGCTGATGTGCCAGAACCGAAGAACGTTGTGGAAGCTCTTAACTGTGTTCACTGGGCAACAGCCATGCAAGAAGAACTGAATGAGTTTCTACGCAACGGTGTATAGGAGTTGGTAGAAAGACCAAATGGTGTTAAGGTTATTGGATTGAAGTGGATTTTCAAAAACAAGAGAGACGTCATTGGATTCATAGTGAGGAATAAGGCAAGGTTGGTAGCTCAAAGATATTGCCAACAAGAAGGAATCGATTTCGAGGACTCTTTCGCGCCAGTTGCAAGACTGGAAGCCATTCGAATCTTTCTAGCCTATGCCGCATTTCACAAGTTCAAGGTCTATCAGATGGATGTGAAGTGTGCCTTCCTCAACGGTGATATCAAGGAAGATTTTTATGTTGAACAGCCTCCCGGTTTTGAAACTGGAGATGGAAGAGTGTACAAGTTGAAGAAAGCAATCTATGGACTGAAACAAGCACCCAGGGCTTGGTATGACACTCTTTGTAGTTTTCTTCTGAACTCGGGATTCAAACGAGGGTCAGTTGACAAAACACTGTTCACCATCAAAGTTGGAGAAGATATACTTGTTGTGCAAATCTACGTCGACGACATCATATTCGGTTCTAAGTCAGAGGAACTGTGTGAAAAATTTTCAAATCTCATGAAGGAGAAGTTCGAGATGTCGATGATGGGCGAGATGAACTATTTTCTTGGACTTCAAGTGAAGCAGTCACCAGAAGGGATTTTCATCAATCAGTCCAAATATACTAAGGAGCTCATCACCAAGTTCGGATTGCAAACAAGTAAGACAGCAAGGATCCCGATGAATACTAACTGGAAGATTGAACCTGGAACTGAGGGAAAGCTCGTGGATGCCAGTAAGTATAGAGGGATCATCAGTTCTTTGCTCTATCTAACTGCCAGTCGGCCAGACATATCATACGCAGTTGGAGTGTGTGCTAGGTTCCAAGTTCAACCCAGGGAAGCACACATGTTGGCAGCAAAGAACATCATCAAGTATCTGAAGGGAACTGTTAATGTTGGGTTGTGGTATCCAACCGACGATAACATCCAACTGACCGGATACTCAGATGCAGATCTAGCAGGAGATCGGTTGGACATGAAGTCCACATCTGGACATTGTCAGTTTATGGGAAGCAAGCTAGTTTCGTGGTTCTCCAAGAAACAAGCATGTGTTGCCACTTCTACAACCGAGTCAGAATATATGGCTGCCGGAAGCTGTTGCATGCAAGTGTTATGGCTCAAGCAACAACTGAGAGATTATGAAGTCTCAACTGGACAGGTTCCCATTCATTGCGATAGCTCAAGTGCCATTGCTATCTCTTTGAATCCTGTTCATCACTCTCGGACAAAGCATATCGACATCCGTCATCATTTTATCCGAGATCATATTGAGAA
Source organism: Schizonepeta tenuifolia (assembly GCA_029490685.1). Lineage (NCBI taxonomy): Eukaryota > Viridiplantae > Streptophyta > Magnoliopsida > Lamiales > Lamiaceae > Schizonepeta > Schizonepeta tenuifolia. The sequence continues at coordinate 481,498 of JANLIY010000014.1, forward strand.
GAAGGATGTATCCATGGAGAAGATTCCAACTGAGATTCAGAGAGCTGATATCTTCACCAAACCTCTAGCTGAAGCACGGTTCAAGATGCTATGTGACCTCCTTGGATTGTTGGATCCATCAGATAAGGAGTCAACTGAGGTGAAGAGATAGATATCCATTTGAGGGGGAAGCTTAGATGAAGGGGGAATCTCAGATGCGAATCACCAACTGAAGACATCAGACGTCAGCTGAACATAAGAACTTGAGTCAACTGATGGTATGCCGGTCGGATGCAGATTGCCAACCGAAGGAATCAGACGTCAGCTGAACAGACGAACTCGAGTCAGCTGATGGTATGCTGCATTATGGGAACACAGCTGATTTCGACATCAGCTGGAAGGTATCATTTATGGCTGAAGGTGTTATGATCTTAAATGAGAATGTTTGAAATAAATTCAAACATTCCTTAACATGTCAGTTACATTAAAAATAGCCATCATGTCGCATTAAATGTAAAGTACGGCTGAACATCAATAGCCTACTTTATAGTGCGACTGGGCTGACATGAAAACTGTACACCTTCTCACGCGCTGGTTGGAACTCAGTTCGTGACGTCAAGTCAAAGATAGTCAACAGTCGCGTAATCTCAGCTGTTGATGGATTCGCGCCATTTAACCCCAGCCGTCGATCTTAATCAAGTCAAAAACCTATATATAACGGAAAATCAGGAAGTGATCTCTTACCTTCCTCATTCGTATCTATTTGCAGTGATCATAAATGGCCCCCAAAAGCAAGAAAATGGCTTCTTCCGGATCTTCCCTTGTTCCTACCTCTTATGAAGAATCGTTGGACATGCTGGTGTCGAAGATCCATTTCGAACAGATCCTCTCCGACGAGGATTTGGAGTCGCCGGTGTTGGCTCCCCTCGCCAATACTCTCAGAGAAAATGGCCTCCTCGAATGGGCCAAGCTTTGCCCCTCCCACTTGCTCAGGCGACAAGTCGGGGAGTTCTACATCAACCTGCAAGCATCCATTGACAGCAGGGAAGGAGTGACTACAAAGGTCTCCTGCCGCCAACGCGACGTTCCGGATAGGACCATTCACCGCATCACCTTCCCCATCAATGTTTCCGATGTCCTCCGCCACATCATCCCCGTCAACCACACTGCCACGGAGTTTCTGGAGAACATAACCGACGAGCAGGCGGATGAGTTTCTACAGAATGCTCTGATCGAGCCGGAGAGGTTGAGAAGCAACATGCAGAGGACGAAGCTGAAGCCAGAACATCGCCTGATGTTCGATGTAGTTTCTAAGGTGGTGTTCGGTTATAGTGTTGCATTCGGCGATATCAGCCGACCCAAGTTGAAGCAATTGGATGCCTTGGAGCACCAACACCAGATCAACTGGTTCCAATACTTCCTGAACCAGTTGATGGTGGAGAAGTCAAAGATCTCCGAGACAACAACTGAGTCTGGAGAGAAGTTGTTGAGTGTGAAAGGGACGCTCAACTTCGGCTGCAAGATCTCAGCCCTGATCCTGCTTGCGACCAAGGATCGCTACATGGTCTGGGAGAACTGTGAAGAGACGTCGTTCAAGAAGTTGATGTTGTTCCTGACAGCTAAGAAGGCACAGGAGGTACTTAGCAGTGTGTATACTCCGAAAGAGAAGAAGGAGGTTGGAAAGACTGCTGAGTCTACAGCTGAGGGGGAATCAGCTGTTGCTCGCCCCGCTAAATCCAAAGTTGCACGCCGACGAGCTGAGTCGGAGAAGGAGTCAGCTGAGGAGCCCTCCAAGAAAAAGTTGAGGGTGAAAATCAAGAAGAATGTTGTGGTTGAAGAGCCAGCTGTTGAGCCAACTGAGGAGCAAGCTCCAGCTGAGGAGGAGGCACCGGTCGAGTCTGCGCCAGCTGAGGAGGGAATGCCAGCTGAGGAGCAAGCTTCTGTTGAGGAAGAGGCACCAGTTGAGTCGGCACATGCTAAAGAGCCATCTGAGTCGAGCCGCTCAGCTGAGGCTGCCAATTTTGAGATCGCCCCTCACGCAACCGGAGCTGACGAGGCTGAGGGAATGGAGACGGATGTGACGTCAGATGCTTCTTCCTCATCTGAGGACCTTGACGACGCCCCAACCTCCCCCACGGCTGGAGTTCATGCCGTACCGCCCCCAGAGCCTCTTGCTCTTTCAACCCTTCCACAACCAAATGTTCCGAGCACCCTGCTCGATGCCAACATTGTGACCGCTCCTTCGACAAATGTTGAGGAAACAATTGAAACCCCCATCCCAACCGAATCCAATATTCCGAGCTCCCAGCTCGATGCCGATGTTGCGACCGACTCTTTGGCCAACATCGATGAACCTTTTGAACCTCTGCCATATGATATTTCTCCCTCCCCAATAAATGAAGCAGAGGACCTTCAGGCAGTCGCTCTGGAGCACGAGGGCAGGGTGGCCTACTGCTTCCAGAAGCTGCTAGGCATGTTCCCTGAAGCTCGCAACATGCCAGTCTTCGCCACTCTGGGAACCGAGCTCTTGTACCAGTTCCACCTGATCTTCAGCCATTGGTACGTCAAAGAAGATACGATCAGGGTGCAGAGCTAGGACAGGCTGAAGTCAGATGAATCCCGCATCCGAGCCTACTTCAACTACTCTAACCTTGAAGTGGCTTACAACAACCGGATTGCGCTGCTCACTCGTCGGCTGGACCAGAGCCGAGCTGAAGGGACAGACACCAGGGAAGCAGCTGGACAGGAGTGCATCGACTTTCTTGACAGCATGTTGATCGAGTCAGCTGACTTCCTTGAGGATGTGGATGCCACCGCTGCAGCAGCGAAGGAAGAGGAAGAAAAGCTGCAACAGTACCTGGCCAATCGACAAGCCATGGTCACAGATGAGCCTCTAGCTCTGATTGCACAAGCCCCTCCAGTTGATCAGAATGCTCCCACAACTGAAGAAATATGTGAGCTGGTAGCTGAGAGGGTCAACCAGCTGAGGACTGAACTGCTTGCCAACCTCCAGCAACAAAAAGATGACCAGCTGAGGGTGTTGGAAGCGCAAGAAGTGAAGAATCAGCAACTGGTGGAGGAGAATGTTGCAATGAAGACCAAGCTGGAAGAATTCTCCTCCTCCACCAGTCAAGAAATGTCAGAGCTGAAGTCCACTCTGTTGGGATTGAAGTCGGAGCTGAACGTCTTCAAATCTTTGGCCGACTCCAATCTTGCCAAGTCCCAGCAAACCCAAGATGTTGAATGGGAGTCTCACTTCGAGTCGCGATGGGCTGAGTTCGTGGCTTTTCAATCTGAGGTCATCGAGAACCTCTCTGCTTTAAAGAAAGCCGAACAAGAGCGCCAGGACTCGGATCTAGCGAAGAAGGTGGAGCTTGAGTGCGCTGTCGATGAACTCTTCAACCGCCTTCAACTAGCTGAGGATCAACTCACCTCTCTGGATGGTTTAGTAGCAAGCCTTGTTGCTGATGCTAAAAAGGGGGAAGAGAAAGAGGCAGATGTTGGGGTGCAGGGCGAAGAAGAGACCCAAGCCAAAGAAGAAGTGCCAGCTGCAGCAAAATCTCAGCTGAGGAAGAAGACAAAGAAGGCCGCTCCCAAGTCAACCGAAGTCGGTGGAGCTGAAATGTCAAAAGACTTGGAGCTGGAAGAGAAGTTTGGAGTTTCCTACAACTCCATAGCCGAGATCGCAGCCGAGCTAGATTCGGAACTCGACGATATCACAACCGAAGAGTGCATCGCAGCTGCTAAGGCTATGGATGTAGAGGAGAAGGATTATATGAACCCGAGCTGGATAAGGAAGTTCGCCGCCAGCCAGGCAAGGAGGGTGAACCAGTTCGAGGAAGAGCTGAAGAAAATGTCCCAGAATTTGGACCGTAACGTTGCCTCCCACAGCCGACGCCGAATCAACAAACATCAATCAAAGGCGGAAGCTCGGTTGAAGCAACAAAGGTTGCCAGCAAAGTCCAAGGTCGAGAGTCGGTTTAGGCATGTTGACAGATGGATGCCGACCGAGTGGAATGAAGAGTGGGAGCTGTTCAAGCAGGAGTTCGTGAACGACTTCTACTATAGGAAAGTTTACGCAACTGACGACCCGAGGAAGCGTTCAAGGAAGTGCTGACTGAGTTGCACTCAGGGGATCCGGGCATGTTCAGCCAGTCCAGGCGGGCTATGATTGAAGCCAAGCTGGACTTGAACACAGTTCCAGTTCCTAAGAGGGTTACTTACCGGCCTCCTCTTCTCCCAGAATCTCGCAACCCGAACCGCACGAAGACTGCAGCTGAGGCGAGGCAGGTTTGCAAGGAGCATGGAGTGGACATTTCCAAGGAGTCACCTGCCAAGAGGGAAATTTTTGTTAGGATTTTTAGTAAGTATGGGCTAGAATTTTAGCTCAGATAGTTTTTGAAGCAACTGTTGTAACTTTTGATTTTTGTACTTATCCTTGTAACAATCAGTTGTAATGAAAACTATCCAGTTATAAGATTCACCTTGATGAACAATCTCTTATTGTCCAAGCTCTGAATCAAAAAGTTAGTTCAATACCATGTTATAACTGTGCTAACCCTTTGATGTTTCAATCTTATAGACAGTCTAGAATTTCAGTTGAGATTTTAGATAAGTCAGTTAGATCTAGATCAGTTGTGATCTGTAAGGGTTTTAGAATTCGTATAAGGGGTTTTGGCATCATCAAAAAGGGGGAAATTGTTGGGAAATTTAAGTAAAAGTTTTGATTGATTCCAAAACTAACTGACCCCAACCGAGTAGATGTTGCCAGTTCCTAATGTCAGTAGTTAGGCTCGCTGTTTGAGTATTGTTAAGATTTTATCTTTACAGGACTCCAGCTGAAGATGGCAACAAGGCTTCACTCAGATAGAACATCAGTTGTAAAGAAGACAACTGAGCGTTCATCATATGAAGCATTGAGAAAGGGGGAAGTTACACTCAACAGATACAACATCAGTTGTGAGGAACACAACTGAGCGTTCATTCCATGTGAATTCAAAAAGAGAGAAGGTACAAGGAAGACAACTGAGCGTTCAGTTTCAAAACATCAGTTGTATAACTCAACCCAGAAGATCAACAACATGAAGTAGAAGTCAGCTGAGAGTTCAACTGTCAGCAATCAGATAGAACATCAGCTAAAGAACAAGCTAGTTGAAGATCGAAAGTCTTAACCGACCACTCCTTGTTGGAAGTCTGTTGTAAAGATTTGAATTTCAAAAAGGAAGTCACGTGAGGGTTTGACCGTTCAGTCATTACCCCATTTGGCCCAACATAAGGTTGTCTCATATGAAAAGCAGAAGAGCACAGATGCCAAATCCGGAAAGTCTGCAGAGATGAGAGACAAGCCATCGCTTTCAAAGAACAGAGATCAACAGCTCCTCCAACGACTAGTTGATACTCTCCGCCTATAAATAGAGGCCTTCATTCATTCAGAGAAAGATACAAGACACACACGCGAGAAGAAACCAGAGAGCGAAAGAAAGAGCTAAATTCTTCAAAAGTTGAACTGCATTTAATCCTTTAGAACATCACTTGTTGAGAGTTCTAGAGTTAGTTTCTGTGTCTTTAGATCGAACCTTGAGAACATCACTTGGTGAGAGTTCGTAGAGTGTTAGATCAAAGCTCACCTTATGTTCGAGCTTTTAGTTGGAACCCATCTTTTTCACACTTCCTCTCAAAAGGAGTGTTAGGACCCTACTCTTCCCGGAATTGAATAGATAGGTTGTTTAGTACCCGAAAACTAAACTGTAAGGTTGATAAGTACCCGCAAACTTATCCTTAACGGTTGCTCAGCCCGCGTAAGCTGAGTGGTTTGTCCAGAAGAACTTGGACTGAGTTGTGTGGACTCACAACTCCCCGTGGACGTAGGAGTGTTATCTCCGAACCACGTTAAATCTCTGTGTGCTTGTGTTTTTCTTTATTCAGTTATTTCTTGCATTTTCAACTAACTGACTAACCAGCATACAAACTGCATCTGTGCATTCTCAACTGTCTTGGTTCTTGACCGACTGTGCATAAAAGCGTGAGTTATTTTTAAACGAGTTATTTTCCACCACATTCCTCACAGCACTTCACTTCCAACTGACTGTTTCTTCCTCAGTTGTGAGTCCAGCTGAGTATTTCTACTCAGTTGTGATTCCATCCGAGTCTTCTTACTCGGTTGTGATATTTTCAGGGGGTTGTTTATTTTTTTTAAAACTTTATCTGGTGTATTCCCCCCCCCCCCCATAAACCAGAACTCATTTCGGGACCATCAAGTGGTATCAGAGCAGTGGTTCAAAAGACTACTGACTCTGTTTCACAAGGTGTGAATTCGAGGTATTTTATTCAGTGGTCAACTGAACACATCTCTTTATCACGCTAGTGCATATTTGCTTGCATATTTCTGTTGCTATTGTGTGCAGATGGACGTCAAAGATAAGATCGTGATCATGTTCTCGGTCTTAAATTATACATCCTGGAGGACAAGGATGAAGAAGATCTTACTGTCGAAGCATCATAGGATGCAACAAGTACTCTCGTCCTAACCGATCATCATCAAAGAGAGAATCGCTCGCACTCCTACAAATCCCAACGATGGGGACACAGTTGTGGAGTTTGTGGAGAAGCAGCCGGAAGACTACACTCCAGAGGAAGCCAAGGTGAGCCAGTTAGACATCTGGGCTCAGATTATGATTATGTCAACTGTTGGACAAGATTACCTCCCTTAAATAGAAGAGTGCGAGACTGCAAAAGAGATGTGGGATATCTTGGCATCGCTGAGTGAAGTAGTGAGAAACGTGATTTTAATGATTGGTGGTGTTGAGTAAGACCTAGGTTGATTTTTCTACTATAATGGGGTTAAGTAAGATTTAGGTTGAAGCACTGAGAAGCGTGATTTTAATGATTGAATAGATTTTATTTTGTTGTTATTTTTTTATTTGTAATAAATATTATAAAAAATTACTTAATTAAATTCAAAAAATAAAATGACAATTTTATTGAATTTAAAAAAAACAATAACTAAAAAAAAAATACAATAATTAAGAAATAAATAAAAATACAATAACTACTCGCGGAGTGGATCAAAACATGCCCAAATCTCTTCAATCATATCCTCCATAAGGCGTTCGTGGGCACGTGCATCCTGAATTTGAGCTTGTCTCTCAGTATATTGGCGGAGTGGCACTGACGCCCTTTGATGGACTGGGCCTTGTTCACGTTTATATCGCCCCTTGCGCTCGATTCAGCATTGAATTCAGTTGCTCTAGGTCCTTCGTCTTCAATAATCATGTTATGCAGAATGATGCAGGCATAGATGACATCACATAAATACTCTCGAAACCACATGCGAGCAGGGCCCTTTATGATTGCCCAACGAGCTTGGAGGACGCCGAAAGCCCTTTCAACGTCTATATGCGCAGCTTCTTGCATCCGAGCGAATCGTTGTCTCTTCGGATCTATTGGCGCATTGAGCGTCTTCACGAAAGAGGCCCACTTCGGATAGATGCCGTCGGCGAGATAATATCCCATGCGGTGCGGGCGGCCGTTTGCAGTGAAAGCAGTTGACGGCGCTCTACCATTCAGTACGTCGCTGAAGAGGGTGGACTGATTGAGCACATTGATGTCGTTCAGAGAGCCGGCGACACCGAAAAAAGCATGCCAAATCCACAAATCTTGTGAGGCGGCAGCTTCAAGGACGAGGGTTGGATAACCCTTTCGTCCAGTGTACATTTCTCTCGAACCCGATGGATAATTCTTCCATTACCAGTGCATACAGTCGATGCTTCCAAGCATTCCGGGAAAGTCGTGCGTCCTCTTGTGTAATGTAGTGATCCGGACGATGTCAGCCTCGTTTGGCCTTCTCAAATAATAGTCGCCGAAAGTAGATATGATGGCCCGACAGAAATTCTTTAGGATCGTATTGCCCGTTGTATCTCCATAGTGCAGATATTCGTCGTACTGATCGGTTGCTCCACCATTGGCGAGTTGCCTCAAAGCAATGGTGCACTTCACCCACACGTGAAACTCCAATCTTCCAGTGGCATCCGGGTGTTGCTGAAAAAAATGCTCCCGAGCCTCAAGAGTTGCAGCAATTCTCAAGAACATGCCCTTGCTCATTCGAAACCGCCGGTGGAAGACAACATCACCCCATATAGGGTGGTCGACAAATAATCTCGTCGGAGGCGTTGTTCGGCCTCCTCACGATTCCGGTGCAGGTACGTCCTCGTATCCGGGTCGTCGTCGTCGTCCGACGAATCAGACCTGGCCACTATTTGGTAAAGCTCTGTGGCTCGCTGAACCAACTGCGCACGTCGGCGGCGGCGCTCCTCCGCCTCTTCATGATTGTAGCTAGCACCCGGCCAACTCATTATTTTTTTTTCCAAAAAATAGAGAGAATTTGTATGATGAATGAATTGGATGAATTGGTGTGGTGGTGTGGTATGGATGAAGAAGTATATATAGCGAAAAATGAGGGGTAGCCGTTGTGTAGCCGTTGCTGGTGAATTGTATATAGCCGTTGCACATTTTTAATTTTTTTTATTCAGAAAAAAAAAATACATCGGACCAATGGGAACACGCCACGTGTCCCCATCTTACTGCCTCGCAGAGTCGAAGGGTGTGTCGATATTTTGACTCAGTCTTCGACACACCCTTTGACTTAGGCTGGGTCTAAGCCTCCACTATGACATCAACCTGGATAGGTCGAGCGGCGCTCGACGCAGGCTTCGACGCCTCCGCTTGTTGCCCGTAGTGAATGCTCTTAGAAATGGTAGCGGAATTGGTCATATACCAATATACGATGCATCACAAAATTTATGCCTTTCTTTTAATGTACAAAATATATGCATTACTTCAATGCATCAGTTAATCTAGTCGTAAATCATAAAATGATCACTAATTTATATCATTCATGTTTTTCACTTGGAGTGATGCTATTTAGCTATAATGTGACTAGTCATAATTTGTTATTATGTGAAAATTAACCGATTTAGTTAGAATTTTGATTTATTTTAAAGAGTATAAACATATATTTATGTTTTTATCATATACTTGACCTAAATTATGTCATTCATTAGTGTAAATGTATTCTCTCTCATTCTTTCAACAAAAAATTTTGTATATCGAGATTCATATTACTTAAAAATTCAAGTTTATCAAATCTAAATTTGTAGAAACTACACATATAAATTCCTATAAGTTATTTAGAACTTAAAATTATAAATCAATCAAGTTTTATTCTACTTAAATAAGTTTATTTTTATTTTTTATTTTTTTTATTTTTTTTTATGTCGTGGGAACCCGCAGCCGCTACCTTCGGTGCACATTAGGTAAACTCCTATCCCTTATACAATAGCATGCAAACCATTTATCCTTCTCATTTTCCCGTTCATTTGTATTTACCTGATTTTCTACACATATAGTAGTAATAATTAATATATAGTATGTGGTGGGGTCAACAATAAATCTTTATTTTTACTATTGCAAATATATTTGATCTCTCATTGGATCACGTGGTATTAAAGTAGTGGTCTTCTTTATAGAAATTCCCTAGTTACTATTATGACAAACAGTGTATTTTAATTCAAGAAAAGACAATTTTTTTTTATTTAATACTTTACTCTTTTTTTCTATAAGAAAATTTTCCTTTTCGGCGACGACGCTTCATAAAGAAAATAAAAAATTCAACGAACATAAATTATATTGTTTCGTCTACTAGTACTTAATTCGTTTCAACGCATTTCTTCATTTATTGCCCCAAAATCCAAATCACATTACCGAAAGAATTTTGTGCGAATAGCAAATGCCACACACGTGCATCCGGACCTAAATTCAAACCTCCAATCGTAATATAACTTTGTTGCATCAATGTCGGATTTGCTACTTCATTTGACTACATGTAACATTATTTTCTTGGATTCACTTGTTGAAAACTATATAAACCGACAAATTTATCGATTTATAAGCAAAATATGAGATCACTATAATATATTTAGTATAATTTAATCAATCGGACCCCTGTCATAACCATGCTTTCTTTGACATAAATTCAACAACCTCTCGTCACAAGTTAGGTAGCTCATTTGACGTTTTTTCGGTCGGAATTTGGATTATCCTTAATTTTCCTTCTAAATCAAAGATAGTATTCATGTGTTACATTCATAAAAGGAAAGAAAAGTAATGAAAACTTTATATAATTAGAATTCAAAAGATGTCTATCACAATTTAAATATGGGCTGGACTCTCTCACGGTTGGCATGACGGTTAAGTAGAGGTGTTCAAAGTTTGGTTTAAACCGTAAATCAAATCGAATCATACCGCAATTTATGGTTTGGTTCGATTTTTGGTTTAAAATATATGGTTTGGTTTAGATTTTTCAAAAATTATGGTTTATGGTTTAGGTTTGGTTTTTAAGAAAATTCAAACCAAACCAAACTGTATTTGATATAATGATATTAATATTATCATTTTATTTATTATGTGAGGAAATAGAGATTTTTTTTATTGCATATCATATCTAAGTGTTATACAAATTTAATTAATGAAATCGTACAATTTAGAATCATTAAACCCTACAATCTACTATACATTTTCAATTAATTGTTACAATGATTTTTGAATACAAGGTACAAATTTTTATTTATTTTTTTTTCTTCTATATCCTTTTCAAATTCAAGTTATTTTCGATAGAAAAAATACAGAATGTGAAATTATTTTACTATAATTTACTATTTAGCTAAATAATGTTATCATAGACTCCTAATAAATTAATTCTAGCAAAAGAGAAAAATGTATATGATCATGATAACAACTTTATTTAATTCATTTTATTTCTATTACGAAGAAAATGAAAAAATATTGTTAAACCGCAAACCAAACCGCACCAAACCGTATTATTACAATTTGGTTTGGTTTGGTTTTACTACTTAATCAGTTCGGTTTGGTTCCAAAAAATTACCAAACCGTATTTTACGATTTGGTTTGAATTTAGTATCAAACCGCAACAAACCAGACCGCGAACACCCCTACGGTTAAGGTCTAAAGTGTTAAACTTTTTAATTTTTTTGATTAATTTATTTTAATTATATTTAATTTAAGATTAATAAATTATACTATTGAAGATTACAAACTTTAATTAAGAATTATTAAATTCTGATTAAAATTACTCAATCTTAATTAAAATTATTAAACTATAATTATATAGACGAGTAATGATATTCGGACACATTGTGGCCAGCTACACGCATGAAAAAAGGAAAGTTGACAGTAAAAATGAAAATAATCACATTTTCCCCTTAGGGTTTATGCTCCCCAATTAGGGTATATTTCCATTTTCAAAACCTGTATTACCATTTTTAACGCGTGTGGCTGGCCACAGTGTGTCCGAATATCATTATTAATAACAATCAACTATAATTAACAAATCCTTAATTATTCTCTAATAACATTTGATTCCTAACCAAACAGACCTTATAGTGCGGCCGTACCCGTATTGTGTTTGAATATTAATTTTGTAGCTAGAGATTATGCTATAGGCATTAGGAAAGATAATGTCCACACAACAACTCTATATTGCATAATGGTAGTATGTAGAATACATAGTTTTTTTAGGCCGTAACTTTGGACAAGTTGCAATAGAAGGATAAACTTTTGCGGTCTTACAATTATAGGATAAAAGTTAGAAAAATAGGCAATTGAAGGACAAATTTAAGTCCGATTGGACCAAATTACACATTTTTCTCAGCCCGGTGCCTACATGGACTTCACATAAGCAAGGAAAATGAATTAGTCTGACATTACTGTGATATAAAATTAAAATTTATATCGTATTTTGTTCACTATTTGGCTTAAACTTCTAACTAGTTTATGAGATTAATTTGGCCATATTTTGAAACAAGACAATGTGCAGAATATTATACTTTTGAAATTGAAATGTTATGTGTTAGTTTAATATCATTTACCTTGCTTTAAATATTTAACTTTTTATATATTTTTTTGGATAGTTTAGATCTTACTTCTATTTAATCAAGTAGGGTACATGTGTATTTGCTAAATAGTTTTTGTTGGTCATATTGGAGGTTTAAGAATATTATTTGGTTTGTGTTGATTACGAGACTGCAAAAGTTAATACTATATCTAGTCACGTAGCCATCAGACCGCCTAAATCACGCCATGTGGAAAAAATGTGTAATTTAGTCTAATTAGGCTCAAATTTGTCCTTTAGTTGCCGAATTTTTAAATATTATCCTACAATTATAAGCCCGTAAAATTTTTCCTTCTATTGCAACTTGCCCAAAGTTACAGGCATAAAAAAACTATGTACTCGTAGTATGTAACTATAAGTTGAGTGTTTGATGGTCCGTATGTACAAGTCGGACATGATGGAAGAACATACTATTTCACCGAAAGACGGTCATTCTACCAATGCAAACTTCCGATCATCGACCGTCACGACATTGGCCGCGCCAATAGAAACCCCCGGCAAGGCAAGGCGGCAATAAGGGCGGCCACGGCCCATAGATATGCTACTTCCCATAATCAACGTGAATTATTGCCCAAGAAAATAGTAGTCAACTTACGTACGTTGACAGACAAATTTGATCATTTTATGAATTTGAAAGATTATTTATCATGTTATGAATTTGAAAAATGTATATATTTGTGATATGAGTAGGACTTGGGTGCAGATTTTTGCACCCTATCTGCACGGAACCTGACCAACCCGACCCGTCCACTCGTCGCGCGTGGGTCTTACGCACCCATTTTTTTTTTTAATTTCTTTTTTTATTTTCAGATTTTTTTCCCCGGCGTGGAGCCTTCGGTTCCGATTTAACGGCTCCGCCTTCGCTCCGATTACTAAAATAAGAATAATCGGCGGGCAACAATTTGGACTTTTTCGGCTCGCTCCGAGGCCTTCGGTTCCCCTCGCTCGAATCTTGACATAAAAAAGAAGCAACAAACAAAAAATAAAAAATCTGGAAAAAAAATTGGTCATAAAGGGATTGACCCAGATCAAACCCGTCGGGTCAGATCGTGTCGGGTGGGCGGATGGGTGTTGCAGGGTACAAATATTGCACTCATGTTGTTGTCTTGTGATATATCCATTAATTGAATGGGCACGTAACTTCATGTCACACGCACCTCATCATCCACTTGACTTCGATAAAAGTCGATATCATCATTATACATGTATATTGATGTGAGATAAAAATTACTGGATTAATTTTTTCCAACTTTATTGAGCGCCCTTTGCTATTATTGTAATGCATCTCTCATTTTCTTCTTTTTCTTTCTTCTAACTTTCGACTTTAAATTATATCTTAATTAATTAATAACCTTTTGCTGCTTGGAACAGTATAGCAGATTAAGCTCACATTTAGAAAATAAATTATTAAACATGTTTGTGTGTGGAGCGTGCACATTTATTTATAATAAATAATTTGATCGGTATGAGCATCTCATGCATGCGCCAAGACGTAAATTTATAGCTAGCAAATAATTAATATAGTCCTACAAAAATTCAAATTAAGATGAAGAGACTAAAGTTAATTAATTTTATAGCTCAGACCATATGTCGAACGACATGAAAAATCTATGTGATTTAATGTATAAATTAAGATGAAGAAACTAAAGTTATTAAGAAACGGAATCCAAATTAATCGGTAAAATTAATATTGAGATAGTCTTTTCATACAAAATTCAATTCCACATCATTCAGAGGCTCATGGAATTCCATAACTTAATGATATTAATTAAGCTAGCAAATAATTAATATAGTCCGACAAAAATTAAATCACATAAAAAAGAAGAAAAAAACATGCGGTATTTATATTGTATAAATGTCATAAATTATATGTTAAAATAGGCAATTCTTGCTTCCAAAATCGAGTTCTACTATATGTAGTATATCTCAATAATATCAAAAGTTTATTAGGTTTTGTCCCATTTAGTTTCGGATAAATCCTATCGAGAATTTCATTAATCATTATCATTTCGATGAGCGTATGAATTAGGCATGCATTAGGTGAAATAGTGCGAAAATGTTAGATTAATGAATTAAAATAATCAAAACCGGAACTTAATTATTTGAGCCAATTTGAAGATGAATGCGTTCTTTTAAGGTAGTTGAAGAATGGACTAGTATATCTTTTTGACTCCAAATTTGCAATACGTCTTAATCCAATAGTTTTGGAATTATGACAATCTTCCTGTAACGCATCTTTATAAAAGTGATTTATACCTTTCACGTCATGCAATTCCGATTAGTCAATAATTGTCTATGGATAACACAAAACACTCCTAATTATTTAATCTCAAATGTAATAGTTTTAGTGGATATTATCTGTTGCCACTCGCCACTAATTTTTATTAGGAATACTAGTAATCACGTACGGTGCTACCAATATCACATTTCTCAAATTGGCACTTGCATTGAACTCGTTCCTTCATGCACATATGGTGATACGAGGGCTACTTCGAGTGAGCCAAAACTCCAATGAAAAGAGGAAAGATAAGGAAAAAAGTAACTGTTTTATTCATTAATTTTCTGCTCTTGTACAATGTCTACTACTTATGCACTACTAGTCACAAGCATCTTTTTAACAAAAGTGGGACCCCCTTGGAGCTATACAGCTAATCCATAACGAAGTCCCTGAAGCGGTTCAGAAGCTTCCTATTGCGCGCGGGTTTCTCCTCAACATCTGGGCTTAATGATTCTTGGGCCACCTCTTAACATATTGTATTGGGCTTCTCTACAATCAGCCCACTTGTTATATCATTTCCCACCCCATCAAAATTAACCTTGTCCTCAAGGTTATGATCGAGAAAGCGGCTTCGATTCTGTCACGAGCTTCCCACGTAGAACTCTCCGGTGGCTCACCTTACCAATGCACCAATATGTGTTGTTGAGGGCCTGCTGTAGCAAGGATGGTTCGTGCCCCACAAATGACAAAAGGATGAGGTATGGGTGCTGAATCCACTGCAGCGGCAGGTAAGGAGCAGGGCTGAACAGAGTCGGGGCCTTTATATGGTTTCAACTTGGAGACATCAAAGACGGAATGAATACAACTCCCTTGTGGCAAGGAAAGACGATAAGCAACGCGACTAACCCTTGTCGTAACAGAGAAAGGTCCATAATATCGTTGTGCAATCTTCGGTGAGCGCCGGCCTCGGATTGTGGTTTGTCGATATGGTTGCAAACGTACCAACACCTTGTCTCCCACTTGAAATTCCAGATCACGATGGTGTATATGGGCTTGTTGTTCCATACGGAATTGAGATTGCTGCAAAATCTCCTTCAGTTGACTGAGAATGGCATCGCGCTCTTGCAGAAGGTCGTCTATAGCTTGAACTTTGGTGGTGCCCGCAGAGTATTGAGGAATGGGCTGAGGTTTGCGACCATACATGCCTCGAAAGGAGTCATACGGATGCTGCTACAGTAAGAAGTATTGTGTGAAAACTCTGCCCAACCCAAATAAGCCGTCCACGTCGTAGGCCGCGCGAGAGCAAAAGCACGGAGGTATTGCTCTAAGATACGATTCACCACTTCCGTTTGTCCGTCGGCCTGAGGATAGTAGGTGGTGCTGTGGCGTAAAGTGGTGCCACTGAGTTTAAAGAGGTGTTTGACCACTATGTCTGCAAAGAGAGCAGCCGTCGTGGCAGCCGTGTAAGAAGTAGGCAACCTGCCAAAATGAGCAAATTTTGTGAGTCGATCGACTACAATGAGGATCACAGTGAAGCCATGGCTTGGCGGTAAACCAGTGATGAAATCAATCGTGATATTTGTCCACACATGAATTGCAACTGGTCGAGGTTGCAAAAGGCCGGTCGGCGGTTGAGTCGAGTATTTAATTTGCTGACACACCAAACACATAGCCACATACTCCTTAACTGCTCGGTGCATGTTAGGCCAATAAAAAGTAATAGCAAGGGGCACTAGAGTTCGCTTGACCCCACTGTGTCCCGCCATGGAGTTGCATGAGCTTCTTGCAATAGGCGAGGTATAAGAGCAGAGGTTTTGCTGATGTAAAAGCGTTGACGAAAGGTAAGGATGCCTTCTACCATCGCATACTCAGACCCTAGTTGGTGATCAAGCTAACGACGATGTAAGTCAAGTAAATCTGCACAAGTGGTGTTCTCGTGGCGGAGTTGCTGCAAGAGCTCGGTCACTGGCACACTTCTAGTGACATAAAATTGAGCAATGGGAGATGATTCATCGACTTCTTCCACAGGTTTCTCGTGTCGCTGAGATAAAGCATCAACCGCTAAATTAGAAGCTCCAGTGCGATAATCAATTCTGAAATGAAATCCCAATAATTTCCTTACATACTTCTGCTGCTCGGGAGTTTGGATCGTCTGCTGAAATAACTCCCAGATGCTCTTTTGATCCGTGGGAACCACAAAAAATCTGCCCAAGAGATATTGGCGCCATTTATGCACCGATTCTACAATAACATGCAATTCTTTTGTATATGTTGAGGCCGCCTGCATCCGTCGATTAAGTTTCTTGCTAAAATAGGCTATAGGTTGTTCCTGTTACATTAACACAGCTCATGTGCCCACATCAGAAGCTCTGATTCTACCACGAACTCTAGTGAAAAATCTGGTATACGCAAGACATTGGTGGATGTTAAGGCATCCTTAAGTTGATTGAAGGCGAGCTCAGCCTGAGAATCCCAAATAAAAGCATCGGTTCGTAGTAAATTAGTAAGGGGAGCAACGATACCTGCGTAGTGTCGCATGAAGCGCCGATAATATCCATTCAGCCCCAAAAAACCTCTCAACTGCTTCGTCGTAGATAGAGCTTCCGAATCGATGACGGATACTGTGAATGAAAACCGGCCAAGTGGAGATGAGATGGTTGGATTTCATCCATTGAAACCACACGGCGGCGCGGCCTTCCATGTGGAAAGCGACAATGCGTAAACGTTGATCTTCAGGAGTATTGTGGAAAGAGAAGAATTCCTCCACACGAAAGATCCAACCGGAAGGGTCAGACCCATCCAACGTCGGAACCTCCATTTTCATGGAACGGAATGGCAGAGGAGGGACCGGATCTTGCTGTGGCGGGGGAGGTGGTGGAGGTGGCGGAGGAGCTAACGACGAGGAAGAAGAGGGATCTACGTGGTTGAGGGCGGCAAAACGGGAATCTACAGAGGCGATAAATTTGGTGAGGGCGGTGTTTGTGGCGAGGAGCTGAGCTTCAAGGGTTTTGATGGAAGCGGACAAATCAGATTCAACCCTGGCAGGGTGGTGAAAGAGAGAAGACAATGAAAGCATCAAATTGATAAGATAGAACAAGAGGGCTACTTCGAGTGAGCCAAAACTCCAATGAAAAGAGGAAAGATAAAGGAAAAGGCAATTGTTTCATTCATTAATTTTCTGCTCTTGTACAATGTGTGCTACTTATGCACTACTAGTCACGAGCATGTTTCTAACAAAAGTGGGACCCCCTTGGAGCTATACAATTAATCCATAACGAAGTCCCTGAAGCGGTTCGGAAGCTTCCTGTTGTGCGCGGGTTTCTCCTCAACATCTGGGCTTAACAATTCTTGGGCCACCTCTTCACATGTTGTATTGGGCTTCTCTGCAATCAACCTAGTTATTATATCATATGGCGAGCACATGAAATGCACTTGATCGTCTTGTTTAATATAAAAAAAAAAAAAATGGCCGGCACTTGCATTCACGCACCTCATATGTTTTAGGGACCATATTCTCAATTGATTGTCTACATAAGAAAACGTTGTTTTTGGATAATCATCTCGGTTAAAAATAATTCATACATTTCTTACAATTTAGGATTCCGAGTTTAATATTGTTACAAATATTACTTGCAGCAAAAAAAAAAAAACAAAAACAAAAACAAAAACAAAACGCACATACACATCTCATATGTGACATATACCACTCCAACAACACACCCAAAGTGATAGACAACATATGACTCAGTAGTAGGTGAAATATTTGTCAAAATATATCTTAGTTCCAAGCTGTCAGATTTGGAGTGGTTCATTGTTTTGTTATATAATGCTTGCGTGGGATAATTTGATTATCATGGTCACTAACTAATTTGGACTGTCACAAGAATAATAAATTGACATTTCACTTTTTAAGTGCATACCACCGTCATGCCGACAGGAAGCAAATTTCAGATTTATTACTCTTTAAGTAATCTCAAATAAGGATTTTAGATTTTTAACAATAATAAAAAAAAATTGCACAAACCCAACAAATAAAAAGAAAATTACAGGTACCAAAAGTTTTTTGTTCAGTCTTAAAGTTACAAAATCACTATTTCGAATACAGAAAAGCAAGATAAATTTGTAAATAAATATGAATTTTAACGTATAAACTAAAAATTATAACTAATAATTAAATGAACAAATCATAAATGATTTAACATTACTGAAATGGGCCAATATCTGAACTCGGCCCATAAAGCACAATTGGTTGCTAAATTGTTACTTTTATTTTTATTTGATTTTTATTTTTTGCTTTTGGGTGTGTATTTTGGCTTAAATTGATGGATTTTCTTTTCATTTAAAATGGACTAAAAAAGAAACAAAATTCGCATTCGTTCGTGTTATTTCGTTTTTAGTTAACTATATAATTCAAGCTTTGAATATTTCTGCCCCTATTTCATGTATTTAACATCCAAATGGTGCGCATTTGAGTATGTAATCAGTGGAATTTAGGATTTAACCTTCAAAAATCCTATTCTCCCGAAAAATAAATAAAAAAATCATTACCTTCGGAGTTTTTTTTAAGGGTTGACTTCCGATTTCTGTAGCTTCTTCTATTTTACAATTTGTCCATTAAATTTCTGAATCATTTTCATTATTTTTCTCAAATCCTAAAAATAATACTATTACTATGTCAATACATATATGTGGAGAGAGAGAGAGATTATACAATCATTTTAGACCTGCAGATTTTATATATATATATATATATATATATATTTTGTAAAACTCATTTCATATATTGTGATATTATTATGTCCAAATGCAATTTCTCATAACTTCTGCCGACATTTCATCGACCCACCTTTCTCATATTTTAGACGAGAAGTGCAGATTTGACGAGCTTTAGGTCTGGATGCGGTGTCGCTAAGATTTGTCGTGGTCGGAATCCCAAAGTTTGTTCTCACCTAATTAAATAGATTTCGATTTCAGATCAATTAAGGGGATCTAGGATCAGTTTAATCAATTAAAGAATGATGCCTGAGCACAAAATAATATCCATCAAAGCTCAATTACAGAGAAAGACTTAACAAGTTGATACCAGTCAAATTTGACCCAAACCATATGGAAACATATATCCAATGATTACATGTCTGCAGATTTTAATGCTTGATAATTATCACTACCTCAATTTTGGTAAAGCAGTGCTTCATGGAAAAAGCTAAAAAAAAAAAAGATTTATTTCACATACTTCTCTGAGATCAGTTACTACGAATTGAAAAATGCAAAAACACTTGACCCACATGTTGTTGTCGATGAGAAGTTTGAGAGAGAGTTTGTTGGTTCGAATCGGCGGCGGCGGCGGCAGATCACTTGGTGGCGATGGAGCAAGAGAATTAGTGTTTTTCGGTGGTTTCCTACAAATCAACCACCACACTCTCATTATATGTATAGGGAGCTCTTGAATTCGGGGAAGGTCACAGTAGACACGGTCTTACCTGTGGGTTTTCCGGCGGCGGCGCCTTGGATCTTCTTGTGTTTTGCCCTAATCTAGATCTGGCCTGGTGTGTTTTGAAATGGAGGAGGTGAAAGCATCGAAAGCTGAGGGCAAATTTTGTTGGAAATTATGTATGGTGTGTGATATGTGTACGAAAAAGAAAGACATGAATGAAATGAACCGAGGCTAGAATTAGACTCTATCTCCGTAAGACAATATTGCTCTGTTATTGTGCAAGCGGTCTATAACAATTGCCTCCAAGATACAACGGCTCGGGCAAACTTGAGACGTTGCACTACGTGTCAAAGTTCCGACGAACAACTTGATACTCGGGACGAGTACTCGATCCTAGACTCAACTATATATGAAGTGTATGTATGCAAACTCGATGCAGGTGTATCAGAAGTCGGATTCTGTGGGGCCTTATATAGGCAGTAATTGCTCGTTCCGAACGGGTGCCTACATGGCGGTTTTGGCATCAAACAACCAGAGACCGCCACGTGGCGCAGGCGAATGGGCGCCTTGTCTGGTGCCGCCACGTGTCGGAGGCGTTGGTTCGGTTGGAAACCGACACCAATTGCCGAAATTGCACCGTGCGGACGATCGCACCAAACACGTCCTTATCCATACGAACCGCCGTGTAACCACCTCTCCGTGCGCACGAGCCATGTGTGTTCGAGTCCCTTAGCCAAAATAACTTTGGCTCCTCAATTGCTCCGATCGCGAAGTGCAAAGTGCGCCTCAAAGCGCCCATTGCGACAAGTGCGACGTGCTCGTCACCGTCGCCGTCAAGCACAAAAGGTGCCAACACTTGAGCCACTAAGGTACACCGTAAGGTAGCACACTTAGATATACTACCTTAAAGTGTTGCTCCTTATATATAGCACAAAACTTCTTTGATTTTCCGATGTGGGACAAGTAGTAGAAAACACACAATTCTAGTTTTAAGTAGCTATATTCATGTATTAATTGCTCATTCATTCCTTAATGGAATTGAACAAATAAATACACTAAATCATAGTGCTCAAAGCGTAGATTTCATTTCTACCATTAGTTTTCACATATTCCCCATGAATTTAATGCTATAAGTGATCAAATTCCAACAAATTTGTCTCCCTCTGGTTCAATCTCAGTCACTGTTACTCCAATAGAAAATAATATAGGGGGAGTGACGATATTATTTTAAAAAGTGTAACAGTGAAATAGGAACGAGCCTGAGTATAGTAGAGGGCTATTCATATTATTTATATCGTTTATCAAATATCAAACGTTCGACGTCCATATAAATAATATAGTACTTCCTTCGTATCATTTCATTAAGTCCATTTTGCTTTATTTGGACGTATCATTTCATTAAGCTCATTTCCTAAAATGAAAATGCATCATATGAAAATACCCCATTAAAACTCATAAATTACCACATATACCATTAAAAAGCTACTAACTCCATTCTCTCTCCTACTTGATGTGATAAAAATACCCTCAAAAAATTACTTTATCTTTTTAATTTTATTATAAACAACTCATTTTCTTAACATACATGTCCGATCAAATGATTTTAATGAAATGATACGGAGGGGATATGAGTTTATATCAACTACCAAACACACACTTGAAAATATTTAAGTAATTTTTGGTTAAAAAGATTACTCAGAATATGGCCAGTATAAAAGTGAACATGGTCTAATATATTTGGACTGAGCTATACATAATAACACAAATAGTCATTGAGACTTTAGATCAAAATAACCAAATTTATGGGCCTCAAAATTAAAATGATTAAACTTATCTAGGGGCCTGAACTTTCAAATGAAGCCCAAAGTTTCTTAAAAGTCGCAACAAAAAGAAGCTACCAAAATAATCTTCGGCATCTTATAATACTGTAAAACTTGAATGTAATAATTTTACGAATCTGACCCTAAATAATCAAAAGAATGTTCTCATATTTTTAGCCTCCTATTGATCGTCAAAATTGACTAACATTATATATTGTAATTGAAAATTAATAAATTTTAATTTGCAATCGTTAACATCAAAGGTCAAACATTTGAAAGAAAAACGCACCCAAATGAATAACATCAATTGCAATAAATCCAAAGATTAAGTACCCAAATGTCAATGATCGTGGAAATAATATGAATAATATCAATAGCAATAAATCGAAAGATTTAAGTACCCAAATGTCAATGGTCGAAGTGGTGTTTATTAAGTTTGAATTTATCCTTTCTTTTTGAATTTTACTATAATAGAGAGGGTTAGGTCGTGTAACACAAAATGGTGCTCTCTTGGCATTTCTAAAAGTACCTAATACTTTAACCCAAAAAAGGGAAATTACTTTATAAGTTATACACTATATATCACATAGATTTGGATGTGTTTAACTGGTTGGAAGTTATATCGATGCTGGAAATTAAAAAATTATGGTCAAGTTCTTTTATGTTCGTTGATATGCTAATATGACAGTTCATAGTTTAAATGTCAATTTGCTTTCGAGCATCATGGTGTAAATAATTGGGGGTCGAATTTCTCGTCTTGACTTTTAAATATTGTTTATGCTGATTTGACTCATTAATAGAAGTTTGATTTTCCCTTAAAAAAATTGCAATTTGTTTGTGGATGAAATATTGACAATTATCATAAGTGAAATTCAAATAGTGATAATTAATCTTATAACAATTATTACCCCACAATCACGCCGACCACATCCAACCTCACCTTGTGTAAGATTGAAAAGGAAATTTAGATATGTCCTCAACCTCAACCTTTCATGTTGCATTATACAATAGACCTTAAATTGTGTAAATATTAAAAAAAAAAAAAGGCCTATAGCTTCTCAAAAACAGAGCAAAACGCAAGTTGCCTAATCTCCCCACCGCCGCCCAATTTAAAATATTTTTTTCCGGCGGCCGCTTCGCGCCACCCGGTAATAGATTTCCATGGCTATCTTCCAAAATGCACTAGGTTTCCTCAATTCAAGAATTTCTTCCACCTGTGGGCCCAAACAACCCTTAGTGCTGCTTACTGTTCACCGGCATCACTTTCTCTCTCTCCTGTCCCATTTTCTGAGACCATATAATTGTTGCATCTCCACGCGCCGCCACCTCCGCCACCGCCCTCCCTCCATCAAAGCGGATCCACCCCCCCTCTCTCTCTCTAACCCCACTTTCATCCATGTTCTTGTTCTCGAGGGTCTTTTAGGTTACTACAGCAAATGACCAAATAGTAATATTTACTTTTTATTCATTTATAGAGTTGCACGTTAAAAAGAAATAAAAAAATGGACTGTAAAGATCGTCTCAAGAATACACATGAAATTTTTCATTCTCTTATTGGTTATTACTATCACAACTTCTCCTAATAGTACATCAAGTAATTTTGCTAATACTCCCTACGTCCACGAAATGTTTACCACATTGTGGACGACACGGATTTTAAGAAAATGGTAAATAGTAATGAATTATAGTGAGTATTATTGTGAGTGGAATAAGGATCCACGTAACCATTTCGTGGACGGAGGTAGTATTAAATTTAGTTGTGATTTCTTGAATGCTAACTTATTAAAAGATTTTCAGCTATCAAAAATAACTCCTTTTAGAGCACGTATATTACTGTGTCTCATGTCTCAGTGGGAAAATTAAATAATTTTGTTGGTAATAGTAAGTAAAATTAATATAGAACACCTACATTACGAATGATACATGAATATTCAAATCGATAAAGATAGTAGCGTCTATATAAACTACTATCAAGTTACTAGAATTTACTTTATGATTATGAATATTATACGCGTGACAACCCCATATACGAATGTATTAAGATGAATTTTTTTTTTGAACCAAATGTATTAAGATGAATTAGAGCACACATAATGGAATTTCAAGTTGCATATAGTTGAATGTGCCTAATTATATGGAGTATATACATTACAAATTACACCTAATACTGTATTTTACTGGCATAGAATTAAATAAACGGCATAGATTTTATACCTTATTATGGTAAGTCAGAATCTGCTAACTTTTCGCCGGAGCTAAGTAAACCTGGCTTTGCACCACCGTATGGCCGAATTGAAAGCCCGGCTCCACCATGAACGCCACCCGCAAATCCCCGGGCGCCGCCGTGAAAACGTCGGCGACTACGTTTTCCATGTACACCTCAGAAAATCGTGAATTTTTCTCCACTTGAAATATGCCAACTTCACGATCGAAAGAAAATGCCAAACAATGAAGCAGCCAAACTCTCCTCGACATTTCGGCGAACATCTTGAAGAACTCGGTCTCCGGCAACTCGTCGGAGTTCACCGTTTTCCTCTGGTTCAGATTGCCGGCGAAGGAGAATTCCATCTTCGGGTGCACGAAATTAAGGTACTTCGATTTCAAGAACTTCCCGAATAATGTGTTCGGATTGTGCTTGACGAAATGACTCACAGAGACTGACCTCAATTTCTTGAACTCTTCGAAGAAGAAACTCCGCCGCCGCTGCTTTTCTCCGGCGAAGGTCCCATCGATTTTCTCGATTCCGAAAATGGGATCGCCGAAGCCACTGAAAATCACTCGGGAAACAAACGATTCGAACACGAACGCTTTATGATCTTTTCTGGTGAATTTGATGCCGGGTAGAATCGCATTCACGGCGGCGTCGATATCCCAATTAGCGGTCTCCATTTCGCGGATAAAGTGTTTGACGAAATGCCTCACAGATCTCAACGCGTAGTGTTGAACAAGGACGAAATCATTCACATTCAAACCGGGAAATTTCACCATTTCGAGAACGGAGAAAGATCCGCTAGCATTCATCTTCTTCTCCATCAATTTATTGTTTCGATTAGTCTCTCTCATCTTTTCTTGCAGAGAAGAAATCTGTGACGCCCTCTGATCAATCTCTCTCTGCATTTTCCTCATCGTGATCTCGTACGTCTTCATCAGCGACTGCTGCTCTTGAATCTCCGCCAGCATAACCACCACATGCGGCGGCGACGAGTCAATCTGGTTCTTCACGAATCGCCGCTTGAGCTCCGACAGCGACCGCAGCTCGTCGACGACGGCTTGATCCGCCGACTGTATAGCGTCGTTGTTGTAAGGGAACTGCGCCATTTGCAGCTCGGCGTAAGCCGCCTTCACTGAAGAAAGGGCCGCGAAAAGCTTCGCGACAAAAGCTTCCATGGCGGCTCTGTTTCTCAGCTCCGCCATGGCTTCATCTGCGGCTTCTTTGTCAAACAGTTTCGACTCGCAGCATCGCAGTTTCTCCTGCGGAATCGGAATGCAGAATCCAGAGTGAGAACGATTCTTTGTGGGTTTTTTCAGGTGAGTTAATTTCGAAAAAGTTTTGGCGATCTTGCTTCTGTTTGGAGCTGGAGATGGTCGAATTGAATCCATCTTTTTCTTGAATTTTTTTCTTTCTTTCTTTATTTAAGAAAAAAAAAAAGTTTGTTTCTCTTGATCAGAGCGTGGGAGAATGAAGCTGAAATTTGAATTGTTGGAGAGATTTGGGTGTGAAAGAGGCGAAGAATTTGAAAAGCAGAGAAAATTGTTTGATTCTTTGCGAAAGCAGAGATGGAAAGATTGAGAAACAAAAAGAAGAATGAATTAAAAACTTGAAAAGATTTAAAGAAACAGAGTAATGTGCATGCGCGCAGATGATACATTACATACAAGAAGAATTATGACTTTGAGCATATATTTTTTTATGGTGGCAAATTTTATTTAAAGGCATGGGGCCACCATTTCAGCAGTCTTTAATTTAAAATTTTCAAATATATTTCTCATTTGGGTCCCACATAATTTCGGAGTATTACCGTTTTTTTTATTTTTTATTTTGAGATAAGGGTATTATTATCTTGTATTAGGGTGAGATTCGTGAGAATAATCTGTCATTAGTGTAGTAATTTATTTAATTAAATATTTATACCTCATTGTAATAATTTTTAAAAAAAAAGTCTTTTCGTAAAAGATAATATGCAAATTATACATGATAGATAGTTTCGACCTCTAAGATGTTAGTAGATTCTCATGAATTATTTATTTTTACCATGTATGACATTATCTTAAAGAATTGAAGTTTTTTTTTTTTTTTTTTTTTTTTTTTTTTTTTTTTTTGAGGATTAAAGAATTGAAGTTGTATGTTTGTTATTGATATGTATAGCATAGCATATGATTATGTTATAACATTAAAAATAAAAATAAAAATCAGTAATTGGCATCCTTTATTGGTGTTTGATGATGGTGGATTCAAATTCAATTTTAGTGTCAAATTATAACGAGAGCGTGTTTCATCGATTGTGTTGACATATTTTAATATATTTAGTTATAAACTTTTTTATTTTTAAAATGACATATTCGTACTCATGATGAGCTGCAGCTAAACGCGTTATTAATTAGTCACAAACATTAGGACTAGAGATAGATTTGTTACATTCAAAATAAGAATGCAAATAATTCTTTTAATTGCTCTCTCTTCCCATCTAGTAAAAAATTAATTAAAAGTTATAATAGTTGGATATCAAGTTTTGCTAAATTCAAGCCAACAATCCTTCTTTAAGCAACCGATTTTATTTATTGATATAAAATATCAAGCACTTTATTCTACGTCGTCATATAAAAATTCAGATTTTAGCTATAGAAAGCATAAAGCATTACGATGTTTCAATAAAGCTAGTATTTTATTTTTTTTAGGGAATTATAATGAGATATATATGTTTATTATTAAATAAATTGTTACATTATCATATAGGTAGGACCTCTATACCGTACAAAAGTGGGATCACTACTTCGTACGCAAGCAAAACCACTACACCATCAAATAAAGTGCGAATATACTACACCGCATTCTGACGGGATTGAACTTAAGACTTCTCACTAAAAACTTAAGATACACCTCGGCCAACCATTTGATAGGCCTCATCGCCTCGATAAAGCTAGTTGTATTTATTTAGGCATATATGGGATCCTTCGTCGAAGACTGGAATATAGGCGAGGATGATTTTCTTGCTTGAAGATTATATTTGAGTAGGTGGGGAACATCATACAATGTAATAATTATTAATCATGTGATTAAGAAATAAATTATTATATAATGGGACTAAAATAAAATTTAATGAATCTGACCGAGTTGAAATAGCAGATATCTTTCAATCTAAACCAAGAAATCGTATTGGTGTCATGAAGAAACATAAGTAATAATTTCATCTAAATTATTCAAAAGGAATATTCTAGAACATTACGTTACAATATACTTTCTTGAAACCATAACACAATGTTATTGCTGGTATTTCTTTTTATTTGTTTTTTTTGGAGTCATGAGTACTAAACAATATTGTTCGACATTTCATTGAGCTTACAAAATTATTTTGAGTTTAACTTGAATGTTAAGCAAAACACATCACGTGGAACTCTAATTTTTTCCAGTAATTAATTAATATGAATATAGCTTAAATAATTCGTTTAATTTTTTTCCCTTTACTCTTAATTTTATATTCAAACAATGTCCGCAACTTCTAGAGTTTATGAATTAAACAAAAACATGTCATCATGTAGATGAACGTCATGCGCGTTTCAGTTAATGTGGATGATGCAAAGTGAGTTATCAACTTATCATTTGTTACAAATGATACTCCATATTATAAATATTATATATATATATATATATATATATATTTATATACAAAATCATGGTTTATATGTTATGCTTTTTACATTAAATTAAGCGATAATTCTGCATAAAATAACAGCTTACATATCTCATACAAAAGCGTTCATATTAATTATGCATGTTATATATCTCTTCCTCCCAAACAAGTAGTATCAGTATTTTGAAATTAATTGTATCTCTCTAATAATATAAAAAATGATGTTAAACATTCTATTATGCAAATTTTAAAAATTTTCGATTTCCAAACAATACTTTAATTTCTTTATATAAATTTTGACAAGTCGTCAGAACAAGCGATCAAGGCCATTGCTCCCTGCCCAAAACGCCCCACGAAAGATATTTTATACCATCAGAACATTTTATAACTATAATTTTGACAAGCCGTCAGAACATTACACCATTATGAACCCCAGCCTCGTTGCGGCTCCTCCTTAGTCCTCACATTTCTTTTACGTTTGTTCCTAAGTAGATGACATTTATGTGGGACGGAGGAAATATTCTATATGTGCATGCATGTACATGTTTAAACACTTACCATTGGTATTTGTTTAAGCATGCCAAGAAATGTGAGGCGTATTTTGTGGACTTTAAGGTGTGAATTCTGCAGGCATACTATTGTCTGAAGACTCACATAATGCAAGTTTGACGTTGAATAATTTTAATTTATATCCCCTATTGGCAATTTGCTTTGCAATTTAATTCCATTAATGATTATCCTTATCTCTAAATAAACTTCCACACCCAAATAAATACGAACGACAAATGAAAATAAACGGAGGAAGCTGTCCAAATCAAAATGCTATCACTCGATTTAATATTGATGAGGTAGTAGGTGCCATACGAATTTTTCGATGCATTAGATTATTATTCTTTAAAAGCCTTTTCTTATACTACTATTTTCCAAAAAAGAAAAGG
The DNA here is from genome assembly GCA_029490685.1 of Schizonepeta tenuifolia. Classification (NCBI taxonomy): domain Eukaryota; kingdom Viridiplantae; phylum Streptophyta; class Magnoliopsida; order Lamiales; family Lamiaceae; genus Schizonepeta; species Schizonepeta tenuifolia. Next base: position 509,701 of record JANLIY010000014.1, read on the forward strand.
AAACACACACACAACAAATTAAGACAAAATATAGATAGGAAAAGCTTATATATAAGATTTGAAAAATAATCTACTAGCAAAGAAGCTGTCCCCTTGGGATTTGGATTCCACTGCATACATTGTACGAAGAAAAAGATAATTATTATTTATAGAAAATAAACATATTTTAGTATTGGATATCATTGTCATACGCGATTTATGTCTCCCATTATTGAAGCGTAATTTAAAATTCGACCAAATTAAGATTACTTTATTACGCATACAAATCGATTAATTAAATTTGTCTTGCAAGGGATCAGAGAAGATTTAATCTCGTTCTCGTTATTATTCTATACATTTCCCATAAAATATCTTACTTAAAAATATATCAAAATTTCTTCTCTGTTATAAATAATATCCTATTTCAGATCATATCTGAGCAATTATGAATCAAATAGAACCATTAACTCATATTTCTTGAATTGTTTTGGAGGTAATTTCAAAATAACTGAAAGATGTTGAATATTTTAAAAACTATACAAATTGTACTTTTTTAAAATCAACCCTTAAAAATACTGTGGCTTAAGGGTATATATTCCACTTTTTCAACGCAATAAATCAATCTATTTATACGTCACGTCTCTTATTAATTTATCATACTAGTTGCATAATCTCATGCTTATAGAATTGCTATGAGTTTCTACTGTATTTGCAACGCATAAAAAAAAACAAAAAAAAACTGCAACTTAAAAAGGTAGCTCAATTAGTGGAATTATGTCGCATGAATACTTACCTTAAAATTTCATGTCATTATTTCATCTTTGTTTATGTAAAAAATATATAATTTCTGACGTATAGTGGTTGTAACTTGTAAATTAGAACTCCAATTACGTCACAAATAATTGATTAGAGTGTAATTAATTCTACGGCAAGCAAATATGTAAGTATTTTGTTTTCGCGGCAAGCAAATATTGTAAAATTTGAGTACTACTTGAAGTGCGTCTTGAACCAATATGTACCATCTCCAATTATTTAACCTGTACTTATGAGAAAATCAATTTGTGCAATTTATTTTCAACCTAGCTATATACTACTATTCCCTCTGTTTAATTGAACATATTTCACTACTGTTTGACACGATTATTAAGAAAAAAAGATAAAAAAAGATAGAAAATATGTATGTAAGTCTCACAATTTCTAAAGAGAATCATTTTTATTTCAGGAATGAGACATATTCAATGAGACATAAAAAAGGGAAATAGACATGTCGAATATTATGACAGAGGGAGTGCTATTTTCATTTTACGCCCTCCAGCCCACTACACTAAAGTATTAAGGAAAAATGTAAAAAAGATAGAAAATGACGAAACCCACCTATTTTTATAAGAGAAAGAAGTTTTCATATAAAATATATGACATTTATTACGGGATAATTCAATATGGAAAGGAGGACATGGGATGAAAGTAGTATCTTAATTAGACTAAGCAACGACCTCTATATTATTGAATGAGTTGACTGATCAAGGGCATGAAAAGACCTAAAGTGAGAGGCAGTGCTTGCATATGTTCAAATAGTAAATATAATAGATCCAAATCTTACTTGTATTATATACTCCTTCCATTTTTTATTTTTTTTTAATGTCGTGGGAACCCGCAGCCGCTATTTTTGGTGCGCACTGGGTAAACCCCCGTCCCTTGTACAGTAGCCTACAAACTACACAGAGCAGGTAAACTACACTTTCCTAATATATATACCCCCTCCATTCATTATAAGTGTGGTTGTTTATAGAGAGTGGTATGAGTTCTAAATGTGGGAGAGTGGGTGGTAGAAATATTGTGAGTAGAGAATGATAATATTTTAAATGGTGTAACTTCTATTTATGGAAGGACCACATTTATTATGGACGTCGCAAAAAGAAAATTGGATCACAATTATCGTGTACGAAGAGAGTAATATTTATTTCATTAGGGTGCACATACACACACATATATAGGATGTGGATATGGTGGGAACTAACATAAATATCACTTACGTGATGCACAAAATACAGTATGTTAATGCACGAATTACACTAACTTGATGCACAAATTATTTAGCACACTTTTAATGCACAAACAATAGTAATCTAATGCATCAATTACTCTTGACCGTAGATTATAAAAAAGTCAACGGTCCAAATTAATTCCTAAAAACTACCTAAAGATGAGACTGATGAGTTACTATATGATCCTTCCCTATATATATCACGTCTATCATCTACTCCCTCTGACCCATTGATAGTGTCATGTTAGTGTTCGACACGAAGATTAAGAATAAAGGTAAAAAGATAGAAAGTTGATAGGTCCCGTCACTTTTGAAGGATTTAAACTTTTCTTATTTGAAATATGACAATATGAGTGAGACAATTAAATAAGAAAGGAATGATAATATGAGTGGGTCGGAAGGAGTATTTCTGAACACAACTTACACACATATCACAATAATCAAATAAACTATGATACTATAAGTAGATCATTGGATGAATTTCCCATCTAAAAGTCCAAGAAAGCAAAAGCACAAGTTTTGGGCTGTCAAAGACAATTGCCTGAAAAATAGGGTTCAAAAAATGCTTTGAGATAAAAACATGTCATGGATTACAGTGAGAGCCACTCTCCAAACATTATTTGATTTCGAAGTGCATAGATGTCTAAATCACCTAAAAAAATAATCAAATGTGCAATGATTGATGAGGAAAAAAAATAGTACCAACGAGCTTTTTTTTTTCTTGTTTAATAAAAAGTACTATGTACTTTATTTTTTCTATGACAAGTGTAACTCGCAGTCGCTACTGAGTGGAGGGGATAAGCGATACATAAGAGTGAGTGAGAATGAGAGAAGATGTAACTAAAATTTTGGTGGTGGCTTGAGCCAGCTACCAACAGATTTTTCACTCAACTGTAATTCAAACTTAGCTTAGCTGCCAAATTTAATTACTTCTGATGCAATTAAATTTTGTGAAAAAGACAATGCAGCGCCCCTATCATTGCCCCTTCCCAATTGTCCCTTGACTACCATATGAGAAAGAATTCTCATAAATAATCGGGAGACGAGTACTCTCTCGTCTCTTCACATAATAAGTGTCATTTACCATCAAAATTTGTAGCTAGGCTGTATTCCCACAAATATGTGCCAGTCAAGTTTTTACTTAGTTATTTTTTATTTTTATTTTTTTCACTAGATGTGAACACTTAGAAATAGTGAATTTATCGGTTTAAGAAATTGTACCTTCAAAAACATATACTACGGGACACCATCATAGTATCTTTTAATTTGTTTCAACAATAAATTTAAAGTGAGAATTTGCATAGATATGTGTTGATTTTATGATAATGAAAAGAATTGAAATGCATTATTTGGTTGTGAAAATTGTAAACGAAAAAGGAATTGAAGAAAGGTGAAGAATAATTCAAGTTTTGAAAAAAAGTACTCTTCATAGAGATTGTGGTTTTCTCTTCTGTTTCGCGTTTGCTTGAAAATGTTGGTGACATTAATTTTTATGCGTTCCTGCCCTTTTGTGATTTTGATTGCATCATCAAGTATAAATTTAGTAATTAATTCACATTAGAATAAATTAAATGAAAATAGTGCATTAATTTGTTTGGCATTTTGCTTGACAAGCTAACTTTATAAATATTTTTCTAGGGTGCAAAAACTTCGGTGCAACCGGTTGCATACAGTGCAACCGGTTTGCACCTTTTATCTAATATATAGAAAATTTTGTGTTATTTAGATGGTGGCGGAGTGGTTTGGGGCGGAGGTTTAGAGCTTGGCTCCTTCCTCCGCCCGAGTTCGACACCCACTGACGCAACCTCTTCAGGCTTTATTTTATTTGTTTAAATTAAACTAAGGCATTTTAATTCATAATGGGCTTGGTAGTCCAGTTATAGAGTCCGCCCATATTTGTGCAAGTTCGATTTCTTATCATCACATTTTCTTGTAATTTTTTCTCTTCCTTTCTTTTTTGTTTTTTTTTTTTCTTAATTTTTTTTTATTTTCTTTTTCTTTCTTTCTTATTTCTTTTTACTTATTTATTTTTCTTAATTTCTTTCCTTGTTCCTTTTCTTAATTCTTTTTATTTTCTTTTGCTTTCTTACTTACTTATTTCTTTTCTTAATTCTTTTTATTTTCTTTTCCTTTATTTCTTATTTATTTTTTCTTAATTATTTTTACTTATTAGTAATAAATTAGTAAGAGTTATTAGTTACTTATTTTTTACATTTTCTATTCTTTTTTTTCCTTTTGTTTTTATATTTATGCTCTTTGTTTTTAGTTTATTGTACTTTCTTTATTTTATTTCTTTTTAATTTATTTTATTAACTACTTTCACTTATTTATAAATTAATAAGAGTTATTAGTTACTTTCACAATTATTACTTTTTTTAACGATAATGTTTACTTTTATTTACGATAAGTTATACTTTTAGTTATTTGGTCAAGTAAATATTGTCGTCATGAAAAGTAACTAATTATACGAAGAAATGTAATGTTTTACGACTATTACTTTTCTTAACGACAATGTTTTCTTTTATTTAAGAAAACTTGTACTCTTAGTAATTTGGTCAAGTAATTATTGTCGTGATAAAAAGTAATCATTGACATAATGAATTGTAATGTTTCAGAACTATTACTTTTCTTTACGACATTGTTTACTTTTATTCATGACAACTTATACTTTTAGTTATTTGGTAAAGTAATTATCATCGTAATGTAAAGTAATTATTGATATGAAGAAAAGAAATACTTTTTAAACATTACATATCTTTGTAACAATAATTATTTTTTATTACGACAATAATTACTTGATTTGTCTATACGTTTTTATTAGGGACAAATGTTTGTTTAATCAATTTTAATTAATTTTTTTATAATAATCAATCCCCTTAGAATTTATTAATACCCAATATAGGATTTATTAGTTCCTAACTAAGGTTTATTAAATCTCCATTTATAACTTAATAAGTACTAAAATAAATTAAAAAGGAAAAAAACAGAAATAAAATAAGGAAAAAGGAAAAAAAGGAAAAAAGGAAAAAGAAACAAAAAACAAAGTGACAATTGAAAGGAAAAAGAATAAAATAATTTAAAAAGCAAAGAAAAAATGAAATTAAAATAAGGAAAAAGAAACAAAAAAAACGAAACTGAAATGGAAAAGGGAAAAAAGGGGAAGAAAAACAAAAACTGCATCCTCCAAGACTTGAACTATGGTGGGCCAAATAGAACAACTTAATGTGAAGCCAGCTTCTACTAGGCTACAACTCGCTACATCTTAATTGACGTAATTGACGTAATTCATTAAATAAATAAAGTTACATCAACATTTTTTCCTTTTTTTAGGTGCTGCGCGGGTCGGGTTCCGGGTCGAACTGGTTGCACCCAAGTTCAACTCAATCAACAATTGAGGCATAAACTTAAAGCCTGTAGACCAAAAGGCCGTCAACTACAAAGATGTACATTTTATTCTTTTTCCTTTCAACATAGTTTAGGGGTGGATTGATATTCTTGATATCGATTGTTTCAAATTTGAATCTCACCAATTCTTTTATAGGTGATCCGTCATATAATTTTTAAAGAGGTATTTACCTTTTTGGTTTGATTTACATAATATAGCGATAATGAATATAGCGATAATGAATTACCCTTGTCATAAAAAAATAGAATAAAGAATTAGTGGTATGAAATGCCATCTAATCATTGATAATGTACTTCGGATATATTAGATTTTGGATTTTTTACAAAGTAGGCCAAACTATTATAAACATCATTTAATGTGAAAAGCTTCTTATTATATGGTATAGGATTCACATGAGAATGCCCTTAAAGTGAGAAATAGGAATTAATCTCCACTATTGATTATATTTACATGGAGAGTTAAAATTTGGCCTGATCAAAGCGGGTCAAACCCGAGTCAATCCGTTGATTTTTTTTTTCGATTTTTTTAAGGTTCAGCTCATATGCACCACTTCACATATTCGTATGCACCACTGTACATAATGAGATGCACCACTAAGTGCATTGAGATGCACCAGCTTTTCAATTTTTTTATAATTTCTGATTTTTTTTATTACTGTCAGGTCATATCACTACAAAAAAACAACCATTTATTGACAAAATTACTGACGGACTACTAATCCGTCAGTAATTACTGGCGGAAAAAAAAAGGCGGGTCGGTTTTTTAAAAATTACTGGCGGATTACTGACGGAAAATTTAAATCCGTCAGTAATTACTGACGAAATCAAGTTTATGTTAGTAATTACTGACGGAAATTTTATTCCGTTAGTATTTACTGACGGATTTTAATTTCCGTCAGTAATTTGGCTCGATGTCTTTTTTTTTAACGATGCATATTATCATAACAACGTTAAAGAGTTTCGAGATTTTAGGGTCTGAAACTCAATTTTTTTTATTATGACGACATGTGTATAATATAACATGAGAATCGATCAATTAATAAATCGATCAATCACCCAATTTGATCGATCGATCTAATTGCTACTTAATCGATTTATGGTCAATTATCGAATGGTCAATTTATAACTTTTGTGAGAATAGAAGAAAATAAAGTGATTGAGTTACATATTGACTAATCAATTGTCCTGATTCATAATTTTATGAAGAATGATATGCGTACTCCCTCCGACCCACTGATCATATATGATGTCCCAAATAAAGAATATAAATTTTAACCCTTCAAAATCCTCCAAAAGTGATGGGACCTACTCAATTTATATTTTTACCCTTATTCTTAATCTTCATGACAAACAGTAACATAACAATATCAATGGGTCGGCCCTAGTTTATAGTACCAACGACGTTGTAGATATATATTCATGCTTTAAATAATCACAATCATAGATCATACAAATATAATATTTATATAAAAAGTCATGAACATAATTAAGCATGATAATATATTAATTTAAGCATGATTACAAAGTAATTTAAACTTGTTCTCACATTCTCACACTAGGATTGATTTTTATATGAACTAATCCATATATATATGTATAGAGTCGATGTACGCTCGTATTTTGAATGATGACGATGTTAACGTAACCAACATTTATTTTAAATCAAGGAAAATCAAGAGATCTAGTTAATTAGATATATGCTCATGAGTAGTATATATATATATATATATATATATACTCGATAAGAGACTCGATAATTTTGTAGTTTTTTTTTTAATTTTTAATTTACCAACATTCATTGTGAATCAAAGAAAAATGAAGAAATCCAGTTAAATGTTGATTACTGTCGACACAACTAGAGGCTCGATTTTTTTTTTAATTTCGACATTAGTGACGGAATTTCCCTGAGTAATTACTAAGGGATTTCATCCCTCAGATTTCATCCCTCAGTAATTTTCCCCTTTACATTTGCGAACTCTTTCTTCCCCCCATTTCTTTCATACTCTAATCTCTTCTCTCTTCCCCCCACTGCTGCCGCCGTGCCTTCCCCGGTAAGTCTCTGCTCTCTCTCGCCCTCTCTTTCTCTTTCCCTCTCTTTCTCCTTTCTTTCAATCTTTCTCACCCTTTTCCTCTCTCTCTCTCTCTCTCACTTCTGTAGTGCCCTATCCACCGCCGTCGCGCCTCCCCCTCCTCGGTAAGTCCCTTCCTCCCTCTCTCCCTCTCTTTCTCTCTATTTCTCCTTTCTCCTCATCATTTTCCGTCTCTAACTTCTGCAACCTCGTTCTCTCTCTTTCTCTCTTTTTCCGTTTTGTTTTCTGTTTCCGTCTCTTTCTCTTTCTCTCTCCCTTCAACTCATTCTCTTCCGCTTTCTTTCCGGTAAGTCGCCGCTGCCACCGCTCCAATGCCTTTGCGTCGCCATCGCGTCTGCCACCGCAGCATGTATTCATATGCACCACATATATAACGAGACGCACCACTAAGTGCATTAAGATGCACTAGTTTTGTTTTCGTTTTTGTTTTTAATTTTCGTAAAAACATTGTGCATCTAGTTACACTATGTGGTGCATCTGGTTACACATTGTGGTGCAGGTCCGATTTTTTTTTTCAGTTTTTTTTTTTAGTATTTTTTTACAGATGTTTTTTCCCGACTCCACCTTCGGCTCCAATTTTAGGGCTCTGCCTTCGCTCAGGTTACTAATATAAGGATAATCGTCGGGCAATAATTTGGACTTTTTTGGCTCGCTCCGAGACCTTCGGCTCCCCTCGCTCGAATCTTGACCAAAGAAAAAGCGGCAAACTAAAAAACGAAGAGGCAAACAAAAAAACGGGGGAAAATAAATCTGAATTTTTTTAAAAATATCGAAAAAAAAACCTGAAAATCTAGTGCATCTCAATGCATTAAGTGGTGCATCTTATTACATAGTGTGGTGCATCCGAATATGTGAAATGGTGCATATGAGCTGACCCTAAAAAAAATTCTAAAAAAAAAAAACTAAAAGCTAGTGCATCTCAATGCACTTAGTGGTGCATCTCGTTATATATAGTGGTGCATCCGAATATGTGAAGTGGTGCATATGAGTTCACCCTAAAAAAAAAATTCAGAAAAAAAGTCAACAGGTTGACTAAGGTTGACCCGGGTTTGACCCACTTTGACCAGGCCAAATCTTGACCCTTCATCACCCATAGATCTATGGTGGAGATCTATTCTCATTTCTTAGGATAATATTTATTCTCATATGATCTCTCTTCTATATATATTTTTGATTTTATGTCGATCGAACATGAGATTTCTCAATTTCAGGCGCTTACTTTTACCACTAGGTCATCCCCAAAGGACATCGCTATTTATGTTTCAAGATATATTTATGTAGTTCCAACAAAATTTAGCTTGAAACCATATGAATGAGGAATTAATCAGAGCAGAAAAGCATGCATTGGAGGAAGTGGAGAAATGGAGAAATGGAGCAATGTTGAAGAAAAAATCTAGCAACAAAGATCAAGAGTAGACTGGATACGACTTGGGGACAGAAATACAAGATTTTTTCATGCTTTCACCAAAGCCAGAATAAGTGGAAAAGCTATCAAGCTTCTTGTTAAATCGGATGGGATTAGATGCTTCACACAAACTCAAATAAAAGAGGAAGTCAAGAGCTTCTACTTACAGCTAATGGGTAGCTCAGCTGAATCAATTCCCATGGTTAATAAGAACATAATCGCAAGAGGAAATATTCTTAATCATGACCAACAACAACAGCTATGCTCCGACATCACATCTCAGGAAGTGAAAGAGGCATTATTCAGTATGAATCCTTATAAAAGTCCTGGAATAGATGGTTTTAATGTAGTGTTTTTTAAGAATGCTCGGCCGATTATTGGAGCAGAAGTGATACAAGCAGTTCAGGACTTCTTTGCCACAGGATTCATGCCAAATTCTATCAACACTACTCTGGTAACACTCATTCCCAAAACTTCTCAAGCTAGTTCTATTAGAGATTATCGTCCTATTGCATGTTGCAGTGTGATATATAAAATCATCTCTAAAGTTATAACAAAGAGAATGCAAGGGGTTTTAGATCACTTGATCAATGAGAGTCAATCTGCATTCATTAAGGGTAGACTCATATTTGATTATTTTATGCCGAGTCACGAATTGATTAAAGGATATGCAAGGAAACATATTTCTCCACGAGTTATGATTAAAATAGACTTGCAAAAAGCCTACGATTCGGTAGAATGGCCTTCCATAAAATATACGATGTTGGAAATGGGATTTCCCTTCACTTTTGTTCAGTGGGTTATAGCTCGTTTAACCACCGTGTCTTATTCTTTCAATGTCAATGGAGAGATCACAGAACCCTTCCAAGCTAGGAAAGGACTGAGACAAGGGGATCCTATATCCCCATACTTATTTGTTTTGTGCATGGAGTACCTCAGTCGATGTTTGGGAGAGCTTAAAACTGATACTCACTTCAAGTTTCACCCAAGATGTAAAAAATTTGGACTTACTCATCTAAGTTTTGCTGATGATCTCCTCCTCTTTGCTCGAGGGGATGTGAGATCAGTAAGGGCTTTACTAAACTCCTTTCAGAAGTTCACTTCAGTCTCAGGATTAAAATCAATAGAAAAGTTATGTGTACTTTGGAGGGGTTAGAAGCAGAGATCAAGAGCTGATTCTTGAGGAGGTTGGATGATGAGAGGGGAATTCCCCTTCAGGTACCTGGGGGTTCCACTCACTACGAAGAAACTATCCATAATGCAATGCCAACCTCTTATCAATAAGATTTTAGCAAGAATAGAGTGTTGGACTGCTAACCTTCTTAGCTATGCAGGAAGAATCCAGTTGATTAAGGCTGTGTTATTTAACATCCAAACTTTATGGTGTCACGTGTTTCTCTTGCCTCAAAAAGTTTTGAAGCTTATTCAGACAACTTTTAGGTGCTTTCTCTGGTCTGGAGCTTCAAGTATCACCAAACGAGCTCTAGTGGCATGGGAATATATGTGTAACACAAAGACAGAAGGGGGTTGAAACCTTATTTGCGTTAAGACATGGAATAAAGCATCTATTTGCAAGCAACTTTGGAATATAAATCACAAGCAAGACAAGCTATGGGTGAAATGGGTGCAAGGATACTACATAAAAATCAGTCTATCTCCACCATGCAGATCCCAAGCCAAGCTTCATGGGTTATAAGGAAAGTATTGAATGCTAGAGAGTATGTAAATAGAGTCCAAGACAGGGATCATCTCATGCAAAACTCTACCTTTTCCATCAAGGCTCTTTATCGTACTATGAAAAGGAGAGGAGTAAAGGTTCCTTGGCAGAAGATGCTCACTAATAACATTGCTCCTCCGAAGATGATTTTCATTGTTTGGTTGGCCTTATTGGAGAGACTATCTACCTGTGACCAGTTACTGAAGGTTGAGATTCACTGTGATGCTCAATGCATCTTATATGCACAGGTTGATGAATCAACTCATCATTTGTTCTTCACTTGTGATTTCTCGAAGCAAGTTTGGAGAAAACTCACTGCTTGGAGTGGTATGAATTACCTTGGTCAAAGTTGGAATGTGGAGAAGTAGTTTCTATTTTCTCAATGCAAAACAAACTCAGGGAAGCAGCGTCTTTATCGACTTCTAGTGAGTGTAGATGTCTATTTGCTATGGAAAGAAAGGAATGCAAGGCGATTCCAAGGAGTTAATTGTAGTGTGGAGGCGATCACACGAAGTTGTAAGATCCTAATAGCAACGAGCTGTGCTAGAGAGGAAAAGCTGCGTAGAATGCTAGCTAATTAGGATCGAACCAATTTTTGTAGATTTCTTGGGTGCTTGTTTCTGTGATTGTACTTATCTTCATTACTTGGTTTAATATAATCTATTTTACCAATATATATTTATGTAGTTCAAAGTAAAAAATATTAGCAAGATTTTAAATTTTAATCACAAAATTACGGATTAACCCACTTGAGACTCGACTACACCTGCAGGCGACGTAAATGGCAACATGGAATTCTCTTTCATGTTTGAAACGTTATTGGTTGTTGAAGTTCAATTATATTTTTAAAGTGATTATTTCCATTTTTACAATCACTTTCATTTTTTCTTACGCATATGGCTGGCTACAGTGTCTCCCAATATCATTACTCATTCTTATATTACATTATATTCAAATTTTGTACAATCTCATACAAGTTAATTAATTGAAAAGGATTACCTATCAATTGATATACATTCACGATTCATAACATGTAATTATCCATACTATATAAATTGCATCGAAATAGAGATGTGATTAGCTTTATTATTTGCGATCTGTTATTCAAAAAATATAACACGTGACAAATCCTATGAGACACGTAGCTACCTATAAACACCACTATGTAGTCGGTTGAATATTTAAATTACTATCAATGATTAGGTGATCAACCTGCATTGAGTCAATATTATTAGTTCTTCAAATATATTTTAAATTTATTCTATTAATTTGATCAAGTAAAAAGGTATGCTCAATATTTTTGTAACCTTATTTGATGTGGGGTGTTTTGTAAGTTTCGTTTCTTCCTGGGGGCAAAACTGATATTCGACTAAACATTAATGCCTGTTTTATATCATTATTACCCCAAAATCTGCAAAATATTTTCACATAAGCCCTTTTACCAGAAAGCTTTACCGATCGTTGAAAAATAGTGGACTCCCATCTTCTCCTCACAAAATACACATAATTCACACATGCACTCTCTCTCACACACTTGCACACAGTAGCATCTCTGAGAGAGAGAGAGAGAGAGAGAGAGAGAGAGAGAGAGAGAGAGGAATTATTCTCGCTCTCTCTGCGTATGGGCATTAGAAAAGTATAGTTCTGAATTCAATCTTCGAAACATTTGAGCTGGGAGGAGATCGCCGATTGCGTGTGATTGCACGCAATGGGTTGCGCTGGATCGCGGGAGAAAGAAAACGGTGCTTTCTTGACTCATTTTGACTTCCAAATTTATACAATTTATAAATTAATGGTCGATTATTTTCCAATTAGTTATGTTTATCATTGGATAGAAGTAGAATTATTGAATTTGCCCATGATGTAGCGTGTTTTGCCGTGATTTATGTTTACCCAGCGTATGGATTGATGAATGTTGCTAGCTTTCGATCAATTTTTAATGTTTAATGAAAATTTTTACTTTCGTCATTTTTAGGTTTTTAGTTCAATATATGGAGCTGTTTTAAGATTAATCTTTTTTTTTTTTTGGGAGAAATGTATTAAGATTCTTTGATTACTCTGTCTTTTGTGTAGTTATAGTTTCTGCATGAATTCTCCGAATTGAATGAGGGAAGAATTAGGGAGTTTGGTAGTTATGCAAGAAAATCTGGTTCTGAACTTTATAAATGTGGGGCTTCACTTTGAAATGTTTTACTCGAGGAAAAGGGAACGTTTTATTCAGTAAGTTTTGCTTCATTTATATTTCCTCGGATTCATCATGGTAAAGTGGATTAGTCTAGTTTTGGGTTTTTTGTGGAAGATTAAAAATCGAAGTAGGATTCTTTCGTTTTAGTGAAATAATGTCCTTGAGTACCACACACTACTGGTTTGTATAATTGGGGCTATGAATCTTCAACATGGTTTTAAAATTTTAAAGGGGGTAGAATTGGCCTCCAAATTCAGCTAGTCGTTAAGTAAAATTACTGAAGATAATGTGTGATTAGTCGATTCAAGACTAGGAGTCAATGCTTTGTCAAATTCAGATCATTGAGACACACGAACTTAGTGATATCGTAGGTTGGTACTTTTTAGGCATCATATTTCCATTGCAGCCATACATAAACTGGGACTGGCAATTTGAGAAAGTGCGTTGGTTTCCTTTAAGTACAGATTTATGTGGATTTTGTACATATGGAAGAGTAAGGAACAATTGTTGTTTGGATTGATCATATCACAATGATATATCTCGTGCGACTGTTGCATGTGGGGTCAGCATGCTGCCATGACTGTATTGTCTCACACCTGATAGATGAATTGTTAGCTGAGTAGTAATAAAATGGTATTAGTATTTGGGCTGTACAACCGTTGTTTCTCATTTTCTTACATTGTTCATATCATGGATAGAGGAGAACTTTTGAATAAATTCATTGTTTCCAGATGGATGAAAATGATATACCTTGTTGTCAAATCCAGAAAGTAGGTCTCATGATTTTCTAAGTTTGACTCTCACTCTATTTCTTCATCGAGAGGATGATCTCCAGAACTATAGCTTCTTTTCTTTCTGTTCTGAGTCGTGAGCTGAAAACTTGTGTTGCATGCAGAAATCTTACTGGGGAAATCAACAGAGAAGGGAAGATGAGGATAAAGATATTGAAATAATTCCATCTCCCTTTTCTTCTCTGTGGATACCACTACTAAGTTGTGCTTCACTTTTTATTTTTTTGTTACTCATCTAAGAAATATGGTTGATGTGTTGACCTCTCTTGTAAAATCATCAATATGACAAACTTGCTCTATATCATCATTAAATTGTTTGAAAAACACACGCTATATTATTTAATTGTAGCTAAAGCTTTGATTTTCTTCGTCTTCTAGACTCAAAAAAGATACGGAAACCCAAAGCATGGAAGCATTCAGAGCAAATTACAAGAGCCCAACTGATGCAGATGCGTGAGGAGTTCTGGGACACTGCTCCGCACTACGGTGGTCGTAAAGGTTAGATTTTCGAAATATGATTTAACATTCGTCTACATACACTTTTTTGCTGAGATTAACAAGATATCCTTTACTTCTGCATCTTGATTTGAAAAGCTTTATAATTGGTAGAACAAAGACAAGTTTAAAGGCTGACTTAAAACTTTCTACATTTGTTTGCCATTGGTCTGAAGCTTGTTTGTCAACGGTCAACGCCATCTAGCAACAAATAGCTGGTTTATTGCAGTATAAATACAATATGTGCAATTAATAACCTCTGATTTTCGTTGGCATTTGAAAGAAGCTACATCTTCATCATGTCCGTCATCAGGAGCATGTGGAAGTCAGTATTTTCATTTCCTTTCCCCTCGTCTTTTCTCGCTCTTAACAGAAATCTGGGATGCACTTCGAGCAGCAGCTGAAGCTGATGTCACCCTTGCACAAGCAATCGTGGATAGTGCCGGTGTTATCGTTCAAAATCCCGACTTAACGATCTGCTATGATGAGAGAGGTTTGCTCCTGATATTTGCTTCTGAAATTAAAGTCTTATAAAATCAAAGTATTGATCATGATCTTACTGCAGGTGCCAAGTATGAGTTACCCAAGTATGTTTTGTGTGAGCCTACAAATCTGGTCCATGGCAGCTGAGCATAACTTTGTTTGAGACTGTAAATATTGTACATTGGTTTCTTTTTTTTTTTTTTTGGTATTTCACATATATTTGATTGACTATTTTTCACATCATGCATGGAAGAAATATATCAAGACTTATTTCAAATTTCAATCCTAATACTTCAGTGATTTGGTATTCTGCATGTTTCAGGGTTCACCATTTTTAAGTCTTGGGCTTCCTTTTCTTTCAATATTTATGAAGAACGGCGATACTAGTTGTAATTTTTTTTTAATAACTTTGAAACTGGAAATTAATGATTAATTTTTGGGAGCCGGATCCTGGCACCACATACGGTGCATCCACTTCTCTAATCTGCTCTACACGTGTCATTTATTTTTTCAATTTTAAAATTAAATTAAAATAAAAAAAGTGGAATGGTTTTCCCTCCGTCACCCTTCTTCCCACCCCTCTTCTCCGGCCAACACCACACAGATTCTGGCGGCGGCGGCAGCGGCAGCGAGGATGGGAATCTGGTGGCTCTTATATATCACAGAAATTTTCGACGCCTCCTTGGCAGCAAAGATCTCAACGGCTGCTGCTTAAACTAGAGAGCATCCCAAATTACATAAGCTTTTACAAAACAAAACACCGATAAATGAAATGCAGAAGCATATCTTGATGAAATTATCGTAAAAAAATCTTGTGATTTGTAAAATGATTTTTACAACAATATAAATATGATGAAGAATCAATAATTACAACGAGAACGGGTATAAGATTGTCGGGATAAAAGATTCTGTTTAAAATTGCCGCCGACAAACTTAACCCATTGAAGAATAGAGATGGTTTTTTGGGTCCTACAAGGTGTCATGTTCATGTAAGTCAAGAAAAATTGAAAGAACATGATTATATAACTCTACTAGAGTTCGAGTAAAAAATGCAAAGTAATCGGCGGAGATAAAAAAATTCAAAATTAAAATGATACGAGACGTGTACGGTAGAAAGAGGGTGGATGCAAGATCCAATTTGCCTTGATTTTATTTGATATAAAAATCACATATTACAAAAAGATATAATGATCTCGATTTCATTATTGTTTTCAATACAATAATTTCCCATAAAAATAGTCACACTTAGTATATGTGTAAATCTTCAAAGTTCAAATATTCGGTTTAAACCTTGGTTTAATCGACAAACATTGGAGCATAAAATTGACTTGGAGAAGGATGAACAATAGAGTTTAAAATCGAGACTCCGTATTTAGAGATAAAATCCATTACTGATTGCATGTTCGCAAAGAGAAATATCAAAATTTACAAGTTTTAAAATAGATATTAGAAAATGTTATATAATACTACTCCCACAATAGAAAATGTTTTGGGGAGTTAATTATTTCCTTATTTGGATATAGACAAGATGAGTGGAACGTCCCATTAAAATGATAGATAGACATAATGAGTGGGACGGATGGAGTAGTATATACTATAAACTCTTAAAGAATATTTTTAGCATCTTATAAAATTCTAAGTATTTTTCTAGCATCCTATCAAATCTTGTGTTTATTTGGACTTTTTTTTTTCTTTGGTAGTAATCACTCTTGCATTATCTACAATCTCGATACAGATGAAATCGACTCCATCGAGTTACCTTCACCTGCTCGGAGTTACAGCGTAAAACCGCATAAGAACAACCTCGTTTGGCTAAGTTAAGCTTCTGTTTTTTACCAGTCTATGTCTATGTGTGTTAAGAGGGATCATTCATTTATAATATGACTAAAACTATCATCATTTTTGTTTCATCTCATCAATCTCTTCCTCATCATTATTTATGTGATTTATGATTGCAAAAAGTGTGCATGTTGTTTTAGATTCGTTCGCTGTTTATTTCTTTTAATCCTAATTGCCCTTAACATCTTCAATTGCACGATATTTTAGCTTTTCTTTAGTTTCTTGAGGAAAACAGGAAGCAGTCATTTGTTTTAAAAGCTGATTTAATAGTGTGAGACAAAACATCTGGCATCTGGAAGATGAAGTGGAAATGGAGTGACAAAACGAGGCTATAGATGTGTGAGGTTTGCTCTTGAAATCAAAGTCTTAATGATCTTACGGCAGCTGAGACTGTGACTTTTGTAGTTTGGTTTCTTTGTCCTTTTTTTTTTTTTTTTTTTTTTAATGTATTTCATTTCTTTTTCACATTTTGTAAAAGTCTCTTGGATTTTGCTATACGCCAACGAAATAAATTTCGCAAAAACTTGTATGTAACCGGTCGCATGACATGTGACCAAACCCAGCCGGCTTGGAAGCCAGAGACCGCTGGAATTCAATTCCAGCCGGCGCTAGGACCCAGTCGAGGCTGGTGTTTCTAGTTTTTTTTTTTTCGCTTCTTCTTTGGTGAAGAGATCGAGCGAGGAGAGTCGAAGGCCTCGGAGCGAGTGGAAGTGTCCAAATTATTGCCGCTAAGTTTATCTTTATATTAGTAATCGAAATGAAGGCGGAGCCGTAAAATTGGAGTTGAAGGCAGAGCCCAAAAAAAAATCCAGCCTCGGCTGGGCCCTAGCACCGGTTGGGATTGAAATCCAGCCGTCTCTGTCTTCCAACGCTGGCTGTGTTCAATTTCAACCCGTCCCTAACCTGGTCGCATGACCCAGCGGCAGGTCACATAGGAGACTACCTCAATAAATTTTTGTGTATTTTTCAATCACGAAATATAAGTGGATGGTTATTCTACTCAGACTATCATATTGCATGTTTTTATTATAGAGTTGTGTTGGAAATAATGGTTTGAAAATTATTATTTATGGCGGTTATTTATTTAATTATTGATAATTAAATAATGAAAAATTATTTTACTCGTCGAGTAGATAATCGGAATATATTTATGTTCTCAAACCATTATTTGATGAGTGAGAAATGATATATTTGGATTGTATGTTGAAGACGAATTTGCTGCAGACAATTTTGTATGATGAAAAAACGAGCTCAAACTCGAACTTGAACTCGAACTCGGATCATGGGTGGTGGGCTTGAATTTGTCATTGGACTTTAAGCTTTGGAAAGAATTAATTTGGCCCAATGTATGGAAAATGGGCTAGAATTAATTGTCAACTAATTAAACATCACATGTTTAGTTATTTGAATTGGCCCATTTTGTTGATTGAAAAGAAATTAAGCATTTGAATGTTTAATTGGTTGCTATCAAAGTCGGTGGTGACTTTGTATTTCAAGAAACCGCCGTTGTAAATCAAAATGAATCAAATTCAATTTGTAACAGTCATGTAACAATGACTATTGATCTCAAACGGTGAAACAGCCATTGTGGCTTTAATGCCTTAATAGGTTTTAATTCCCCACATGTTGAGGCTGCCTATAAATTGCTTCGCATTTGCATGGTTTTTTCACAGAAAAAAACACACAACAAATCTGCTATTTACTTGTACCCGAATAGGCTTTCATCTTAGTTCATTTTTCAAATAGCATACAAGTTCATAGTATAGCTCAGTTTCCCTCCTCGTCCAGTTCGCCGGAGCTCTCCAGTTTGCGGTGCTACTACTGTAAAGACGTGAAGTCGTTTATCTTTGGGGATGAGCCGTCAATCCGTTAGCACTACCGGGGCGTTTTTCGTCTTGCGGGCAGAAGGAATCTTCGGGCGACTTCTAAACCTAATTTTGTTTAGTTTTTGTTGTTTCGATATATCTCCTTGTATTTCTAATTTGGTTCTTGTTAGTTCTATTTCTTTGTAGTTTGTCACGAGCTTGTACACCGGTTTTAACAAGTTGTAATCTGTGGCATGGTACGTTATGAAAAGTCACTATATGAAAGTCTAATATGAATGGTTGTCATTTAAGTTATCACTGTTTTACGTGGTCCTAGCCTGCTATTATACTAAAACAATTTTTCAAAATTAATGTCAATTTCGTGTAGATTTGTATGATTGTGACCAGACTACCAACAATTGTGAAATTCTTAAACTTGCCAAATTTTTAATAATGCAAGGATAACATTAAGGCAATGGTGTGATTGTTTACATCTTTAATTGTTTGTATCTAAGTCAACATTGTTGTTGGGCCAAATCACCATTTCTAGCTTTTCAATCTGCTTGCTGCAATCTTTCTCCGGTTGTCTTCTGCTACGGATTTCCTGTTTATTTTTTTCTTGAGAATCTATCTTAAAGTATAGGAATATAATTAAGATATCATGCAAGCTGATGTCCAGCATTTACTGTGTGGATCAAGCTCGTGATAATTGTTTTTGCACTTATGAAGAATAATATTTCTGCTTGTAACCAAAGGCTACATGCAGAATTAATTTGATCCAGAAGCTCTTGTCATTAGTTTACTACAAGCTTAATTAATAAGTTTTGTCATTCATTTTCTGATTATGTGAGTAAATCTATTGTATTCCAATCTAATTTGATGCTTCTATTCTCTGTCACATGATTGAATAGGTGGGCATGGATCAAATAGTAAGAAGAACTTCTCCATGCCAAGAACTTGTTGGCATTCTGGAAAAAGCCAAAACTTTGTGAATTCATGATTCCTTAGATATTTTTTTTCCCATTTATATACTCATCACAAAAAAACTGTCTCCAGTTTATATGGTCCTTTTTCTTTTTCTCAAATATATACTTGTCTTGGCATTAGATATATTAGAACAAATTAACTCATCTTTTTTAATTCAACTATTTTATACCCTGCAGATCATTATATAATTCCGTTATGGCCTTTCCAAATTTCAATACGATGGTAAACGCAAAATCTCGTATAGGACCCGCCGCACCCACGCGACCGCGCACGGCACATGGGTGCACGCACCTATTTCTTTCTCAATTTTATTTTCAGATTTTTTTTTATTTTCAGATTTTTTTTTCCTTTTTTTTGTTTGCCTCTTCGTTTTCGAGTGAGGGGAGCCGAAGGTTTCAGAGCGAGTCGAATAAATTTAAATTATTGTCCGATGATTATCCTTATATTAGTAATTGGAGCGAAGGCAGAGCCGGCAAAAAAAAGCCTAAAAAAAATTGACCGGGTCAACGGATCAACCCGGATTGACGTAGAGGCTAGATCTACAATTGAGGACGACGTCGACACGTCCGAATCGATTGGGCACTAGCAACCTGTCAACAAAAGAACACGTTAGAGACCTAGGTTGAGCACCAGGAGGGGGTGTCGACCGTATAACCTCCGACGCTCAAGTTAGTAACAGATTATTAAAACGGAATGATAAAGAACATTGATAAGAGAGAAAGACAAGTTGGAAGCAATGTTTATTCCAAGTTGAGGGTGTTGGGAAATTTGTTAGTAAGAGTTTTGATGAATTCCAAAACCAACTGACCCCAACCGAGTAGATGTTGCCAGAACCTAATATTAGTAGTTAGGCTCGGTGTTTGAGCATTGTCAAGATTTTATCTTTACAGGTCTCCAGCTGAAGATGGAAACAAGGCTTCACTCGGATAGAACCTCAGTTGTGAGGAAGACAACTGAGCGTTCATCATCCAAAAAGGGGAAGTCTCGTTCAAGAGATAGAACATCAGTTGTAAGGAAAACAACTGAGCGTTCATCAGATGAGAAGCAGTATGGGGGAAAGAACATCAGATGAAAGGAAGCCATCTGAGCATTCGAACCCAACTGATCAGATACAAGGAAGACAACTGAGTGTTCAGTTTCAGAACATCAGTTGTAGAACTCAACCAAGAAGATCAACAGCTTGAAGTTGAAGTCAGCTGAGAGTTCAACTGTTAGTAGTCAGATAGAACATCGGCTGAAGAACAAGTTAGTTGAAGATCGAAAGTCTTAACCGACCACTCCTTGTTGGAAGTCTGTTGTTAAGATTTGAATTTCAAAAAGGAAGTCACGTGAGGGTTTGACCGTTCAGTCATTACCCCATTTAGCCCAACACAAGGCTATCTCAGATGGAAAGCAGAAGAGCACAGATGCCATATCGGGAAAGTCTGCAGAGATGAGAGACAAGCCATCGCTTTCAAAGAACAGAGATCAACAGCTCCTCCAACGGCTAGTTGATACTCTCCGCCTATAAATAGAGGCCTTCATTCATTCAGAGAAGACATAAGACACACACGCAAGAAGAAACCAGAGAGCGAAACAAAGAGCAATATTCTTCACGAGCTGAACTGAATTCAATCTCTTAGAACATCACTTGTTGAGAGTTCTAGAGTTAGTTAATTTTTGTGTCTTTAGATCGAACCTTGAGATCATCACTTAGTGAGAGTTCGTAGAGTGTTAGATCATAGCTCACTTCGTGTTTGAGCTTTTAGTTGGAACCCCATTTTCTTTCACCTGAAAAGGTTTAGGATCCTACTCTTCCTGCAACTGAGTAAATAGGTTGTTTAGTACCCGGAAACTAAACTGTAAGGTTGATAAGTACCCGCAAACTTATCCTTAACGGTTGCTCAGCCCACGTAAGCTGAGTGGTTTGTCTAGAAGAACTTGGACAGAGTTGTGTGGACTCACAACTCCCCGTGGACGTAGGAGGTTTCTCCGAACCACGTAAATCTCTGCGTGCTTGTGTTTATTTTGTTTATTTTTTGCATATTCAACTGACCTTCTAACCAGCATACAAATTGATCTTAGCATTCTCAACTGTCTTGGTTCTTGACCAACCGTGCATAAAAGCACAGCACATCACTTCCAACCTAGTATTTCTTACTCGGTTGTGATTCCAACTGAGCTTCCTTACTCGGTTGAGGTATTTTTCAGGAGTTTAGTTTTAAAATTCTAACTGGTGTATTTCCCCCCCCCCTCCCATACACCAGTAACTCGTATCGGGACCATCAGAGGGTGGGAACGGTGATAGTGAGTAAGTAGTAATGGCAAGCTGGTGACGGAATAAACCAAGTTGGCTAAATCTGGTGTGTGAGAGCGAGTTGGAAAGGCGGCGGAAGTAGAAAGAATGTCGAGAGAGATCGTGAGAGTAAGAGTAATTGTGTTAGTTGTATTCAGCGTATCCGGTTGTGATTTAGTCGAATTGCATATATAGAAGATAGCAAGTTATTAGGGTTTGACTCTGATCTTATCCGCCCACGACCTACACTCCCGACTGTTACGATTTTGGCGGAATCATAAAGATATGCTCCTTGACCGCTCCAACTAGGCGGATCGACTTGATATAGACATTTTAGGGTTGCCAGTTGTATTTTTAGACTACGTCAACTTGGTTATCCGACTAGGTTGACGGGCCCAGGCCGAGTGTGAAGTACCCAACTTGGTTGTTGGCCCAAGTTGGTCACGAATATGAAATATACAACCTAATTGCTAGTCTCGGTTGGTTATTGAATATAAAATACCTAACTTGGGTTGGGCCAAGTTGGTTTATAGCTTATCGGGTGGACGAGCGGAATTCGCTTAACAAATTGGGCCAATTTGAATTCATCATTGGGCATGGACTAATAGACGGATTTTGTCCACTACAGTTTGTCCCCCACTCTACAATTAGATATTTCTAATCGAATAGTTCATTGTTTTGGCCTTCTTGTAGCATAGATCGATACTATATTCAGATTATTTCTCAATTTGAAATGAACAACTTCGAATAAAGGGCTATTTCACCGGTGTATACATCTGTCCATTGTGCAGACCTAACTGCTCAAATTGGTTTATCTTAATTGGCTACCAGGTTGGAGCATTATAGCTCGATATATATATATGTATATATATATATATATATATATATATATATATATAGGGATAGGATCACATAGGAACTCATCCTTAGATAGGAACTAGGAACTAATCTGGACCGTTGATTTTTTTAATCTACGGTCCAGATTAATTGATGCATTAGATTACTGTTGTTTGTGCATTAAAAGTGTGCTAAATAATTTGTGCATTAAGTTAGTGTAATTTGTGCATTAACATGTTTTGTGCATTAATGTACTGTATTTTGTGCATCACGTAATGCTGGTTCCTACGGTTCTCATATAAAGATGAGTTTCTACCAGATCCACACCCTATATATATATATAGGGTAGGGATCTGGTGAGAATGAATTTTATATGAGAACGCGAGAATGATATATTTGAATGCATTTTTATTATATTGGTAATGCATTTATTGCAGAAATGTAATATGCATACACATTCTAATGCATAAACTGCAGAAACCTGATGCATAAACATTGTAATGCATAAATTACTACAACATAATGCATTGTTAAATCTAAGCCATTGATTAGTAAAAATCAAGGGTCCAGATTTATTCTCATTTCTCACATAAGATAACATTCTCACATGATCTTCTTCCTATATATATATAAATGTTTAGCTTGGATGGCCGATTGATAGATTAACTAATTTGGCTAGCCTGAGAATTGATTTAAGAATTGTCTCAAAAGTAGATGACTTGAACTAAGTTGAAAATACGTGAGCAAAGCTGAACTCGCTTTGCTAACTCGGGGTTTGTCGCTTACCAGCTTAGAATCGCCAAAGAAATGTAATAGCCCGTACAAATATTTAATTCACAAATCGGGATATTTTTCAATTTGGATCCATCAACCTACGAAAAAAGACCAAATCGAAAGTAATTTATAATTTACAGTTTAGTATCACCAGTTTGGAATTTCTCAAAACCTAAGACCAAGTTGGGATTCGTAATATACAACTTGGCATTACCAGCTTGGGATTTCCGAAAGCTCAAGCTGGTCTGAAAATTCACTCCTGATTTCCATCTTGCAATTGAATTATAGGCCAACTAGAAAAGTATGCAGTCAAGTTAAATATGGAACAAGACTTACTTTTTCTTTTTTATTTACCAAGTTGGGGTTGATTTTTTTTTTTGGCCCATCACAATTGGGCAAAAAAGGTGAAACCAAGCTGGTGAAGTCGAATAAGTATATTTCTGGTGAAACCGAGTCGTGAAGTCTCCTAATTTCAACCACTGGCCCACAAAAGCCACAAATGTTTTTCTGGTATTTAATTCATGAGCTAATCGAGCCAAATTCCCACATTATTTCTTATGGATTGATGAATACATCCTTCCGGCTAGATGAACGAGGCTGTAAATGAATCTCCCCATTGACTGAGGTATCGATTTTGTTCGATTATCACCGTAGCTTTAAACTATGACGGATCGAGCTTCGTTCTAATCAGGTGGGTTGGTGGGATTTCGTCGATTTGGCTCCACTGATATAGGCGGGTAGTGAATAGTCCAATTAGAGATAGAGACGCAAGGTTTGTTGTCAGATTAAATCTGATTTAGTTGTATAAGGTGCAAAATCTGAATTTGTTGAGGCCAATGATGTTTGTTTGAAGCCGGAAAGGGTATAATTTGCCGAGAATTCAATTCGTAAGAGAAATGCAAATTGGGTCAGTCCAATTTGATCAAATTCGGCTCGATGGTGTTGCTCGTGAGGCAATCTTGTTCATCGAATCATTTCAGTTCGATGGTGCTACACTTCGTGCGGCGTCTACGGAGGCTGACGACATATATTTCCGGCGAGGTAGCTGATATTCGTTCGTTCTCTATTGTATTATTATTACTATATTGTACTTTTTCCTAAAATAACAATTAAACTACTCAAAATTAGCCATTAGCTAGAGTTGGTGCGAGTTGTCAAAGCCTAAAAATTGAATCTTGATATTTCATAAAAATAGCACAGGCTACTGCTACTGACATTGGTAGTCAAAGGCTGACATTTGCTTTTTATTTCTCTTGTCATATCGATTCGCATAAGTATGGGCAGAGAAATTCAACTAGTTGTTGGAGCTAATTAATGATTTTCATAGAATATTGTACTGGAAAAGAGAGTTGTTGCTTCTTTTAGCAGCAAAACTGGAGAGGGTGGTTCATAATTCCTACCTTATTTTTCATCTTTCATTTTGGAAGTTTTGAGAGCAGTTGAACGAAGAGGACCTCAGGAATCAACTTGGAAGTGAAGAGAAAAGGGGAGGTCCCTGTACACGTTAGAGATCTTTTCAGTCGCATATGAAATGAAGAGGGTAGTCTACCATTCTTACTTTATTTTTTGTCTTGCTTATTTAAAGGTTTGAGAGCCTTGCATCAGAGAGAAATTCGGAAGGAAAGAGCAGAGAAAGAACGATTTATGTGTAAAGGTTATTAGCTTCTCCTTTAAACGTTCTTTTGTCGAAACTGTCATTTCTTAACAGTTGCTGTTAGTTTTGATCTGTCGAAAATTATATTTGTGCTATATGAATATGAGATTCCTTCGTGCTGCATTTTCTATTGTTAATAATTTTTATATAGAACCTAGTGATTGAGAATTCATTGTGAGGGTGAACGAAGTTGTTCACTTGTATCTTAAGAACATCAGGAGAAAAAACATAAAAGAACCACAATTTTCCAAGTAAGATTTCATTTACAATTTTCCCCCACATGGATCTCACTGCTTTCGATGGTTCTGAGGCCATTGGTTGGATCCCCGTGCCGAGTAGTTATTCCTTGTCCATGAAACCCCACCTGACAAGAAAGTTAAACTAGCGCGGGTAGCGATGATGGGTGTCGCACAGTTTTGAGCCCAATGGCTCATGCGCCGTTCACCGAGAATATCATGGGTAGTTTTCTCCCAAGAATTAATCGACCGTTTTGGTGATGATGCCGCTTTCAACGCTTTCGAAGCTATGCAGACAACGTACCAAACAAAGTCCTAAAAGACTACATTTCCCTATTCGAGGCACGTGTCGCTCAACTACCTAAGCTACCCGATACCTAGTACTTAGGAATGTTTCTCGGAGGTTTTTAGGCTGGAATCCTGGATCAAGTTCCTTATACAACATTTACTGATACAAATTCTGCCAGCAAAGCGGCCTGTCGTGTTGCTCGAGCCTATCGCCAGACTTTTACTCCACCCTATGCTCCCTTGGAGGGTGGATTTTCACCTCGGGTCGTCCCAATGATTCGCAACAATCTTGCTAGCAGCGGGCAAACCACAGTTCTTAACCTTACCTTCTCGTCGACCACCTTAAAGTCACCACCTGCCAATTTCTCCAAGGCTCTTCTGGCCACGTGGGAATCAAAATGTGCGCCACTTATCTCCTACTGAGTACTGAGAGCATCGAGCATCAAGAAAATGCTACATATGCAGTCAATCCTTTGGTCCCTTACACCGGTGTCCAGCAAAATTCTTGAACGTGCTACTCATGGGTAATGAGGAAGAGTCGGATGAGATCGACTGTATGGGGACCAACGCGAAGGATGAATCTGATATTATGATACCAGCACCTGAACTTCAGGAGTTGCAACTTTCTAACCTCACCTCTCATGGGTTTGACGGTCCGCAGACGTTGAAGCTACTCAGTGGCATCGGAGAATACAAGCTTGTCGTGATGATTGATAGTGGTGCTAGCCATTGCTTTATTTATGCCAAAATGGCTCGAGCTTTGCAGCTGCCTATCATCTCCACGCCCCAGACTTCAGTGGTTTTGGGGCAACGGGACCCGTGTTCAGATCGATGGGGTTTGTGAAAATATCTCTCTTTCTATGGATCTCAATTATTTCATATTTCATGTTATGTGTTCTCTATAAAAGGGTGTGGATATAATCCTGGGCGTTTCGTGGCTTGCTACATTGGGCGATATTAAAGTAAATTGGAAGCACCTCTCAATGGAGTTCCATCATGAGGGGAAGCTTGTAACTATGCATGGCAAACCTTCCCTTACTCGTTGATCATGGGAACGGTCTGATTTCAAATCTCTAGAAGCTGAGGACATGGTTTGGGTATTATGGTCCATGAACCAATACACTGCCCTTGACAACTTCAGCTTCCCGACAACCTTGACCGATTACGAAAGAAGTGAACTATGTAGCCTTCTTGCTGATTTTCCTACTATCATGGCAGGTTTTTTATCCCTTCCCCCAGCACGAACAAGTAACCATCGCAAACCCCTTCATCCAGGGGCTCAACCCGTATGTGTTCGACCCTATCGTTACAATCATAACCAAAAAGATAAGATGGAGTGGCTAGTATCCGAAATGTTGGTAGCCGATATAATTCAACCAAGCTGCAGCCTATATTCTAGCCCAGTCCTGCTTATTCAAAAGAAAGATGGCTCATAGCGGTTTTGCGTTAATTATCGAGCGCTCAACAAAATAATGTTTCCTGACAAGTACCCTATTCCTGT
This sequence comes from Schizonepeta tenuifolia, assembly GCA_029490685.1. NCBI lineage: Eukaryota > Viridiplantae > Streptophyta > Magnoliopsida > Lamiales > Lamiaceae > Schizonepeta > Schizonepeta tenuifolia. The sequence goes on from JANLIY010000014.1 coordinate 536,491, forward strand.
AATTCAAGAACTTTTGGGTGAATTATTCGAGGCAACATAGTTTAGCAAATTAGATCTCAAAGCGGGCTATCATCAAATCCGTATAGTTCCAGAGGACGTTCCGAAAACTACCTTTCAAACTCACCAAGACACTATGAGTTTCTTGTCATGCCGTTCAGGCTCACAAATGTGCCTGCTACTTTCTAAAGTCTTATGAACAACATCTTCAGACCACATTTGTGCAAGTTCGTGTTGGTATTTTTAGACGACATTCTGATCTATAGCCGATCCTGGAGCGACCACATTCGACACTTGAGGCAGGTACTCCAACTTCTTCAAGAGCATTCTTTAATTATCAATCCAAAAAAGTATGATAGGGACTCGAGTTGTAGAATATCTTGGCCACATTGTGTCTGAACAAGGTGTTTAGATGGATCTCATACAGGTCTCGGCAGTCCTTCAATGACCTACACCAAAATCGCCACGAAAATTCCGTGGATTTTTAGGCTTGACAAGGTACTATTGTCGCTTTATTTGTTATTTTATGGTAAGATTGCAGCACCGTTAATAGCCCTACTAAAAAAGAATCCCTCGGTCGGTGGTAATGGACAGAGGCGGCCAATCAGGCCTTTGAGCAATTGAAGGCAGCACTGACTTCAGCCCCGGTGTTGGCTATGCCGGATTTCTCACAACCCTTCGTCATTGAATGTGATGCTTCAGGAATGGGTTTGGGTGCAATATTGATGCAAGGAAGATGGTCGATTACTTATTTTAGTAAAGGATTGACAGGGCATCTGTTGAGCAAATCTACCTACGAGAATGAGCTAATGGCGTTGGTCCTGGAGGTCCAACATTGACGACCATACCTCTTAGGTCGTCATTTCACGATCCGCACTGATCAGCAGAGTTTAAAGCAACTCCTTAGTCAGCCACTCACTACTCTGGCCCAACAGAATTGAGCAGTGAAACTTCTCAGCTATGACTTTAAAATCGTATATAAAGAAGGCACACTAAATAGAGCAGCGTATGCTTTGTCCCGCCGTGATGAGGAGTGTGAGCTTGCAGTCATTAGCTTGCCACAGTGGGCAGATTGATCGACACTTAATTATGTCGTTTGGGGTGATCCAGAGCTGTCCAAAATAATCTCAGCGTTTGGAGGGAAAACAAGTAGCACCTAAGCATTATTCCTTGTCACATGGCACCTTACTTTATAAAGGGCGCTTGTTCATTCCGAAGGCTTCACCGTGGGTAGAAAAACTGATGTCCGAGTTCCATTCTATACCCTCGGGAGGTCATTCGGGCAATTTTCATACTTAGAGGCGTTTAGCAGCTAACGTCTACTGGTCTGGAATGATACGATAGATTACTCGGTTTGTCGCAGCATGTGAAGTTTGCCAAAGGAGCAAATATAAGACTAAGTCGCCAACTGGCCTGCTCAGTCCTCTACCAATTCCAAAACACGTTTAGGAAGACATTAGTCTTGATTTTGTTACAGGATTACCACGATCAGGAAGTTATGACTCGATATTGGTTGTGGTGGACCGATTTTCAAAATATGGACATTTTCTGGGGCCGAAACACCCATTCACAACGAAGTCAGTGGCTTATTTATTTGCTAAAGAAATCGTTCGGCTCCATGGCATTTCTGCTTCTATCGTATATGATAGAGATCCCATTTTTTTAGTTCTTTTTGGAAAGAATTGTTCAAGCTAGCAGGTACTAAGTTGAGAATGAGTTCGCCTACCATCCTGAAAGTGACGGCCAAACTGAGGTCTTAAATTGCTATTTGGAGACGTATATTCGATGTTTTTCATCTGACCGCCTGCGTAATTGGGGTAAATGGGTGTCGTGAGCTGAATTATGCTATAATACATGTTTTCATTCCGAGGTAGGAACGACTCCCTTTAAGGTAGTTTATGGTCGACCACCCCCCCCCCCCACGTATAGCCCAATTTTTACCCGGAGAAATTAAGGTCCAGTAGTTAACCAATTCCCTTCGAGAGCAAGATGAGATAATTTTTCATTTGCGTTACCCTATTTAGAGCGAGCACAACAACGCATGACTAAGGAGGCTAACAAACATCGACGCGAGCTGAATTTGCAGATTGGGGATTATGTGTTTGTGAAGCTACGACCATATTGTCAAAAGACTCTTTTTCTGCCGAGAATTGCTAGTTTGCCCCATGGTACTTTGGGCCTTTTGAGATAGAGGCTAAGATTTGTTATGTCGCTTACCGTTTGAAGTTGACACCATTGTCACGAGTGCACCCAGTATTCCATGTTTCTTGCTCAAACCAACAATTGGGCACGTTCGGGCATCCTCCTCATTGCTGGATGACCTGCTGTTAGTTGAACCTCTATTTGTGCTAGTGTCCGTTTTGCAGCGCTAAGTGATCATACGTGATTCGGATCGAGTGGCTCAAGTTTTGATCAAATGGAAGAATTTGACTGGTGACGAAGCTACTTGGATGGATGAGACTGATGTTCAAGGACAGTTCCCCGAGTTTAGCCTTGAGGACAAGGTTGTTTCGGCAGTGGGAGCTATTGATAGGAGCAGGAGTTTGATGGTTTATACGAGAAAGAAAAAGAAGAGTGGTGGCGTATTAATATAACCATTTCATCATTAAGTTGCATTTAATTGTTAAGTCCTTGTTAGTATTTAATTAGTGAGGCCCAACTATCTTTAATATGGGCCTGGACTAGTGTTTAAATTGCTTTTCAGATTCTAGGGTTAGGGAATCTGAAAGTCTCATTTCGAACAACAACACATTGTGGCAGGATTTTCCATGTGTCCTCTTTGAGGAGTTTCCGTTAGTGATTAACTCAGTTCTCTATTTCTCCTTAATTCTCTTTGTCCTCGCACTACCTTCACTGCAATAGTTGAATTAATAAAGCAGCATGTACACCAACAAATCAAGTTACTAATCTAAAAAGTATACAACTTGCAACTTGGATAGAAAAAAATGAGGTTTATGTTTTGCTAATGGAAATGCAAGGTATTAATGCATAGATAAGTATACACTAGAGAATTATTCTATTTTTCAAGCTCGGTAATACAAGTTGACCTCTCTTTTTAATTGATGATCTTATAGTTTGCTCAACCGACCGTCATGATTATTTGCTATTATCAGGTAGCATCGGCTTAATTTTTCTCACGTTGTAAGTATATCATTTGTCATTTTTTGCTCTCGTACCTATTTCTGTTAGTGCTTAGCAGGTTGCTTGTTTAGGTGTTTGTGGATATGTTTGCACTTTCTGAACCGTGTGATTCGGGTGGGTTGAGTAGTGGCGAAGCGAATGACAATAGTTGTGTAGATGCATCGACTTGTAAAATTGCAAATAGGTTTTGACCTAGGCATAATGTAGTCGAATTTGATTGTAGTTCTGGTGAGAATTTTCTGGACCGCTTAAGGGTAGTGTTCCTGGATTTATGTTGAAAAGTAGAAGCCCGAGATCTGTTATTACATCGAAGTACTTGGATGATCTTCGTGCTAAATATGTTATCCCTGCCTGTGCGGATTTCACTGCTCCTATCGAGTTGGAAAGGTTAGATTGCTATTATCCTGGGTGGGCAATCATGTACGAATGCTTTCTCCAGTTCGGTGCCCGTTTTCTCCTTCCTCGACTAGTATTTGAGGCTTGCAATTTCTACCATATTGCTCCAAGTCAGTTGGTACCAAATGTGTGGCGTATTCTCATGGCCATTCAAGTGTTCAGCAAGCTAAGAAATGTCCGTTTCTCTTTTCCTGAAGTTTCGCTCGCTTATAGTCTGGAGATGCATAGGTTTGACAAAGTTCGCTACCAGCTTAAGGCGATCTGTCCGCTTGTGTTACCTCTCACAGATAGTCCATGGAGTGGAGCTCGAGATACTTTTTTACATCCCCATAATGCATTAGAGAAGCCACGAGATTCAGTTATTCTGTTGGCATGGGAAACATGAGTGAGTGTTATACGTTGAATGATTTGAAATATATACTTTGGTTATTTTTTCTTTGAATTTGATTTAATTCATTGTCTTGTATATTGTCTAAAGAAGGTGCCTACTGGCTTGTCATAGTTCTGAGAAGATCGAGTGGTTTCTAGGCTTCGACGAAGAAGAGCGCTACTTTTCTTAAATCTTGACCGAAGCAAATTTACAAGCAAGTTCTTTGTGGACTCACGTTCCCACAAGTACCGCTATCTTATTGATACATGTTTATTTCCACCTCGTCTTTAACATAACTAACGCGCTTTTATTCTAACTTGTAGATCACAGAATGTCAAAGGTGCCAAAGTCCCTCCCACCATTGCTTGGACATGAAGGTGTTATAGCAAGATTCTGCAGCCTAAAGAAGAAGGTTTCCTATTCGAGTGGCATGGTGTCGGAGGAGGAAGCTATTGCACATGATCTTCCGCCTTCTCCCGTTCATACCAGAAATAAGAGAAGAGACTTGCTCTAGTTGATCCAAGTCGGGCTGATCAACTTGATGATTTTATCAACTTGCCATTTCCTAATGTCTCGACTCACTCTCAGTTAGATCGATCAGTGGTGTGGCTGAACAACTTTTGTTCCCAACTGACCGAGAGGTATTGAAGGAGATGGGAGATAGGGACGCAAGGTTTGTTGTCATATTAAATTTAATTTAGTTGCATGAGGTGCGAAATCTGAATTTGTTGAGGCCAATGATATCCATTTGAAGCTGGGAAGGGTATGAATTTTCCCATAATTCAATTCGTGAGAGAAATGCAAATTGGGTCTGTCTAATTTGATCAAATTTGGCTTAATGGTGCTGCTCGTGAGGTGATCTTGTTCATCGAATCATTTCATTTCGATGGTGACAGAGCCGTCGTTTAGCTTCGCACAAATAATATTTATAACTTCTATGCCCACTGTAGGCGGTAGCCAGCGGTAAGCAAAGTCGAATACAAAGAAATTGGTGTAGTCTCTCTTCCACGTAATCGGTGTTGCAAAATAGGGCTTTGGTCTCGACTGCACTCGTCTTGGTCAACAAGTATTAAAAACTAACACTGAAAACTAAACAAGAACTTGATCAATAATAAAAGATACCTGGATTGGGATCGAATCATTGAACATAAACACTCACTCGGTCATTGGTGCAAAGGTTTTGGCCACATGCAATTACTATTCGGTTTCCAAGTAGATTAATTCTAGCCCTATGGTCACGAAGTCATGACTAGAATACTCTACTCTTCATCTATCCTTTTAACATAGATTATGCTAGAGACACTCTAGACAAAACCCCTTCCCTGATCAAGACATCCACGAAGATTTTTCAGCAACTATCTCACCCAAGAAGCATTAAGAACATTTAGACCAAAATCAGCCAAGAGATGTCCAAGACATCGACTGCTCTCCAATACTCGTTATACTTTTAAGGCACAAGAGACTCTCTATGTGAACTCCTGATTTCTATTTGTACTTTAATCTTGCCTAAATAATTAACGGCCTATTAATTACTTAAGTTCAACAAAAGCATTGGTCAACAAACCTAGTATTTCGGGAATAAAAACATGCAAGTATTTAGCTCAAATTAGACCTCACGAGGGTTTCGGTTTATGCTCAAATCATCTCTAGGCTTAGGAATTTAGCTAGACATAATATAAATTGAAATCAACGCAAAAGATATAAAAGAAAACATACTTGGAATTAAACCTTAAATATGAACCGTACTCCAGCAAAATAGAAAACGTCTTGGCCATAATGGCCAGCAGAAAGTAGTGCATAAAAGTAAAGGGTATTACCCGTAGGACTTGTCTACTCCTTCTAACACTCAAAGTAAATTTGCAAAAACAAAAAACTTTTTCTAAAGAATGAGAATCAGCCATATATATAGACATAAATTAGGGTTTGAAGTCGGTTTCCTTATGGGCTTGAACTTCTTTCCGTGCTAGGCCTCCTTTCTTTGTTGGGATAGATTTGGACAACTTTCCTTCTCCTAGATAGATTAGACTTTGACCGGATCCTTCATGATAAGGATGGAAGTTTACTTCCTCGTCTTCTTCCTTGGAGATGAAGTAACGTCCGCTGCCCACGGCCCACATTTCTTCTGCCTTGGTCACGTCTGTAGTCAGTCTTGCCCTCGACGCGCACAATTCTGGGTACTCTGCTGCTTTGGCCAAAATGATATGGGGAGATACTCCTTCACCTGTAACTTGCTCAAGATACGCCTTTTCATTCCCAGCTACAGACTTCAGCCCTATGCTCATATTGTATGGTATCGTTACCCAACGCCAGAAAAGCAGTTTTCCGCCAGATTATGCCCACAATCGCACATGTTCTGCCCTGCACGCACTTCCTCCAACTTGTATCCTCCCAAACACATAAAGACTCGAAAATAACGCAAAAGACACAACAAAAAGACACGAAAAATGAACACAAATATAGGTTCATCAAATGGTGCTACATTTTGCGGCATCTACGGAGGCCGACAATGTATATTTTTGGCGAAGTAGCTGATATTCCTTCGTTCTCTATTGTATTTATTATTACTATATATATATATATATATATATATATATGTATATTGTAGAGGCTAATCACAAATGAACATGTTACTTCATTTTCACTCGGACTGTTACTTCATTCCCACGGTGGGCGCCAAATTGTAGAGGCTAGATCTACAATTGAGGACGACATCGGCACGTTCGGATCGATTGGGCACTAGCAACCTGTCAACACAAGAACACGTTAGAGCCCTAGGTTGAGCACCAGTAGGGGGTGTTGACCGTAGAGCCTTCGACGCTCAAGTTAGTAATGGATATTAAAACGGAATGATAAAGAAAATTGTTAAGAGAGAAAAACAAGTTAGAAGTAATGGTAATTCTAAGTTTTCAGATGCGTCCGGAGGGTGGAAACGATGACGATGAGTAAATAGTAATGGCAAGCTGGTGGCGGAATAACCCAAATTGGCTAAATATGGTGTGTGTGTGTGTGTGTGTGAGCGAGTTGGAAATGCGACAGAAGTAGAGAGAATGTCGAGAGAGATCGTGAGAGTAAGAGTGATTGTGTGAGTTGTATTCAGCATATCCGGTTGTGATTTAGTTGGATTGCATATATAGAAGATAGAAAGTTGTTGGGGTCCGGCTTCTATCTTATCCACCCATGACCTACGCTCCCGACTGTTACGATTTTGGCGGAATCGTAAAGATATGCTCCTTGACCGCTCCAATTAGGCGGATCGGCTTGATAGGCATTTTAGGGTTGTCAGTTGTATTTTGACTATGTCAACTTGGTTATCCGACTAGCTTGACGGGCCCAGGCTGAGTGTGAAGTACCCATCTTGGTTGTTGGCCCAAGTTGGTCGCGAATATGAAATATACAACCTAATTGCTAGTCTCGGTTGGTTATTGAATATGAAATACCCAACCTGGGTTGGGCCAAAATTATTTATAGCTTATTGGGCTAGACGAGCGAATTTGCTGAACAAATTGTGCTAATTTGAATTCATCATTGAGCTTGGACTAATAGACGGATTTTGTCCACTACAATTGACCGAGTCAACCGACCTGGATCCGGTTGCAGGGTCCATGCGACCTGCCGCACAGGGGATCGCCTCGATGGTAAATTGCTAAATTTTGATAGTTCATAGGTTAATCTACTTTTGGTTTTAGTTTTTTTTTTTATAAGTAAAATCAATTAAACACGCACGAGGGGTGCAACCCAAAACAATAAATTACAAAGTTCAGAATAACCTAAAAAGCACAATCCTAAAAATCAAAACAAATAGTTGGATTACGAATCCAATCATCTAAACTAAAACAAGAAAAGCTAGGAGATAGATTAGAAATCCAAAACCAAAACCTAACCTTTATAATCTCAACCAAATCAACATTGTTGTGGCTCGACCCATTCTTGAATATCCTCTCATTTCTGTGATTCCAAATATTCCAAACTATACAAATCCACAAAGCCTTCCACGCCTCTACAAGATTCTTCTTTCTTACGATTCCCATGTGATGCTAAAGATGAGAAATTGGATTCACATGACCAACATAATTGAGATCAAACCAACTATAACAACTCACTCATATTTTATGAGCCACTTGACACAAGACAAAGAGGTGCTCGGCAGTCTCACATTCGACCAAAACAGAAGGGGCATTTATCTTCATCAAATTGGAGAGGAACTTAGCGTGCCTAATTGCTTTCGTGTAACTTGTGTTTGATAAATTTAACATTATATATGAGTTATTATGCTCTGCTTTTCATGCATTATTGACTCTAGTTTAGTTACCTTAACTGTACATCTTGTGTTGGTCCAAGTCTTTTTTAGCTAATGAATTTATTTAATATGTGAACTATGTGTTTACACTAGGGGTTAATCATTTTTTTATGAGAGTTACAAGATATATATATTATCGAATAAGATACTACAATAATGGGAGATAATCGTCGGATGTAGGAAAACTTACATTTAGATTTCTATATGAATGTAAATAGCATATGTTTTGAGGGGCGGGGTTGAATAACAAGCATACATGGATTAGATAGACATTGATAGATTTTAATATTTAGATTATAGATCATGGGATCGTTTGCTGTTTATGAATGTTGATAAATAAATGAACTTGTCACAAAATTACAGTACTAATTTGACATCAAAATTGCTATAATGTACGTATATATTACAGGAAGCGATAGAGCCCATTTTCTGCATAGAAAAAGAAAAGAAATAGGAGTATAAAATAAGAACAATCCAGCCCAACTCTTGGTCCATCTACAGTTAACAATCCAAGCCCATTTTCAAATTTTAAATCGCGCACCTTATATTTTCCATTATCAATTATCATACTATTACATGCTGAAAATTCAACAGTAAAAGTTATAATTCAATTTATCCAGGAAAATTAAATTGTGACGGTGAGCTTTTTGGACTTCCAATTTAATTTTTGGGCATCTAATATTTGTGCAAACATAGACACGTATCGCATATAGAGATAGAATCGACTTCCCATTAATGCCGACTCTTTGCTCTTTTCCATCAAACGTAGATAATTGATTACGAAGGTGGTGCGTAACAGTTGCGAGTTTTCACTATATTAAAAGCAAAAATCTAATGTCGAATTCAAATTTCTCTATATTCTCGTTGAAATGTCACCGTTTGTACATAATTGAGACTATAAGTTAATAATAACTATATATTCTGATCTAGTGACAACTCTATTTCCTATGTCCTAAATCTTCTGTCCTGAATGTTCATATATCAAGGATGTAGACAAATTTACTCTTATTACCACTGATTAGTGTACGAAATCGAATAACTATAGAATTTACGTTGAGTTCAAGAGCAAAACGAAAATTTTGACATCACCTTTTTATATAGAATTACAGAATAAATTACTCCCTCCGTCCCGCATTTAAAGTCCTGTTTGTCCTCCAAAAACTATCTCGTATTTAAAGCCATACTCTACTTTTTGGACACATTTACCCTTCAACTTTATTTAAAACTATTACCCCTTACCACCACTTACCCTACCCCAACTTAATTAATTTTCCTAATTAAATTACTAATCCTAAACACGCTCTCACTCTCTCTATCTGCGTGACCCATCAATTGCTCTCTCTCTCTCTCACACTCTCTCTATCTGGTTCAATTGCTCTCTCTCTCTCTCTCTCTCTCTCTCTCTCTCCTCTCTCTCTCTCTCTCTCTCTAAACCCTAGTTTCTCCTCTCCGCCGCTCTTCCAGAAATTGTGCATTTTCGATTTTCTCTCTCAATCCCTCTGAAATGGATTCGAAATCTAAGGAGATTGTTCCCTACGCCATCAGGATTTGCGATCTTCGAGTCTGAACGGTATAAAAACTGGTTACCAGGTTTCCTTAAAAGGAGGAAGGCTCGAGATCTGAAGATGGGGTGCGATGGATCTGCCGCTACTGCTTCCTTGGTGCCGGCGAGATCCATGGGTGAGGCCAATTCCGATATTCCACAATCGGAATTGGGGCTTTCCGAGTCTGGTGCTCTGCCTACATCTGAGGATTTGGCAGATTGGCTGCCACTCGATGAGACGGAGCCGATGGTGTCGGAAAGCGAGTATGATGATTCCATCATGATTGTAACACCCTTTTTCTAACTCCCTAATTAGTAAAAGTAATCACATGTCATTAGTACTACCTTTTTTTTGTCCACCCACTACACTTTATCAACTTTCTTAGTTTCCGTGTCAGCACCCAAATGTGATTTTAAATATGGGACGGAGGGAGTACTTAAATGTAGTTAGAATTCTATTTGCGACGGCGGCCGTAAAGCTGGCATGCATCTGAGTAACATCAGTGAGTGAGTGGAACTCATAGTGAGGGCTAATTGAGGCCTAGGATTTGGTATAGGTTAGAGATTAATGTATTAGGATTACTTCTAATATCAAAGATATTGTCACTTGGGAACTAGACATTATATGATTATGTTTTTCCAGTTAACAAGTGTGATTATGAAGATCAAGATGTTTAAAGCATCTTAAGAAAAGCATGCCGTAATTTTTATTTTTTTTTATCTTTTCACTTTTGATTAAATAGTCTAGCATCTTTTTCCCCCTCCAATGTGCATAGCCGGAAAGTTTGACGCTACCCATATTACCTAGCTAGAACGGTATATTACTCTCTCAATTTTACTTTCATCCCATTTTGTGACACAGATGTTCCTATCGAAATTCATATATTATGTGACATATTTAGGGACGAAATGTAGTACAAAATTTTGGGACTCTTGGCGCCCAACATTTTTCTTCAATATTTGTAGTTAATTAAAAATCAAATGTATTAATGATAAATAGAAGGATTATGAGGTAAGTTTATTTACAATTTTCAACAAAAATATACATGAGAAAAGAATGTGGATCGTGGCATTTTAATTTCTGGCTTCGTCATTGTACACGTTGCAGCTAGACTAATTCATTCGTTTGCTTATCACCACTCTCATCGGTGACATCAAATAATATGGCGGAAATCAGAATCGATTCACATAATTGCTCGATATTCTTAGACATTCCAACAAAAAATTCATTTTATAAAATTGAAAATCGCTTTTTAGCATATCTATTAACACAAAATTACAAGAACCTTGTTTCGAAGGACACGTGTCAAAGCATCTAGTATCTCTCACTTAGGCCTGGAAATGGTTAACTGTAACCGAAATTTTGGTTAACCGAGGTTAATCATAACCGAATTTTCGGTTAACTGTAACCGATAATACATGAAAGTGATAACCGTAATCGTACCGTGATGGTTATCGGTTAACCATTAACTGCATGGTTGTGTTATGGTTAACCGCGGTTAACTGCCATATAACCAATTTTTTGTAAAAAAAAATTGAAATATTATTTTCTAATGATGGAATTGGATATTTGGAAATTGGAATGGTGGCGGATGACTACTGACTGTGAGCAATTAGATTAATATATTAATATTAATATATACAGTTAACCGTAACCGTAAAAATTAAAATTTTACTAACCGTTACCCTAACCTAACCACTATTAACGGTTAATAGTTAACCATTAACCGGCGGTTATCAGTTAATCCACGGTTAACCCAAAACCGCCGGTTAATTTCCCCAGCTCACTAATCACAATACTTGTCGGAGAACATATACTGCGAGTGGTAAAACTTTCCGTTATAGCCTTCCAAATTTCAATATGATGACAATTGCAAGAGTTGGATAATCATGGTTTTAATTTAGTTTTGATTTTGGTGTTTAGCGTGCCTAATTGCATTCGTTGTAACTTGTGTTTGTTAAATTTCACATTATATAAGTCGTTACGCTCTGCTTTTCATGTAATTATTGACTTTAGTTTAGTTACTTTTTCTGTTAATCTCATGTAAGGTAGAATCTTATTTAGTATAAAGATTCCTCTCTACAGATACACTTACAATATTTTAGATTGAGCTACCGAATATTTTTATTTGTTAAAACTACTTTTTCTACTTTGATTTATGGTCATATTAAGTTATTTGTAAATTTTGAGTTCATACACTTGTATTTACGTTCTATGTTAGATTCTTTAATTTGTAGTTATGTTAAAATTAAGTTATTTTGTTATACCAGAAATATGAATCTACTTAACAGTCGATTTTTTTAAGTGGAAGTTCATGATCAATGTTCAATTAAAAAGAATAAAGATTTAATTCAATAAAATTTAGGATATAGGGGTCTAAATGTGCTTTATTTTCTCTTAAAAAAATGTGCTTTATTCATTTACTATTAGGAAACACCAAAGTATGGTTACCAATTGGAAATTTGGGGTGCGTGGTAGATAGAATTTTTAATATCACAGAGAATTATTACCTACATTTGTTTGACAATTTACGAGAATAATACTTTTTTAAAGTAGTAGTAATATTTTATTTTATCAACACGACAGTCAAGATAATAATTTTTTTTTTTCAAGTAATGAACTTTTTCTTTATCATAATTATGGGGATGGATCCCTCAAATAAAAGATTTGAGATGTGGAAATTTGAATCGAATACTATGATTCTAGACTCGATGCATCAAACAACATGTAAAAGAGAGAGAGAGGGGATTGTTTCCTGCTAACTCTATGAATTCACATGGCTACAAATACTAGGTTTGGAAAGCAGCTGCACATAGTTGTACTCTCAAGCATCCAGGGTTGTACATTATGTTGTCGCTTTGCAATTCCGAAAGCTGTCATCAACACGACGAAATTTAAATCCTATTCCTATAGAAGCCAATTATTGCCACAAAAAATTATGGTGTCACAAATTTATATTGTCCTAACTTGAGTTAACTTATTTCACCTATCATGTTTCCTCTACAACCTCAATAAGTGTAATCTAACGTCAAAATTCGTATACTAATAAAATGGTTGCATGATAGACAAGGGCAAATTTGTGGTTTAGTAGTAGCAATTCTCTATAGAGTTCCCAAATATAACAACACTAGTACTTGAAAACAAGTTTTATGGGTATGAAGGGAATACAATTTCTATTTTTTTTATTAGGATATAATCGATAACTGCTACTCGATATGAACACTAGTTAAGTAGACACAACCCCTTTGTATAATTTCTTCTTCCTCTGTATCATTTCATTATACCATTTGGTTGGACACACATATTAAGAAAATGAGTTGTTTATAATAAAGTTGAGAAGTAACTTTTTAGGGGTACTTTTGTCACATTAAATATGAGAGAGAAGAGAGTTAGTAGCTTTTTAGTGGCATATGTGGTAATTTATGAGTTATAGTGAGGTATTATCATATGTTGCATTTCCATTTTAGGAAATGAGCTTAATGAAATAATACATCAAAATAAGGTAAAATGGGTATAATGAAATGATACGAAGGAGAATTTATTTTTCTTATCATGAGAGCTCATCAAAATCAAAATCTTTTTATTTGATCTGGTTTTATTATTGCATTGAGCATTTTTCTACCAACAAAAAAAAAATGTTGTAATTTCTAATAGAGTTTGTCTCGTATGAAAGTGCATTAACATAGCAAAATAATAATTGAAAAACGGACAGTTTTAGAAAGATTGATTATTCAATTAATTACTACTATTATAAATGAATGTGCTCTATAAGATTACACATAATATAGTTAATTATTGATAGTCCCTCTCCAAAAAATGTATGTCTCTAATAATATGGACATTTTCATCATGTACCCTAATAAATATGAGCTAATTAATTAAGTTCCTCGTAATAATCGGTCTACTTGAATATATCAGAAGTAAAAGCAATATTTATTTTATAACACCATTTTTCTATAACCAACATATAATATTGAATTAAGTTCTAATGGTATTCAGATCAGATGGAAGAAAGTTAAAAAGATACTCTAGGCTAGGGGCTTCTGAATATAATGAGTAAAATATTGCAGAGTTTACTTTTTTTAATCAAACAATAAATTAAGAAGCCCCCACGGTGTTAACAATTAATAAAATAAAATTTGATGATTAGGGTCCAACTTGAAATGACAATTTAATATTATACATATAAACTGCAGCAATGTTCTTGAAATTTGAAACACATGACAATCAAAGGCACAACGCGACAAATTTATAGCAAGAATCCAATGATAATGGTTTTTGAATTTATAAAATTCTTACACTACCTATGAAAGTATGAATTTAAACTAGGATAATGCTTGACCCGTTATGATTAGTTATAATACTAGCTAAAAAAAATATAAGTTTTAAAAAAATAAAATATATTTTATCTTAAATTATAAGGAGAAATGTGACTACTTCAATTTTTATAGTGATTTTTTTTTTTTTTTTTTTACGTATGTGGCCGATTGCAGTATATAATCCTATAAAATATTCTTTTAAAATATACCCGGCAACAATTTGTCAATAAAGAAATCAGACAAAGTTCAACAAAATCAGACAAATATTTCCCTTTTTTTTACGTAGTTGTCATATTACTTCGTCAAGAGAGATGAATATATATACTTTGTTTCTTGAAAAATCTCTATGTATCCTTGCGCATCTTCAGAAAAAAAAAAAGGCAATTAACACAATTCAACATTTAATGAATTGAAAACAAGTTTTATGGGTATGAAGGGAATACAATTTCTAATTTTTTTAGGGTAATGATATTTGACCATACTATGGCAGATCACACAAGTTCAAAATGGTAATATAGGTTTTGAAAATTGAAATATACTCTAATTGGGAAGCATAAACCCTAAAAAGAAAATGTGATTATTTCCATTTTTACAGTCAACTTTCCTTTTTTTACGCGTGTGGCCGAACATCATTACCCTTTTTTTATTAGGATATAATTGATTACTACTACTCGATATGAACACTAGTTAAGTAGACACAACTCCTTTGTATCATTTCTACTCTCTCTGTATCTTTTCATTACATCCATTTGGTTGGACAAGCATATTAAGAAAATGAGTTGTTTATAATAAAGTTGAGAAGATAAAGTAATGTTTTAGGGGTACTTTTGTCACATCAAATAGGAGAGAGAAGAGAGTTAGTAGCTTTTTAGTATCATAGTATGTTGTAATTTATGAGTTATAGTGGAGTATTATCATATGTTGCATTTCCATTTTAGGAAATGAGCTTAATGAAACAATACATCCAAACAAGGCAAAATAAGTATAATGAAATGATACAGAGAAGTATTTATTTTTCTTATCATGAGAGCTCATCAAAATCAAAATCTTTTTATTTGATCTGGTTTTAATTACATTTTGCCTTAGAATTAATAATTTTCCAATTAAAGTATATTTCATTTTTCAAAATCTACATTTTTTTAACTTGAATGGTTGACAATAGTGTGTCCAATAAGATGACAATTTTTTTTTTTTTTGTGTGTTAGCATAGTGGTAGTGAGGTTAATGTCCGGGTCAAAGGTCACGGGTTCGAGTCCTCCGTCATGCGGTATTTAAATTTCCTTGCAATGTTGTTCAAAAAAAAAAAGATGACAATTTTTTTTGAATTTTCTTTCCTCTATTTAATGTATATTTTGGGAAAGTCTTATGCCATTTGGTTATATCTATACTTCAATTTCGAACGCAATCTTCAAAATAAAAAAATATGATTTATCTATTTCAATGAAAGTATCGTCTAAAATCTTGATCCGTCTATAAATGTGGCAAAATTATGTAAATTACAAGTATAGATTAATTAGCATTTCTCCGTTTGGAAATGTCTCCACTAACTAACTTTGATACTAAACTAATCAAATCATAAGATCTTTGAATTTCAGTAATAATTAAGTGTGTATAAGTGCACGCGTGGACCTGACCTTGATTGATAGATTTTTTTTTTTCTTTTTTTATTTTTTCTTCTTTTTTGGTTATACTCCCTCCGTCCACGAAATGGTTGTCACATTGTGATCGACACGAGTTTTAAAAAAATGGTAGGTAGTAGTGAATTATAGTGAGTATTATTGTGAGTGGGGTAAATGTCACACAATAAATGTGAGTGGAGTAGCAAAAGTGACAACTATTTCGTGGACAAACTTACGTAGCAAAAATGACAACCATTTCGTGAACGGAGGGAGTAACTTCTAAAGTTGCGGATGTGATTAATATATTTTTCGTTATTTTCTTATCTATTTTGTAATTGGACGTGATCATGCGTTCTCTCTAGTAAAAGTACACAATTATTTATTCAAATGTTTGCAATTTACCATAAGATTTAATTTCTGGCCAAATGCTTATTCTACTCGCCGGAAATTATTTTGACGATTCCTATGACTTTCTACATGGATTTTAATAATGGCCGAGTCAGCTCTTAATCGTCAAAATTTAAATTGTAAAATAATGTGATCTGTCTTAAGACAAATGGTTGATATTAATGTCTTTAGAGCATGACTTGCATGCGGCAGGTCGCATCTGCCCTGCGACCGAGTCGGGTCGGATCGACTCGGTCAACCCAAATTTGACTTGTTGATCCGGTCAAAGTTTTTTTTTTAATTTCAGTTTTTTTTTTCGGTTCCGTTTTCGACTCCGATTTTACGGCTCCGCATTCGCTCCGAATACTAATATAAGGATAATTGGCGGACAACGATTTGGACTTTTTCGGCTCGCTCCGAGGCATTCAGCTCCCCTCGCTCGAATTTTGACCAAAGAAGAAGCGACAAACAAAAAAACGAAACGGCAAACAAAAAACGAAGAGGCAAACAAAAAAGAAAGTACAATTTAAAAAAAAAATGAAACAAAAGGTGAAAATTAAAAAAAAACAGAAAAAGACGAAACTGGAAAACAGAAAAAAAAAATCAGAAAAAAAAGGCGCGTGCACCCCACGCGCGGTCGCATGGGGTGCGACGCGTCACATTCAAGTTTTTGTGATGTCTTTATCGAGCTAGCAAGTTGCACATGTATTTAGAAAGTATGGTTCTATAATTTATTTGCTCCTTGTGATTTACTATATTATTGCAATTTGGACGAAATTTTATCTAATACGTATTGAATATAATAATTGCGGTTTCTCACGACTTAAAAGAAAATAACTACTCCCTCCAACACACTTATATTATCATCATTTTTTTATTTAGGTGTCTCACTCTTATTGTCATCTTCCAAATAAATTTTTTAAATCTTTAAATCTTTAAAATCCCTCAAAAGTGATGAGACCTATCCACTTTCTATCTTTTTATTTTTATTCTTAATTTCCGTGCCTAACACTAAAATGATAATTTCAATGGGTCGGAGTGAGTATTATAACCAATATTTTAAAACTTGACCGATGATCAAACTGGTCACTTCATCGGGTCACTGGCTCACTGATCGACTAGTTGAACCGTTTCGATAAAACCGGATGACCCGTTAATTTTTTTTTTTCATATATGTATATATTATATGTATAAGGTAAAATATATAAGTAATTAAATATTTCATTTAAATGATAAGAAATACTCCATCCGTTCACGAAATGATGTCATTTTTGGTGTTCGACACGGAGATTAAGAAAGCTGATAAAGTTGTTTTGAGTGAGGTAAAAGTTAGAAAGTAGGGGTAGTTAAGTAATGACAAAAAAACAGTGATAATGACAAAAAAGAGTTAGTATTGACTAAAAAGTAGGAATAAAGTTGTTGGGATTACAAAAAATGTAGAAATAATGTTGATGCGAAGTGAGATCATCAATGACAAGTGATAGTGATTTTAATAAAGTAACAGGGGTATTGGTAAAAATAACGAGACAGGACATCATTTGGTGAACACAAATAAGGGATGAAACAGGACATCATTTCGTGAACGGAGGGAGTAAATCAAATTATACAAAATCAATTCATTATATCAATCAAAAAGTAAATAAATATTTTCATCAATTTTTGTTCTAACACATAAACAATTCAAAGTATATGAAGATAAATTTATATTATTTGTAGTTTTTGATCTCATGATATTATAATAACTGTTCTTATTGTATGAAAAATTAGTAAAATTCTGCATCTCGTGATAATGTGATTTAAATAAATTTTTGTGACATAACTCTTTTTCTTTTCTTATATTGGGTAATTATTAATGTAATACTAGAATATTTAATTAAAATTAAGGTTCATAATTAAACAAAGTAAAGCAAGAAATAATTATAATTCTACTATAATCTTTTAGTAACAAGTTAAGTTAATAAATAAAAAACTTGAGGATAAATAACTCTTGTTGGTGAGATGGTTTGTGTTGTACCCTAACAAGAAAGAAGTCTTGGGTTCAAATCTTCTTCATCTCATTACGATAAATAAAATAAGATTTGAACTTTAAAATCTAAATCGGTTCATTAGGTTATTCGTGTCACCGGATTGGACCGACCACTTCACCGGTTTTCTAGTCCGATTGGCCGGTCCGGTCCTTTCAAAACACTTATTATAACTTCTTATGATTGAAAAAAAGTGTAAAGGGGTAAGGTATATTTTTTTATTCTTCATTGATTGGTTGAAGGACTTCCAAAAATTGCGATGCTGTATTGCCACTTTGCTGACTATTTTGTCACCTGCCGATTTCGTTGCCATAAGTGAACTTGATTTGACATTTGACATCCCCCTTTTTTTTTCTTCCCTATTTTAAATTAGGATAGTGATATTTGGCCACACTGTGGCCGACCACACAAGCTAAAAATAGTAATATAAGTTTTGAAAATGGAAATACACCCCAATTAGGAAACATAAACCCTAGAGGGAAAATGTGATTATTTCCATTTTTAGAGTCAACTTTCCTTTTCTGACGCGTGTGGCTGGCCACCGTGTGACCGACCATCATTACCCTTTAAATTATTTTATTTTTATTTTATTTCATTTGATTTGATTTTTGGTAATTTGTTGGTCTTTTATCTATATTTGAGATTGGGAACTACATGTTTTCTTCTTCTTCTAGGTATCATTTATGACTCTTTAAAGTTTTAAAGTTTAAACTACTTGCAAAGTTGTGGCTAGCATGAGAAAATAAAAGAGGAACCATATTGTAGGGTATTTCAATAATTGTCTAGCTGTACAACATCAAATATGATTTACAATTATTTATTTCTTTTGGTTGTTTTCCATTCTTTTACGATAAAAATTATTGGAGGAAATGGTAACAATCGTAAGAATTTTCTTATTCTAGTGAGGTCACCACGTGTAAATAACAACATTAATATTAAGCCCCCCTTCCTAAAAAAAAATTATTACCTTTTCCTGTACCGTATGGTTTCAATTTTATTCTAATGGTATTAATTACTAGATGTAGACCCCTTTTTTTTTTAATTAAGTTGAATCACATAAATAATACGTAATTTAATTCATTATTCGTGACAATTAGATATAAATTAACACATATAGTAATTAATAATTTAATATTTGAAAATAAAACCCACTTCATTTACAATTATATAATAATAAACAATTCCTTTTAATAAAAATTCAAACAACATGTCAACACATTTAACATCATTACTAAATATGGAGTATAAAAATGTTTTATTTTTAGAGAGCCAATTACTAATTCAAATGCTATTCAATCTATAGCTGGATGCCTGAATAAAGAGTACTACTATATTAATCGATTTTATTGTTTGCTACCAATTTTTTTCGTGCTAATTGAGTTTGGTTAGAATTTATATGTTTTCATAAATATAAAATTACTACCGGAATAATAGTTAATATTCTCATCTATTAAAATGCGTCATTTCCATCTACCCTTTTAGAAGAATCGGGCCCACCTAAGGTTCAACGGTATTTTGAACAGAATGGTCCGTTTGTTGTCTCACTAAGATTCAAAAAACATTTACTATTGTTTAATGTTGTATTAAAAACTTCTTCAAAAAAATAAAAAAATTGTTGTATTAAAAACATTTCGTTTTTTAGGGATTTATTAGAAACATATTCAAAATACTACTAGTAAGTTTAGATGGATTAATAATTGTGGAATTAAATAATCTACTCCGTTTGCTCGTTGCAATAATTTAGGTTCAAAATTTCAAGTAATTTATTGCACAAAAGAAGAGAAAGAAATAATTGCTTTCCCGTTTTAGTATAGTAATTAGGTGAAATTAATGCTTTTTAGAGGGGAAATTAATCAATTTGATTTTACTTATATCAGGGAAATTATTTGACACTAATGCATGATTTAGCGTACCATTTAAACTGTACGGAATTTAATACCTGAACCAATCATCAGATTCTGCATGTCAAGTTTTGAATAGTTTTGATATATAAATAATAATTATGATTTTTGATCAATAATCAATAATCATATTACATAAGTCATCTCAACTAAAAAAAGGTTTATTCTGCACAAAAAAGGAATTTTTGGTTATGCTTTTCACTTGATCTCCTATAAAAACTAGTCTTGGACTTTTATCTAATTCAGTGTGCTTGAATTGGCACGACCAATCTTGATCAATAATCATATTACATAAGTAATCTCAACTAAAAAAAGGTTTATTAATTTGATGCAATCTTGTTTTCTCCGATAATATTTATTTAAATTGTACTTATAATTTATATGCATCATTATATTCAAGATTTAGCCAACATTCTATATAAAAATTCGAAATCGATATTGACCTCCGGCCACACATTTTATGCCGTCGAGACCGTCGAACTTTTCTTAATTAACTTCATGTATGTATTTATATATAATACATTATTTAAACAACTCATGTTTCACCACTCACATCAAAATGACTACGTAAAATTAGTAATCAATTTTTTTTGAGCCGTAAAGTTAACAAATCATCGAACGTTACACAAATATTATTATTCAATTTTATTTTTTTCCTTCACAAAAATTAAATTCTAGCAAGTTAAATTCAGTTCCAAGACTGTAAAAAACAAAGGAGCAATCGCTTTTCTTGCAAAAGAGCAGAGTTTGCCATGTAGCATTCCGTCAGCAGTCAGCAGCAACCACCCCCCCCCCCCCCCCAACCCAAACCGGACAACCATATTTATTCTCTCTCTCTCTCTCTTTCTCTCTCAAATACTCCAAAGCAACGCCATCACTGTTACTCATATTTCTTACTCTGTTTTATTATTATCCAACATATGTGAATAAAATAACTACACCCACTGGAGGTGTGTTCTATCGTTTTCTAGAGAGCCCCTCGTGAATTTCATGTGCGGATATGGCGAAAGAGATCTGAGGCAGACAGACTGAGAGAGAGAGAGAGAGAGAGAGAGAGAGAGTGAGGGAGAGGGAGAGAGAGAGAGAAACACTTAATGATGGTAACGGGTCGCTTGCTAAGAAAAAGCGGTTGCCTCTAACTCCAAGATTCAGGTGAATGTAGTCTTCTCAACTCCCTTTTTGCTGCTTCTCTCTTCTTTCGTCATTAAAGATTTCCATACCGCCAACTCCAAGATTGTCAAAACCCCTTCTTTAATTTCTTCCCGCTGTATTTTTATTTTGCTTCACCCATTCTAGTCCGAAAACACAGTTTTGAGTGTTTCACTAACAAAAAAAAAGGGAGCTTTCTTGTTCTAATTGCACACTCCAATACTCTCTTAGGTATTTAAGGTGTAATTGATGTGGGCTTTGGGTTTTTTAGCTCTGTATTCTTTGCAGTGGCCTATATGGCAAATTATATGTTAGGATGATGTAATTGTAGCTTAAGTTGTTATATTTGTGGTAAAAAAAAAGAAGTGTTTTTAGATGCTAGTGTTGATAGAATAGACAGTAGAATATTTGATTGCTAGATATTGGGGGCCAAAATTAGTGCCAGAAATAGATTGTGCTACTATATCTGTGATGCGATACACTTTGAAGATTTTGTGTTTTTATGAATCAAGATTAGTGAGGGTGGAGCGATTTGTGTGCTGATCATGACCAGGGCGGTTCGAGATCGGATACTTAAGGATGTGAATGGTAATATTAGTGATCATCTACGCAATCACATTCATTTGACAAATTGCATTCATTTGAAGAACCACATGCATAAGAATAGTCCAATCTTGACAGATAGGGCGCTTATGAGGGACCTCGTTGTCCTTCAGAGGTCGAGGTCTCTAAGGGATCCGTCTGCAAGCCCCCCGTCATGGCATTCGCCGTCTGTCATTGATGTGCTCCTCAAACGAGGGGAGGCGGACGACTTGGGTGGTGGAAGGCGTTCTGTTGGGATAGAGCGTGGTGGGAGGATGTCAGGAAGCTCCCCTGCACCGGGGCATAATGAGGACGCAACGGCTGCTGTGAGTAACCGTAGTGGCAAGGATGGTGTTCACGGGCAGAGAAGAGTCAAGAGAGAGGACTCAAATGAAAGGATTTTGGGGAATGATGTTTGTTGGGAGGATGAACATCCTGAAGATGGGGGTGAAAAACTGGAGACGGAAGGAGGCTCTAGGCAAGATAGGCAGCTTAAGACTATCTCGGACCAGTTAAGAGATGTCCCAGCTGGAAGTGATGATGCAGTTTCATCTCGTAATCATGGAAATGGGAGACGAATCCATTCAGAAAAAGTTCATGAAGAAGCAGGAGTTATTATTCGCCACAGGAGTAGTCTGAATAGGGGCAAAAGGCGGAGGTTTCGTGGTGCAAGAAGAAGTCGGCCTTCTATAGCTACGAGAGATGGTGAGGCACAAAATGAAATGTCGGTGGCCTCTAATTCATATGGTGAAGGTGGAGCTTCCCGTAAATATCAGATGGAGGAGGAAGTCCAGCAGCACTACAGTCAGAATGTCGACGGTGGTCCTAGGAATGGATGTGGTATTCCTTGGAACTGGTCGAGAATTCACAACAGAGGGAAGTCGTTTCTTGACCTGGCTGGCCGGAGCCTTTCTTGTGGTTTATCTGAACCGAGGTCAAAGAAAGGGGGTTCTACTTCTCGAGGAATGGATATCCCGAACATGCATGTCATGTCATCAAGTTCATCTACCAAATCTGATGCAGAAGCACTGCCTCTATTGTTTGATCCTTGTGGTTCTCGTGGAAGCATCGATCAGGCTGCTTGGTTTCACGATTACTCGGGAGAGTTAGGCATTTATGCTGGCAATCTGCTAAAGCAAGAAACTGATTCTGATCTTGCCTCAGAAGGTAGATCGCGTGAGCAACATAAAATTCGGAAGCATAACAATGAAAGGCATCAAAATCTCACACAAAAGTACATGCCACGAACATTCAGAGATTTGGTGGGCCAGAACTTGGTGGTGCAGGCTCTCTCAAATGCTATTGTGAAAAGGAAGGTCGGGTTGCTGTATTTGTTTTACGGGCCTCACGGAACTGGTAAAACTTCGTGTGCACGTATATTTGCTAGAGCCTTAAACTGCCAATCTGTGGAACATCCAAAGCCTTGTGGATTTTGCAACTCTTGCATTGCACAAAGCACGGGGAAGAGCCGCAATGTGAGGGAAATTGGCCCGGTTAGTAATATGGACCTTGAAAGTATTATCGGACTGCTTGGGAAAGTGACTGTTTCCCAGCTTCAATCTCAGTACAGAGTCTTCATATTCGATGAATGTGATACTGTGTCTTCTGAATGTTGGAGTACGATATTGAAGGTCATTGACCGAGCCCCTAGGCGTGTCGTTTTTGTCCTTGTTTGCTCAAGTCTTGATGCCTTACCTCATATAATAATATCCAGGTGCCAGAAATTCTTTTTCCCGAAGTTAAAGGATGCGGACATAATATATACTTTGCAGTGGATAGCAACCAAAGAAGATCTTGATATTGATAAGGATGCCCTCAAGCTTATTGCAACGAGGTCAGATGGATCTCTGCGAGATGCTGAAATGACTTTGGAGCAATTGAGTTTACTCGGGAAGAGAGTTTCTCTTGGCCTGGTTCAGGAACTGGTATCTTCCTTGCCATTCGACACATTTTATGCCTGCTAATTGCGTTGCAATATGTTGTTGTTTGAGATGAATTATGTAGCACGATTATATGCCTCTATATCCACTTAATCATGAATGAATACTTTTTGTTGTTTTTGCAGGTTATGGGTTCGTTTCAGATGAGAAATTATGTATTCCACTTTGATTTAGAGGCACATAATAACTGTACATTTTTTTGTTGTTATTGCAGGTTGGGCTCGTTCCGGACGAGAAATTGGTAGATCTTCTTGATTTAGCATTATCTGCTGACACTGTCAACACAGTGAAGAATTTGAGAGATATCATGGAATCTGGTGTTGAGCCATTGGCATTGATGTCACAGCTTGCAACAGTCATCACTGATATTCTTGCTGGAAGCTACGATTTCACAAAAGAAAGGCCTAGAAGGAGGTTTTTTCGGCCGCGCGAGTGTAATTCTCACTATTCCCATATCAGCCGATCTTCTCATGTTTGTCGTTATCAGTATTAGATTTTTTAAACTCACTATTCTTTCTCTTCCTCTGACTATGGGATTTGTATTCTGTTACAGTATCAAAAGACGATATGGAAAAATTGCGTCAAGCACTGAAGACGTTGTCTGAAGCCGAAAAGCAGTTAAGGGTGTCGAGTGATAGGATAACTTGGTTAACTGCTGCACTGCTGCAACTGGCTCCTGATCAACAGTATATGCTACCCAGTTCTTCAGCTGATACGAGCTTGAATCATAGTCCCTTAATCTTAAATGGAGCCTCTTTAAGACACGGCCCCAGAAAAAGCAATGCAGAAATACCCAGTTTTCAAGCTGGAAATTCTGGAAATGTTCGTTACCATGCTAAGATGAAAGGTAGTGGTCTATCTGGAAATGAACACTACGGGCGTGAGATGATTTCTCGACAGGCACATGTTGGCTCAAATGAGAAAAGTCAAATAAATGAGTCACAAGCAGTTTATCATGAGAAACTGGAAGCAATTTGGTTGGACGTGCTGGAAAAGGTCCCGGTTAATAGCATAAGAGAGTTCATGTATCAGGAAGGGAAGCTGATCTCCATCAGTTATGGTGCAGGTACCGTCATATCGCTTCTTTTAGTAGTCACGCAACTTTATTGTACAGTTTGCGAGTAAAAATAATACACCTTATATGAAACTCCAGTTAAATAGCCTTGTTAATATGCCAGCGTGCAAGTGAGTGTTTTACCTGAGAGATATAGTCGAAGATATTTATGTTGTTCTCTTACTTTCTCCGGGTTTCAGCAACTCGTAATAAAGATAACTCTATGCAGTTTTTTAGCTTTCTGGATTTAAGTCAGTGATGGAGAAGTAATATATTTAGCTTTATGAGTGTCTTCGCATTGTTTCATATGTCTAGCTCTAAAAAGCCTTTGTGCTCAATTTTCATATGATGGTCTAGACAACTTGTTGAGGCCCTGATCGAGTTGCTCTCGTGTGATTGAGGGGAAAATGGTTTGCGTAGGATTACCCTTATAGATTATAGTTGTCTTAGTTGGGGGTACTAGAACTAGAAAACAACTCCCATTTTGGAAATCAACATGAATTTCTTCACTTGTCACATACACAGTAAATGAGAACACCGACTCTCCATGTCGACTTTCTGATCCCGGATAATCGGACTTTAGACAATTTAGTTACAAAAATACTTAAACACTAGGTACTAAAATGATACTTTTTATACTTTGGGACATTTTTGGAAATTTCGACGAACAATGGGACATTTGATGCAAAGCTTGTCAAATCACTGCACTCTTTATTCATTGATGAAAATCAACAAGAACTGGTTCATCTAAAGAATTTGCCTATTTCTGCAGCTCCTACAGTGCATTTACTGTTCAACTCGCAGCTGACGAAATCCAAGGCAGAAAAATTCAGAATGCACATCTTACAAGCATTTGAGTCTGTGCTTAGATGCCCAGTCACAATTGAGATCAGATGTGAATCAAGAAAAGGCAGACCTATTCTGTTACCTGCAGCTCAGAACCCATCTCATTTGGATGTGAATCCTACCACAAACACCGGTAGTGGGATGCCAATGGCAAGTCATGATGAAATGGGAAGAGTCCAGAATAGAGATATGCCGTCGACTGAAGTCAATAGCCGAGAAATTGTTGAAATTGAAGCTTCTCCTGGAGAGCAAAAAGGTGTTAGGCGTAAAGATGGCAACATAGATTCTGATGGGAGAAATTTAGAAAATGCGGGAGTAACATCTTCACAAAAGATGTCGACTGTGTTAGGTGAGAAAAATCAGTGTCTTACCCTTGTTAAAAGCAAGGTATCCCTTGCTCATGTGATTCAGCATGCAGAGGGATGTTCACAACATAGTGGATGGTCGAAGCGCAAAGCAGTTTCAATCGCTGAAAAACTCGAACAAGAAAATTTGTAAGTATTCTATAGTTTTTCCGGGTTTGAAGTGAGTGACTCGTAGTCTCGTACGTAGTTTTAACTACTTTTATGGAACTACAATGGACTTCATATAACTCCATTTTG
Organism: Schizonepeta tenuifolia; assembly: GCA_029490685.1. Taxonomy (NCBI): domain Eukaryota; kingdom Viridiplantae; phylum Streptophyta; class Magnoliopsida; order Lamiales; family Lamiaceae; genus Schizonepeta; species Schizonepeta tenuifolia. Next base: position 562,659 of record JANLIY010000014.1, read on the forward strand.
GTGTTCTTTTTCTTTATATGAAGAAGAACTGTTCTTGCATTCCCTAACGATCGATATACATATCATCGTGTAAATATCTTATGTTTCTCATTCTGCAGGAGACTGGAAGCGAAATCGAGGAGATTGCTTTGCTGGAACCCTCCAAAAATGAATCGCCAAAAGGTAAAAATCAGAAGTCAAGCTATTATTTTGAAAATAGTTGTGGCGGTGCATCTTATGCTTGCTGCGATGTATGTTATGTGTTTGATGTGGTTATAAGATAAGTTGCTTGTATGCACTTTCGATACGACTGAGCTATTACGGGGCGTTTACTTTGGGTAAGAATGATATCTTAAGAGATAAAATTGATACATTCTAATCCACCACATACTTATTTAAAAATTTTGAGCTTGTTTGATCGTCTAATCCTTTAAATCACCTATCACTGAAAGTAAGTTACTCCTGCATTGGCAGCAAACAGTTATTGTCGAAAGGAAAGAGTTATCTTGAGTTTAGGATCATTTTATAAGCGCTTTGTCATTTGATCAAGTTAAAGAGCCAACACCTTGTAGTAGCTTATAGTTTATATGCAATATTTGTTGTGGAGTTATGTTTGCAACTTCATTTCCTTCTTTAGTTCTTTGGAAGCCCCACACTCAGTCTCGAGTCTAGTCAGACCCCTCGTTGGATTCACGAAGATAGCTTAATATAGTCGTACATGGGCTAATAAGAGCTGCATGCTACTCTTATGGTAGCGAAACGATACTCATTGAGGGAATGGTCAAAAGCTGATCCTCTTGTGAAACATTTTGTCTAACAGTCACGTACACTCGGTCTTTCAATCCTTATCTCTTTGGACATTCTTGTCGGATTAGATACTAAAACTCGTGATGCACTTTTCTTTTTAGGTGATGGGCTAGATTGACTGTTCATAAGATTGAATATTTGAAGGAATCAAACAAACTCAGATTGTTTATCCTATTAAAATATGTGGTTGATTAGCCTATATATTGTTGTTATCTATCTCAAATACATTATCTTTTCGACCTTTTGAAAGTTTGTGAACTGACGATTTCCAAACTGAAATATATGTTCAATTCCTTGTTTTCAGCTTTCGCGTTTGAAGATTAGAACAAGAAAGCCGCTGACTTTTCTGAAATTCGTCTCCTGCGGAAAGTGTCTCTCCGGTAGGTCCCCAAGGCAAAGGTAACCATTTTCGTCGTCTTAGAGAGCTTGGTTTGGAACATGAATCAGTCTTGTTAGAGTTACCAACTTGTACTGTTTAGGTCCTTCATTAGACAAATCCTAATTCTTGAGAATAATTTAGAGTAGAGCAGATCAAAGATTAGAGCTTTTGTCGACGAATCTTTAAATTGTTAGTTTTTATTTATTTATTTTTCCGATACAAGTCTCATTATGTATCTTTTCCCTTGACACACTGGAAATAATTGCTTTCATTTTATTGTAGACCATAGATTTTCTTTTTCTCTATAATAGAAAACCTAATTATTCTTGTTTCATCTCTATTTCCTAAGTGATGTTACTCGGGACCGATGAAGAGTTGTCATTGATCCCCAGCACGATGTAAGCATTGTAATGTAAACTAAAGCCTGATTTCTCTGTTACATTTCCGTATTACATATCGTATTATGAGATAAATAATATGAAAATGTAAAAGGAAATATCATACAAGTTGAGAGTGATATATATTCATACTCTTCTAAAAAAGATGCTTGCTGCTAGTGGCGTAGCCAGAAAAATTTTCTACTCGGGGCTAATTTTTCTACTTCTTCAAAATGTTGATTTTTTCATACGATTCGGGAACGGGGCTTATACTATAAAAATCACATAAAATATAACTAATTTGAAAATTTTGCAGTCGATCAGCAACGGTGGTGAACCCTAGATTATTACTACTTGTTACCAATGTACATTTTCCACATTGAAAAAGAAAATTCGTTGTGCCAGTTTTTCTTGTACATAGTCATTAATTTTCTTGTAATTATAGGAGAAAAAAATATACAATGTCAGGCCGGAAAAAAATATTCATGAAAGTCCAACAATTTGAAATGGATTTTTCAATCAATTAAGTTAGAATACTGTGAATAAAAATAATATGCGAGTCAGACGTTCCTTAGTCGACAGGGAAGACCGGATATGAATTTGTTTAGACTGAGAGTTGGGACTCACAAGTCCGTGGTCGGCTTTTTGAATCTCCGAAAGCGACGGCTTTGAAAATCAATTCGGATTTCCTCCTCTCAATTTGTGTTTTATTTTCTACTCTTTCCATTAATTGAATGACTAGGATTATTCCATCAAAATAGGCTATATAATTATCTTCAAATATCCATATGTTAAAAATCCGACGAATAAAATAGAGGATGGAACAATATAGGAGTAGAAGATCCAAGTGGTTTGAAAATATGGTCGACGGTCGGGATCTCGTTAAGGATTCTAAGAATAAATGAACGGTCGAACAATATTACACTAAAATGCAAACAATCCAATCCTATGATGGAAGCCAAAATACAAGCCAGATATTAAAGAAAAAAAACTGTGTGGATGGAATCTGGATGTTTCAAGTTTATCACTGGAGTTGTCAATTCAATGTTGAAACTCAAAATTAATTGATAACTTATAAAGTTCGTGATATGGTTTGTCCGTCCATATTTTCAATTATATCATCAACATTTAATGGTTGACTAATTTGTGTATGAAAGTTGATGCAAGTCTTTTTTTTTCGTAATATATACATGTGACAAAAACTTTGGTGTAACTATTGCACCGTAGAACTACCGTCCGTTTATATATATATATATATGGTAGGAATTTGGTGAGAATGAATTTATATGAGAACGTGAGAATGATACATTTTAATGCATTTTTATCATATTGGTAATGCATACATTGCAGAAATATAATGCATACACATTTTAATGCATAAACTGCAGAAACCTAATGCATAAACATTGTTATGCAAAAATTACTACAACATAATACATCGTTAAATCTGAGCCATTGATCAACAAAAATCAAGGGTCCAGATTTATTCTCATTTCTCACCTAAGATAGCATTCTCACATGACCCTCTTCATATATATGTAGGGTGTGGATGTGGTAGGAACTCATCTTTATATAAGAACCGTAGGAACCAACATAAATATCACTTACGTGATGCATAAAATACAATACGTTAATGTATAAAACATGTTAATGCACAAATTACACTAACTTAATGCACAAATTATTTAGCACACTTTTAATGCATAAACAACATTAATCTAATGCATTAATTAATCTGGACCATAGATTAGAAAAAATCAATAGTCCAAATTAGTTCCTAGTTCCTATCTAAGGATGAAATCTTATATCATACTATCCTTATATATACATATATGGAATTACCCTACCAGCCTACTTCCAATGATTAAACTGATATAATTGGCGGAAAGCTAAGACCATGGATTTGAAAATCCGTCAACTAATTTTGAGTTTCGACATTCAATGAAAATTATTAATAAGTTTGATAGGTTGAGAAAAAATTGAACAAAATGTGAAACATTGGATTATTACTAATAAACTCTTCTTTCATGTTCAAATTTGTAAATTATTTATATTTCTAGTTATTGATTTAACACAAAGATTCGAGTGTGATTGACCTTACAGTATAATTGGAATTAAAAAAAAAAGTACCAATTTCGATCCATTTCCATAAGGCCAAACATCACCAAATTCATCGGTTGATTGAATTATTGGTTTTTGGTAACGATCATATTATCATTGATGATACTTACACGCACTTCCATGTGTAGTGTGTGTGTATGGGAGACAATGAAAAATGTATTAAGACCCTACCACTATAAGAGGTGAATGTGGCAATGATGTTAGTGAGTCAGAAAATATTGCTCTTTGGAAACGGAAAAAAGGGAGAATTGAGGAATGTTGATTTGATGTTATTGCTCAAAATATTTTTTTTTTCTATACGGTAGATTGATATGTAGTACACAAATACATATATTTTTACCTTTTATTTTTATATTGTACACACAAGTACTTCAATTTTTTTAGTTAAAAGTATATATATGTGAAAGTTAGTTGAATTAAAAAGAGAAATTCATGCACATGCTAACTGCGTAATTTAAAAAAATATTTTTAAATGAGCCTTATGAGGTAAGAGATCAATAAACTAGATTCCAAATTTTTGAGAATATATTAGTACACATTTTAATTTTAGAAAAAAAATATCTCATACTTTAGACATTTGCTATGTATTTTGCCCTTACAATTAGTTATTATGAAAATATGGGCTATAAGAATTATTACTACATAATTTAATAAATTTTGCCAAAAACTATCATTGTTAGTATACAATATCTATGTAATTGCGTTAATGTAATTTATCTTTCAATTATACTACTAACTAATATTGAGTTAATACTAAGTTCTGTAATTATAAAAAAAAGGGTTTCCCGTACGATGCGAGTACAGTTCTACTATGTAGAGGGTGTTTGACTTAGCTTAAAAGCTCCTCAAAACAACTTCTAAGCTCCTAATTCCTTAATAATGAATAACTTTTAAGCTGTTTTAAAGAGCTTAAAAGCTTAGCCAAACACCCTCGTAATTAAATAGCACATAAAATGATAAAATGACACTGGCAAAACTATGAACTATTTAACAATTTCATCCATAACAAGTCTCTATATTAGCCACTCAAAAGGAAAAATCTCTAGATTACCAACATTCAAAATTTATCATTATCTACGCCAAGGAGGCCTAGCTCAATTGGCTTAATAAGGTATTACAAGTCTTTCCTTAAATGAAAGGTCATTGGTTCAATACCGATTGCATGTGGTGTAATATCTTCTACCTTGTTTGGTGGTGTAGTTGTCTCATTCTTATGTGGTAGTGTGGTATCACCTAGATGTGGCATAGAGGTCCTATTTATAATGGTGTAGTGATTTATTTGATATATTTCATGTACTTTTCTAAAAAAATTATCATTATATACCATTTTTTAAGTGGTATATTTTCATCCTTCATACTGTTTCAGTTCCAAGGTTCATTAAATTAGTAATTAAGTTCTTTCCACATAATTGGAAATTAATCAAAATAAAATTAGATCAGCCACACAAACTAAAACAAGTAATATAGATTTAAAAAAAAAGGAAATATATCCTAATTAAAGAACCATAAACCTTAATAAAAAATGAAATTATTTCCATTTTTACTATTAATTCTCCTTTTTTTACACACGTGGCCAACCACAGTGTGTTAGAAAAGAATTTTCCAAAATGAAATTGGAAGAGTAAAAACCGAAGATTTCACATAATCCTTTTGATCGAATAAATAATCAGATTTATTTTGTACCCTTTGTTCAATGGTCAAATTCTACAGAATGAAACCTATCAGATTAAGGAATGATGGGATACGGATCTATATCTTGATTCAATTTAGGTACTACTCACATTTCTACGTAAATATCATGTTGAAAAGTATGAAGCATATTATTTCTATAAATTGGTGAACAATATCATGGAAATTTATCTTGGAATTACATATGGTCAGCGTAAGAAAAGAGTGATCGATCGGATAAAAAAAAAGTATGCATGGTAAGTTGGTAATGCAACAGTGCCACGTGTCGAGTTCTTGTGATTCTATAGTCGTTAGCCTAAATCGAGTCAGCTAATTAGGTAAATGCAAGCAAACGAAATACGGAACTAACCAAAGATTAATCTTCAATGTAATGATAGATATGTTTAATCAAACCCAATATATATGTAGTGTTATTCGGAAGTCTATATTGGATACCACGTACAAAATAAATAAAAAAGTTCATAGAATGGTAGATCAATGTTTTTATATGATTATAATATTTGAACAAATTTTAATATATTTTCTAGTTATACTAAAAACAGTTCGGACTAAATAACTGGCCAATAATGATTGTCTTAATTTTTCATGGGATGATATATTAGGGGATTTTAACAATAGTTTCCAATCTTTAGAGATTATCCCTCTTTATGAACTTTTTGATGTAATATTAGTACAATTTTCTTAAGGTCGATCTAGTATGGACTTCTGCATGTTATTTATCTTTCAATTTATTTACTTTGAACATAAATATGTTATTATTATACAGATTAGATTAGATGACGAAAGTAATATAGTCAACTTGTAATTGTGTGGATATTAGTTCTCATGAGTAAAGTAGTTTAGTGGATTATGAACAAGTCAAAGAGACTTGATGATGATCCTTTCTTACCACTCATTTTCCTTCCGCACTTTGTTGCTGTGTGTATGAGAGAGAGAGAGAGAGAGAGATTAATGTTAATTTACCCAAATTTCTATTGTACCGTTTAGTTACATTTCTATTTCCCATGATTATAAGTCGAAGAAAAGATAAAATTTTCGGTGATGGGTCTTCTGTAATAATTTTGATTTCTCTTTGGGTGGTGGGTCTTCATCCGTGATTAAAAGAGGGAGGAAGTCTGTGTAATAAGTTTAGAGGGCTGTATATTTTATCAAAATAGAAATTTTATCGTGTCAAAGAGTTCATTCAGTCTGATAAAATCTCTCGGCTGTGGGTTGTCAAATGGAGTCAGTTCCTGGACTCCAATGAATTTTGCAATTTTTTGGATCTTAGGGATTGTATTTACAGGTTGCAGATTTATCACCAATCAGTCGAATTCTCGAATTTGGACGGGCTCGGCTGCATTTTCCGCGCAAGAGACCTCTATTTCATCATATCAAATGCATCAACAAACGAGGAAGAAGTGAGAGGGCCATGGACGATCTTGTGGTGGAAAGCGTTCCATTGAAGATCTCGGCCTTTGTTTGGAAAGCCTTGCAAGGTAGATTACCAACGAAGAAAAATTTGATCAAATAAGGAATCTTACAGACAGGTAAAAATGAGGGGCTGCATCATGTGCCAATGCCAACTTGAATCAGTTGCTCATTTATTTTCTTCTTGTTGTGAAGCTCTACTTGTCTGGACAGAGGCATGTGATTGGTTTGATCATCAATTAATTTATGCAGCAAATTTAAAAGACCACTTTGAAGATTTGTGAGTTGCGGCCTTGGCAAATTGAAAAAGAAAGTTTTTGGTCTCATTTGGCCATGTAAGTTGTGGAGCATTTGGAAGGCGAGAAACGAGAAGATATTCAAAGAGATAGCATCGGACACCAGAAAAATTTTGGAGAGCATAAAATTTTGCTCTTGAAAATGGTTGAAGTCTCATTTTCCTTTCTCCGTTTTTGTGTTTCTCTTCACGATTGGAGTTCAAATCATATTGATTGTATTCGTGCGAAACTTAGTTGTTGTTTACATTTTTCTGTTCTCTAGCCGTACGTCTAGTCCAATCTTATACATGGTTCGTTCCTCAGTACCTCTAATACTTTTAATGAGAATTCCATTTTCACTTTAAAAAATAAATTGTTGGAGAAGAAGTGTTAACAATTGAATTATGCCCCGTTAACGTCAATATAGAATTATTTAAAGTGCAATAGTTTGAACATTTATTAATATTTTTTATTAAAAATTAATAATTTGGTTATCTAAATATAATATTGTCATAATTAAAGATCCCCACCCACCAAGTTATAGCTAAGGTCACTTTCGAGGAGTCTGCATTGAAATGTCAAAGGGAAAAAAACCCATGAATATTAAATTCTGAATAAGAAAATTAATTGCAGTAATGAAAATGGAAAATTCAGTCAATCCATCATTCATAATCAAACATATGCAGCAACGACACTCTTTTTCTTTCTTTCTGCTTCTTCTTCTTCGTCTTCCCACGCGGATTCGGCATCTATTGTTTATTATATACCCATAAAACACGTAGAGAAAAATCAAACGACCATTCTTTGTAAATTGTGGACGCAATCCATTTTCAGACTGTTGAATTTCGTGTGTGTAAGTGTATTGGATGCCCACCAACTGTTTGTAGAAATACTTGTGCAGAGTGCTCCTCTCTTTTTTTCTTCCTTTCCTCTTCTCCAGTATTAGATTATTACATGGCGTCCGCGGCGATATTCTCGTCGTTGAGGAGGCGGCGATCGCCGTCGCTGGAGGCGTTCCTCGCGCCGGTGGAAGTAAGAGACGACGACGTTTTGGGGATTCTGCGCGCAATTTCTGCGGAGTTGCTGGAATCATTTTCGGGCGAGAATTATAAAAAGACGCCATTTTTTCAGGTAAAGAATTGCAGGTCTTTAATTCGGAAAATTCAGGTGATTTCTGTGTTGCTGGATGCTTTCTGGGAGGTGGGATTCATAGAATCAGCTTCAACAGTTTTTGTGTGCTTGAAGGAGTTGTACCTCGTGCTTTACAGATCTAAAATCTTGATTGATTATGTGAGAGGGTCGAGTAAATTGTGGCTGTTGCTGCAAAACCATTTTATTTCGGGCAATTTCCATGATTTGAATCAGGAAATCTCGACCCTTTTGGATGTTTTGCCTTTGGGGGAGATCAATATATCTATAGATGTTAAGGAGCATTTTGAATTGTTGTGTAAGCAGTCGAGGAAGTCGAGATTGTTTATCGATAAGCATGATGATTTGATGAGGTTGAAGTTATACTATTTCTTGAATGAATTTGAGAATGGAAGGATTCCTGATAGAAATGAATTGCATGCATTTTTTGTGGAGAATCTGAAAATTTGTGATGTGGAAAGTTGTAGACTTGAGATTGAGTTCTTGGAGGAGCAGATTGTGAACCATGCCGGCGATATTGAGCCTACTGCCTCAGTTCTTGATGGATTTGTGGCTGTTATGAGGTATTGTAGGTTCTTGCTGTTTAGATTCGAGGACGAAGGGGAGTTAGGAAATTGGGACCGTAAGAGGATACAGAAAGGATTGATCGCTCAGGAGATTACAGATACATTTATCGCGATCCCTAAGGATTTTTGTTGCCCCGTGTCATTGGATTTGATGAGGGATCCAGTGATAGTATCCACAGGGCAAACATATGAGCGTTCATCGATCACAAGATGGATGGAAGAAGGGCACTGCACATGCCCGAAGACAGGGCAGATGCTTGTTCATACTAAGCTTGTGCCTAATAGGGCTTTGAGGAATTTGATTATGCAATGGTGTATGGCTAATGATATACCGTATGATCCACCTGGGAATTCCGATTATCCTTCTGAAAGTGCAGTGGTTGCATCTATGAGCAAGGCTGCAATTGCAGCTACTAAAGTAACTGCACATCTTCTTGTCGAGCAGCTGGCTAATGGGACGCCAAGAGCCAAGACTGTCGCTGCCATGGAGATTAGATTGCTCGCGAAAACAGGAAGGGAGAATCGGGCTTGCATTGCTGAGGTTGGTGCAATTCCCCTTCTGAAAAGGCTACTTTCATCTTCAGATGCCTTAGCACAGGAGAATTCTGTCACTGCTATGCTAAACTTGTCCATATACGATAAGAATAAACGCCTAATCGTGGATGTAGAAGGGTGTTTAGAAGCCATTGTTGGGGTTTTGAGATATGGGCACACGATTGAGGCCAGGGAGAATGCTGCAGCTACTTTGTTCAGTCTCTCCGCAGTCCACAAGTACAAGAAACAGATAGCCCAAGAAGAATGGGCAGTAGAAGCTTTGGCTGGGCTATTGAGAGACGGAACACCGAGAGGGAAAAAAGATGCCGTGACAGCTTTATTCAATTTATCAACACACAATGAGAACTGCTCAAGAATGATAGATTCAGGGGCAGTAACAGCACTAGTCGAGGCACTGGAATCTGAAGTGGTATCTGAAGAAGCAGCAGGCGCGCTGGCTCTTATAGTACGGCAGCCAATAGGTGCTGAAGCAGTAGCATCCGAGGAATTGGCAGTGGCGGGGCTGATTGGCATGATGCGTTGTGGCACGCCTAGGGGTAAAGAAAACGCTGTGGCAGCATTGCTCGAGCTATGCAGAAGTGGTGGAGCAGCCGCCACTGAGAGGGTTCTCAAAGCCCCAGCTTTGGCCGGATTACTGCAGACGTTGCTCTTTATAGGGACCAAACGCGCTAGAAGGAAAGCAGCGTCACTTGCTCGAGTGCTCCAGAGGTCCGAAAACGCCCAATTGCATTTTGGTGGATTAGGCATAGGATATACATTTGCTGGAAACTCAGCTGCACCTAGAGAGGCAAGTTTTGCTGGTGATGTTTCAATGCCCATGTCCATTTCTGTGCCTGTACTATAGTTTTGCGTCACTTGCACATTTGTTATGTTGTATACCAGTTTTCTTCTCTCTGTAATACTTGCCTCATTTTTTTATTCATATATGAATTATATACTAAAGTTGTCTCAAATAGAGATACAGTTATGCATTACAGTATCCAATTTTGTACAAGAAGTTTAAGAAAATTGAATCTGAAAAATGATCATACAGCCCCTCTTTAAAGTTGGGGTTTTGAGGTTATTGAATCATCTCTCTCTCTCTCTAAATTTTGCTTCACTTAGTATATACTAGGTAGTAGGTACAAGAATGTCAAAATCACTGACAGTCCATTCTGCTACTTGATTGGGAGCTTTAAAAATCTCAGTCCCCAAATCTATGGATGTCCATTGCCTTCTTGCAGGTGCAGTCCCAGGATCCTGCAAATCAGCAATTCTTGTAACAATCTCATTGATAACATTGTAAAGAAAAGCAAGGAAAAGGATCCAAACCTGGTAAAAATAAAGGGATTCAGACAGCCTGCCAACGTCGAGCTCCCATGTTCTGGAATCTCCAATCCACCCCTCCCCTTTCCTTGTAGGATAACCATAATCACCCCAAACAGGGTGAGGCAGAATCTGCAGAATCTCTTGTGCCTGAGGATTACTATATGGATCACACATGATGTTAGGTGTTTCTGCGTGCTCTGCATTCCCAGGTACGCAGTGCAGGTGATACGCCTCATAGGGGAAACGAGCAGCATCAGTGCGATGCACGCGGCTGCCGTTTGAGAAAGTGTGGTATGGAGGGCAGAGTTTGAAGTCATCTGGATGGCACCAAGAGGGTGTATCTGGATTCAAGATCATCTCGCTGTAACGCGTCACGTCTGAAGTTACATTCCCATCACAGGGCTGGCCATTGTTCTTCCAGCAGCTGCCTATGTCCATCAAGTAGAACTGGCTGCTCGGCCCTCCACCACCGATCACATTCAGAGTGAATGTCACTACGAAATCTGGTGATTCAGGTATCTGCATTGAAAGGGTTGAGAAATTTAATGTTTTTGCAAGAAAATCAGATGTTCATTATATTCTTGTTGCTTACTATCTTTAGCATTCCCCTTGTAGGGTAATGGTAGCCTCCAGAAAATCCAGTTGTGGAATCAGCTCTCAGATAAAGCATCAACCATGGATACTTGACCGATGTTCGTAAAACATGGTGAAAGGTCCAGCTTCCTTCACCGAGCTCCTTCTCCCAAGTAACTGAATGGTAAGAAAAATTGCTTCCTTCCATCCCTTTGCTCAGATCAGAATCCAAGTCCCACGAGCCGTAGAAACGGCCCTTGAGTCGATTTGTGTTAGGCCCTTGTAAGGAGGTGTAGTCGTGATAGATCAATGGTTGGTTCATACATCCTTTCCCAAAGCAAGGAAACTGGCTATCTGGGCCATAAGGGCCTATTTTCAGCCCATTTTTGGGGCATCTACCGGCATACGTATCCATATTTCCACTTTTGAGCATGATCATCCAAAAATGCCATGGATTTGGTGTGTCTTCAACTTGACATTTCATCCCTAAATAGAGCTCTTTCTCTGCTGCATATAGATCAACATTTGTTAGTGAATCTTGATCAACTCCCAGAAATGGCTGCCCTATTCCCAGTCTGTTTTCCTCTTCTGTCACACGGTGCACGAGCACGTATGGCAGTTGATTGCAGAGTGAGCACTGATCTTCTCCTGCAGATTTAAAAAATCTCACTAATTTGTTGCATAACGAATACATCATTTCATGCATCATCACAATTGTTCTTAGTATATACAGATTATATGTGGATCACTTTATTTTCTTCCTTTTTCCTAAATGAAACTTCAAGTTTGATTCAACTTGGCATATTTTCAATCAAGATGAAGATGGCTTGAAACTGATGATTGCAGAATGAGAGAAAAAGCTCACTAATCTGATGCATAAGAATACAACATTTCATGCACCATCACATTTTATACGAGTATATGTGAAAACTTGATCACGATTAGTGGGAGTATATGTAGATTATATTTTAATATTTCTATTTTTTTTCCCCAAATGAAACCTCAATTTGGATTAAACTGCAGAAATATTCAATCAAGATGAAGATAGACAGAAACTGACCTTGCTGTGGAGAAGCTTTATATATGTCAAAGCAATCAGCTGCTCTTGGACTTCCCATATTAGGCGCTTCCTCTCCAACTTCATTGCACTGATTCCACGACTCTATCGCCACTCTCAGGCCGTCACGTTTCATGCCTGCATCCCCGACTGCAGATACATCCCCGTCTTCAAAATTCAACGGAACAACACTAGAAAGAGAGACGAGAATCAAGATCACAGCAAAAACCGCAAGACGAAGTGAAGAACCACGTCTCCTCATTGATACTACATCCATATTCATATGCAATGCCGCCACCTTCATAAATGGCAAGATGTTCGAGTTTCAAATGTAAGTTCCCATCTCTTCACATATTCTCTTGATCAACAAAATTACTTAGATTTTGAAGTTTGATCAGTCAAAATGTTAGTGATTTTTCCATAGAGTAATAGAGGCATAGCTTTTGCTACACCAAGTAGTTGGTATTTACAGTTGTTTTCTATTATTGATTAGGTTGGAAGTTTGAATAAAAATCAATTATCCAAAATCATCTTTTTTCACCAAAAATATCATCATTGAATTTGAACCACTCTTAACTAATTTCGATGTGCCCATTTTAATATTTGGTAGTATTACATTTTGTGTCTCCAAAGAAAGGGATAAAGGCTATATGTAACTAATATAAGTAGGAAAATCGGCATTCTTGAATTCAAAGTAATGCCAAAATCATGCCTAAAGCAAAGTATCAAAACTTGAGCTTACAAATATACTTTCCCAACAAAACACATCAATGGAAAGAGTTGGTTTTGCCATCCAAATCACTAATATTAGTAATAGATTTATTTATATAATGGATTTAGCCAACAACTCTTAGGCTGCCCTAATTTCAAACTCGTTCTTAACATGGACAAATATAGAATGACTAGCTTTTTTTTTGTTTTTGTTTTTGTTCCATCAAGTGGTAGCCAAGCTTATGCTATTTAGAGAGATAGGGGAGGGGCCGGCCAATGCTGAAAAAATTTCATTCCTTTTTAGTGACTTAAAAAAATTTACTACCACCATGTACTCTTCATGTGAAATAGTTTACAAGTAATATTAGAGAAGTACAACTTAATAGGCATTTGGGATCTCTATCCCATTTTTGGTGTCCCACTATCATTTTTATTCTTTTTGTTTGGTGTTTTAATTAAATACTATTAGGGTTTATAAATATTTATAACTAATTTGTGAATTTTACTTAATAAATGTTATGACTGCGTATTTCAAAACTATATACTCCCTCCATCCCGTTCATAATGTAACATTTCTTTTCGGCACGAGTATTAAAAAAAAGATTATTAAGGGTAAAGATGATGATTAGTGTAGTAATAAAGTGATATAATGTATTTTTAAAGTAAATAAAGTGTTGTTAGGTGATATAAAGTGGTTTTAAAGTGAATAAAGTGTTGTTTATGTGATATAAAGTGCATAAAATGAATAAAGTGATTTTCTAATTATTTCCATAAAAGGAAATGTTACAATATGAATTAGATATCCCAAAAAGGAATATGTTATAAGATGAACGATATAAAGGGAGTATTTTCTTTTTAAATTCACTTTTAATCAACTAATGAATAAGATTAACAAACTATTATTAAAATACTAAAATTAATAGTCAGACAAATAAAGAGACATAGTTATAGGCTCCCCCTCCCTCCACAAAAAAAAAAAAAGAATTTATTTATTTATTTATTTGGCCTTTGTACCTGTATATCGCGGTGTTGTTGTATTAATTTGAGCAATAGTTGGAATTCGAAGACTAATTTTGTAACGAAAATTTTCTGCATCCATTACTGACCACTTCTTCTATGTTTTTCACATATGGAAGATGTTGGTCAAACATGGAAGATGTTGGTCAAATTTGAATTTATAAATTTTTGTGAACTCAGAAATTAGTACTCCTGCGTTTACCAAAAATAAGTCAATCTCAGAATGACACAGAATTTAATAAAATTTGTGGAGTGTATTATGAGTGAAATAAAGATCCAACTTATTATATAATACTCCTTCCGTCCTCATTTTAAAGTCACATACATACGATATTGAGCACAGAGATTAAGAAAGCTGAAAAAGGTGAAGTGAGTGGAATAAAAGGGTAGTGCTAATGACATTGAGTTATTTTGTTAATTATTGCATTAGGAAAAATGTGAAGTGAGTTGGAGAAAAAGTTAGTGCTAATGATATTTGGGTGAGTCCTTTAGTGGCAAAGGATAGTAAATAAGAAAAAGAAAGAATAGTATTGATGTACAAAAAACAAAATGAGGACAATTTTTTTATGAACAGTTGTGACTTTAAAATGAGGACAAGGAGTATTAAATTATTTGTGTGTAGAGTGAGTGGAATAAAGGTCTCACTTGGGTTGAATAGATGACTAAATTAAAGTAAATTGATTGAGTGAAGGATTAAATTAATATAAATTGGTTTCGTAGAAGTTAAAATTAAAGTGAATTGTGCAAGTCATATTTCCAAAAATAGAACATGTATATTTTTCGTGAACAAATGAAAATGAAAAAACGAGCATCTTTTTCGTGGAAGGATGAAGTATAAAAGTGTGGAAATTTTATGCGGTCACAATATGGTCAGCTATACGCATAAAAAAAAGAAATATAACTGTACAACTGGAAATAAATCACATTTCCCTTAGGATTTATGTTTCTCCAATTAAGATATATGATGGTCCCGACACAAATTAACTGATATATGGGGGAAAGGGGGAGAATGCACCAATACCGATTTTTAATTAAAATGCAACTTTGTTTACTCGACAAGTGTGAAATTCAGTTGGAGTAGTCGCTCAATTAGAAATATAGTTGACTTATTTGATTGATAGTCAATTGTACATCAACCGACTAAGGTTTTAAGTGCGGTGCAAAAGTTTGGTGGAATTTGTTAACTCGTTTTAATGAAAATCCGACGCGAAGGTCAAGTTCGCAAAACGTTTAGTGCAATTTGTAAATATGCTTGAGTGTTAGTTCTTAGTTAGTGAAAAATAATAACTTAAAGAAAATGAACACAAGAGAGCTTTACGTGGTTTACAGTTGAACTCCTACATCCACGACCAGTTTTCCTACTGGCAATCCACTGAGTAGTTTACGTACACTACTAAAGTGTTTCCACTTGATTTGCGAGTACTAAACAACCTATTACATTTGTGGGTATAGAAGAACCTCTTTTAAACCCGGTAAGGATATGAAAAGGGTTTTTGGAATTTTTCCAACTATGAGAATTAATTTACAACAAGTTTTGATTCTCACTAGTAAGGTTAAACTCTGACGTGATGGTTGGTACGCATGAATGAAATGAAGTGAGAATGAAATGGCCTTAGTAATGAAATAGAATGGAATGAAGAATGATATTCCTATGACTGATATATAGAATGAAATGAAATATGTTAATTATTTTTTTCATAATTAATATAAGTAGTTTAATGATTGTAATATTGAATATATATGACTAAAATTATTATGTTAATATTATTTATTATTTTAATAATTGATATGTATAATAGTGTTAATTATAATAATATTCATAATAGTAATAGTAATAATTTTTATACTAACTACAATAATAAAAATAATAATATATAATAATAAAAATAATAAATATTATTTATTATTGATTTAATATCATTATAATACCCTTAATAATTAATTAGTAATAACAATATTAAAATTCTAATTAAAAATTATTATTTAGAGTAATGATATTCGGACGCATTGTGGCCAACCACACGCGCTAAAAATGGTAATATATGTATTGAAAATGGAAATATACCCTAATTGAGAAGCTAAACCCTAAGAGAGATATATGATTATTCCATTTTTACAGTCAACTTTCCTTTTTTTTTTCATGTGTGTGGCTGGCCAAAGTGTGTTCGAATATCATTACTTATTATTTAATATTATTTAATTATAACTATTAGAATTATTTTGTAATAATAATAATAATAATAATAATAATAATAATAATAATAATAATAATAATAATAATAATAATAATAATTGTTTAATCTGAGGAATGATCTTCATAACATTCAAAGTCATATGAATGCAAATCCTAAAATTGAGAACACTGACACAGAGAGGAAACTACTAGAGGAGATTGAAAAGTGGAGCAATATAAAAGAAAATATATGGAAGCAAAAATCAAGGGTGGACTGGTTGAGATTGAGAGATTCTAACACAAAATATGTTCATGCATATACTAAAGCTCGGCAAGCTGGAAAAGCCATTAAACATATGGAAAGGACAGATGGATCAAAATGCATGAATCAACACCAGATAAATGTGGAGATAATGGAGGTCTATAAGGGTCTAATATGAATAACTGCTGATAGTATACCAATGATAAGAAATGATGTGGTAGCTCGTGGCTCTAAACTCTCTCACAATCAACAACTATAGCTCTGTATTCCCTTCTCAAATTACGAGGTAAAACAGGCTTTGTTTTCCATGGATTCTCACAAAGCGCCTGGGATTGATGGATTTAATGTACACTTTTTTAAAAGAGCTTGGCCAATCATCGGAAAAGAGGTAATTGCAGCAGTTCAACAGTTTCATGCAACTGGATTTCTCCCCAGAGTTGTGAACACAACATTGCTTACTCTTCTTCCAAAAACCACAAATGCATGCTCAGTGAAAGATTATCGTCCAATTGCATGTTGTAGCATCCTTTATAAGATTTTATCTAAGGTGTTAGCAAATAGATTGCAGTGTGTGCTTGATGATATAATAAGTGAAAACCAGTCTGCATTTGTCAAAGGAAGAATCATCTTTGATAACATTTTGTTGAGTCATGAGCTTATTAAAGGCTATTCCAGAAAATGAATCTCTCCACGATGTATGATAAAAATTGATATACAAAAGGCTTATGATTCGGTTGAGTGGCCATTTTTGAAGTATTTGATGCTTGAGCTTGGATTTCCTTATCAATATGTAAGCTGGATTATGGAATGCCTCACAAAAGTGACTTATTCAATCTTGGTGAATGGAGAAGTCACTGAACCCTTTGAAGCTCGGAAAGGTTTAAGACAAGGAGATCCTATATCCCCTTATCTATTTGTCATTTGCATGAAGTATCTCCATAGATGCTTAATGGAGTTAAGAGGTAAAAAAGAGTTCCATTTTCACCCGCGTTGCAAGAGATTTGGGCTTGTGCAGCTGTAATACCCCGATTATTTCTACTATCTTTAAAAATGAAAGTTAATAATAATTATGGCTTTGCACGCCTAAGATCATGAAATTAAATTCTAAGATTTACGGTGAAATCCGTTTCTGAAAATAATTTCCAGAAGTCGGTCGAACGACTACTGTATTAGGGTTTTCGCGTCCGGTAAAATTTTCGTCCGAAAATTCAGAATTAAAATCCGTCATAATTTACATTTACTTTTTCTTCGATACGAGTTCACCGGAGAAAGTTAGTTTTTATGATTTTCCGGGCGAATTTTTAGACTGTCGAATCCCGACTTTTTCTCGGATTTCTAAAAACAAATTAGGTTTTCCGAATAAGTGATTTATTTCCAGCCTAACGGGCGAATTGGATTTTGTCGAATTTGTAACCAACTAAGAAATCATTCCTCGACTTTTTAATCGTCGTTTAAGAGCCGGAAACGAGATATTTCGTCTAAGATTTCCTCGCCAAACATGTCCTTAGCGAGTTACTACACCTTTATTAGATATTTTTCATTCACTTTATGTTTATAACATGAGTCATCCACCTCTCTCCTTCCTCCCTCTCTACCGCCAACACACACCCTCCATCTCTCTCTCATTTTCTTCTTTCTCCTCCATTAAAGCTTCAACTCCAAGCTTTTCTCAAGCTCTTAAGATCTTCATCTACCGATCAATTCCATATCCGAGTCTATATTACGCAAGGTATGAACATCTCCTACCATTTGAACCGCACAAGTCTTTGTTTCCATCATTTTATTTTTTTTCGAAACTTAAGAGAGTAAGAGGCATGTTGTTTCTTGTTCGATACATGTTTTAGGATATTTAGAATCGAGTTCTACGGATCGAATCATGAAGAAAATCACTCCTCTTTGTCTTAGGGTTATTACCGAAATTTTATAAATTTTGGGGGTTTTGATCGTAGCTCGATTTCTTTGATGTTTGATCGATAGATTAGTATTCTATATGTTATTAATTGACTCTATGAATTGTTTTAGATTTTTCTAAAAATAAAATTCGAAACCTAAGAGACGAAGAATGCATGATTTAGTATGGTAAATGTTATGATATGCATGCTCGAAAGCCTTTCTTTATCATTTTGATAATCGTGTTTTCAAAGTGATAATCATGGCATGAACTATTTGTTTTATATGAGTTCTCTTATACCTTATGAGTTAACCAAATAGGGATAACTAAACGATCGGCTTTGAGTTAGTCAAAAGGGACTTTCCAAAGTTTAGTGTACACTGTAGCCTGTGGTGTATGTGGTATCCTGTTGAGGGGTAACCAGCCACGGTGAATTATGAATGGTCAAGATTGAACGTAACATCTATGAAAAATGCTTGCGCAAGCTACATTATGAAAATGAGAAAGAAAAAGGTTAGTAGACACGGGAATTTAATGAAAAACCCCGATGTGCTACAGAAATGAAATGCCTGATTATCTATACTTATGATTATGTTTTCGGCAACGTGCCCACTAAGTACTATTGTACTTAGCCCTGCATATGTTTTCTAAATGTGCAGGTTGAAGCGACGGAAGCGGCGAGGGTTGAGTTAAGAGTTGTCGATAGGGAAGACTGTAGTATATAGATTACAATTCTGCTGCCAAACTCTAGACTCACTCATGTATTTATGAATATCACTTTTGGGTTTAAGTTCTGTACTTATAACTTAGAATCTTTTGAGATCTTGTTCGTGTAATCCTTCGAGATCAACTCTGTCTTTTGTTAATGAAGTCTCGCTCATAGAATTTTTGTCTTTAATGTTATGTTTATTCATTCATCCCCTTTCTTCCCCGCTTCTTTAATCCAATCCCAGTCGCACCCCGACTTCTGCTGTCCCTCGGGATTTGGGGCTGTGACAGAGTGGTATCAGAGCAATCGTTTCTGCTATGTATACAAGTCTTCCTTCGAGTAGTAAGATAGAGAATTTGTATATCCTCTATATCAGAGTCCTCTTTCAAGTAAAATAGGGTCGTAACACTAAGTTTAAGAGTTTAGACGACAACTCAACCTCCCGCTACGTCTACTCAACGAAGGAAAGAAAGAAAGAAAGGAAAGAATTTCATAAATGTGTTTTCTTTTAAGAAAATTTTTGAATACGTATTCCAAAAAGTTAAGAATGACAATGGTGACAAGAATGAAATTGTGAAAGTATAAGAATCATATTTGTTTTCTGCTATGTGAATTACGTGAAATTGTTTGCGCAATGATTTCCTTTATTTGAAAGTATGATGGCACGAGAATCTAGATTGATTCTAGGGATTTTTCCCGATTCGCTAAGAACATAGACTTGAAACCTAAGATCTTTCCGATTCCTCGAGAACTTAGACGTTTTAAGAACGTTAGTTCAAATGATTTCGAAAGGAGATCGTGAAACGGGAAGAACTTCTGTAGACGAATGTCACGTGCGTATAGTGACATGAACAAAGACTCGGCAGAGTCAACTTTTGTTTTTATAAAAAAAAAATCGATAAGAATTTCCTTCGAGAAATTAAGATAAATAATGATAAGGTACGTTAATTCTGTACCAAGTAAACGAAAGAAACAAATGTTACTTCCGTAAAAGTAACATGAACGAAGTCATTTTCAATTGGAGTTAGCCTCGCTCGAACTTCAAGAAGAGATTGGTTATAATTACCAAGAATCAAGTACGAATCTTAGTTAATTTCCAACGATCGCTCGATCCTGACGACGACTAGAACTTTTGGTTCTAAAGTCATTTTCCAGTTATGATTCCTTTTCTTTGGAATTTATTTTCCTACTTCGTAATTGAACGAAGAATACGACGAGTAAGAGATTCAAGTGTCGAGAAGGACCAAAATCTTTTGTAAAAGGATGTTCCTTTTGAATAAGTAACATGAACAAAGTAGGTACTTTGTTTTAATGAAGTAAGAACCGTTAAGAAATTTTCCTTAAGGAAGAAATAATGAAAGAAAGTAATAAAGAAATAAAGTAAGAAAGTAAATGAATAATAAGATAAATGATGAAAATAAAATCTTGAAATTTTATTTATATATATAGTTTGAGTGCAATTTCTTGAATTGCTAGATGTTATGATAAGTGGTTGTTTAAGTGGTGATATTACAATTGAATAAGTAATGTGCATTTTGTAATTTAAGTATTTCATTAAGATAAGTTATTTCCCTACCTGTTACTAATCTGTGTTTCCTTAAAACTTTTGTAGGATGGCTAGGACACGCGTTACAGCTCGGAAGAGCAGACCTTTGCTACAGCGTACCCTAGCAGACACTTTATAGGATGATTATCACGGTTTCGAGGCAGACTCGGATGAAGAGGACATCGGGCAGATAGTGAGTAACTTTTCATCGGTTTACTATGCAGCACAACACTTTATCTTGGAGAGTCAGGCTATATCCGATTTGATTGTACAACTACCGAACGAGTGGCGCGGTTGGGCGTACCGCGTGGCATGGTATTTTCTTGGAGTTTTCGGCAACGACACAGAGCCGACAGGCAACTACTCGAGATTCGCTCTAACTATACACGAGCGTTTCTTTGACAACAGGATCATGGTGCCAGCCCCTTTTGAGCCACATCTTCCTTACCGTCACAACCTAGTAGTTACCGAGCCAGAGCCTTTAGACTTGGACCCGGAGTTGGCCGCGTTGTTGGAGATACCGCCAGATTTTATACTTAGTGAGGAGTCAGACTCGGAGTCAGAGCAGTTAGAGGTGGACGAGGAGTTCGCAGCTTTACCAGAGTTACCACTTCCACTTAGACCACTTGAGGAGTTGATTCCAGGACCAGGACTCGTAGAGATTGACGCAAAGATAGCTGCCCTGTTAGGGTTATCTACTCCCTTTTTACCCGAGCCTAGTGTGAGAGTTCGAGGACCTTTTGAGACAAGACTAGTTGAGACAGGGTCAGGGTACCGGGTGATAGACGCGGAGCTTGCCGCCATGCTAGAGCTACCATCTCCACCGACATCGCTTGAGGAGATTTGCGCAAAGTGGGAGGTAGTCAGAGGACAGTTAGAGGCGGGACCATCTAGAGTCCGTTCTAGGGAGGAGTATGAGTCCGGTTCCGTTCCAGAGCACCTTCTTCCCCTGAAGAAGCGTGCAGTAGAGACCAGTGAGGATTTTCTTGTTTCAGACTCAGAGGAGACAGTCTTGGAGGCACCATCACCACCCTCACTTACACTTTCTGACGGCTCTACTTTGAGGGAGGACGAGGCACTCCAGCTCGTCTTTGGTTCAGAGTTAGAGGAGGAGGATCTGGAGAAGGACCCAGATGAGGATCCGAACGAGGACCCGGATGAGGACCCGGAGGAGGACCCGGACGAGGACTCTGAGGGTTTGCAGGCCGTAGAGGGCAGTACGGAATCGACTGTAGTTTGTTGAGCAGAGCGTCGTAGACGCGTATTAGTATTAGTAGTAGTTTCTTTTGTCATGTACATAGTCGGATCAGTAACTAGTTTTTGTAGTACTCTAGCGGATACGAAATTTTATGAATCGTTTCCGTTCTAGTACTTCCAGTAGGTACAGTAATGCAACTTGTTAGTGCATCCTGTACAGTGATAGGCAGTCAGCCTAGTTTAGACTAGTAGTAGTCTAACTTTTTGTATAAGTCCTCGTTGGAGGCAGAATTAATATTCTTTTTGATGTATATATATATACATGGCCCGTGAGAGGGTTTTGATCACAAGAAAGTTTCTTATAAAATATGTAGTAAACCAGAATGTCAAATGAACTCGTGTAACGAGAGTTTAGTTTAACTTGAAAAGTTAAAAGATTAAAGAGCTAGTATCGAAGTTATGTTCGATTTTTCTTTTCCGTGAACTTGATTAAGTTGGAAAGAGGGTGAGTAAGTAAAAGAATGTTTAAAAGAAAGGGCTAATGAAAATTTATGTTCCCTATAGTTAAAGAAAAATGCCGCCGAGAAATGTTAACAACAGAAGGGGACCTGGTAGGCCCCGAGGACATGGAAGACGTCAACCGGAAAATGAAAGGGAACAAGAACAAGAACGTAATGATACCCCTCCACCATCACCATCGCCACCATCTCCACCACCACCCCATAGCGATATTGAGGAGCTTTTCCTCAAACGAAACCCACTCGTATTTAATGGATCGGGCAACCCCAGCGATGCTGAGCTATGGGTGCGATCAATCGAGAGAATTTTCAAGCTCCTCAGATGTAC
The DNA here is from genome assembly GCA_029490685.1 of Schizonepeta tenuifolia. Lineage (NCBI taxonomy): Eukaryota > Viridiplantae > Streptophyta > Magnoliopsida > Lamiales > Lamiaceae > Schizonepeta > Schizonepeta tenuifolia. Next base: position 585,256 of record JANLIY010000014.1, read on the forward strand.
TGATGAGGAGCGACTATCGTGCATAGCATTCCAGCTCTCCGGACCAGTTGACTACTGGTGGGAGGCAAGACAGAAGGTGATACCTGCAGAGCATCTGGCTCGACTTATGTGGGACGAATTTAAGGAAACACTGTACGACAAGTACGTGCCGAAGACGTATAGAGCTCAGAAGGAGGCTGAGTTCTACAATTTGAAATAGGGTAGGATGACTGTAACAGAGTACGATGCTAAGTTCTGTGAGCTATCAAGGTATGCGCCTACTCAGGTCAATACCGAAGAAAAGATTTCGAAGAAGTTCCGTGGGGGACTAAGACATGAATTGGGATTAGCATTAGCCAGTCATGGGGGACTGAGCTATACTGATGTTCTAGGGCGAGCTCTTGAAATGGAGGCCGTTGTGCCTGATGAGAAGAAAACTGTAACAACCACACCAGCTCCAACCCAAAACCAAAACCGAAGCTATTATAACAACAATAATAGCAATTTTCAAGGGAAAAGAAAGTGGGAAGGAGGAAGTAGCGGTGGCTATAATCAGAATTTCAACAACCAGGGGAATCAAAGAAAGGGAAATCAGCAAGGTAATCAGCAGCCCAGTCAGAATAACAACAAGAAGCCATGGCAAGGAAACAACCAGTCGGGGTTGTATTTACAGGGAAATGGACAAACTGGACCATGGAGAGGCAATAACCAGCCGCAAGGGCAGTAGAGGAATTTCAATCAGGGAGGAAATAACCCCGGGAGGGTTACCATTCCTGTATGCCCCAAGTGCAACAAAACACATCCCGGTGTCTGTCAAGCAGGCACCCTCAACTGTTTTAACTGCGGACAGAAGGGACATATAAAGAAGGATTGCCCTAAACCACTGCAAGCAGTACCTCTGAGGGCCATACAAGCGCAACCACAACAACAAATGAACCAGCAGCAGTTTCAGCAGCACGCGCAACAACAGCAGAATGCAAGGGCATGCGCGGATAGGCAGACTGGGTAGGATAAAGGAAAAGGAAAAGGAAACCTTGCAGGTATGGGAAAACTTCACAACATTCCTATTAAGATACTGTTTAATACAGGCGCATCGCATTCGTTTATTGCTGGTTCGTGTGCAGATAACTTAGATATCAGACCCGTAAGAGCTGAACACCCTATGAGAGTAGCTACACCTTCAGGAGAGATCACTACTTCCACGCATGTTTGCTCTAACCTAGAACTAGAAATCGGAACTCTTAAGGTTAAGGCGAACAATTTGAATGTTATGATAATGTGGGATGTAGACATAATCCTAGGGATGGACTGGTTGTGAGAGAATTATGCCACAATTCTCTGCAACGAGAGAAAGATCTCTTTTCAACCCCCGAGTAGAGAATCGACCGAATTTCATGGGATTGCAATGGGCAAGAGAGTACCGGTAATATCCGCCTTACAAGCCAAGAAGTTGATAAAGAAGAAGGGTTGCACAGCCTATCTTGTGTACCTAGTTGGAGAACCAGGAGCCGAGAAAACCATTCAAGACGTGAAAGTTGTCAACGAGTACGAAGACGTCTTTCCAGAAATTTTACCTGGTTTACCACCTGACCGTCACATGGATTTCTTGATTGACCTAGAACCAGGATCGGCCCCCAAATCTAAAGCCCCATATAGGATGGCACCGAAGGAGTTAAAAGAACTCAAAATTCAATTGCAAGAATTGCTAGACCTTGGTTTCATCAGACCAAGTGTCTCACCTTGGGGAGTACCAGTGTTATTTGTCAGAAAGAAGGATGGGTCAATGAGGATGTGTATAGATTATCGAGAGCTGAACAAGATCACCCTCAAGAACAAATATCCTTTGCCAAGGATAGAGGATCTTTTCGATCAGCTCAAAGGTGCAGAAGTGTTTTCAAAGATAGATTTAAGATCAGGGTATCATCATCTGAAGATAAAACCCGATGACGTACCTAAGAGTGCTTTTCAAACCAGATATGGCCACTATGAATTCTTGGTTATGCCATTTGGTTTGACCAACGCCCCTGCTGTATTCATGGACCTCATGAATAGAGTTTTCCACCCATACTTAGACAAATTCGTCTTAGTTTTCATAGACGATATTCTCATTTACTCTAAGAATGAGAAAGAACACGAAGAACATCTGCGGATAGTATTGGAAACACTTAGAACTGAGAAACTGTATGCCAAGTTCAGTAAGTGCGAATTTTAGTTAAAGGAAGTAATGTTTCTCGGACACATAGTTTCAGCGGAAGGAATTAAGGTAGATCCTGCTAAGGTAGAGGCAGTGCGTGATTGGAAGTCACCAACAAGTCCGAACGAGATCAGAAGTTTCTTGGGTTTGGCTGGCTACTACAGAAGATTCATTGAAGGATTCTCCACGATTGCTAGACCTATGACACAGCTACTTCGAAAAGAAAATAAGTTTAAATGGACAGACGAGCGTGAAAAGAGTTTCCAAACGCTCAAAGAAAAGTTAACCTCAGCACCAGTATTAGCTCTTCCCGACGCAAACAAGGAATATGTGGTGTATACCGATGCTTCGAAGAACGGGTTAGGTTGTGTCCTAATGCAAGACGGAAAGGTGATAGCTTATGCCTCACGACAACTTCGACCTCATGAAATCGAGTATCCAACCCACGACTTAGAACTCGCAGCCGTTGTGCATGCTTTAAAGATTTTGAGACAATATCTTTATGGTGTAAGGGTTGAGATCTTCACAGATCACAAGAGTATGAAGTACTTCTTCGAGCAGAAAGAACTGAATATGCGACAAAGGAGATGGCTCGAATTGGTCAAGGATTACGACTGCGGAATCAACTACCACCCAGGAAAGGCAAATGTAGTAGCAGATGCGCTGAGTCGCAAGGCTCCAACCAAGTTAGGATGTCTGTGTGTCGAGGAAAAAACTCTAGTACGAGAATTTGAAAAGATGGAAATAGAAGTGCTCGATACACCAGCAACGATAACCAGTCAACTAGCGACACTAGTAGCTACACCTGATTTACGAGAAAGAATTATAAGTGCTCAGAGGAAGGACGAGTCGATGGAGAAGCTTCGCCTAAAGATAAGAATAGATAAACCAGACGGATACTCCGAAGCACCAGACAATGCGATATTATTTGAAGGCAGACTTTGTATTCCTGACAGTGACGAATAATTAAAGAATGATATCATGAGTGAGGCTCATGATACGCCATATATAGCACACCCAAGGAGTACGAAGATGTATCAGGACTTAAGAAAGAATTTCTGGTGGAATGGATTGAAACGAGACGTTGCCTCGTTTGTAGAAAGATGCTTGGCATGCCAGCAAGTGAAAGCCTTACATAGACGACCGTATGGATTGTTGCAGTCATTAGATATCCCATAATGGAAATGGGAAGGAATAGCTATGGATTTTGTGACAGGATTGCCTAAGTCAAGAAGAGGAAACACTGCCATTTGGGTGATTATCGATAGGCTCACGAAATCAGCTCACTTTATACCGATTAAGACTACCTACAGATCAGAGAAGTTAGCTCAGTTGTACGTCCGTGAGATTGTACGTCTGTATGGAGTACCGAAGTCCATAATATCAGATAGAGATGCCAAGTTCACTTCAAGATTTTGGATCCCCATGCAGAAAGAGTTGGGCACCGAACTTAACTTCAGTACAACTTTCCACCCTCAGACGGACGGACAATCCGAGAGGACGATTCAGATTCTAGTTGATATGCTAAGGACAGTGGTATTGGATCGAAGCGCAAATTGGGAAGATATTTTGCACTTGGTCGAATTCACATATAACAACCACTATCAGGCGACGAAAGGAATGACGCCTTATGAGGCATTGTATGGAAGAAAATGCAAGTCACCACTTTATTGGGATGAAGTGGGTGAAAGAAAGAATCTAGGACCAGATACAATCAATGAAATGATCGAGATCGTTCGGCAGATTCGAAATAGAATGAAAGTAGCCCAGAGCCGACAGAAGTCTTACGCCGATGATCGTCGAACCAATCTTAGTTTCGAAGTTGGTGATAAGGTTTTCCTTAAGATTTCACCATCGAAAGGAATCATTAGATTCGGTGTTAAGGGTAAACTTAGACCAAGGTTCATAGGTTCTTACGAAATTCTTGAGAAGATAGGACCTGTTGCTTATAGATTGGCCTTACCGCCAAGTCTAGGAAGTGTCCATAACGTGTTTCACATTTCCCAATTAAGAAAGTATGTCTATGACCCTAAGCACGTTATAAGTCAGCAAGTCGTCGTTCTTGAATCTGACCTAAGTTATGAAGAAAAACCGATATCAATTTTGGATAGAAAAGTTCAAGAATTAAGAACCAAGTCGATACCAATAGAAAAAGTATTATGGAATCACCACGGGCAAGAAGAAGCCACGTGGGAGCTCGAGGAAAAGATGAAAGAGAGATATCCTTATCTTTTTGAAGAAGGTATGCAAATTTCGGGACGAAATTTTTCATAAGGGGAGTAGGATGTAATACCCCGATTATTTCTACTATCTTTAAAAATGAAAGTTAATAATAATTATGGCTTTGCACGCTTAAGATCATGAAATTAAATTCTAAGATTTACGGTGAAATCCGTTTCCGAAAATAATTTCCAGAAGTCGGTCGAACGACTACTGTATTAGGGTTTTCGCGTCCGGTAAATTTTTCGTCCGAAAACTCGGAATTAAAATCCGTCAGAATTTACATTCACTTTTACTTCGATACGAGTTCACCGGAGAAAGTTAGTTTTTATGATTTTTCGGGCGAATTTTTAGACTGTCGAATCCCGACTTTTTCTCGGATTTCTGAAAACAAATTAGGTTTTCCGAATACGTGATTTATTTCCAACCTAACGAGCGAATTGGATTTTGTCGATTTGTAACCAACTAAGAAATCATTCCTCGACTTTTTAATCGTCGTTTAAGAGCCGGAAACGAGATATTTCGTCTAAGATTTCCTCACCAAACATGTCCTTAGCGAGTCACTACACCTTTATTAGATATTTTTCATTCACTTTATGTTTATAACATGAGTCATCCACCTCTCTCCTTTCTCCCTCTCTACCGCCAACACACACCCTCCATCTCTCTCTCATTTTCTTCTTTCTCCTCCATTAAAGCTTCAACTCCAAGCTTTTCTCAAGCTCTTAAGATCTTCATCTACCGATCAATTCCATATCCGAGTCTATATTACGCAAGGTATGAACATCTCCTACCATTTGAACCGCACAAGTCTTTGTTTCCATCATTTAATTTTTTTTCGAAAATTAAGAGAGTAAGAGGCATGTTGTTTCTTGTTCGATACATGTTCTAGGATGTTTAGAATCGAGTTCTACAGATCGAATCATGAAGAAAATCACTCCTCTTTGTCTTAGAGTTATTACCGAAATTTTATAAATTTTGGGGGTTTTGATCGTAGCTCGATTTCTTTGATGTTTGATCGATAGATTAGTATTCTATATGTTATTAATTGACTCTATGAATTGTTTTAGATTTTTCTAAAAATAAATTTCAAAACCTAAGAGACGAAGAATGCATGATTTAGTATGGTAAATGTTATGATATGCATGTTTTATTTATGGAAATGAGATATACGATGTATGAGGATGATTATATATTTAATTGGGATTTTTCTAAAAATAAAACGAAAAACGTAAGAGACGAAGACGTGTCGATAAGTTAGAGCTCGATAATGTTTTGATAATATGATTTGCATGTTAGTAATGCTCGTTAGATGATAATCGTTGTTGTAAAATTTGAACGAAAACGGAGAACGTAAAATTTATAGTAAGAGATGAACGATCGACGATAAGTCAAAATTAGATAATGATATGAGGATGTGAATTACGTATTTAAGAATCGTGATAGATGATGATCATAATCGGAAAGTTAGAACGAATTCTAATAACGTCGGATTTTTCACAAGAAGCGAAGAATCGAACCTGAGTATCGTTAGAAAAGACGAATAAGGAAAGTAATTGGATATTAATGATCGTTATTGTTAAATGAACGAGTTTGTAGTTGACGACATGTTCATCCGAGTTATGAAATGATAAGTTATAGTTTTGAACGAGAAGTAGAAACGAGAAGTTAGGATTTGTTTTGGTATAGTAATTGTATAGTTGAAGAGACGAGGTTTTAAACGTCGTGCTTATAGACGAGGAATGGAAAGGAGTTTATCACGTACGAAGATACGTGTTGACTGCCTTGATGTGTAAATTTCTTGAGAATTTAAGTTCGATAACATAAAACGAACCTAGAAAACCGTGCGTCGATTTTATCGAGCATTAGGGTTTCACTCGGCAGTTTTACGACCTTCCACGGAAACTGTCATAACTACTAGCTCGTTTATCGGAATCGAGATCCGCAAATTGAAGAGTAAACTAGACACCCGTACCTTTCTTGTGGTATAAGATTCGTCCCCTGTTTCGAAATCCCCTGTTCTGTACAGACTTACTGATCTTGTGCAGTGAATGTTCAAATCTTAGATTCTTAAGTTGAATTCTTCTCAACTTGAACTCTTTCGATCTTTTAAGTCATTTCAAGTTATCAACTACCTTCCTTCTACTGACCTAAGTGTCAAGTGCAGAACCGAATGAGTGTCAAATGTGATGTGTTCGTATCTCGTTTCTTGTTTAATTAAAAGAATTTAGTTTAGCGTGCAAATGCCTAAAAAGTCTAAAGGACTAAAACTTAACTCGATTCTCCGTATTCGTTTATCGTTTACGACCGAGTTTTAAAGTATGATTATTTACGATGAAGGAGGAAGTCGACACTAAGGATAGGACGTAAGATCAGAAGACGGAAGCACGTGTCTTAAGTTCTGTATTCTATCAAGGTGGGCTTTTCTTTTATATATGAAACAAAATGAGCAATGCTCGAAAACCTTTCTTTATCGCTTTGATAATCGTGTTTTCAAAGTGATACTCATGGCATGAACTATTTGTTTTATGTGAGTTCTCTTGTACCTTATGAGTTAGTCAAAAGGGGATAACTAAACGATCGGCTTTGAGTTAGTCAAAAGGGACTTTCCAAAGTTTAGTGTACACTGTAGCCTATGGTGTATGTGGTATCCTGTTGAGGGGTAACCAGCCACGGTGAATTATGAATGGTCAAGATTGAACGTAACATCTATGAAAAATGCTTGCGCAAGCTACATTATGAAAATGAGAAAGAAAAAGGTTAGTAGACACGGGAATTTAATGAAAAACCCCGATGTGCTACAGAAATGAAATGCCTGATTATCTATACTTATGATTATGTTTTCGGCAACGTGCCCACTAAGTACTATTGTACTTAGCCCTGCATATGTTTTCTAAATGTGCAGGTTGAAGCGACGGAAGCGGCGAGGGTTGAGTTAAGAGTTGTCGATAGGGAAGACTGTAGTATATAGATTACAATTCCGCTGCCAAACTCTAGATTCACTCATGTATTTATGAATATCACTTTTGGGTTTAAGTTCTGTACTTATAACTTAGAATCTTTTGAGATCTTGTTTGAGTGATCCTTCGAGATCAACTCTGTCTTTTGTTAATGAAGTCTCGTTCATAGAATTTCTGTCTTTAATGTTATGTTTATTCATTCATCCCCTTTCTTCCCCGCTTCTTTAATCTAATTCCAGCCGCACCCCGACTTCTGCCGTCCCTCAGGATTTGGGGCTGTGACAGCAGCTATGTTTTGCTGATGACTTATTGCTGTTTACTCGAGGAGATCTGGGATCAATTCAGCAACTCATGCAAGCTTTTAACATGTTTTCTGAGGCTTCTATATTGAAAGCAAATGCAGCTAAAAGCTGTATTTATTTTGGTGGAGTACCTCAGCACCAACAAGAGCTTATTCTTAATACATTCAATATGGTAAAAGGTGAACTACCCTTTAAGTATCTGGGGGTTCCTCTTTCCACGAAGAAGCTCACAGTGATGCAGTGCAGACCTCTCATACAGAAGATTTTGGATAGAATAGAATGTTGGTCCTCGAAATTTCTATCCTATGCAGGCCGACTTCAATTGATCAAATCAACGCTTTTCAGCTTGCAAACATATAGGTGTCACATATTTCTCATGCCGAAGAAGGTGCTAAAGGTGATTCAGGGTGCTTGTAGATCCTTTTTGTGGACAGGAAAAGCATGACTTACAAGAAGGGCCTTAGTCTCTTGATAGTATCTGTGCTTACCTCGGAATGTAGGTGGTTTAAGCATCATTAATATTCAGGTGTGGAACCAAGCTGCTCTGTGTAAGTTATTGTGGAATCTAGCTCAAAAGAAAGAGGCTATTTGGATAAAATGGGTTCATGGTTACTACATAAAAAATCAAGAACTTGATACTATAAATACCTCGGCACAAGCTTCATGGGTCGTTAGAAAGATTTTTGGAGCAAGGAAATACTTGCATTCTAGTGATGAAGGGAGACAGACTTTCCTTAGGCCTGAGTTTTCAGTTAGACGAATGTACCATGCACTTAGAGGGACTGTGGAGAACGTTTTATGGTGTAAGATGTTGTGCAATACCTCCTAAATGCATATTCATTATGTGGCTCACGTTGATTGGAAGGCTTGTCACAAGTGAGAATCTGATAAAGATAGGAATTTTGGTGGATACTACATGCAGTTTATGTGGAAGGGGTGAAGATACAATCAATCATCTTTTTCTTCCATTCTGAGTTTTCCTCTCAGGTATGGCTTAGTCTACAACAATGGGGAGGCTTGGCTAGTTCTACTGGGGATTGGGAGATGGAAAAGGCTCAATTACTAGAACATTGCAAATCAAAATCTGGTTTGCAAATGTGCTTTCGAATGATGCTTACTATTGCTGTCTACTATGTTTGGAAGGAGAGAAATAGTAGAAGATTTCAAGCTCAAGCTCATACTGTACAGGAGGTTCTTAGGAGTTGTCAAATTGCTGCTGTTTTGTGAGGTGGTAAGGTGCCGAAACTTGCCAAATTTCTGCACTTATAGTTACTATAGTTTTGTCTTTTGATCTGTTTGTGTGGTTTAGCTGTTTTTGCGTATGGGACTCTTCCCTTGGTGTTGGAGAGTTTTGTTGTTATTAGTTTTTACTTCCCATGCAATTTTGGTGAAACAAAAAGTTTATTTACCAAAAAAATAATAATAAAGTCCATTCCTGAAGATATGGAATAATTAATGCCAAGGGGCTAGGAAGGAATGGCTAAACCCATACTCATGGGATTAGTTATTCCTTCAGAAAAAAATTACCAACCGTGGGATTAAGAATAAAAACAGTAATGAGCATTCCATTCTCATTCCATTCCAGCACACCAGCCATCACCTGAAATGAGTGTTAAGGCTTAGGAATCGAGTGATGAAACTTCTAAGGCTCAATCTAAGAAAGAATTCTAGAAGAGCTAAGAAGTGTAAGAGAGCACAAGGAGAGGGAGAACTCTAACACTTGTAAGCTTCGATCTTTCTGGTATTGTAAACTCACAATCGCTTGTGAAATTTGTAGTTTTAGTTTTTCGTGGTCTTCACGTCGAGAGTGGGTCTCTATTTATAGGCAAAGATGTTGAACTAGCCGTTGGAAAGAGTTGTTTGACACTGCTATGAAAGTAATGGGCTCTTCTCACAAGTTTGCCGACTTTCTTAAAATGGAAACTGTGAAGCTTGCTTTTGAATTGCACATCATCTGTGTCGGTCCAAATTAGGAAATAACAATCTGTCAAACTTTCATGTGACCTTGTGCTATTTGAATTTGAATTTTGATCAAAGTCTTCGCTTCAATCTTCTTCTTACTTATGACTGTCATGGTTCTGAGCACTGTGTTACTCAAGTTCCGTGATTCATTCTTACTTGATCAGTTGGACTTCATCTTCAATCTTTCTCTCAGTTCGAGTCCTGTAAAGATAAAATCTTTATGCTCAAATAGCGAGCCTATCCAAAAGACTCTAAGGCACATCTATTCAATTGAGATCAGTTGGATTTTGGTATTAATTAAAACTTTACTAATTTTTCCAACAATATATTTAATTTTTCAAAATTTACATTATCTTTTTTAGTTTGTATGGCTAACCATAATACATTCAAATATCTTACAAAGAGGCTATGAAAAGGTGCCATATTAATTTCATAGGAATGAATGACTTTTTTTGTTGTTGAAATTAGAAAAATGATGAATGATATAAAGCAAAAGTGCAAAACATTTGTAGTATGTTTCTTTCTTTTCTTCCGTGGCTGATGACTTTTTTTTTAAGTAAAATTTAAGTAATAACGTGCGAGGAGTGCAACTTAAAATGGATTACAAAGTTCAACAGACAACAAAATAAGTCATATTAATTCAACAAATCAAAGCAGTGAGTTGGATTGCAGATCCAATCACCCAAACTATAACACAAAGAAATAGGAATGAGATTAGAGATCCAAAACCAAAATCTAACCTTTATTAACTCGATCAAAACTTCACTGTTTCTCATCCATCTTTGAAGATCCTCTCATTTATATGATTCCAAAATATTCCACACAATATAGATCCACAAAGCATTCCACATCTCTACAAGTTAATTTATTTTCAACAATCCCCATGTGATGCTCAAAATGATAAATTATATTCACATGAGCAACATAATTAAGCTTAAACCAACTATACAACTTACCCAAATGTTATGCGCAACCCGACAAGTGAAAAAAAGGTGTTCGGCATGTTGGGCTTGTGTTAGAATAAAAAGGGTTACTTTGTGTCCCACATCAATTTTATGATCAAAGGGTAGGAGCTTCTTAGTGCTATATAAGAGGCTAGGTATCCTTGATGTAATTACACAAAGTTTTACACTTTAGTCTTTTGTTTGACTCTATGTTAAATTCCTTGTCTCGAGTTGTGAGAAAAGGTGAGGGTTATTCAAAGGCTTATAATAGTGTAGGGGTGTCGAGTTTATATTGCTTGGTGTGGTGGGTCGTGGTTTTTCTCCGATTTTTGGAGTTTCACGTTAAATTCTTGTGTTGTTGATTGTTTTTTATTTTTCCATCTTATTTCTTGTCTATTATTGTTTTCCCCTAATTAGGATATAAACGTCATTTCCTAACACGGTAGTCTCACTATCAACCAGACAAATGGAGCATTTGTTCTGGTCAGATTGACGAAGAACTCCTATTTTCAAGAGATTGTTACAAGTCGAAATTTTGTTCAAAAGAAGCTTCATAAAAAGCTGAAGTTTTGGCGAGCACTTCATTGCACCAAACTAATTTAACAACTTAAATTGAAGAGATTTTCCAATTGGTTTTCTTTTCTAACACCTTGTAAGCCGACTTTGAGATAAAGATTTCACTGCTTTCAGCTTTCCATTTCAACCCATTCTCTTTAGTTCGACTTGGGGTAAAGTCTATCCATAAGAATGATTAGATCAGAAAACATATTTTTTTCCCACTCAAATAAACTCCGCCTCTCCACATCCACTCTCCAGTATAAACAACCCAATATCTTTTGTTTTCGGATACAAATATCTTTATCAGTCGCGACTTTAAATAATTTGCTAAAGCTTCTGGATAGACTACTATCCCTAACCCATTTTTCTTGCGAGAAAGAAATCTTGTCCCCTTGCACTACGTTGTCAGAATACCAAGAATCTAAAAGCACTAGATTGCAAAAATCTCTCCACCACATGGAATCCTTTTTCATCTCCCAATTTCCTATCTAAGATATAAGTCGTTGGGGCTATAAGGATATGATAATAAATTTATTATTTAATTTATTATTATTTTAATTAAGAGCTATAAGAAGAGATTTCGAGGCTATATTTAAAATTACTCGGCTTAAAAATATGTTAAATTCTTTTTTTTTTTGGTTTGGGCCTTAAAAATATGTTTAGTTTTCCCACCTATATATTTCTCATAAGTTTTTGAACATGTGTTACTTTAAAGTTGAGAGACGGTAGGAATATAGTATAATATTACAATTTTTCAAAAAGAAACCAACACAATTTAATATATATATATATATATATATATATATATATATATATATATTGTTGGGAAATTTATTAGTATGAGTTTTGATAAATTCCAAAACCAACTGACCCCAACCGAGTAGATGTTGTCAGCTCTTAATATTAGCAGTTAGGCTCGCTGTTTGAGCAATGTTAAGATTTTATCTTTACAGGTCTCCAGCTGAAGAAGGCAACATAGCAACACTCGGATACAACCCAGGTTGGAAAATCAGATGAGGAACATCAGTTGAAACTGAGAAGTTCAAGTCAAACCGTTCAGATGGTACATCAGTTACAAGACTCTGACTGATGATAGAGTTATGCCAAAAAGGAAGAAGACTTATATACAAATGAGAGTTCAAGCCAACGGTTCAGCATCAGTTACAGAAAGCCATCCGACCAAGGGAGAAGGTATAACAGAGTGGTTACAAAAAGGATGAAGTTGAAAGTCAACTGAGAGTTCAACGGTTCAGTCAGATAGAACATCAGCTGAAGACCACTCAGATGAAGATCAAGATTTTCAGCCGACTAACCAAGGTTGACTGTCAGAAAAGGTTTGAATTTGAAATTCAAAAAGGAAATCACGTGAGGGTGTGACCGTTCAGTCATTACCCCATTTGGCCCAACACAAGGTTGTCTCAGATGGAAAGCAGAAGAGCACAGATGCCATATCGGGAAAGTCTGCATAGATGAGAGACAAGCCATCGCTATCAAAGAACAGAGATCAACAGCTCCTCCAACGGCTAGTTGATTCTCTCCGCCTATAAATAGAGGCATTCATTCATTCGACATAGACACGAGACAGAGAAAATTTGAAGTGCACCCACGAGAGAAACAAGAGCAAAGTACATCTGCAAAATCACATTCTAAGAGCATCAACAACTGAGAGTTCCGAGTGGTAGAACATTAGTAGCTGAGGGTTCATAGAATTATAATCTGTCTTAGATCTTAGTTTGAGTGTTCATTCGTTCAAGTCATAGATCCAGCTCACATTCGTGTTCGAGCTGTAGTTGGAAAACCCACCCACATCCACACCCTAAAAAGTGTTTGTTAGGATCCTACTCTTCCTGTAACTGAGTAGATAGGTTGCTGAGTACCTGTAAACTTAGCATAGGTTGTCAAGTACCCGCAAACTTGACATAGGTTAAGTACCCGTAAACTTAACTGTAAAGGTTGATAAGTACCCGTAAACTTATTGCAATGGTTGCACAGCCCGCGTAAGCTGTGTGAAATTGTCCAGAAGAACTTGGACTGAGGTGTGTGGACTCACATCTCCCCGTGAACGTAGGAGTTCTCTCCGAACCACGTAAATCCTGTGTGTCTGTGTTTATTTCTGTTTAGTTACTTTTTGCATATTCAACTGACAAAACTAACCGGCATACAAACTGCATCTTAACATATCATCTGTCTTGGTTATTGACCAACCTTGCACAAAAGCGTGAGTTATTTTACGAGTATATTTTCCACCACATTCCGCACGACACCACTCTCACAGCTGAGTTCTTTTACTCAGTTGTGAATCCAGCTGAGACTTTCTTTACTCAGTTGAAGTTTTTCGGGGGTTAAGCTTTCAAAGTTGAAAAATCCTAACTGGTGTATTCCTCCCCCCCCCCCCATACACCAGTAACTCATATCGGGACCATCATATATATATATATATATATATATATATATATATATATATATTGGGATAGGATCATATAGGAATTCATCCTTAGGTAGGAACTAGGAATTAAACCGTTGATTTTTTTTTTATCTACGGTCCAAATTAATTGATGCATTAGATTACTGTTGTTTGTGTATTAAAAATTGAGATGAACTTGCGTGCAACTGGTTGCATACTATGCAACCGGTTTGCACCCGGAAATCCAACCCTACCCGACTACAAACCCACAACCCATTTCATGAAGAATTAAAAAAAAAATTGAATTGATTTCTTCCATGATTTCTCACAGCTTGGGCGACAAATTTCTCCATCTCAAAGCTTGAGCTTGATGACGGGAATCAAGGAAGAAATTCCCATCATTCCACCTCAAATTCGATTACTGGAGGTCGAAATCATCCAAAATATCTTCAGTTTTCTTGTTGAAATCGAAGCTGCAACTCCTCAAAGAAATCGAAAATCTGCGAACAAATTCTGACGATTCAAGCTCAAATTCCAGCTGCCGGAGGTCGAAATCATTGAAGAAGTTTCATTCAGTCAGCAAAAACTCAACCAAAGAACTCACAAATTGTAAGAAATTTGAACCTAATTTTCTAATTTCAAATAATATACGTATGATTTTTTTTGTTCAATATTTCATTTGAAATGGAATTGGGGGTTTTAATTTCAACCTAATTTACTAGATCCTAAAGCTATATTTATAGAAATATCGAAGGTGAGGTGAAATTAAATTGTTACATTGTGTCACTATAAATGATACTTTTGTGCATTAGAATGATTATTTTTCAAAATGGATGATTATTTGTAGCTTTCTTTGTTTCTGCAGTAGAAATTGAGATTTGTGGAAGAATGGAAATTGATAATGTGGATGAAAGAAATGACAATACAAAGATTGTGGAAGCTCATTCATTTGTTGGAAATGGAGATGATGAAAGAATTGACAATACAAACATTGTGGAAGCTCATTCAAATGCTGGAGATGATGAATCAGAGAGTCTAAACAGTAAAGAAAGGGCTGACAATGAATGTGGTAACATTATAAAACACTTATCAATGCATGCATGAGAAACTAACATGTTTATTTTTGATTGGTTGATATTCATGATGGAGTTGCTTATTATAATGTTTTTATGTATATTTCTGTTTCCATTTTATACAGTTTTTTATCTTGAAAAGTGATAAT